>NADL03000481.1:1200000-1800000 GCA_002205965.3 Kappaphycus alvarezii
GCGAATCATCGTTCCCTGGTCGGGATGTGGACTTACTCTATACGCTATATACCGCGTTTTTCTTCATCTTCACATGCTTCCCATCGTGGTCATGCGTCGCAGCCTTCCTGGCGAATCAGGGTGGGGCCACTACAAAGACAACGGGCCGCGCTCGGTGATCGCCTCCGGCGTGCGACGACTGGTACCCAATGGAGTGCTCCATGGACCGATGCCTTCAACGCACACAAGAACCGCGCTGACTGGACTGACATCCACCGCCCCTACGCCGGCTCTTCTGCCTTCACTGATGCCAAGCGTTCCCGCGGTGCGGAAACTCTTTGTGCTGATGCGCGACATGGCAAGGCTATGAGTCCACACACAATCCCCCTGCGCAAATGTCAACGACGTGCAAATCGTCCAGCAGCTCCGGGACCTACAGCCGACCCCGCCACAGCTAGTCACCCCGCTTCAGGAAGACAGTCTCCCCCCACCCCACACATAACGGAGGCCGACGCGCTCGGGCTGCTTGCCGCTTCCCGCGTGACACTAACTCGGGCCCGGATCGCACGCCATCACGATGGTTCCACATCCTTGCTAAGACTGCGGTCGGCCCTGAAGCCGGTGTCACTAGGCTTGGAGTGCTAACTTAACTGGTCCCTCGGATAGCTAATGGAGACATTCCAGACACCGATCTCCCCCTTCTCTCTGTCAGAACTCTCCTCCGCTCTGGTCAAGGCCGGGCAAGATCAGGCCGATCGCGGTAGGCTCTGTCCACAGTCGTATTGTCCCCAAGACGTTGCCTCCGCCCGCCGTAGATAATTCCCGTGACTTTCTGGCCCTCTACCAGACCGCCAACGGGATCAGGACCGGCATGAATTGCATTGTCCATAACACACACATGATGCTTTGTCGAGTCTGCTCCCACCTTTAGTTGCCAGGTGACGTCCAGGTAAGATAGTGTTTGTCATACATGTACTCTACAATATTCCCGTACCAGTCCTTTCATTCTAAGCAGCTGACCCACGATAGACTACCGCACATGCCCAGCTAGGAACCCTAGGATTTCCACCGGGATAACTGTCTAGCTCCGCCACCAGTTTAACCACACTATCAGCGCACCCCCATGACACAGTCACTCCACTCCCACCGTGACCGTAATTCGCGACCATCGTCAGCTTTTCTCCAATTCCATCCCGCTGTACATGCAGGCGCGCCCTACCATCCATCGTAAGTGGTCTCAACCCGGCCCATACACCGACCTCCTCTACCTCTCCAAGCCCCCTCTCAACTTCCCGGCCCTTTCTTTAACACCAGCTACTTCCGCCGCCGTCGCGTTCTCCCTCCAGTCTCCTTTTAATGCGGTCCCTCCCAACAGAAACTCCCTATCCCTCTTGGAATCCCATATGCAATAAGCCCCCGGTTAGTTGTACCCTGCGGATCTTCACTTATCATGTAATCCCATCCCTCCTTGGCTTTTATCCTAACAATAACCCCTCTTACGGGCATCATTTTCTCGCCGCTTACCATACCAGCCCAAATTCCGAAGCAATTCACTACAACCACCTCCTCTCCGCCCCACCTCTCTTTCACAAACTGCAAGACCCTCTCCTTATCCCATTTGTTATTTTCTTTCTCCCCATCTATCTCCCCGTCAGCTCAATCTCAATCCCCATGCCTCTTAGTCTGTCTTGTAAATGCCTCAAGTACACCGGCATATCAACAATCGGTGTTCGAAACTTTAGCGCACAACCATACTCCTGCGATATCCTTTTGTCCTCTTCAGGCGTCACCACCCTCATTCCAGTCAGTTCTGCATACCATGGCATATCCCTGTTTGTAGCTGCTTTCCTCACAATGTAAGCGTTCCGCATCCAGACGCCGATATTCTTGGGCGCCTCTTCCTCAAATACGTGAAACGCAGTGGTGGACCATTGCTCCACCTCGTCACCTTCAAGAACGTGGGGCATCCACAGCCCTCCAGACCCAGATGATGAGTATGTTCCAGGGGGGTACCATGAAGTGCAGAATTCTCACGGTCCAGAATCGTCTCAGGTGTCTCTTGTGCAACGATAGTGACGGCATGTCCCGCCTCATACAGCCGAATCGCTGTAGTGAGCCCAATTATGCCTGCACCAAGGATAAGGATGGGAGGCCGACGCTGGGAAGACATGGTTCGCGCAGCTCAAAGGTTTGAGACAGATGTTGAGATGAGTGTTTATTCTGAACGTAGCATATGAGGTACCGAACGAGAGCCTTGCCATAAGGCTATGGTAAAGCATTAATGCACGGTAGTACTGCAGCCCAGAGAGTCATCTCGAGGAATTTGAGGTGCTTTACTGCTGGAAGTCAACCAGTTTCCTACATGTAGGACGGCTATTTGCCAAGACGGGGCAGGGGGATTTGTAAGGTGACCATGTCCTCAGCTGGGAAATCAAATCCATGCGATGATGAACGCCTCTCTCTCTAGAGCGCAATCAGGTGACCTTTTATTGCTAAAATGCATTACGAGGGGACCGTACGGCCCCGGCTGGACCTGTTGGGGTTCAACCGCGCAGAATTTGCGCAATCAGGAGATCTCCGGTTATGTCTGCCAAGTACAAAACTTGAATACAGCAATGTAGATACAGTACTGTACAGTACGGTGGAAATCCGAGTACGACACCCTCCTTGTCCATAAAAACAGGGAAAACTGGTCAAGCAAGCAAAACTATGCGTTTTTTGGTGTGTAGTAAGATAAGTAATGAGTAAAGATCCTTCCAGTACTGTACTGTACTGTACTGTACAGTACAGTACATTAGTGCTACAAACATCGGAGCAGAATTCTGTAAGAAACAATATAGTGAAAGCAATCTTGCAAAATTCTGAACTGCAAACTTCAGCAACAGGGCTGAATAGTGAGCTGTTGCTGAAACGTCGTGAGCCTACTTAGGAGACAGCCTGTTCCATTATCTGGCGGGAAAAAGCGAGGGTTGATTCACTCGCCTAGCAATTCGTCACCAAGGCATGGCGGAGCTGATGGAAATGGAGCCTGTGAAGACCACATAGCAGGCCAAACAGAGCAAGAAGTCCAGATACTTCGTGGTTCAAGACTCAATTATAGCGCGAGAGGTCGCTACTGCCAAAGCTCATACACCTGAGTATGGTGAGACCAGAAAACGCTTCAAACAAGCCTCCGCAAAGTGTAATGAGCACGAGGCATTCCAAGCCGAACCGATCCCGTGGAAAACATATCAAGATCGATACAAACGCTTGCAGGAGATCTACAGTGAGCTCGATGGCGGTAACTAGCGACTTTTCGGAGTAGGCGGAGGAGAGATGGGCGAGCTAGCGGACCTCTTGATGGCGATGAGAGAGGCAAAAGATGACCACGATTCGCAGAAGAAAGCAGTGAGAACGACAGAGCGAAGGAGAGAGCAAGACAAGGAGAGAATGGGCGCTGTTTTAGTTGCTGCAGCCGCGCGGCGTAAGTGATCAAGTGGACCGAGGATGGTAACGATGAAGGAGGAAGAAGTCAAAACGACGGTAAAGTGGTACTCAAACTGAAGTATGTACAGTATTCGTCCTAGGGCAAAGAAGCGGCGCTTGTCACCTTCACAGTTAGTTTCCATAGAGGTGGATCGCTTCGCTTTGCACTTAAAAGATGCGGAATTGGCCCGCATTGAATTAAAAAGAGAGAAGTTAGCGTTTGAGCAGAAATAGAGCATCGCCGATCGTCTCGAACGGGAGATGTAAAACGTGAGGAACTGCGCGAGGAGCGCCGCCTAGAACGAGAAGAGAGGCGTACAGAACGCTTGGAACACGCGAAGCTTGAATTGGAAAAGCACAAGTCTTTATCGGAATTGTTATTGAAGCACAAATGAATTGCTAGTGAAGCACAAATGAGCGGTCATAAGATCGCTTTAGAGGCACCAAATGCTTTATTTTGGTGCAATTTGGTTCTGGATTCTCCTCGCGGAAGTCGGCTCGCTTTGCGCCCTCGTGCCTCAGGACACGGAATTTTTCCTCGCTCCTCGTTGTGCTCCTCTCGATATCTTAAAGATAAGGGGCCCTAATTTCTGGAAGGTGATCCCAATTGCCGTACAGTAAAGTTTTCTCAATAAATATTATGAAAAAACTCATTCTTTCACATTATCATCGCATGATTCAAGCAGTAAAGGCCCTAATAAGGCATAATAACGTTTTAAGGCGCGGATAAACTAATAAATAATCTTTCAGGTAGCTTTGATGAGCTTTATTCTGTCCGTTCATGGCATTTGTAAAACCATGTATAGAGAGAGCGGGAACCTGAACATCCGAAACTGTTCACGCTTGCAATTTAGGGCGGAATGTTTTTCGCGTGGTCGGCTCTACTATGCGTGATAAAACAAAACTAACTCCATAAAAAGCATGCCAATCCACTCCCAACTATAATTTGCGATGTCTGCTCTCCCCAAGTTCCCCCGAAATCGCCTCCGCCGGCGTCAATTGTCTGTTTTACAAGTGTTATCAAAGCAGTTAAGCTTGCGACAAGCTGCAAGTTGGAGTTCAATCCCGCGATCTACACTTCACGAGGCCAAAAAGAAGGTAGAAGCAATGGCAGAGCGGGGCGCCGGCCGTTTGACAGCTCTAACTGAGAAGGAAGAACAAATGGTTGTCGGGATTCTCTGTCAATATGTGAACAGAGAAATACATCTAAATAACCGTAATCTCGTTGAGACAGTGTCTATTATGGTGATCTGCATGCCACTAGCTTGCCGCCTTTGGATACCTTTTAGACAAGGCATTCCCGGATCGAAATGGATTCAAGGATTTAAGCATCGACATACAAAGAAAAACAAATTCTCGAAGCCGAAAAATACAAGAAGCCAAGCGATTTGCAGAGTGTGGTGCCGAGGTGCTAACTAAACATCTCTTCACTATCGAAAAATTAATCGAAGAGTACAATATTGACGAAACATGTATAAAGAATCTCGATGAATGTGGTATGACGCCTTCCAAAGATAGTAACGGTAGAAAATGACGCAAACGGTATATTCCCCGTAATGCTTGCCACGATCAGAAAGTCTCGAAATTTCTTCATGAGCATCGAGTGACGCTGATGCCTACAGTATCTGCGGCAGGAGGCACCGGTCCACGTCTATTTTTTTGAGGGGAAAACGCATACCATACCGTAAGTCGTTCGAAATGGTGTGACGACAATTGAAAGCCCTGCCGCATTTTTACGGGCCGGCTCCGTACTCGTCCAACGAGATGCGCTTGGTTTTGTTGACCCGAAGAACTTTTATAATTGGGCCCTTAAACTTGTTGAACATTTCAAACCTTTGATAGCTGACGGGTGCGAGGATTTGTTGACGTATAACGCCTACCGTCCACACGTCTCGCTCCATGTTTTGGATATTTTTCGTGAGAACAACATAGTCGTGTATGCACTGCCTGCTCATACGAGCGGAAGAAGCAACCACTTGATGTCTTTCTTTTTGGAGCGTTTAAACGTACGCTGAACGAGGCTATGTGTGACGTCGCTCGTCGCGATGGTACTGATAATTGGAATGTCTATGAATTTTGCTCCTTAACCCGGCACACATATATTGAGTCGTTCACTATCCGCAACATTAGAAGTTACTTTAAGCGTTCCGGCAAATGGCCGTTGAACAAAAACCAACTGTTGTCCACCCGGCGTCAAGCGGCTCCCAATAATCTAACAGAAATTATAGGCCTGGAAGAGCTTTCTGCTCTCTTCGAAGCGAAGCGTCTGGAAATGGAGGAGAAATTGTTTGGGGAAGATGCAGTTTTACAATCGTCAGGATATATAGATACTACCTACGGGGAGGTTGTGACATTTGAGAATGTTTAAGTTTGATCGAGGCGTACAGCAGTGTGCAGCATAGGAAGAATGCCGCTGAAAAAAGGCGTGCTAAAGAGCGCCAAGTTGACATTCAAAAGAAGCGAGCAGTAGAGGCAAACAATCGCGAGCTCGTCAACGAGTTTGTAGCTGTTCGTCGTTCCAAATTGTGCAACTAGCCCGTGGCCGCATTCAAGAAGAGAGTACTATTGATAGGTTTCGTCGAGCAATTGAAGAGAGTACGATTGATGGGTTTCGTCGAGCAATTGCCAAGAAGAGAGCCGAGATGCGACGCGAGCGGAAGTAGAAATGTGACGTGATAGGCAAATTTGTTTCATTTTCGTGCTGATCTTTTGGGCAAAATCTCACCGTCGTCCGATCATTAGGCACTTTTTTGGTTTTCAATCGGCCTGGGAAGCATGCAGTGTTTCATATTTCGGCCTTTTTGTTATATTTTTGAGATTAATGATTATAGTGTGCTCCGAAAGGGGAGACTGCCCGCTTTCGAACGCACCCGAGAACAAGCAAAACGGACGTTGTTTTCAAATTTTACTTTTTAAATTTGTGCGAAGTGTCCTGGAATTAGTGCATCCTACCTTTGCAAGTCCTTATGTGTGGCGTACTCTTCGAGAGTAGGTGGGGTTATCTTGAAGTACTGAGGTATTTTTGTTGGGTAGAAGCAGCTAGGAAAGTTTATAGGAGCATCGACGCGGTATACAGCATATCAACAGGCGATTCGACGAGCTTCATCTTACTTTTAAAGTCCACGGTTACGAAGTGCATTTTGAGTTCTTTGAAAAATACTCCACTGTTATACTTGCCCCGACATGGCCTGGTTAATGGATTCTTGCGCCGCAGTGAGTGATACTTCTTGGAAGGGAACCTCCAAGTACCACCTCCTGTTGTATACTAAGTCCCCATAGATGAAATACTGCCGACCGCCTTACTCAAGCACCAAAGGCAACACCTCATCTAGCCCAGATCGTGAATACAACGTCCAGTCGTGCCGTCATTCCTCCATGGGACCGTATGTACGTGGCAGATGCATGGCTATTCCATCAGGCATGTTCATCGCTTGTTACTTGAGAGCGTACTTCCGCTTGAGACCGTCATACACAACGAGCTGCGCTAGATTTCCCTTCGGCCTTGCTATGCCAAGAACGGTACCGTCTATAAACCCAAAGCAGTTCGATAGACAATTGGACAACTGATTAACTGCATTGGCGTAGCTCTGTAGACGCGGTTGAATAAACGATGCATCCAATTCTCCGGTGAAGGAATGCGTTTGAGCATTGAGGAAATGCTTCAGCGCTTCCCAAAATATTTCTGATAGCTGGGACCTGTGTTTCCTAAACATCTCGTCAAGATAAATCCAGCGCGCTGGAGCAGCTAGCCGACGAATCACAATACAGGCTGCAAGAAGCGTTTTGCATCCATATCGATTACGCGAAGTATACTCTTTAGTCATCGACCAAGCCACTATGTTAAGAAGCTCTGGTATATAATGTTTCTGAAATCTGAAGTAAAGCAGACACTCCATATCGCTGAGCACATTGAAGTTAAACCTAAAGTCCATTAGTTCAATGCGCTGGGAGCGGTGATGATGGTTGACAAAGGTGTTGCGGCAACGAACGAATATACAGGCTGCTTGAAACAATATTGCAATAGACGCAAACGCGGACGCACCAACCATTCGCTGCGTTATCACGCACTGTAAATCCGTTATTAGCTCCAAGGCACCAACGATGTGATCCTTCTGACTGTGGTTCGTCATGATAGGGACTAGTCGTGCTGTGAATGACAAGAAGAGAGCCTTCTCATGTAATTCTAACAAGTTGCAAAATTCCGTTTAGCGTAATTTATGTTTTAACAGAATTTTGTAACAATTGCCCAATAAACTTCAGCATTGCCGCCATGCAGAATTCTATGTCCGCGATTCAGAATTCTGCGGTAGCGTGAGCTCTATATTTTACTCCAATATTCAGAGTATACGGCGACAATCCGATGCAACTAGATGGACCATGTCGGCCACGTGCAGTGGAGTCCGAGATATGATGGCCATGGCCACCGACGACCACACAGCCCAACTGATGCGCTGGTGGATACACGTGTAAATAGCAGTGTCTGAGGTGTAACACTAGTGAAAGAGCTTACGGGATGCCCATGAGATGTATGACATTGGAAAAATTGGAAAAACCAAAATTTTAATGTGATAAACTACAGACGGAAACGTTTAAAGAATCCCTACCGTTGTAGGAAAAATGCATGTATCTCGGCAATGGCGAATGATTTCCCTACCAAACGAAGCAAAATTTAAGAGAGATTGGTAAGCATTAAATACAAGAAAAGAGACAGAAAATGACCGTTTAGAGTTGAAAATGTGATCCTTTAGAGAACGGTCTCTGCAGTCTCCCCCCAAAATAGAAAACCGAAATTTCCTTGCAATATCAATCATAACTCTTCACTTTTTAATGAGGAAAAGGTGGCGAAGCCCCAATCTCGGATCTTTTGACATGATAACACACATCCATTCACTAAACCTTCCAAAAGACAAGCAGAACTAGCGATTGCAGTCCTTGCAAATGCGAAGCTAGCGATTGAATGCGGTTCCGGTATGAAAAATGCACAACTGGAGTACCAACTGAAGCAAGAACCAACATCATCGCGCTCTTCCCTTAATCAATGGCTCCACAAGCTTAGCCCAAGAATTACGAAAACGAAAAGCGACTTATACCTTCACACAGGCCCCCTCAAGTGCACAGCGCTTACGTTTCAAGAGGAGAAGATATTGGCACAGAAGGTACTGAAATTTCTAAATGAGCAACCGTACGTAGATCCAGCAGAAGTCTCGACTCTGGCCCGCCACTTCGCCAAAAAACATTACGCAGCAAGATACGAATCGTGACGTTTTATC
Organism: Kappaphycus alvarezii; assembly: GCA_002205965.3. Lineage (NCBI taxonomy): Eukaryota > Rhodophyta > Florideophyceae > Gigartinales > Solieriaceae > Kappaphycus > Kappaphycus alvarezii. The sequence goes on from NADL03000481.1 coordinate 1,208,715, forward strand.
CAAAAGCAAATTTTCAAGGACTTCGGTCTCAGCCTTTATAAACCGCCACATTAACAAGCTCTCACGTCTCACCACGAGATTTTTAGAAGATATTCGGAACATTTTATTCAACAACCGGACGTTGTCCTCATTGTTTGCGCAAGTAAGCAACATGTACTCGCGGTATAGTATTACAAGTATGGAGCAGGTGTATAACTTAGATGACACTGGATTCACTCCAGGTAGAGATCTACATGGGAAGGAAGCAATAGGGTGATAACGAAGGCTGGAAAACGGCTGTGCTGCCGAAAGTTGGTTTTCGATACACCAACCGAATTTCATTTCTACTTGCTGTGCGTGCTGATGGGAAACCTGTTTTCCCTGCAGTGGTGTTTAAGGGTGTAAGGGAACCAAGTCTTTCCGATGCAATCCAGTCAGTTCCTGTTTCTAGGGTAGTTCGCCAAGGATGATTTTTTTGGCGCTAGGATATTGCAAATTTGGAAGCATTTGTATTTTATAAGTTGGTGAAGGTATTTATACCGCAGGTAAGACGAGTGTTCACACATACTTTTGGCAGGTTTTATTTTTAGATGCGTTGCGTTCAAACATGTCGAGCTCTGTAATTTCGAAGTTTAAAAAGAATCGGATATTGGTTATGGCACTACCAGTACATACCAGTGACCGGCTGCAGCCTTTAGATGTCTCCTTATTTGGTCATTTCAGTGTGCCTTCCAATGCGCTTGTTGCGACTGATTGTAATTGCTTGCTGGATTTGTGCTTGAGGGGCGACAAGCTGGGAGGACTGGAACTGTGGTCTTGTTTGATGCAGGGTTATGGTCATACATTTACAGAGTCAAACATAACCTCTGGATTTATGTGTGCTGGATCTTGGCCGTTTACTCTGCTTAATGCTGTACCAGATGAAGTTCGGAGGGATAGTAATTGTAATCAATTAGTCAGCTTACAGTCTGTTAATTCTCATTGTAGTCGTTTATGTTTAGAGTATAAGAGGTTCAGGCCACCTGAGTCAATTAATAGAGGCGGCTTCGTTGATTCTACTTTGGGGCCGGGCCTAACAAAGGAGGATTTTTTAGAGGCTATGATCGAAATTGAGGAGGAGAGGAAGAAAAGAGACAAGGAAAAGCAGCGCTTTCTAGATCTCAAGAGAGCGCAGGACATGCTTTCAAAAGAGCAGAAACTCTGTTTTATGGAATTAATTCGATTTGTTACGGCACGGGATAGAGTGGACAGATATGGGGAAGCAATCCATACTCCCGTTTTCCTTAGAGAGCGAAGGATGGCTATTGGTAGAAAGCTGGCAAGCATACAGCCGTCGTGATAGGCTGGTTGGTTGCGAAATAAATTCAGCTTGGTGTCCTGACTCTCTCCCCACCACACTCCCATTCCCCCGTGGCCCTCCAAAAACTGCCACCAACCGCCGCGGTGTCGTCATAGACGCAGAGCAGCCTGTTACTGGGAACCCAGCGAGCTTGGTACCAGCAGGGGACATGAAAATGTGGTCTCCTGAGTATTACACGACTAATACTCTCTTTTTAAGTTAGCTCCTGAGAAGCCGTGTTTACCGGACCAAAGTAAAAGTACCAAGCACTACATATTTTTCACAGAGTCCCGCAAACTCGTGGACTAATGTTATCATCTGCTAGAGACAGGCGGTACAAAAACCTCGGTGAAAGAGACAGTTTCTGGAAATGCCGCGCCAAGGGAGCCGAAAAAAACCCAGGAGGTAGAAAAGGAAGCCTAGATGGCCGGATGGGTAGCGGAATGGGAGCAATAGGCGCTTGGAGAGCTGGTCCTCTAGGTACTGGACAGTGCGGTGGTGCATGTGGGCGACAGACCAGCTAGCGACATGCGTAGCCTTCGTTACGGAGGACGGCTCGAAAGGTGACGTAACGGCGACATCACAGGCGATAAGGCGGTCCGGGAGGCCGTCTTCAGGGTGAATGATGGGTTGCACCAGAAGAATATAGGCAGGTCTGTAGTCAGTAACAGGGATGAGGATTTAAACTTCAACCCTGCTGTAGTCCGGCCATCGCCTTGCAAGACGTAGTAGGCAAAAACGTTACGTGCAGAGTTGTGACGGTGAATTTGTTCGAAACCAGAGATGCAGCTGTCGCCGGAGTGGTCACCACAGATGTCGAGGTATTGCAGGAAATGACACTTCAACGGTAGTGAATCTGTGTGGACTGGCAGAAAGAGGTGCCGGCGATGATGACTACGTTCCAGTCTTCAGGCGAGACCTTCGTCGCAGTGGTTTGACGTGCTTGTAGGTAAGGAACGGCAGCATTGTGTCGGAAGGAAAGCACACGAATGCCGCCTCGTGTGGCTTAAGCGGCGTGACAGATGGGACAGGGTACTTTCAGCCAAATTTCATGTGAGCAGAACTCCTTTGTGCTGACCTCTTGCCGTGCTGATTTAAATGAGATTGACGATTGAAGGGCAAGGCAGCTCCGAAGGCGGGGTGAGAGGAGCCTTAGTCAGTGACGAGAAGGTTACCATGCATTTGGCACACGTCGTTCAGAAGCGGTAAGAGCGCCTGGTTGACCAGTAACGACCCTTCGCCGCGAGAACTGTTCCCAAGAACGACCTCAACCTCTTAACAAAGTTTCAACTACATTCGGAATTGTTCAAAAAATATCCGAAAAAAGCTACCAAGGGCAGGAAACCTGATAATGACCATTAATATGGAGCAATTTTTGGTCATGGCAAGCAAAATCATTCCTTCGTGCTTGTTCATCCCTCCTCCACTCTCTATTACCTCTTTGCATCGATTGGTGATACTGTTGACCAAATTATAACGCAACTTACACCCAAACTGAGCCCACTCCGCGAGAATTAACGCCTTCAGGTTAGTGAAAGACTTGAGCTGCCTGTCGCTGATATGAAAATTTTAGAAAGCGCGCCATATACGTTCTCAATTGGGTTGGAGCCTGAGGACCCATGCAAGACAGGGTATGGAATAAATATTTTTGATGCGAAAAACTGTGAACTCAGCTTAGATGTGTGAATAAGGGTGTTACCCCTCCCGAATGTCTAAAAAGTAGACTAAAAAGTAGGCAGTGTGTTTTTTGAAGGCACCCGAACACCATGCTCCCGCCAAAGTATAAGACCACTTCTCCAGCCTCTACAGCACCCTACCACACTTTTTTACCACCCCTCAGTATATCCCAACCTTATGTGCCCCTCCCTGGGCCTTCACACAGCCCTACTGTTCCCTATCCCATTTTTTCCATTTTTACCAAGTCCAACACGCCTTTTACTCCTTTCACCGACCATACATAGGCACGCGAGGAAGAAGAAGACCTCAACACACACTCAAGCCCAGCGGAACGTCAACCGCCTCAAGGGAGCCAAGTTCATCCATCGTCGTGCGCAAGGTGCCCTCACCATGTCCAACAGCGAGATTGCGGCTACAACAAATTTACCGCGCTGTGTCGTTGACATCATGGCAAAAGACATTAAGGAAAAAGGATGCATGGCCATGGCGGATTGGGAGCGGCGAAAGGGAAGAGCAACTGTGCTCACGGTCGAGGAATAGCAGATGATTGTAGATCGTTTGATGATGGCGGCGGAGAGTGGAGCAGCTACTAGATACGAAGGGCTTCGATACATAATGGTGCGTGTAGCTACGGACTATTGGAAAGTATATAGGAATGTGGTACCTAGCAATGATGAACTGCGGGCGTTCAGAGCACGGCATCGTAAGCTAGCGTTTTGAGTACAGAAGCCAAAGGAAGTGAGCAAGATTTGGGCGGAGAACCAGGAGCATGTCCAACTTTTCTTTTCTATTATCTCGAAACTAGGAGAGGAGAGCCCCGGCTTGCGGACAAACCAAAATCGTGAATGAAATCTTCATGAAACAGCAGTGGATGTCACATATGGCAGAAAAGAAAAGGCATTCATGTCAGTCTCAACTCACCATGGCGAGTTTAACAGATGCAGTACAACTTACGCCTCAACTACACAAATAGCCGCAGTTGTCTGCGTTTCTTCTAGCGGCCTCAAGACCCTCCATTCTTCATCGTAGAAGGAAATTACATCTGTGAGAATTGTTTTTCTCCTATACAGGGTTTGCCTCAAGATGCAGCACAATCGGGGATTTGTGAGCGCTTCGCACGGCCGGGATGATTTCCTTCCACGGCTGTTGTTATACAGGTGAGTGAAAACGGCTCTATGGAGATAGCCTTGATGGAGGCCGTAGTTAAACAAATCCCTAAACACATCAAACCTTATGCCGGAAGTGAAGGGCTTTCATCGCGTGATGGGATCGCATGGTTGCAGCGTGCCGTCGTCAGGAAATCATTGCTGTAATCTCCCGTGCCAACACTATTCACTTCCTCCAGCCGTGTGACCAAGCTGTTAACATGCGATTCAAGGAGTCAGGACCGAGGTTGTGAAACGAATTTTGTTCTGATGGCTCTTACGACCATGTAAAGGTCTGCTTTAACCTCGCTTGTAGAGTATAAGGATATAAACAACTCACCTGTCAAGACATCCTATCCAGTTTTGCGGATATCAGGGTTTTCCCATTCCAAGCCGGGCTCGGCAAACAATTTCGGAGCAAGGTTAGACACGGAGAAGTGTAGCGCAATTAGCACTCACACAGAGCTGATTTTGATGATATTTTTTCGATCTGATTCACTGCTAACCAGCGGCCACTGCACTGTACAGTAAGGGCAATTTTCGCTTGTCGCCCACTATTGTTCCCGGTACTGTATGCTCATCCCATAGGGCTTTAGGGCTTGCAGTCCGGACCACTCGGCACCCAAATTGTACCTGATATTTTCGCAGGTAAAAGGCACTTATTGTGCCAAGTGTCGAATTTACTTATCTCTAACTTGGATCTCCCTTACTTGGCTGACCTTAACTTCACTCACCCCGCTGTCGTAGCCGTCGTAGATAACTCTAACCTAGCTAACTATTATTTATACCTACCTGGCCACTAGGGACCTATATTAAACAGTCACCCCGGTGTTGGCTCTGAACTTGACTCCCAACTTCCGCCTTTGCAGAAACCTTGCCATCTGCAACCTTGGCTATAGCCACGTTTATCCGCCCGGGCCCCCCTTTTTAATTATCCCTCTCTATCCAATATTATGCTATCCTTTTTGTTATTTATTTGTGATATTTACTCACCCTTGGCGCCCCGGACTCCGGCGTCTATATATAAATAGGAACTTCAAGTTTGTCGTTGGTGACAACATCCTTATCTCCAAAGGAGATATTCAGCACTGCTGATCGACTTCTAGATCTTCTTTGTCCAGTATTACACCCCTGGTGTCTACAGTTCTTTGGAATCGATCCTTATTAAGGTTCTAGCATTCCGCGGACCACGGCCCGTCCTTACAACCCGGAGGACAAGTATACCGTCCAGCCGTCCAAGAAATCACCCTCGCTCTTCCAGCTCTACTTCTCCTCCCCACCGGCTAGCTGTGCTACTACATCGCAGGGTGCTTAAAGAGAAAGAGAGACAGCGAACACCCTGTGGGTCTTGGTGTGTGTGTGTTGTTTCTCTCATTGTCTGATAGTGTTCCGTTCCTAGACGAGATGAACCGCGCACCGCGCATTGCACTACAAGAAGGGGAACTTCCGGAGCGCCAGAGCGATGCTCAAGCGTACAAAGAGATGGCAGCAATCGTCGCCGGTGGGGATGGACCATCAACTGTACTGCATAGGATGAATACAGTGTTTCAAAAGGTGGAGACAGAGAGCGATGTCTTACGCGTAGGCAATGCGGCCTCGTAACCCAGTACATCAATCGAAGCAAGTACCAATCTGCCAACCCATACATGTGTGTTGTACAACCCACCGTCCAATGCTGAGAACTTGACGCTTGATGAAACCATAGCAAGGAAGCAGGAAGAGCAGGCGGCAAAACAGAGGGAGTTAGAGGAGAAATCGAGAAATAAGGAGGAGAATGAACTCGAGAATCTGCGGAAGGAGAAACGTAAAGCTGAAGATCGGATCGGGAAGGAAAAAAGCGTCAGCGCGTGCCTCTGGAGAATACGGAAAAGAGTTATTGCAGTTGTATTAAGAAGCAGGTGGCGGGAATGGTACCACTTACCTTCTTGAAGCGAGGACGAGGGAGGCGTCCGGGTACAATGATAAGCGACAGGAGGAAGTTGACGGCGGATCGAGCAGCCGTAGCAATGGTGGTTGACATTCTTGTTGATGCTATAGGTGATTCTTTGCTGCATTTGGCGACGGAGGAAGCCGAAGCCGAATTTTCATGAGCGCTTACTACATTTAACCGACAGGAGTGGAGATGGGGGTTCTGGATTGGTGATGTGGCAAATCTAGGTGTAAGTATAGAATTAGTCCAATTCTATTTAGAAGAAACATCGCCGTTTCGCGGCAAATCGAATGGCGATTTTGTTTCCAACTCGCACAATTTTTTTTTTTCCAAAGCTTAAATGCCTACTTTTTAGCCATTCGGGAAGGTTACCCTACTGAAATATATTAATAATTTCCCTGAAACATAGAGACCACAAAAGGAACTCAATATTGCAGCTCTCCAACGTCGTGCAATACAGTACAATATGTAATTTCACGCCTTCTGTTTAACATTAAAAAAAATCAGAATATCGACCCTCTCAAAATGAGCCCATACTGCTAGTCATATCCTAGGTGACTTAGTCTATTAGACTCAACTCAGGTGCAGTACAGTAAGTTAGTCGTCAAGTACTGGGGGTGCGGAAAAACAGAAATTATGGAGAGCAAATAAAAAATTTCCCAAACACTCAGCTGTAATCTATGTTTTTGTTACCAACATCGAAGACTTGGCAAAATGCCATTCCAGGCGGCGTCAACAGAATTTTGATATTTCTTAAAAACAATTTTTTTAATACATTTTAATGAAAAGTCGAATTAGGGGTCGCTTCTCATTATCATTAGGGCCGAAAGTCGAACAGCAGCATGAAGCACTGTACCATACAGCCGCAAGTCTTGCCTAAAAATGGCTCCAACAGCATTGAAAATTTTAAATCTTTCGTTCACCGTCTCATGTCTTGCTCGAAGTAATGAATGAAACTGACTCTGGGACGGCTCAAAGTGCGCTGGTGTAGTGCAACTTGCACGAAAATACCCGTTATCATAAATAAAATATTGGTTTGTGCCTAAAAGGTGCAGCATTCTTGACTAAAATAAGGAAATAAGTCACAATGAAAAGGGACATTGCACCAAACGATATCTCCAGACCGAATTGATCGGTCGATCTCATATCTAAGCCCTGGGCCACGAAACTTGAGGGAATAACATTGCGAGCTGAATGGTGATGGCTCATTCACCTTGCAATCAGTTCCATCCACCGAACAGAAAGAATTATTGGGATATCATGTCGGTTGCACAAGCTTTTAAGCAGAGATTTATATAAGGCTGTGTGTAGCCATAAACTGTTAAACTGAGGTAAAGCTTTGTGTTACGTCTACAATACCGGATATGTTTACGTTAGCGTCTAAGGCAGATATGCAGCTTCGCCGGAAGTTCTTCGCGGGTGAAATAACGGGAGAGTTAAACCCAAAGCAGGTTTGGTCAAGCGATCTTGTGTTCTTGGAACAAAAATTAGATAATTTCAGCGCGAAGTTGAGTACCTTGACAGATTTGGTACGTTTTTCATGTTATTTGTGCCCTTTCAGATAGTTCGTTATCCAACGTTGACCCAGAATAGGAGAATCACATGTTACGAAGACGTTGCACTGTCGATGAGCCAGTAATTGAGAAAAAGAAAGCAGTTCAGGATGTTGTGGACTTGTCTGTAATTTCTCAACCTTCGACCAAGAGGAAAGAATTAAGTAATCCGCAAATTTTTCAACCGCTTCAATTTACATCTGTATGGAGCCAGGGACGAGTACAAAACGCTCGACTGTGGCTGTTCCTCTACACAGTGGAGTCGTTGCAGGATAATTTTCAGTTAGGGTTCCCAAAGGAGGAAGGGAGTTGGAAGTTAAAGTGAAGTCGCCTAAGCCACTTTCTGACCTCAATGTTATGTATAGAAATTGGCTTACTGCACCGGATGGAAAAGGGATTGAGCCGTATTATCCCAGATTTATAGGATTTTAAAATGCTCTGAAAGCCCTACGTGGGCGTTTTTTGACAGTATTGAGTCTTGTACTAATGTTGCTCTTCCCTTTGCAGTTCAGACGCATATGTAAGAAAAGTACAACTTGGGTTGGAAAGATAATACTGCTCGTATGCTATATGTAGATCTGACGGCACAGGGAAAGAACTAATCGTTTTTCATGAGGAGAACTCATTCGAGATGTGCTAGGGTACGAGTAGATATGACTGTAATGATAAATTGCTTTAGCTTATCAGAAAATACCGTTAGACTTGCCGCACTGCATGGAGTTCAAAAGAATGCAGTATGATTTATAACATGATTCTATCTACTGAAAAGCTGGTACTGGTGCCAGTACCTTCTGTTCACATGGATTACCTACTTTTTTATATACTAAGTTAATCAGTATTTCAATATTTTCCGATCCCCCCTGGTGTGTGGATGACATAGCCACCCACACTTTACGCAGTCAAATAGTGTAATGATAAAATTTCCCTTTTAGGCTCACCTTACAGAAAGCTTCCTATATTAGTTTCATCCTGTTGGGCGAAGTCTACTTCTTATCGTATTATCCCTTGTTGCCATACTTGGCAGGGTAGCAATACGTTAGAATCTGCACTGTTTCACGGGCTCTCGTTCTCCTACAGAATTCTCCCTGCTACCTTTATTCAATGTATTTTTGACTTCGCTAGTCTACCCAGAGTAAAATAAATATCGGGGTTCGGCGAGTAGCAGCCTGAACCAGCCATCGGTTTCACGAAGTATAATCTGAGCGGTCAAGTCAAAGCATACGGGCTCCGTTATCCCGACACAAATTATCTAACTACCTTTTTCATTGTGATAGCGTGATATTATCCCTTCTTCTACACAATAGCTATACCAATAAGATTGTTATTCGTCAGAGTCATCTAAACTCGAATTTTTATCTGAAGATACCATAAGAATCCCCTGCCGCGAGAAAACTAGTTACATATATCTACAGATCAATCGAGACAAGCTTGACTATGACTTCTAGAGATTGCTGGGGACCATTAAAGCTTTTTAGACTTACATTGAAGAATCACAGATACTAAATGACGTACTAAGCGACTCTTAATTGATACCAAGAGGCTATTTTTTAGTTTAATTGATGTTTTGTGTAACTTAAAGGCTTCACCGAAGATACTACTTTCATCAGAATCGCTCAATTTTTTATTTTTGGAAGTTTTTTTTCTAATTTTATAGTTTTCGTAGTCTTCTTATATAACCAAAGAACGAGACCGATTTAACCTTCTCTCAATCTTTTCGATCCATGTTCTGAGGTCACCGGGCTCAATAATTCATACCTTTTCTCTCTCTGTGATAAACGTCCCATTATTAGTGTTTCTAGGTTCTTTCGGTTTTTTAAAACGCATCCACAGTATTTCTAAAGCCAAAGTAGTGATAACGGTGCAATTATTTAAAGTATCGACCAACTGTTATAACCTTTTTCCCTTCCTGAAACCCTTTAGTAGATTTTTTTCGAATATTGATTAAGCTAGCCAGCCAATGATCTTGAAATTGCTCTTTAATTTATATATAAAGGGAAAAACTGACTGTTCTACGGGATAGGTGAAATCCCGGAAATATCAACAGCGATGTTATGAAGTTTGATCTACATGTACGGCATCTGTAATATGTCATGCGCAACAACACGAGGAATTTAGTCACCGCACCCAAATTTGATTTCATGTGGCTTCGCAGTGTTTTAAGAGCATAAATATAAAAATATTAAATGAAATGCGTAGAACCAAAATAGATTATTCCAAATAAATGGGTAATTCAATCACATGAATAGGGCTGAAATAATAATAACTAGAAAACCAACATTTATTGATTGCTGATCAACAGGGGTGGCTCGATAGCCCGAGGGTTGCTAACATTTTCAAACATCCTAAGCCTTTTTATACTGTGGGTCAGATAAAACAGCTACAAAGATGATTCCAGTATTATAATAATTTTTTAAGACCAACTTAATGCCCAGTAGTAATTACAGAATAACTCCTAAAGTGAGCGTTAGTCCAAGTAATAATTTGCTGTCAACATAATTCCAGTAATTATTATTGTAGACTTCGAAAAACAACCGACAGACGTAAAAATTGCTTCACATAAAATACAGTAAAGAGAAAAGCGAATGAAAAATTGATAAAATTATTCATCGTTGATTCACAATAAATATAAATTGTGAGCCACTGATAAAAAAATATTGATCCACAATCTATCATCACTTTTTTAGATGTGAAAAAAATTAAAAAGATTTCCAATACTTGTAAAATAGTTTTCAGTTTTCAAAATAAAACAGTGATAAACCCTAGTACGAATATACAAGAGGAATATATTTGGTTGAATTCTGCATCAGTTTACAGCTCTTTAGCTGCATTTCCAAAATGCGGGGCCTTATTTGAATTTAAGACCCTGTATTTATAAATATCAGTTTATAAATTTAAAATGCGCGGAAAAAATATAGAGAACCACTTGTCTTAAGATTATCTCGTGAAAATTTTGTAAGAAAAAAGAAAAGAGGCCACACAATTCTTTTCAAGTATCATTTATTTGAGCACCAGCAATTCTCCAGCCCAAAATTCCATGCAATAGTCTACAAATAGTCTCAAACCCAGTTGCTTAATTTTTTCAACCCCAGTCGTACATAACAATAGCAAAAAATAGCTAGATAACTAACACAAACAATTGCCTGAGCGGAAAAACGGGAAATTCAACAACTAGCTTGCGGACGTATACTTCTGTGTACTGAAGGAGCTCAGATACAAAGAATTTCGCAATGATTACAGTGTGTAAAATTAAAACATGTGGGGAAAATATCTGTGGTACAGTAACGGACAAGATCGTAAATATTGACAGTACGGTACATCTTCAGCACAGTAAAAGAGTCATTACGATTAATAGAATACAAAATCAACTCCCAATCATTTTTTAACTCTATTTATATTATTGAGAGGAACATTCAGGATTAAGCTGCATTTTGCGGACGTTTCCCATTCGGCAAGCTCCTAGCTAGCAATGTAGTTGGATCCTGCAGCGGAAACCCGTCAAAATAGTGTCATAAAGTTATCATGAATTTACAAATAGAACTACTTCCATCTGCTAGTGATAGCATCATCAGAGATAATGCTGAATGTATCCCCTAAACGACTTGTGTTCACCAAATTCTGCGTATGAGTAGAGTGCAGCCTTAGGGGCAATTTACAAAACACACCTACCATGATTTGACCATTTAAGTGGCTCCTGCCCAATCTGTGACTCGACTCCAATCGGTACCATAATATTTCCAGTAGAAAGAATAGGAGAGTGCGGAGTCTCTCGCATAGAGCGCAATACAAACTTGGACCCACTTAACTTCTATTTATCCTTACTCAGCTGCGTCCCTTCCTCCATAAACCGCCATAACTGAAGTAGAAGATGTACATCCGCTATTGGGTTGGGCAAAGTTAAACGCAACCGTAGTATAGTACCTCCCGTCATCTACAACTACAAGCTTATTCACTGGTTTAATCCCGTGTGGTAAGAAATCGTAGAAGAAACACACTGCTGACAGCAATAGGCAGCACTTTCCCACCACCACTTTTAGTATGTAACTGCCCATAACCCTGAAACTATTTTGAAAAAAATTTCAATTATTACGCGGCATGAAGATATTCTATTTTTAGAAAATACTCATCTCTTGAAAGGGAGCCTTTTGGAGATTTTTTCATATTGACTCCCGGATAAAATCGGTAATACCATGGTATCTTTAATAAGCCATTATCGCTCACGAAAAATGATACTCTTCTGAAAGCCCCTCTGGGTACTCCCTGCATCGCACTTATCTCTCGTTTTTTTACTTTTCGATATGAAACTGATTTTTTTTTGTTAAAAATTTGGCAAATCCGATACCGACGGATGAAATGTGCTGAAAAGCCAAGGGAAAGCATGTTCCGTAACTTAGTCGTCAACCTTTGAACCCCTATATTCTATGCTATCCACTAAAGTAAATTTTTCTCCATCGAACATTTCCGCTTAGTTGGAAAGCGTGCTAAAAGTGACAATTGGCAGCACAGGTTGCGTAACTTTAGTTCGGAAATAAGTTTCCATCCATACGGGAAAAAATCAGAGCAAACTACTCACTATGAGCTACTACCTCCGAATCGTTCACTAATTCCCTGACATTTCGCACGAATCGGTTGATTTACGCCTCAAAGGCTGACATCTTCCCGGAACAAACGCCCCAAAATATCCTATCGTCTACCCTTTTCTAGAACCCCCAGCATCGCGAAAAAGTCATCTCTAAACCACAAACAACTTCGTCGACCTCTCCCCACATTACAATTCCTAATCATTCAGCTGTCGGAAAGCCCCACATATACTCAGCCAAGTTGTAGTTGAAGTTTTAAATAAGTAACATTGAGGCACTTTACCCACTACGTACAAACTGTCGAAAATATACCAATAAGAACCGTTTTCTGCGTCAGGTTCCTAAATAAATTGATTTAACGCTCATTGATCTCAGCTTTTCGCTCTTTTGTAGCCTTTTTTATCAGTCTGAAGTCATTATCTGCGTATGTTACTGATAGCTGTAGCGATACGTTGCTGCAGTGGTCTGAGTTCAGATGGTAGAGAGGATAAGGTGTGGAGTATGCAAGTTGTCTTTCGTTCTGCTCTGCTTCGATGGCTCGTGCAGTCCTGGGATTTTACAACACAGTAGCATATGTATGTATGCGCTAATAGAACAGTAACGTTATTACTCATAACAGTCAATACATTCAGAGTGTGACAGTTGAACAAACAGTGAACGGCTTTGATTGGTTTCATGATTAAAGGCCGTAGTCATGATGAATCATTAGATGTGCACTATTTCAATGTAGATCATAGACAAATGATTAAGTGGTCGTGTTGATGTAGTAGCATTCACCTGATCGATTCCGGATTCTCACAAGCTGAGATCCTCATCCATCAATAGCGGACGTGGAGGCGGGGTTGAGTGAGTCTCTTGGTAGTAACGTTTCAAGCTTATATCTCAGCTGGTAGTTTCGAGAGACTAAGAAAACACTTATGATCCTTCCATTTACTCTGTATTATCTCCGTTTTTATTCTAGTATCTATTGAAGTACTTTAGAGGCCAAAAAAATGCCGGTATTATCTCGTCGATTGTTGAAAATATAGGTCTCTTTTGCATCCTTCTTTGTTTAAAATTAACAGCGTTGCGACTTAGTAAACATTCACTGAGAGAAAAATCCATTTAAGGTTTGTTTGAAACTAGAAATATATATATTCAATTCAAATGTTTGTTTCAAAAAAACAGTAAAGTCCAGCCGAGCTTTTACTGCGAGAGAATTTCTGTTGCATAAGAAAATTTACTTTTGAAAGTCCGAACATAAGTCCGTAATATTTCTAACCTTCGCACCATTAGCAGTAAACCAATCACACCTAACCTCTTCACAATCCACCTGGCCAAATCTATTTCATTCAAAAGCGTCGAAACTAACACCTTTTACTGGTTCTTTTCCTCCCATTTTGAACATTAACTTCGATTTTTTTCTACCTCAATGCTCGAAGTGAATTTTCTAGTCACCTATAACAGTTCTGTGCCAAATCACTGCGTAGAAGATACTTTAGTTGGCGTAATAGAGTTTAAACGCTATCTTTTCCAGTTCCCTGGAGCAGAGTGGTGTAGAAAAGAACTTTATTGCCTTTTATGCATCTTTTTTTCCCATTAACATTCAAATACTTTTACTTTTGAGAATTATATATAGTTTACTACAGTTTATGTTTGACGTGAAACTAGTTAGCGCCTCGAGTCATCGTTAAGTACACATACTGTTTATTTCGTTTTTTCTCTGGTTACTACTGTTTTTTATTGTGTTAATTAGAATCTATAAGCACCAAACTGAAGCTGAAACACCAATTACAAAAAAAGCGGGACGTCTGGATTCTTGGAGGGTTCAAGCTTTCCTCCATTGACAACTAGACTATATCTTTCTTAAACCAATTTCCGTGGAAACTCATATACATAAAGATACAAAAAGGAAGTTTCATGACTATTTCATTATTTTAAGGGTGAAATTATTCCCCTTTTCATTCACATCCAAAGATTTTGATAAATCTAGATGTAGCTTTCCGTGGGAAATTGATCCCCTTTTTGTCAACTGTAGATCCTTTTTACTGCTTATATAGCTGTCTTGTCAAAGAAAAGAACTACTTCTACGATGTAGGCACGCTTGGGAGCTTCCGACGCGTGCCTATATCCACTGGGAGCTGTGAATGGTTGATGGATCCGTTGAGTTGTGGTTGTACAGGAAATGAATGACCAAATAAAAAGACTTCGTGCCGTATTACCGTGCCCAATGAAACAATTAATTTATTATCGGGTTACAAGATAGATCCGCTAATTTGCGTCGATGTTTCATTGCAGATAGTTTGATGTCTTTATGACTGCTGTAAACAGTTCTATAGACATATATTGATGCTCAAAGGGTGTACCTCCGTCGCATGACTCTACATTATGGCAACATTTATTTCGAGAACATCCACCGTGAAACAGCGAAATGAACAGCCAGGTATACCAAAAATGGCTGTACCGTATTTCTATTGATTCCGGATTCGAGGTCATTTTCTGAGAACGAAAAGAATTGGTAATTCACTTCATCTAATAGCCATAAGAAAAGCTGAAAATATACAGTATAAAGGGCGAAAATTTTAAGAGATGTCTCTGAGTTTCCCAAGAACTCAAGTATAGATTTGGAAATTACTGTAAAATTCTACTTTTTTGCTATGATCGTCCATAACTCGATCATAGGCCTGATTTTATCGGGCAAGAAATAACATTTTGATATCTTCCTACAAGTTATCTGCTGAGTAGTAACTTTTGCTAGCGGAAAAAAGACGGCAAGAGGTGAGAATTCTCTTTACAAAAGATGTCTGCTCGTCTCTTTCTGATATTTTCTTGTCCCTCATAACGAAATACTATTGTAAAATAGAGCGATAAGGAATTAGTACCATTGGGAATCATTATTTAGGATAGATCTCAGAGAATCATATCGAAGTTTACTAATTATTTTGTCTTTACTAGGCGTGAAAATTGAAATAGAGATCTGCGGGCAGTATTTAACAGAAAAGTAGCAATTAAGAATATTTCGATGTAAATTATAAAGTCCGTTTTTTTTCTGGAGATCTTTTAATTGTGTGTTATCTTGTCTACAACCATACTGTTTTTATTCCTATGTTTCACTTTTCACTGAGAGGAATTATTCAGAACTCGACTAATCTCAGAGATGAATGTCGAAACTCTTGTCAAATGGCTGAACCATACTATTTTTCGTAAGCGACAGTCAGAAGTAAATAACTAAATAACTTTTTCAAAATTCACGAGCAATGACCTTTCTTTGGTGAAAGGGGAAAAATGAAACACAAACTCATTCCAATATACGAAAAATCGTCTCAAAAACACGTATAGGGCCCAAAAGCCGGCCAATTAGTTTCAAATAATTTGCTCTCGTCTAAAATTTCATTTTTATTTGTAGATAGTTCTGAATGTAATATTAAATCAGTGGTATGTTGGACGGTGAAGGGGGTTGTTAAAGTTCAGATAAAGTCTGTAATTTTTGTGAAATCAAAAGGAAAATGAAGCACCACGTGCAGCGATATACATCAGAAATTTGTGCATAGTACAATAAGCATTACTTCAGAAAAACAGAAGTATAGGCTGTTCTTTGTAGTTTGAAATAGTGGATAAAAGAGGTAATGCGGTGTAAATGAAGATTTAGAGTGCGACATTGAAATTAAAATCAGGAATTGATGAAATATGTAGTTTACTTCTTTATTTAATGGAGTAAGAGCGGGTCCCATTACAGGGTCATAATGATGATTAAAAGTTGCTTGCTTTGAATAAAGTTACTTTATTTGAGACTTCATGCGAGCTAAAAGTACAGCTATGATACTTGATCGGGTAGAAATTCTTATTTTTGCGATAATTCTGTGCTGATGCGACTGGGCAATGGGTGGAGATAGGAAAGAGATACGTTATTCTGCCGTTCCCGGTCATTTGAGGAAAATGCATGTAGTATACAATTGGTTTCAGATATGATCGGGATAAAATTTCATTGGATGTGGGAAAATGGGTCGCATACTCAGAGAGTGTGCAACTCTCTGAAAATCAGCAAGCTCGGCGGCTCCAGCATTACTTTCGGCAGGCTGTTGGATCATGACAGAGCTAAATAATGAGCGGAATGTTTTTTCGTAAACTATGGTATTTTCGAGAGGCGAATGGTTGGTCCCAGGGCTAATTTGCCCCAAGTCAGTCTCCTAGTACAAGAATTTCAACGACGATTTCAGCTTGTCGTTCCTGTGTTCCAGTTAATATATATCAGACCTCTTTTTAACGTCGTCTCTGGCTGATTTGAGATAATTTGAACTTTTATGCATTGAATAGTGTTTTCAAGGTGAAAAAATCCAAAGTTATGCTTGAAGATCGAGTAGTAGTCCCCTTGGGGTCTGTCGGGTCAAAGCAACCTTGGAAGCTGACTGGAACTAATGAGTTTCCGTGAATTTTAAGTTAAGATTTTACTGCAGCATATCTGAAAAGAAATAAGTTTGGACCTTGTAGGTGACAAGGGATTAATGGTAGTTAATTTGATCGCCTTTTTGGGGAAAAGGGAGCTATGATACACTATGAGGTAATATTCGAAAAAAAAGTGGTATAAAATGTACAGGCAAACATCATTTTGGTTCATCACATCAAAAAAGGATTAATTTTTATTGAATGTAGATTATATTGGTCTGATTTGGATTATAAATTTTTGAATTGCACAAAAAATATGCTCCCAAGGACATAGCCCAATAATTAAATCATATTTGTGGGTTCGAAATTACAATTAACCATTGGATCGGAAAGATACCGTTTTTGTGTTCGTCACTTTGTTTCACACGGAGACTGCACATTACATGTGGTTAATGTCATATTGCTAACGTCTGAGGCCAACAGGGCCACTGACTCTTCCACCATTGTCCTTTACCTCTTGGTCCATGAAGAAAGGAGGCGAATTCAGATCGCAGGTGTAACCATCAAACATCCCTTACCCATGATTGATATACGCCGCTGCGATCTTTTAAATCCGCGATCATAATTACATTCGTCAATGGAGTTTCCTTTTTGATTTTTTCCTCGCCCGCAAACGACCTAGCTCTCACCACACTGACGAGATTCGACCAAAATCCCTTCCGCTATGCACTAAACCGATTTATTCCAATTTATGGGATCTACTCTCCATACTCTGAACATGGATTCACCCATCGCCTCGAACAACAGATAGAAGCCCACGATGTTTAACCACACTTCCACGTCTTGGTCCTTTCCTTGCATGGGGAAGAGCAAGCTGATCAAATGTGGTACTATGTATCATCTATAGTATCAATACATTGATTTGTGCTTTATTCACAGTTTGGAAGTTGGACACATGCTAATGTCTTACGAAATTACAACAGGGCTGCTATGAAAGGGCCAAAAATGTGAGTAAGCTGCTTTCTGAGCTGTGTTTTTTGTTAATATTTAGGCAAAAGGTAAAATTTAATTTGTTCCAGAAGGTCTCAGGCTCCATCTAGAGTGGTCAGAAGCTACTTTATTGCATAAAATGTTTTAAAATGGCTAGCAAAATGGCCAATACGTTACGAGAGATTCCGTGTTCCAACAAATGGATATATAATTCTCTGTAAGTTAACGATCCTGGTTCTGTGTATCGCACAGGAAGTGCTGAATGAAGTAAAATATTCTCGAAATAAGAATAAGTTAATTGCGAATTGGTTTCAGCCCAGTACCATATGAAATTTCTTTTTATGCAGGATGGTTTTTCCATCAAAACAGGGTAATGTCGGCGAGACAGACTTCAGCATATAATATTCGAGTACGAAAAGGTAGCTTTCTCTCTGTAAAATATCGATTTTTTATGACAAAAGAAGGGGAAAAATTCTTTTCTCTCCACAGTGTGTTTGTTCAGTCTTCGTTTCAGAATTATCGGTACTAACCGGGTAATATCTTCATTTAAAATCAAACCACATTATGTTTACCAAGTTTCTCTATATCTTTTCCATAGCCATTAAAATTTACAATGAGACGTTATGCTGCACGCTCTCAATCCCAGGTTTTTCACTTTCCTATTCTCTCCCAGCCTCAGGCTACCTTAGTTCCTCTTCCCGCTCCGACTCAAGTTGAGAACACTTATGCCTCTTTTCTTGTCTCCATGGTTGAAATCCGTGGCTATCCATCTCTATTTGCTATTTTTTTACTCTCTATTTTCCTGATACTGAATCATTTAGAACTTTTAAAATTCAATTATTTAATAGTACCTCCCTATGGAATGTCCTTCAACTTATTTCGGACTAAAGGTTGAGAAATGGCTAGCGCAGGGCTCATTAGCGAAATTATGTGAAACAATATTGAGCTATGAAGTGGGTGGTTAGCGCATTCTCTATTAAAACATGGCTCCCGAGAATCGATAAAACATTTTTGAACTACTAACATTGCTTTTTGTCCCACTTTTTCCTGAAATCTGAGAAATGAT
The DNA here is from genome assembly GCA_002205965.3 of Kappaphycus alvarezii. Taxonomy (NCBI): domain Eukaryota; phylum Rhodophyta; class Florideophyceae; order Gigartinales; family Solieriaceae; genus Kappaphycus; species Kappaphycus alvarezii. Next base: position 1,227,333 of record NADL03000481.1, read on the forward strand.
AAAGCTTTTTCAATTAAATCGGTTTTATTATTATTATTATCATTATTATTATTAAATTTCCTTATTTTACTAAAAAATACTGTGGTCTACACAAAATGAAATGAGTAGTTTTGTACATTTTATTTTAACTTGGGCTCTTTACCTTCTTTTTATTTCCTTGACAATTATCCAATAACAGTGTATTACCAATAGCTTCCAGCTCTATGAAAAAGCTATTAGCATCCTAAGGAAGTCTTCCATATATAAAAATTGAAATTAGTGTGGTTAAATCCATTTATCAGCTTTTATTGTTAAATTTATTGTCCAATTTTTCATAAGATTGGCAAAAGAGGTAGTCTTGTCAGTTACATAAATTTTAAGGATTTTTATAGCACATTTTCCATCGAATTTTTGATTTATTTGAGTCCCTGAAGTGTTGGTGATATAATATTTATTTTCTAAAACTTATTTTTTACTAATCCGCCCATTGCTGCCCACAACCCCCTACAAATCACTCGCAAGACATGTATCCAGATTTGTTTATACGATTTAAAATACATTTGATTTGCATAAAAAAATTCCTCATATTTTTCAATCGAATTTTTAATACATACCCTGCATCAACTGGTCTTTCTCTGATATTTAGTTTCTTTTGAATTCAATTTTTTCCATAATAGTTTTGCAGCCTTAAATACCCACTCAACTTTAGTCTAACATTCTGTGTTAGTTGTTTTTGGTCCTCAGTAAGACACGAGCATCGAAAAAAATCTTTAGGTACTCTCTCTAGTTGTATCTACTGTCTATTTAGATACAATACTTAGAATCATTATACTGCAGCATCCCTTTCATCATTATAATCATCTACGTTGGACTTCTCATGAAAAGTCCGTTCATGGCTTCTGCCTTGTAACAGCTTTAAGCAATACAGTAACAAACCACGAGGCGTATTAAAAGCTGGAAAATTTAAAAATGGCCTGCGTTTGTGTCCGCGATACATAATTCTATCTACTACTACGCCTCTTATTAGGAGATCAATTCCAGCAAGAGTTCAATTTATAAAACCTTAAATTTTTTCAGAGTGTCTATTTTTCAATGCAACATTCCATTTTGGGTCATAATTGAGCATCTTTACCCCTTCCTAAAGAAGTAAGTATCTTTCCAATGTCTCTGGAATTACTTCAGACGATTGAGCTGCTTATTTGCCAAAAAAAGAGATGAAATTCAATCGAACGACGGCGAAAATCCATACGGCGAAGAAAATTTTACATAAGCAGCAGAGCGGTGTGAGTAAGCGGTTATAGTTGGTGAGTGTTCCGATCTTTGTGTAATCTTTTGCTTCCATCATATTTGGAAAATCCTTTTTTGAGAGCAGAACAGCAAGATAGTTGAACAGAAAAAAAGTTGAAGATAAAAGAAATTAAATATCCGAACTTATAATGGTGACGGTACTTATGATTCCTGTAATCATAAACAGCTCTCTAATACTTTTGCACAGCATTGAGGAAACCCGAGGGGTTAGTTACTACTTCTATTTGGACTTGTAATAGGTATAAAACGCGTCGTTATGTTTTGGACTTTTTCAATGATTTCGCCAAATTGAATAACCGAGATTGCACAAACATTATTCTCGCGTTTAGTACGGATCTGGAGTAGGCGAAATATGGCTCTCACTACCAAAAACGATTTCGGCGTAAGCTTTATCGTTTAGAAATTTAGAAATTTGGCGTTAGCAATTTGAGCCCCACGAATCTACCACGCCCTTGCGGAGTAGGTGCTCGTTCCAAGAAGCCGTAGAGCCCGCGAAAAAGTTTTAGTGCCGGGAAACGTTGACGAATGGAAAATGTAAAACGCGTGCTTGGTTCCCAGAGATTCCTCTTGTGTGGAGTCCGCGTTAATGCTCCCAGTCGCAGAATTTATCCACGCGCCAGCGCCCGCTTCGCGGGGTTCAGCGAGAAGGAAAGTTAACTTTAATTCACTGGTGCTAAATACTCCTCTAAGGACAAAGCCTTATGTCGGGGTTATTTCTAGATCTGATTAGGATAAAGACAGTTTCGCATATTTAATAGGAGTAGAGCGGAGAGGTAGAGGGCTCCCGCTGGTGACTCCATAATCTTGAGCTTTCGCTTGAAATCTAAAGTAGTACATCTTTATGTCGTTGAGAATCCACTGTACAGTAATGCGTCGAGCCAATAGCTTATTCGGCAATCTTTGAAGGTCATTTAGGTTGCTGCACTGATATGTTTCCTCAAGATACCATATCCTGTTGTATCCGGAATCTCCGTAGACAGTAAACTCAGTTTCTTCCTTATCTAAGACCCCGGGAAGAATACTTTCTATAATTCTTCGTATGTACATCGACCAGTCATGTCTCCGACCTTCCATACGACTATATGCAAGACGAGCCAGACCTTCAGGTGAGTTAACGGCATTCAATTTCAAGCTATGCTTCCTTTTGTGTACATGTGCGCAACAAGTTGGTGAACTTTGTCACTTGGAGGAGCAATTCCAATAACTTTGCCGTCTATAAAACCAACACAGTTCTTCAACCTAATTCATTTAGGGTATACAGCTTCTGCTTATTGGTGTGTCCTCTCTGAAAAAGAAGAAGGCTGAAAGGAGTTCTGAAAGAGGGTTTTTAGGTTCTGAAGGAAGCGTTTCATCCTTTCCAAAAAATATCGGAGGGTTGGGACTCATGCTTTCCGGAGATCTGCTCAAGATATTTTCTGCGAGACTAGGTCGCCAGGCGCCTTATTATTATAAAAGTAACCGTAATTGTTGAAGTGGAGTATCGGTTTCGAGAGGTATATGTTCTAGCAGGTGGCCAGGAAATTGGCGCGATCAATTCCGGTATGTTCTCTTCGCGAAAACGGAACAGAGACATCATTACAAGTCGTCCATTCTTTTGTACCGTCAACAGTCCTGCCACCAATTTGGCTCCTGAGAGCCATGTACAGTACTGTACATGGCCTCAAATTCGCATGGCACGAGATATATGCAGCAGAGTACCGTATTTGGCCACAAATTTGGCTCCTGAAAGCCATGTACAGTACTGTAAGTGGCCTCAAATTCGGATCACGCGAGCTATGTACAGTACCTTGCATGGCTCTGAGCCACATACATGTATTGTGAATATCGCACTACAACACAGTGCGAAAATCACAACAACCGAGCTAAAAATTACTGTACTATAGAGGCTACTTTGTATCTGTATTCGATGTTTTTAGTACTATCTAGCTTATCTTGAACTTTCTGAGTTTTTTATATAAATAGGGGTGAAGAGTGATTCGGTCCAGACCGGAGGAGGAAAAAAACACCCCGAACACTAACACCACAACCAAAACGTTGCTCTTCTCTTGTCTGTTGTCCTCAAAGCAGTGTTGTCCCCTGTCTCGTTGTACTCATGGCGTGCATACCGAAGCCCAAGGTATCAAGGGGACATACCCGTTATACTGCAGGTGTCTCTCGTCTCTTTGTACTTTCGGTGCTTATCTCGAAGTTCAAGGGGGCAATACCCTCAGTGACTGCTAAATTTTGAACCTTCCTGGTACTCGAAGGGAATTGTCGGAGGGATAAAGAGGCCATTGCGGACTTCCCAAGACCATCGAAGGTACCGAGAGCTCCATCGGAGGGAGGAAAGGGAAGGCATTGCCAATAACTCCACCGAAAGGGAGAGCGCTACCCTCATAGCCTACCTTAGGCACCCACTAATAGACGACGAGGCTGAAGCAGGGTGAAGAAGGGTCCGAAGAATCCGAACAGGCCTCTATACGTGCCAAATCTCCTTAACAGGCTTCTAGGTACTCAAGCCACGCCCCCCATTCTCCACAGCCTTCCCCTCGTCCTTCTCACTGTACAACCGCCCTTGGGTCTTCTTCCGCGGCTACTTCCTCCCGGTCTCATGCCCGCATTGACCTCTTCTTTACTATAGCTTTCAAGGCTGCAATGGATCGGGAGAAAAGGGCGAGGAACAATAAAGGCAAAAAGCCCAAATTGCATTGTCGCATCTGCGACATCGGGCTTGTCATTTCCGGGCAGTAGGCCGTCCACGAGGCTGTTGGGAAGCACCAGAGGGCAGAACAGAGGTTAAGGGAGAGCAAGGATCCCTCGCGGTGTACCGATTTCGACATTACTTTCGCCCAGGAGATCGACCTAGAGACCCACCGTCCCAGTAACAAGCACCGAGGGAGGGTTTCCTTTCTAACCGAGAAGAGACGTAATTAGAGTATTTTATTGAGCTAAAAGAAACGAAAAGAACGGAAAAAAAGTAAAAAAGAAAAAAAGAAAAGAAAGAAAAAAAGCAAAGAAGAAAAGAAGAAAGAAAGGAAATGAAAAGGAAAGGGAAAGGGAAAAAAGGAAAAACGAAATAAAATTAGAAGCCCTCAAATAGAGGTGCGAAGACAGGGCCCCTTCCAGTGCCTAACAAAAACCAGCACTCATACATTCCATTGAATTTGAAAGAAAACTGAGATGGAACGATGGAGCAAATACCATAAATGATATCATTTATGGTATCTTTTTTCGTATCTACTGTACAGTATTTAGTTTGTTTACTGCAATCCCGAATTCAGTGCAGTAATACAGTATTCATGTACAAATTGTGCAACTTTGGTGGAATGATTGGAAAATGATGGGTGAATATGATAAGGGGGTTGGACGTGGCTTTGATCTCCAACTCTCAGCAAGTCACGCTGTCACGGCTGCATCCGCCGGCCGGACTGTAAGCACTCCGAGCGAAGGCAACGAGGACGACTTACCGTTGCCCTCCAATTAAGGCAACGTGGACGACTTACCGTTGACATACCCTTGCGCAAGGATGACTTGCGGTACGATCAAAACCGGTTCAACAGGGCTATATAACCTTCGACTTTGGTCGCCATCGCTGCTGTCTCTGCTCTCCAAGTCGTCGCTTGTTCTCAACTTTCGAACAAGCTCCGGGCGAATCCTCGTCTAGGCCGACATTCACAACACAACGTCTACAACCATGACTAATGACTCCTCCTCCTCCTCGTCTGCACCATCCGCTCAGTCTCGCATCGTTACCCTCGAGAACAAGGTTGCCGGCATCGAAGGCCAGCTCTCTGAAATCGTCAACCTCCTCAAGGCCAACTCCGGAAACGCAGGCACCGCCGCACCCGCTGCGCCTGCAGGTATCGCCGAGGCTCCGTCGGACCCGCCTGCCGACAAATCTCCGTCTGCCGCGGAAGCATTTCAATTGGGTAGTCTGCAGTTCTCGCTGCCAACTCCCTCCGCCGACCACGTCACTGAAGCCTTCGCGGCCCGCCGTGCTTACGCTTCCACTGGTAAGCTTAACAAATTTGGGAAACCGGCCACCATCGCGCCTTTCCCCGCCAAAAGGTTCATTCCGGAACCTGAGGGACTGTTTGGAAGAATCAAGAACGCCGACCTGCGCGACGGGTGGGAGGCAGAGGTACTTTGGAACATCGGTGACAACTGCGAAAACGCCCTCGCAACCGCTCACAAGGTTACCGAAGCTCTCGCTGCCAAGGACGTTGACGCCGCTACCGAGGCGTTTGCAGTGCTCAACCATTTCCTTGAGGCTTCGTACAATCGCGTACTGGAACGCGTGGATTTCTTCACCGACTCCCTCGAATCGGGCAAATCGGAGGCCATTCTCTTGCAGAAGTACCTTCGCGAAGACGACTACCCATATTCCTCCGAATTGTATCGTTCTACCAAACAGAAGTTTGCTGAGCTCCGTTCTCAGGCTTACGCGAAGGAGTTTAATAAGCAGCAAGCTGCTTCAGGAGGACGCAGACAAGCTCGAGGACAAGGAAGCTCCGAGCATAAGCCCGCTCGCAAGTAAAACGGTCGTCCTCACGGCCTTTTTCCTTTGGTATGTCGCACGTCCTTTGGCGCAATACCCAATGTGCCGCTCCCTTTTGGTCCAACACCCTTCACGCCTCGGACTTCCTACTCCGCGCCCTCCGCTATGGGGTATACGAGGCTCCCATCAGAACATCCCTTCAACACACTCAGTTCACTCTCCCTCAAATTCCTATAGCACCGCAAGACAGGGAATTCTTCGACTCAGCCATCAGCGACGCACTGCATCGGAGAACCTACGAGGAGATTCCAGCCGACACCGCACGCAAGCTACATCGCGAAGGCTACCCGATTTCGAACGCGTTCGTAGCAGTCTCAGGGGAAAAACAGCGATTGGTAGTCAACCTGTCTCGTCAGTCCACGCTGTTCCGGGACATGCCGGTGAAAATGGAAACACTCGAAGGATTTGCTCTCGAGCTCAAACAGGCAGATCTCATGTTCTCGTTTGATATCGCCAAGGGATACCATCACTTCCGTCTACATCCCAAGATACGGAATTGGTTTTTATTCAAAATCGACAATCGTTACTTTCGGTGCATCGCTCTCCCTTTTGGCTGGAAGCTTTCTCCCGCCTATTTCGTCAAGTTTATGCGCCCCATGGTTCGCTACATCCGAAATCATCTTCGCCTACGCATTCACCCGTACATGGACGACTTCCTCGTCGATGTAAGACGTCGATCTCGTCTACGAAAGGCCAAACAACAGCTCGACCAGTTGCTACACGCCTGTGGGTTGTTGCGCAAAGAAGACAAGGGAAATTGGACGGGAACCCGCAGAATCGAGCATCTGGGGTTCGTAATCGACACCTCTCGAATGGTTTTTGGGATTACGGCTCGACGCATGGAAAAACTCCGCGGTATTGCACAGCAAATGTTGCGCCAAAGCCGCCGGAGCAAACGTCTAGTCGACGTCCAGCTGTTACGCCACTTCACGGGGGTAGCGATTTCGAGCTCGCTCGCTATGCCGCTCGCCCGGTTCTACACTCGGTCACTGTACGACTCCATGAAAAACCGAACGACGAAGTCAGGAAAAAGGGTTCGACTGCTCCACGCTAGAATGAGGGATCTGAAGTTCTGGCGGGATCTCACCTCACACCCACCCGAACGGCCAATGTCTACTCTATCCCCTACTATGGCTCTCCACTCCGACGCGTCCACATCGATCGGTCAGGGGGGGACACTCGGGTCGGATCTTCGACCAGGGGCTCAGGGGACCTGGGAAGCTCGGGGGTTGTGGGACCCGGCACTACGCGTAAAACCGATCACGTTTCTGGAATTGCGCGCGGTTACGGACAACATTCGGTCCTTTGCAACAATGCTACGCTCAGGAACACATCTCAAGATCTGGGAGGACAACCAAGCGGTCGTGGCAATCTTGAACGCCATGACCACCAAGTCACGACCTCTCATGAAAGAACTCCGAGTGCTGCACCGCTTGCTCGACCGACTCGGAATCTCAATCGAGTCTCACTACCTCCCGTCCGCCGTGAATCAGTTCGCAGACAGGCTCTCTCGGCTCCACACGCTCGACGATTGGAGAATCAACACGAAGGCCATCAAGCCCCTTCTCGATTCACTACCACCAACCATCGACCGCTTCGCCGACAGTTCCAACAAGATCTGAAAAGAGCGAATCCTCTGTCTACGGAGGATTCGCTCTTTTTCTTCGGTCACTTGTTGTAACCTCACTCTCGAATATCCCTTCGGTCTTTTGGTTTTCTCATTTGTTTAATTCGGTGGAATGATTGGAAAATGATGGGTGAATATGATAAGGGGGTTGGACGTGGCTTTGATCTCCAATTCTCAGCAAGTCACGCTGTCACGGCTGCATCCGCCGGCCGGACTGTAAGCACTCCGAGCGAAGGCAACGAGGACGACTTACCGTTGCCCTCCAATTAAGGCAACGTGGACGACTTACCGTTGACATACCCTTGCGCAAGGATGACTTGCGGTACGATCAAAACCGTTTCAACAGGGCTATATAACCTTCGACTTTGGTCGCCATCGCTGCTGTCTCTGCTCTCCGAGTCGTCGCTTGTTCTCCCGCCTCCCGCCCTCCATTTTTACCTCAAAAATGGCCCAATCACAAGCCGTCTTTTGTTCCCTTTTTTCTCCTTTCTTTGATATGAGTTTCTCTCTCTCTTTGATTTCGGTTTCTCTCTTATAAGTTTCTCTCTCTCTTTGATTTGGGTTTTCTCTCTCTTTGATATGACATTTTGCATGGATGCACCACACACTCGTCACTTCAACATGGTTTGTTCGCTCTTTCGCAAGACAGAAGTCTATTTCGAGGTTTGCTTAATTAGCTGTCAACCGCGTCACGGTTCCCTGAACGAAATTGCCACGAGAAGGCTTAAGCATTAATTTCATGTTACAGGGACGGACCGAATGGTCCGCGACAAGTAACTCCGAAAGCGCGCGAGCACTTCCGGAGGCCGACTCCCCGAAAGATGCCGGTACCTCAGACACTCTGACAACTCGTGATCAATGACGACACCTCATCAAAACATGCGGGTGTTACCCGCTCAACCAACACATGAATGTCGTCTGTTTCCTAATAAGAACCCTCTTAGCTTCGCCACTCAACCGGTTACCTGGGAATAGCTACTGACGGTGTACGCGACGGGAACGCGGGGTACTCTTATTACACCATGTAGAATAGACAGATTGTGGTGATCGATAGATATTGTAGTTTGATTAAAGTGTTTGTGTTTCTCATTTGCTTAATTCACTGCATTAATATTGGGGTCCAGTGCAGGAACCGACTATGATGCTAACCGGGTAGTCCACTTTGACCACGTGCTCAGGTGTACGGGACATGGTAGCGTTCGTCAGAGACGACCAGATCGTGCAACTACTGTAACGCGTCGGTAGATTCTCGTTCTGATGACTCCAACAGATTTATGCAATTTTTCCGCGGTGCGCGGGAGGAGGTCGTCTACCAGGCGGATAGTAACGGGGGAAGGCGAGCCCAAGGAATCGAAAGCCAGCGGTTGGGAATCGAAATTGGGGGGTTGTGTGGGGTTGTCGGAAGGGGGCGGGAGTCGACGCGACAGTTTGCGTTCCAGGTCTGTGACCTTGTTGCGGTGTGCAATTGACGCAGCACCTCCCACTTCACGGGTAGCCCTTGATCGTACGTTGGCCTTGAACGGTGATACGACGGTGACGTCGCAGGCGATGGGGCGCTTCGCAGTGCCATCGGGAGCTGGCGGTGGCTGGACGAGGATGTCAGCGGATCTGAGCTCGGTGCGTGGCACCAGGAGCGGAACCTCAAACTGGCAGTCCAGACCGGCTGCACGGGCGATACGGCCGGCATTGACATTGCGTAGTTGTTAGAAACGCATTGAGCTAAAACTTGATTCCGGTTGATTCAGATTTTGCAATTGAAAAATCTGATGCAAACAGTACAGTTTACTGTAAATGTCCGCCAACGAGCATCAAGGAGCACTTGTTTTGCAAATCTCTTTGCATGCCCAAAAAGTATAAGCAGAAGCATTGCGCATTCCATTGCGCAACAAGCATCCGCCGTACAAAATACAATTTTGTGATATCGCCTCCACAAATATCTCACGCACGTTGGCGTCTTTTTCTCTCACCGGTTGACATCAGCCACCATCACCAACTCACGCCCTTACCTTCCTTCCCGCTCTATCATGCTCGACAAGCCACCCTCGTTCGTCACATCCCCTGCCCTTCATTCATCACAGTCCACATCCAGCCTGCCGTTCCGCACCTCCCCTCGCCCTTTACATATTACATGTTGCGTTCCACAAAACACGCCCTCAGCTACCCTCGGGCAAAGGGAGCGAATTGCAGATGGTGGCGGACAGGAGCGGGTCACCGGCGGTGGGCGTGCGCCGACGTCGGAGGATTTTTCCCGCTACGACGGCTTGAACAAGCAGCAATTCGAAAGGCTTGCCTCCGAGCCTGGTGTTCGCATGGTGCCTCTTTGGCGAAAGGTATTTTCCGATTTGCTCACCCCGGTCAAGGCGTATCGCTGTTTGGTGGATGCTTCTGATCTAGCGGTGCCATCGTTTTTGCTGGAAAGTGTGCATACCGGAGAACGAATTGGTAGGTACAGTTTTATTGGTGCCAGGCCAGTCAAGGAGGTTCTAGCGTATGGGATGAGCGTGACGGTGATTCATCATGAGTGTGGGCGTTCGAGCGAGGAGACAATGATGTGTGACGATCCTTGGGACTTGATTCGTCAAATGAATGAGGATATGAAACCGGCGGGGGCAGATTGTTTACCGGGTGGCGAGTCGCTGTTTTGTGGCGGATGGGTGGGATATGGGGGGTATGACACCATGCGTTATGCGGAACTCAAATCGTTGCCATTCTCGGCTGCACCCAAGGATGATCGCGGGTTGCCCGACCTGCACCTCGGTTTGTATCGCGATGTTATTGTCTTTGATCATGTGAAAAAGGTTATTCATGTGATCCATTGGGTGGATTTAACGGAACATGCGCATGCGTCAACGGCGGAGTGTTTGGAACGGGCATACACGCATGGTGTGGAGAAATTGGAAGAGACGACCGAGTTGATGATGAATGGAGCGCCGCTGAGTCCCATTGCGCAGGGGCAGGTGACGCTAAACACGGGTGCAGGTTCAAAGAAGAATTATCCGAGTAATATGAGCAAGGAGGAGTTTATGGAGGCGTTGAAAAAGGTGCGTCACCATATCATGGTCGGGGATGCGTTCCAGGTGGTGTTTTCGCAGCGGTTTGAACGATGGAGCGAGGCGGATCCGTTTTCGGTGTATAGAGCGTTGCGAATTATCAATCCGTCGCCGTATATGATTTACATGCAATGTCGCGGGTCGGTGTTGGTGGCATCATCGCCTGAGATTTTAACGAAGGTGGAAGATGGAAAGCTGACGAACAGGCCATTGGCTGGGACTAGACGACGAGGGGCAACGGAGGAGGAGGATGAGGAATTAGCCAGGGAATTGTTGGCGGATTCTAAGGACCGATCGGAGCATATGATGTTGGTAGACTTGGGGAGAAATGATGTTGGCAAGGTGTCGGAGTACGGGTCTGTTATGCCGGAACAGATAATGAAAGTAGAAAAGTATTCGCATGTGATGCATATTAGCAGCACTGTAACTGGGCGACTGAGAAAGGGTTTGACGTCGTGGGATGCATTGCGGGCGACGTTACCAGCGGGAACGATTAGTGGGGCACCAAAGATTCGAGCTATGCAGATCATTGATGATATTGAGCCTACAAAGCGTGGGCCGTATGGAGGTGGAATTGGATACATATCCTTTCACGACGCGATGAACATGGCGTTGGCATTGCGGACGATGGTAGTGCCAACGGAAGGCCAAAAGCGAGATGGCCACAAGACCGAGTGGCAATACTTTGTGCAAGCGGGGGCAGGGATTGTGTACGAGTCCGACCCGGAGGCTGAATACACCGAGACTGTCAACAAGGCAATGGCATTAACGCGCGCCATTGATCTGGCGGAAACTGCATTTGAAAATTAAATATTTGAATGGTCATCGGCGACACAAACTCATCTGGACTGTACAACTCTCTCTATTGTACAGTACAGTACAGCGCAGTACTGTACACTACTGTACAACATTCATCCATCCGGATGCCTCAACACACATACGCCTCGCCCAGATGTGGCGTCCCCTCCTCCTCCCCCCCTCATCTCCTTCGTCATCTCGAGTTGCTTGCTTTCGATTCACTATGTCCGATTCTCCTGCTACACCCACAACCGTCGCTGTTATCGGTGCCGGTGCCGCTGGTCTCGGTGCCGCCTGGCTTCTGGCACGTGGCGGTTACGCTGTTCACTTGTTTGAAAGTAGACAAACTCCTGGTGGCCATGCCTATACCGTTGACATTCCTATTCCTGGAATCTCCACAGGAGCCACCATCCCTGTCGACGCCGGCTTTATCGTTTATAATGCTCGCACGTATCCGGATCTCATCAGCCTGTTTCAACTCCTCAATGTCGAAGAAGAAAACTCCTCCATGTCCTTCTCCGCCAGCATCAAACTACCCTTTCGGGATAAGTATTTCGAGTGGGGTTCTGACAGTCCCGCCACCTTGTTTGCAGATAGGCAGAATTTGTATCGCCCATCCATGTACACAATGTTGTACGATATGCGCAGGTTCAACAATGCCGTCTACGACTTTATGGACAAGTTGGAAACCGATCCTCACTTTCAAGACAAGGATATCACCTTGGGTGAATTTTTGGAACATGGCTCCTACTCTTCCGTCTTTACCCGTTGCTACCTGATACCTATGGTCTCCGCCGTGTGGTCGGCTTCATTTAATGCAGCCATGGCATTTCCAGCACGAAGCTTATTTCATTTTTTTGTCAACCACGGGCTAGCTCAAGTCTTTGAACGACCGCAATGGAGAACCCCGGCTGGCAGATCGCGTGAGTATGTTACCAAGGTTATTAATGACATACGCAAGCACTCTGGCATTGTCTTGCTAGGGAACCGCGTTTCCAAAGTGAGAGATATACAGACGGTGCTACCGTCTGGTCTGCCCAGTGCGATCCAAAACGTTTTGATCATGTCGTTTTTGCAACTCATGCGCCAGTCACATTGGAGTTGCTGGGCGATAACGCCACGCCTGATGAAAAGAGGATTCTCGGCGCCTTTCAGTATGCAACGAATAAGGCTTTCATTCACTACGATGAATCTTTTATGCCAACTAACAGAATGGTATGGAGTTCATGGAATTTTATAGGAAGACCGAAAGCCGTGGATTCATCAACCCAAGCTGCTTCAAACAAGAGCGACAGGAATGACCCCAGGTTCGCAACCTGAACAGCGATCAGATGATGAGCAGCCATCAATGAATCATCAAAACAGAATGAGTAGGAGTAGTTGTGCTACCGATGTCAAAGAAGTGAACGATGATGACGAACCTGTGTGTGTCACATACTGGCTCAACCGCCTGCAGAATTACCACAAGCACCACCTTTCTATCCCTGACTTGTTTCTAACTTTGAATCCAGTATCCCCGATTGATCCGGACAAGATTTTGAAAGAACTTACTTTCGAACACCCGCAATTCACAGAAGAAGCAGTGCGTTCCCAACCTTTACTGCAAGAAATAATTCAAGGCAAAAACCGATCTTGGTTTTGCGGGGCCTTTGCCCGTTTCGGGTTTCACGAGGACGCATTAATGATGGGCCTGAATGTTGCTGAGCGCTTATCCAACTATCAAAACCTACGCCCGTGGAATGCAAAGCGTCGTCTTGTCATTAATAACAATGCCTGTCAGTATAAGATTCCCTATTCCCCACTACGCACTCCTCTCATTGTTTACCTGGGCGCTCTGCTAGTCCTCAACGCCGTAATGGCACGTCTGCGGCAAGGACTAGGGAAGATTGCAGCGCGGATGGCGGATAGTGATCCAGTTATCTGTGTTGCCGTTGGCGACGGTCGTCTTAATCACTTCGGCCCAAGTCGGTCTAGAGCCATGCGACGGGGTGCGGGCGCGAGCTCAGGCGCTCTTGTTTCCGCTCAATCAGCGAGGGCAATCGTTAGAAACCCAAAAGTTTGGCCAGGATTGCGGATGCGTTGGGCAAGGTCACTCTCTTGCTCCGACCGCTGCAGCTGCGTTTCCGCGTCAGAATTTGATTGTCCTACTCCGGATGATCTGACTATTGTGCTCAAGTCTTTGTTTATAGCAGACGCGTTGGATCTAGACCCCTCAAACGCCCGCAAGGGCCGTGCAAACTTGCGGAAAGCCTGCTCTTTTCGATTGTAGGGGGCTTTAAGAAGGTTACCACCATGGCGACGCATACTCGACTTCCAGAGCTGACTACTTGTATTATGAACGTAGTTTATCCATCATGGTGGCTGGAAGTGGACCCAGATATCATTGCAGACAATGGGAAAGGTGCCAGATTACCAGCTGTTACAATGGTTTCCCCACAGGATTTGCGGAAGACGAACCTCGTGCTCGAACTTCTGGGTGATCTTTCTGAGACGACTATTGAAATCTTGCAAAATAACGAAGAAAGTAAGGCAACCATTGTGCTTCAAAATTCGGAAAGGTCTTTGTTTGTCGCCCGGAAAGCGGAGGTGCTCTTCATCCGGCATCAAGTGGAAATAGTGCTACTGGAGGACTTCATGAATGACTTTCGGAATGGAAATGAGTCGCCAGAGGATGGAGCCGAAGTTAAAGAAACTCGCTTCGACCTTATCTTATCCCCTGTGCTAATCAACAATTATCACGCTGCAGGCTTTAAGGATTTGGATGAAATGCTACTGTTTTTAGGAGAACACGCGACACCTGATGCTGTTATCGAGCTCGGAGGTACTGTGCATGGTTCCAGGACAGGAACAATGACTCACAAGCAGCACCTCCCCATTGACCGCTATTTTTGTGGCGACGAGGAATTCACACTTTGCCAAACTTGTGATGTGATAGAAAAGTCCGAGAGGACGGGATTCGAACTTCAGCGAGTTGCTTTCATGGATCATGATGAAGCCGCGATGGATGTCAATAGGGTAATCAAAAGAGTGTACAGTAGCCTAGCAGAAGAGATGCTTGAAGCGGAGGAGACTCGAGCAGTTCTTTCCCAAATGTGTCTTTGGGAGGCAGCCCTTCTCGTGAAACAGATACGTAGAATGGCTGTGAGCCTGAAGCTCGCAGCCACCCCTTCAGGGTTTGAGGAAGCCTTTCAGTTAGCGCTAAGTTTGGAAACCTACGTGTTTCACTTTATGAAGGGCGTATACCGCCTTTACGTGAATCCTGTACCGAGAATTTGAAGGGTAGCTGCTCTTGCAACATGTTTGCTGGTGGGCCAGCACACTGCGCTTTTCCCGATGCAAAAACCATGCGGGAAACAGCATCTATATCAAACTCGAGCTCTTGAAGTCGTACACACCCCTCGTGGTCATTCCCTCAGACTTTCCCGGCTCCCCAATCTCCTTTTCTAACTCGAGCCGGTGAACCCACGGGTGCAGTTTCTCTTCTCCCACGGCTTTGTCCCACCATGAAAAGACAAGCTTCTTTATGCGCTGGTTGGTTTCATGACGATTCATGCATTCCTTGAATACATCTGTTTGCGGTGCAGACATTGCAGCTTTGTAATCCAAACCAAAGATGGCGGCAAACCTGTCAAAGGGCCGGCTTTGTAAGCGAACGGAAAAACCTCGATGACAGTGGCACTCGGCCTCAAGAAGATAAAGTTCGCGTTTCCGCGCCGTGTGTTGCAATGAGAACATTGGTTTCCTGCATAATTTTCACTTGGTAGTCAAATGATTTCTCGGTGAAGTCGACGACTTTGAAATCTATGAGCATTGATGCCTCTTTTTTCCAGAAATAGTTTAGGCGCTGTTGAAACTCCGACAATCGAAGTAGCGCACGTGGCCCCTTTCGAGTGAGCACTGTGACGGTAAGGCGACACGGACCTCCTCCCGTGCTTTTTCTTTTCCAAGTTGGTGCCCTTGTTACTCCGTTAGCATCAATACGATGTTTGTCCCATTTGCCCCAAACATACCATATGGTTCATGGCTCTGCAGATTACTTATCACCAATGAGCGAAAGGAAGAGACGATTATTTGCTCTGAACCTGACCCATTCTTGGTCTTTTTGCTCCCGTTCCATCGCAAAAAAGTGAAACCCAACCTTGGGTGCCGAAAGAATTGCGCCAATCGAGGGACCCACTCACTGTGTGGACGATTCCAGGTTTCATCACTCAAGAACATCGACGGTTTCAGATCCTGGACCTTGGATGAAGAAGACGCTGATTCTACATGAGAGACTCTCGGTGGAAACAGGAATTCAGCACGCAGCGAGTGCCTTCCGGACCCTAGGAGTAATTCACAAACGACGAGATGAAAAATATATCCGACACAAAATGCGGCATATGATCGCGAGGCACATAAGTTCCAATAAGATCCCTGTCTTCATTAGATGGGTCAATTTTGTGTTTAGACACTCCATGTGCCTTAAGAGCATGACTGTCAAGAGTTACTGATCCGCTTCCAGGCATGTTTTCTGTCGCAAAAATGAGATCTTTGGCCCCGCAACGTGTGACCAAGAATTGGCTATACTTCTTCATCCACTTTGGAACAAGGACTGTGCCGTCAGAAAGATACCCCACGTTAAAAATCCGGCAAAGTGATTTCCCACCTGGAAGTTGCCAATAGTAAATTGCCTGAGGGAATGCCGGCCCTTTGGTATATTTGAAATCAGGTCGGGGATATGTTTGTGGAATTCGAGGACCTGGGGATTCCCCCGTTTGTCCGGGATTACCTGGAGATGGCTTTGGAGATGCATATTTTTGCAGGGGCTCCGCCTTCAAGGGAACACTCCCAACAACATTCAGGGCATGCGGGTACAAGACGTTTGACAAATGGCGTGGCTCTGGCGACCCGATTTGCTTGCCCAACTCGTTGATAAGATCTGCATGAATGTTCGCAACTCTATTCATTTGCTGACTATTTTTCTTCTCGTTATTAACTTTAGAATGTAAGGCGTTTGAAGCTGGTGTGCTTGAGGGGGTCTGCGCAGGACCGCCTTCATTTTTGAAGAAAATCTGTCGGTACATGTCAAGCAGCTCGCCATGTAAAGAACGTAGGCGATTCTCAAGGTCGTTATTGCTGATGGGAGATTGTGAGGGGGACTTGTTTGGTGAAGTTAGCAAGGACGGAGTGTTGAGCAAGATTGAAGCGGTTGGCATCAAGGCAAGGTGCTGCCTCTCGAAAAGCATTGTCATGATACCATGAATGGTTTGGGCAGATGTGAGCAGAGCGGAGAATGCTTTGACAATGATATCTGTTGGGAGTAAAGCTTGAACACCATGGGGAGCTGCATTGCCTTCAAAGGCGAGCACATGTCTCAAGTGTTTTGTGTCATTACGGAAATAATCGGGGGTGGTAAATGAGAGGAAGGACGGTCTGCAAGCAAGCGTTGCTGAGCTTCGACTGTTGCGGTAATTTGATCCAATTTGTTGGAGAACCTGGCCGAGAGAGCAACAAGAATGCCAAAGGCGACGAATAAAGCAACCATGAGCGCGAGGAGACGTTGAGGTATGGTGAGACATGGGCGCCGGTGACGAGAGGGGTTGACGCAGGTTATTGGGATGGGAAGATATTTGTAGAGAGGTTTGATGCGGAACTGTGGGGAGGAATTTTTCTTTTTGGTTCGAGGAGGTTGGTTACGGGGAGAAGGGGGCGACGAGGAGGATCCTGTTGGGTAGGGTTAGGATGATGTTCCGGGCGGGACATGACATGGCGAGTAGGGGAAGTGATGTAGTCGGGTGGTCGCCAGGCCTTGGCAGAGGGGAGATGGTCACGTGGTCGCCCACCATTCCGTGGAAACGCATGATGATGGAGGGATCGGGGTCGGAATGGTGGGGGAAGTGTGGATGGTGATTGATGGATCAGGGCCTGAGTTACTGATGGAGATAAACAGGGGGGCTCAGGGTGAGCATAGGCAATATGTTGAGAGTGTCGCTCTGATGTAATCGGTAGGTGGAAGGAAAAATGGGGAGAAGTGAGGTACGGAGATTTGACGCGGAAGGGGTAGGGCTCGAATTTGCCAACGGGCGAGAGCGGCTTTTACAGGGAATTGTGCGCAGCGGGAAGTGTAGGGTTTTGGGTCTGAGGTAATGAGGTAATGTAATTAAAGGAGACAGTGGTTGGTCTGGAGAAGATCAAGCTGACATTGAGGTAAGCAGCCGGATAGGAGACAGGTTTTGTTTTGCAGCAAAGTTTTGTAAAATCGGCCGATTCCCTTTCCCTGCTCACATTAATATGCACACTTGAGACAAGATGGGTGGCTGTCCGATGAGACTTTGGACTTTAAAGCATGGAACAAAACTGAAATGCTATAAGCGGCTCGGCTGGCTGAGCTATTCAGGCTTTGGGGCGACTAGATGTCGGGATCAATGTGAAACAGCGAGTCAGTGCATCAGCGCAGGACAATTGTTCATCATTCGTGTACAAGTCAAGTTGGGATGGGGTTGCAAAACGCTGTATGTTTCGGAGCAGGACATACTACGGACGCTGCGCACATTGGCCAGATTGCGTAGCCAAGATTTCCCTGCTTGAGTATCTGCTGAGAGTCGCGACCGCGACCGAGTACTGGTGTGGCGCTGAAGATCAATAGAGCTCAATTGAGGCTCGTACTGTGCTGCCATCCCCTCGTCCAAGATATTGCGGAGACCATGGACTTCGTCCTCAATCAGTGGTTTGCTGATGGAGGCACTTTTTCGACACTTAACGGTCTTCGAACTGCTCTTCAGTCGATCCAGGATCAATGCCCAACCGTTGGCCCGTGCATCAACCCGCTTAAAACGCCAACTTAGTGCCCTAGCAAGAATAGAAGCGGAGGAATATGACGTTTTGATATATACGATGGTACACATCTTCGTGTGTGGCCTAAAAAGATACAATAATGCAGTTCCCTATACGCAATCCAAGCACTTCGTGCTTGACTTCGCGAGGTAATTTTACGCTCTCATGAGAGTAGAGGCAATAATGCAGTTCCCTATACGCAATCCAAGCACTTCGTGCTCGACTTTGTGAGGTAATTTTACGCTCTCATGAGAGTAAAGGAGCTGCAAGGTACACAGTGATCACCGAAAGCAAATACAACTATTTTCGATGTAATTTCTGATTCGGGCTAGGAAGTCTGGGCATGCTCGAGAATCCGCATCCCATACGGAACCTTGGCGGAACCGCAGTTGATTTCTCTTATGGGAAAAAGAAGCGGGTGTTCAATTCTTCAACCAGAAGGCACGGCGGTTTAAAAAAGTACAGTACAACTCAGGCATTAAGAAACACATCATGCCTGTCACTTGCGTCTCAGCAAAAGAGCTGAAGACACCCCCTTTCTCATCGTAAAGGGGAAGAGAATAAAAGGCTACTAGTTTCTAGTTTCTCCTTAATTATGGAGGCGAAATGGAGGTAGCCCCGCCAAGTGTGTGGAAGGTGTGGCATTTCAAACTGGTTCCCTCGGTTACTGCAGTTTTGAAATTACAACACCCTGGATCAACAGGCATGGACCTTCTAGAAGCCGCACTAAAGCACATCGCGAAAATCACCAAGGATTTTGTTGAAGCACTTGATGTGTTGTTGACATTGGACGGGTATTCCTCTAGAAGAAATGGGGTCTAATTGGTGCAGAGAAATGGGGAAGGAACGACATGAATGCAGTTTTACGCTCTTCATATTCTTCCCATACATTGCAACCCTGCGATCAGATGATGAATAAGCATTTCAGCGATGAACGGCGGATGTTTTTGTTCCAAGGTACTTCAGACCTAAGCACTCTGTAGTACACAGACCTGCCCCCCTAGTTTTCGGAAAATAACCGTCATGCATCCCTAATCAGTATAGCACCCCAATATTTCTCCCCTCATCAAGGTGAAATCAACCTCACCTACAGTGCCTTCGGTTCTAAGCTGGTAATTTCGCGAAAATCCAAGGGATAAAAAGCAGACCGACAGCGCTCGCGGTGCTGGTTAGCATTTTCCGTTGGAACGGCTTAATTTTAGGTTTTTCTTTTCAGTTGTAATTTCGGCACTTTATTTGAACGATTGAATGGAGAATCCCGTTCCGTCATCGGTATGGACCTTTCGAACAGTGGTCTGTTTGCTTCTCAAAGCTTTTTGACGAAGCGCAGTACCACGTCTAGATGCCCTTACTTGTCGTAAAATTTGAAGACATAGCAAAATTGTCAGATGAAAAATTGACAACGTGGACAATTAGACTAGAGGAGGATGTTGTCGCAGAAATTCACCACGTGCCTGAAATAGACTGTAGACTTTTTAGTACTTTCCCCGGTTTATTTCAGCCCGGTGGTGAGTTTCTACGACAAAGTCCCATCGAGGTCTACTTGTCTTCGTCGTCAAATTGTCATCAACGGCTACGTTTTCATTAAGCAGGACTCAACTAGGAGATAGAAAGATACCCCATGTAGATAATTGCATTTAAGCAACGAAGCAGACTCGAAAATAAAATCCAGTGCTCGGCCAGGGCGAAGAATCTAACATGTTATGGGCCCAGTTCATATGAATCGGGCAACATTTCCACTTTGGCCAGTTTGCCGACATTTGCGTCAAATAAGTGTATTTCTGTTTTAATTCCGGTACTTTATTTGAACGTTTGAAACGTCCAGTTATTAGTGCATCTAGATTATTTGTCTCTACAGTATCGCTTCTATCGACCCAAATGCGAAAACATAAATACCGGCCTCACTGCCTCTGGTGTGCGGAGACCGGGAGTCACGACCGACAAAAAAATCGACTGACCAAATCTAGCAGCCTCCCTCGTATATTTCCACCAATATTGAATACCAGGCCCGTTTCTAGGTAACCCATTGGAGTTAGCCGTCTCATTGTGCTCTGACCTGATCAGTCACAAGGCCCGTTTATCTACGATAGCGACACTTCTCCCGGCGCACTGTACCCTTGGCCAGTCTCTGTGCCCGTCTTCCCTTTTCGCGACTGTGTCGTCTTTTTTTGCACTACACCTCCGGTCAGTCACAAGGCCTGCCTCTAGTCGACTCATCCCTCGTTAATGTACGTCGCATATATAATCGATCGTCAAGTGGGCTGTTCGCCTGTTATCCGCCACAGCGGCGCACCTGAGAAAACGGTAGACTTTTTTGTTAGTGTAGAACGGTTGATTAGGTTGGAATAACATCCTTGATATGGTCACTTGCTTCAATACCCAAGGCAATGAGGCCTTCTAAAAGCAAGAATTTTCCATAGTACAGCTCTAACAAACCCACTATTTTACCAGCCATGATGCCCAGTGGGTGTCCTAGAGCCCCCTACTCTTAAAATAGACGCTATAAATATATGTAACATAGAGGAAATAGATGACAAGGATAGATAAAATGTAGACTACGTAGACCCCTTCTCGCTTGATTAAAAAATTTCCAGAGGATTTTGTGGCAAATCAACGAATTCATAATCGCCACAAAGCAGAGAGTTTTCCACATATGTTCCCACTGATCCCTGAAGTTCTGCGTCTGCATACTTTACGAAGAGTGCGAAGTATCTATCGGTTGGCGCCATACCGAGATTTTTCCTTAGGTAAGAGTTCATAGTGCGATTCCAGTAGTCTCCGGAATCGGATAATTCGTAAAGAAAGATCTTTTTGTAACTCGAGTAACTGGTTTTCAAGTAATGCAAAGTCAAGGTAGACTTTGCTTATCAATATTTGAGCTGACTGTAAGTACACCTGTTTTTAAATCTTCCCAGATAATCATGAAATAGAATATTGAAGCATTTGCAAATAATAAGCTGGAAGAACGATGGATATATTCCTAGTGTCATGTGAGAAAAAGTTCTTTTCATTGTCCCTATGACCTTGCACTAAAAACCGTGCTTTGTATATCTCTTCTTCAGTTTCATTTTTGATTAAATTAACGAGTCTTCCAGAAAGGGTGTAAGTTTTCTTTGGTGTTTCGTCTCTATCGACTATTTCGAGGTATTCCTCTCATCAAGTCCATCAACTTCTTACTTTTCTGCTTTCAGAAAATCATTACAATTGGATCTGGGATCTCGTGCATGTAAAAATTCATTGAAGTGCAGATTAATGAGTTGAAGATTTTCAGAGCATACTCCTTTAATTGATGAATGCAAATATTCGATCACTATTTCAACTGGATCATCAAAATAAGGCTTTGCTTGAGAGCATCAATGCTGCAATTACTCTCCATTTCTGTCAATGAAGCCTTGTTCGTCATTAGTTGTAGTGCTTATAGGGTCCTGTCCACTTAGTTTTGAACTTTTCACGATAGACTAGAACTTCTCTTCCAATGTTTAGCTCATGCTGAACGGCATTGAGAAGCTCCTAATTCAGAGAGGTTATAAGTCCGAGTTCTTACGTGATATTTTCCATTTCAGCTCTTTCCATTTGGAGCGCTCTTATACATTTTATTTTATTCGGAAGTTCGCTATTCATAGCCGTAAACCTCGAAAAAACTCCAAAAACGAGCAACAGTGGACCCAGTACTTCTGGGGTCATAGTATAGTTCATAGACTTAACAGCGAGAAAGAGAGCGATTTCCGTTACAAATACAGGATTTGAATGGCGAACCTTGTGGTAATTACGGCGTAACGGGTCATAGTAACGTTCTCCGGAACCAATAGATTACTGATTCAACTCCAGGTGGGCTGCGTTTTATTCTATTCGATTTTATCAAATATTTACACGCTTTGATAACGAGTTGGTCGCCGTGGTCCACTTTCATTCTATCAGAAAGTCCAGTGTAAACTGTGGCTGAGCACTTAAGAAAAGAGTTCCAAATAGATTCCGCACTTTGACTGTGTAGGAATAAAACATTAACTATATGGGTTTGAGTATCAAAGATATGAAGTATAAGATTTTCTGAAGAAATATAACATCAAGATCTAGCTATTGGCTAGATACGATTCCATTGGGCATATTAATCTCAAAGGTTCTGGGTTTCGGCTCAAAGTACTGAGATGTGCGGCATTGTTTGGATATTTTCGAGACTAAATCTCAAGAATCAGGCGTTGCATCTTCTAGTATAGCCCTGCCAATCAGATTGTATACCTTTGAGGCAGATGAATGAAAAATGTAAACGGAGGTTCTTTCATTGAGACTTTGTGAACAGGATTTCAGAAAACCCCCACAAAACGTAAAAAAGACCGCGTTTACGTGTGAACAACATAGTCCAACCATGTCTTTTGGAGAAAAGAAGGGGTTCAAAGCTGTCGAAAATAACTCCAAATATGTCTAAAGCTTTTAGAAAAATCAAAAAATGGAATTTTGGCATTAAACGCATCGACGTGTAGCGGGATGAAAGCATCATCAAGAGTTGGAATTCGAACTGAAATCTTGAAAAGACCCCCCTGAAAATTCTGCCAAATTAAAGTTCCAATCATTATATAACTTTGTAAAAAGCTGCTCAGAAAAAGTTTTACAATGTCTTAAGAACTTGCTCCTTATTTTTGATCCCGTATTTATTCTGCTTTTTTTAAAATGACTCCATTAATTAAGTCATTAATGTAAAACTTTAAGATCTAACTTTCGGGGTCTTGGTTTATATCTCATACAGCCGGGACTAATTTTCCAACGATCTGTCAACCAAAGCTACAAAAAAACAGCCTTTGAGCTTAATTACTTTAGCATTGGGTGTTTACCCATAATAATATTATTTTAGACATAATATTGAATTAGTAAGCGTAAATTTATCCTAGTTCTTCATTTTTTCATAGATTCATGCAAAGTTAATTGGAATTCATACAACTAGATGTAGTTTCTTTAATTGTTTACAAAAAAATGATATTGTACCTTAGAAAAGATACTTTTACGTCAAATGGAAACGTTTCACACGAGTAATATTCCTCACAACTTGCTTTTATACGTATCTATGGTGAAAAATCAATTAGATTCTAATTTAAATCGTTTTTTAATTCCATACTATAAATTTTGAAGGATTCGAAAAGATCTGTTCTGGTTGCTTCAATTTTAATTTCTTTTCGGGAGGTGCTAGGTATGAATAGTCATCGGGAGAAAGGAAAATTTGAAGGTATTCGGCAACTGGAACACTTATTAGTACATTTAGACGGGGGGAAGATTTGGGTATGTGTGACGGAGTACAAGATGGTGCAGGTGCGCAAGATGGCGGAAAATTTAGTCGCAGTAGCTCATCAGATTTCACAATTGGTTCCTCTTGGGCTCATCGGCTTCATTTATGTGTTATATTTCTCGCTTATTTTAGCAGTAACTATGGCGTTGTTATTCAAACCCGCACTGCACTTGGAAATATCCACTTTAGAGAGGGTGTTCACGCATGAAGAGCGAGGAAAAAGCACGAAAGGGCCGAGCGCCTTGAGAGGGGGGTTGCCGAGCGAAGTGAGGCGGTCAGGGAGCGGGAGGTGCGAAAGGGTGTAGGAATGTGCCCATAGCGAGGATCACACCGGGCCTCCTTAAGCTTCGGACCTGGTAAAATGGAGGTGGAAGTGACGCGTTAGATGCATCTAGCGATTCATGATGCGCAGAAATCATGGACAAATTTCGCTATGGTATAGGCAATTGGAATATGAGTTTGAAAAGCAAGTTCTTACTATATAGATTCTCGTGGCCAGGGTTTATTTTGACGTGACTGGCTACATCCAGGCGTAAGAAAGTTGCCAGAACACTGGAATGCTTCAGACGTATCAAACGATTCTACGGGCTTCCGTCACGTGTTTGTTCAAAAATTTTGCCGTCAGAATCCACGAGAACCCTCAAAAAGTCTAAGACGCTAAATAAGTTTGGGCTCATTGCAAGGTGGAACACATGAAGTATTGGCTGATTTTTGCGGCCAGTAGGGGTTCTATATCGTACAGAAGTCTCAATTTCATATAAAACGAGATCAATGTTCCATTCGTGCCACCAATAATTTATTGGAAGGCGCAGGGTTGACAGGAAGTACCTCATTGCTTACGCCTCGTCGACGAGTGTGAGGCCTAATAGGATGATAGGGACTACAGAGAAGGCTATCCAAATGTTCGTGGTGTGGAAAAGTGAGGAATGGCAGAGGTTCTACCCCGAGTTCTGTATGGTAATCGCCGACGGGCTGCAGCGCCTTCCCATTTTTCTTTCGGATGATATATGGTACTCATCCTCGGATGTCGGCTATAAATTCAGTAGGTCTTTTGCTGGACACAGAAACATCGGATTATAGACCTACTGAAGGAGTTTGTTGCCATAGTCGCAGTATTTGGTAAGTCGGTAATTACAAGTAAGCCTAAAAGTCAGGAGTTGCAGTTCGCTGTCGGGTACGACGTGCTTGGGGCACATAGGTTGGCGCTCAACAGGAATCAGAATTGGAAAGACTTCAAGTTATTCTCTTACGGCACATAAACGGTCACAAATACGTGCCAACAAAGCTTTAAACTCATCTCATCGACCGGTAGCGTCGCTAAAAGGGCTATCCATGCCCTAAGGCCGTTGAATTCAGGAGAGTACCTAGGAGATTTCAGGAGGTTTGGATCGAGGAAAAAAGGGGCGCAAAAAAGGGCACATGGAAAAATCTGATGGGTGAGAAGGGGATAAAGAAGTTCAAGCAAGATAAAACTAAAAGATTAAGAAGAAGAAGAAAAGTAATCTAATTGAATATATAACAGAATAAGGATATTCTTTGGATCTGGGTAAGGCTAAGAAGACGTAATGGGGACCAATAATCATGAGAAGAGACATAAACAAGAATTATGGTGAGAAATAGTTCTAGGTGGAGTAGCGAAATGAAGATTGGGTCTGGGGTGAACTATCCTTGGCCAGAAAGTAGTCAGCCTTTCACGATTTCTAATATTTTAATTTGGGGCGGTGATGCCGCTCGCGCTTCTTTCCTTTCTTTAGAGCGACGGGTCACTTTTACCACGAGACGTAAGTCAGACCGATAAATCTATTCGCCGAAGTGGAATAGATCTTCGATGGCTGAGTGCTCTTTCACACTATCCGGGCCCTGGGTGGGGAATTTATAAAAAAGAAAGGAATTCTCTTCTCTGGTTTCTGCTTTGGCTACATGGAACGGTCCAGTCTCTTCATCCCGCATGATCGATCCCCTAGCAGAGTCTTCTTTGTTGAATATTCTGTACATTAGGAGATGGAAAGGTTAGTCTGTCAAGCCAACGCGATAAGCCAAGGCGACTTTTAGGTCTTCGTTCACGAAAAGCGTGTACAGCTCTGTGACATAATGATCAAAGAGTAGGTCAGACGCACGCTTTGGAACATGGAGGGCACAGTTGTCTGTCCGGGTGTATACGGCATACGGAATATGGAAATTGGCCACAAGAAAAACTACCATCGATATGTCGATACCGTCGATATGTCGAAACCGCTTGCAGCTCCCCGCCGGCATTATAGGCGGAATTTAAAGCGATCTACCTCCTTGGTGGCCGACCCCCTTACTGAACAATTAAAATTTCTTCGGGAGCGCAAAGTAGTGGCCTCGGTTGAAAACAGTTTACTCCAAGCTTATACTGGCTTTTTACGACACTTCGACATTTCGCTGCGTTATTGGTTCAGAGTTTTCTAATAATGGCCCAGGGGAAACACGGATGTACTGAGGCACGTGGTTGAGAGGAGTAGTTTCGGAAGAGAGGGATGAACGGTGTTAAGGATGCTGCTAGAGGAGAGACAGGTGCAAGGAAAGCTACGAGTGCGGGACAAGAAATGAGAGATACGAAAGAGAGGGTCTCAGAATACAGGAAAGTCTGCTGCAACTGTGTGCCAGGTTCGGGCGCATTCTTAGTCGTGAGGCTTGCATTGAAGGACACTTGCACGGATGAAAAATGATTGGATGATCTCGTTGGGCATCTTTCCGATTTTGTAGGTAAAGAACGGCGCGTAGAGGAGAGTAAGGGGTAGTAACAGCTAAAATGGCTGCAATTTACGCCCTACAGCATTAGAATCCCTGGTTACGTCCGCTCTCGAGTATCTATCCGCGATAGCACTGCCCTCATACATGTATGAGGCAAAGATATTCTAGAGTCATATAATTACAGTAAATAGATGAAAAATGACTTAAACTCTAATAAACTTTGGTTGGAGCATCCACCTGAAGGTAATGAAAGGGTAAAATTTGGCAAATTCACGCCAGAGTTGCAGGTTATCGGGTAGGAAAAGAGGTTCGTACCCTGACGAGCGTTGAACGTACCGGAGGGCTTGTTTTGAGCGAGCTTCACTCTATCTTAAAGTATATGCTAGTATAATTTCGGATCTTTGACGAATATTCGGACCATTCAGTGCACCGGTCAGAAGTTTTGGTGTGAAGAACCCTATTTCCGTCCACGCATGTGAAATAGTCTGCCTCCGGCGTATGGATGAGGCCAAATAACTACGAAAACGTCTTCTACGTTCCATCGTTTCCGACGCCCTGCGCAGCGCAATGGCGGAACTTCTATTTCAGCAACCAGCAGTTCTCCCAGTGTGGCATCGCTCCGACAGACATCCCAGCTCCAGGTCGGCCTCTGAAACGCCTCCAGCTGCCTTCACCGTCCCTGTTGACATCCGATATGCCCCTGTATAAGTCTCCAAGGCCGCTGACACCCGCTTTCGCTTCACGCGCCCTTTTCCTGCATAGTTACGCCGTCGTGATCCCCGATGTGTCCACCCCACTGAGCCCTTCGCTCAAGCAGCCACAACCGCAACGACCACAGAAGCTATCGCTTATCTCCGCGCTAGACGCTTTTTCACGCCGCAACCGCACTGCATCTGCCATCGGCACCTTTGGTTCAAGAAGATCAAGATGGCTGAACCGTCTCTCAAAACAATCTCCAGCTATCTCCAACTTCGCCGCGCCGTGGCCGACTGTGATGTGAACCAGCCGAAAGTAAACCTCCCCGCCGGCACTGATATACAAAATATTGCTGCCGCACCAGAATCACAACTAATCCGGCTACTTAAGCACGAACATAGCGACTGCTGCGTCCCTGCCCCATGGGATCGTCGATCGACCACTGCTCATCCTACACAACCGCCCACCATCACAATGACGCGCCGAACCAACCAAAAACAATAATAAATTGGCTCCGAAATACTTCTTTGGCCGCGAATCCCCACACTCAAGTACCTTCCCAACTTTTTCCGCCGCGATTTACATCGCCTTCATCACGTCCTTTTCCTCAGTTACACATCAGCCCGATCAGAGGATACTCGCAGCAACTGCCTGCTCAGAACCGTCTCTGTTCAATATCTGGTTCGCTGCCGAAACAGACGTATCGAAAAAAGGTCACGGAAATTACTGGCCTTCATCCCGATTCTCCGACGCCGTATCACTCCTGCCAGACAATATCAACGGAAGACATTTGCCTTAAGTTCACCGACTCATTATTACCGCTAAAACACTGCAACCATCCGGTACAGGGACAACGCTGGTCAATTCAAAGACGCCAACAATTTTTTCGTGCCGGGTGCATCTACAAAGCAAGTGTTGCCCACTTGGATAACATGGCACCCGCAACTACCTCTCTCTCCACCCTCCCGATAGTCCAAAATCCCCACCCTAAACCCATTTATCGCCGCTGCAACCTCCACCTCCGAGCTACTGACCCACGCCCCCTTCGCGAGTTACCAGTAGACGAGCCCTCCGAAACGTGATCCAACACTCGGCCCCCAGTCCGGACGGCATGAGCGCCTCCGTACTCCTACCTTCGCACGTGCACCGGTAGGAGCGCAATCACAAGCTAATGCAATCTCTGCATTCACAGCCTTCGCAAAAAAATGACAGACGGCAAGTTCCCAATCCTATTGCAACCTTAGACCTCCGGGAAAACCTTTATTTCTATATCGAAGTGCCCCTCTGACCCTGTACCTTGCGCTCAATCGAAATTGGCGTCCTATAAAGAATATTCGTAGCACGGTTCCTCGCAGCGAGACTGAATCATAATCACAAGATCCTCTCCTACCGTAGGCCACTGCAGCAAGCTGAAATCTCCAAAAACAGCACAGAAGTTATAATCCACACACTACAGTTAAAATCAACAACGCTCAGTGGTCAAGACTATTAACTCCTCAAATTAGACCTCAATGTAGACCTAACGAATGCATTTAGCCGAATGCAGTGTTACAGCTCCTAAAAAATACCTGCGAATACACCCCACAGGCCGCTCAAATCTTCCATTTCACATACTAAAGGCCTTCAGCCTCTTCTTCGGAACTTGCAACATAAAATCTACGGCCGGGACGCGGCAGGTTGACCCCGCATCTATGCACCTCTTCTTAATTGGCATCCACCCTTTCCTTCGCCACCTGCACCGAACCTCCAACACGCCTCAATGCAGGCCTAGTATGCTGACGACGGCAAAATCATCCTCCCCTCCCAGTACGCTCCAAGCTTGCTAGACACCACTGCCAGGGACGGGTGCCCCGTCGACATTGTTGTAAATATGAATAAGAGAAAGGCCTAGTGGTTCTAAATCAGCCAGTTCCAACAGAGTTCGTGTAAAGTCGTCAACGCTATGGCTACAAACACCCTCCGGGCACCAATAAGCACCAAAAAAGGCGGTATCAAACTTATTGGAGAACTAATCCAGACCGCAAGATAAGTCTGAAAAGCCCTACCCGAATTGCGCTATCGCAAACTGCTTTCCACCTACTCCGCCACTGCGCAAGCTCATGCAGACTAATGTACACCCTACGTGCAACCCTATTGCATCTAACACCTACGACATCAACAAAATTTGGCGTGGAACTTTGAGGGGAATTCCAAAGGATACACCGACATCTACAGGACAGATCTTGGCTCTACACTACACTTACCTTCTCAATGAGTGTACTAAGTTTAACTCTTACCTCATCTATCTTCTCAGCCATGCACCACGGCTTTCTCCTCAGCAAAGAAAGTCAGACCAGGGAGCTGATAAGTACACAGGCCAGTTTAAAACATTTATATCCTCCTCAAATAGCTAGTCTTTGGTGATTATAGCCCGGTGAGGGTCTATTTGAGGGACACATCCTCAGCAAACGGTATGAAATGGTTGATCACGTCTGCAAATACTTTTAAGTATCCTTTTTCCGTTTGTGAATACTAGTTTGGAAGTTATATCACCAGAAAGGCAGGCCTAGACCATTAAAACTTCTCCTCCGCTCTATCGTTTCAGAAAAATTCCTTTTCCTCCCGCTTATCACTCCAAGTGAACGCTAAGCCATCTGGTCCGTCGAGATTAAGCTTACTCACGTCGTAGCAATCGATGAGATCCCCTTTATACTTCGCTCATGTGATCATCTCCGTACACCATTTGATGTGGTGTTTCTGATGTCTTTCTTGTACGGAATGGAGTCTTTCATTTCGATTGTTCCAAAAAGTATAGCACATTGAAGAACAAAGCGTATAGTACAACATGATGTGTTCAGTCGCAGAGCCTTTAAAACACTTGATTGATTAGTTACTGGAAACTTCACGAAGTACTCCACTTTTGTCAATACTCCCCTGCCCCCACTACTTACTGTAGACTGTTTGGTCTCGCAAAAAAGTTTTAATAAATTCCTTGGAACGTTCTAGCTCACTTACGATGGCAGCAATACTTATGAAGTAGACAGAATAAGCGACGATCTGCTCCGTTTCGAATTCAGTGAGACGGCACTTTTTAAGCATCTTTTTGCCGGTTGTAGGAATCGATGGCATCCTCTGCCCATTTTCAGACATGCTGCATCTATAGATGCTGTATGAACGATTTAGCGCCCCCTTTAGGTTGCTTTTGGCGCGAGAACCTTTTCCGCGTAGAGTTGATAACCTTATGAACAGCCTATTTGCAGGGCAAGTTGGTTAAATCTAAGAGTTTAAATTGTTTTCAAACTCTTTTTTCAGATTCGGAATCAGCATTTCCGTTTCCTTAAATAACGGATCGCTTTTAGTATTTAATCCAATATTTAAGTCACTACCTTGATTATAGGGGGTGTCATAAAGTATTGAACATCGCTGTTTTGTACAACATAGTACTACACAGTACAGTACAGTACTTCTGTAAAGTATTTTTCTGTTTTTGATTGCTCCGCTAGTGTCTAGTGGACCATTGTCCTCATATGAGGACAACTTTTACCAACTATTTTTTAAATAAAAAAATTTTTAGCCGCCTTTTTTTAGTTCCTACGTACTCTTTTAAACATGTAGATACTCCATCAAAACAAAATTTCCGAGAATTCCCACTCTGTTCAACGCAGGAACAGCTTTCCCTGACGCGATACCCATCGATTTTCCCCTCATATTTCACAAAAATTGATCCACAAACCGTTCCAGGAAATCCCATTCACTGCCTTCCTTCCCCTGTTACGTCAGCTGCGGAATGTAAGCGCTTGTATGAGTCAGCGTTGAAGACGAAATTGCTCGCTGGAACCGTCATTGCCATCCACATCGGTATTGTAAGCGGTCGAAGGAGGAAGCCAGTGGAGGCAAGCTGGAAGATTCGTAACCGTCTCAAAAACTGTCACGTTGAAGATTGTCAACCTCAAAGCGGGATTACCTCCGACAGACGTCGTAGTGGAGGAAGGAACCGCTCAATTGCCAAACGAAGCGGTACATGAAGGTTTGGGCGCTCAGCAACCGTCTTCGTCGGCATCAGATGGTAATTCCGATGATTCCACGGCGCATCAATCAGATGCACCCTTTTTTCTCATGGACGATCATGGACCAATCAGGAGTTTTTCACAACTATTAGTGAAAATGTATCCGAGAAAAGCTGTAAAATAATTGGCCACTCTGGTAATACTCTCGCGTATGGTTGTTCTCCTCGAATTTATCGCTATTTGAATGCTTTATGAGGATGTTTCCGCTCTGTCACCTAAACGTCATGCATGACTTTACAAATGATCGATTGAATGCCATTGGACATCATCCCGTCTCATCAGGAGAGATATTGAAGTTCTTTGGGATTCTCATACTTATGACAAGGTTTTCATTTCAAACCGCCGCGTCCTCTGGAGTGAATCTGGATCGACGTACATTCCACCACCGAGATTTGGAAAGACCATGTCATGTAGAAGGTTTGAGCTGATTCTGGCAAACATTTG
The DNA here is from genome assembly GCA_002205965.3 of Kappaphycus alvarezii. Taxonomy (NCBI): domain Eukaryota; phylum Rhodophyta; class Florideophyceae; order Gigartinales; family Solieriaceae; genus Kappaphycus; species Kappaphycus alvarezii. The sequence continues at coordinate 1,258,624 of NADL03000481.1, forward strand.
CTTCAGTAAAACTTCTGAACGAGAGGAGAGGCTTTTGGATGACTCGAGATGGTCTCTGGTAAGTGGATTTTTGAAGGCCATCAATGACCACCGCAGGCAATGTATCACGCCATCTTCTCATATCTGCGTCGATGAAAGTATTAGCAGATGGTACGGTCTCGGGGGAGATTGGATCAACAAAGGACTCCCACATTACGTTGTCTATGACAGAAATACCGAGAATGGCTGCGAATTGAAGGCTTCTGCATGTGGCCAGTCTGTAATAATGTTGAGATTGGAGCTCGTGATGGGTAAAACGGGTGGCCTCCGGCGTGACTTCACCGAGCAATTCTGTCACACCACAGCACTTACACTTCGTTTTGTTCAAACTTGGCTGAAGACAGGTCGCGTCGTATGTAGGGATTCATTTTTTGCATCGGGGTCAACTGCGGAAGCCTTGATGAGATATGGAACGAGATTTATTGGTGCAGTCAAGAATGCGGTTAAGGAATTTCCGATGTAACACTTGTCGTCACAGGAGCTCTCGGAGCGCGGAGATCATATCTCGATTGTTTCGAAGAATCCTAACACCAACAAATCTTTAATGGCTGTGCTGTGGGTGGATAGAGAACGAAGATATTTCGTCAGCAGTTGCCATACAATCAATAAGGGAACCCCAATCTGTAGGGAAAGATGGAGAACTGTGGATGGCGAGACAAGGAAAATGGAATTCGAGATTGCAGTTCCAGATGTTGTGAGAGGTACTACGACACGTGTTCTCAAATCGATCGGCACAACAGATGTAGACGAGATACGCTTGGAATTGAGAAGAAATTGGAAGTCAAAGATTGGTCGCTCAGGGTCAATTCTTCTCTCCTATCGAACATAATTGTTGATTCATTTTTACTATATAAGCATTCTATCGGTCCAAGCCTCTGCTTATCACAATCCAAGTTTTATGAGATGCTTGCCGAAGAACTTATTGAGAACAGGTTTGACTCGATATCTTTTAAGGCATCTAACTGCTTTGAAAATGAGGATGACAACGAGATGTTGGACCCTGTTTCAGGGATTAGAACTCATCTTGCTGTAACCAAAAAGAAGAAGAAATTGAATAATTGTGAGTATACTAACGCATCCTACCAAGGTCGCTGTCGAGTTTGTATGGTCAGTAAGTCAAACTTTCTTTGTTCTACTTGCCGTTACAACGGCCTTGGTGATGTTTATATCTGCCACGCGAGCACAGAAAGGTGTTGCTTCATGGACCACGTGCGCGAGAAACATCATATGGATCTCAAATAGGGTTCCAAGTTGATATAAAATAGTTTGACTTTTTTATATAATACAAAATGATCAATGAGTTCTACTTCTATAGCCCCTACTGGTTGTACTTGCTTCATCTGACGTGCGAAGTTAGCTACTGTCTATGGCGTACTGAATTATCCCTTTATGAGATGTCACCGTATTCCGTCTCATGTTCAAGTAGATGCCTAATGGAGCACTAAGACAACAGCTTTTTCACACTCAGTCGAGTTCCCATTGGAATTTTCGGACTTCTTACAGAACCCAGCGAGAATCGAACTCACGATCTCTGGGTAAGCCAACTACGATTCGCACCATAGGACACCATCCCAGTGATGGAGGTGAGGAAGTGACTGGGAGTATCTAAAGTTGAAAGCTGTTGCATCTTTAGTACGTCGATCAGTCGAACACTACTGAAAGTAACTCCTTACAGTGCAACTTTTTTGCTAATAAATATTGGGACAAATAAATATATTTGACTGCCACAGTACGGTACTTCCTATTTTTTGTCCTCATATGGGGACAGTGCCATGACGGATAGACACTAGGGAGCACTGAGGAAGGATAGCTGTAAGCGTAGTACTGGAGGTTGTCGCGCAGGGCAGAATCGCGTCGGTATGCTATGGTGAGATGATTAGGCACAAGGATGCCGGCGTGCTGCCTTCTTGCTTTTGTACAGGGGCAGTCGCTTTCTATCCCTTTATAGAGTTCTACTGTTCGCGTTATGCTCGGTCCTATACAACGCTCTTCGCCTTTGCTCCTCGTTGCATTCTTACCATTCCTCAATGCATTTGGTTCCATGATCTGCTTGCTTTTTCTGTCACCTCTTTGCTCTTCATAGTCCGATTCAATTGCCCCTCTCACTCATTCGTACGTACCATGTGGCCTTTTGGCTCTTGCTGTCTCTGTCGCTTGCGTTCCTGCCCGGTGCACTGTGTGGAGCATCTTTTCATAGTCCTTGCCCTCTCGTCGTGCCGGCCTGCATTCGGTCATTCCGGTCAAATGTGTGCGTGTCAATATAGTCCCCTTTTTTATTTGTGTGTTGCATCCTGAATCGCCCTTTCGGAGACCCTTCTGGTATTGAGTCGCCTTGGCATTACACTGAATGTTCCAACAACTGTACAGTACATCACAGCACAGCATTGTACAGTGACACAGCACTGTACAGTGGCGACTGATGCCATAGGACACCCCCCCTCTGAGCAAATTCTCGACAACCGTACAGCAAAATTGAAAACCAATCTGCCCAATCAGCTTTTCTGGTCCACCAACAGTGGGAATAGGACTTCATTTTATAAATTTTTATGCTTCCTGGGAGTGACTGAAATAGTAAAAATGGGGCAATTATTGCCATAGGTCAGTACACTGCAGTCAGTATAGTTCTGTACAGTGGGGTACTGTACTGTACTGTACAGTACAGTATACTGTCCAATTTACTGATGCCATAAAGTTACTCCAATGTACTGTCAAACAGTTCATTGTACCGTGCACTGGACCCTCGATAATCACGCCGTGAAGTTAGTTATTCGACCGTACGGTACCTACGTATGTACTGTCCGGTATCGTCCCGAGTGCTTCACGCCACCGCCGCTTCCAAAAAGTACTGCAGAAACTGGACGACCCCATCGGAATACAAGCTTCCTTCCTTCAGTACATCCCTCAACACGTACCGCCTTATCCTTGTTGTCGTGAACATCGCTCCTCCATCCTCTGCCTTGCAACTAACATCCATCCACGCCATTCAAACATGGGACTTCACACTCGCTTCAACGACGACGACGAGCCTGATACCGTGCAACCGGTAACTACCTCGCCACCCCCTCTCTCCTATCCTATACATCCCGTCACCCCGTCGGGCCCTCCAAAACGCTTGCCTGTTTCCAATCGCGTTCTGAAAAAGCCAGATGCAAAGAAGATTTCCCGGCCGATCAGTAGCGCACGCAGCAACTCTCGACCAAAGGCCAAATCCATCAAGTCTCAGATTCGCGCAATTAACCGTTTGCTTCGAAATAAAGGTAACTCCTTGACGCCATCTGCGCGGAAAGCTAAGGAAAATCAAATGCAGGAGTTGACTCGTCTACGAGATGAGCATGACCGTCGCGAAACTGAACGCAAGATGGCCGACCAATATCGCATGGTCAAGTTCTTTGAACGTCGCAAATTGCAGCGTGTCCTGGATAAGATTATTCAACGCGGCGATCGAAAGGAGGATGAGGAACGGAAGAAACAGGTTTTAAAAGATCTCATATATGTGACTGAGTATCCAAAGGATGAGAAGTATGTCGCGTTGTTTCCCTCAGGGGGGCACACAGAGAAGTCAAAGAGACGCGTCGAGGAGATGAGAAAACAGATTGAAAGGCGAAGGAACAGCGGTGCGGTATCTGAGAAGGTTGACGAGGAGGGCAACAGGGATGCTGCGGATGACTTTTTCGTAGATGATCCCGCCGCGTAAAAAGGTTTCTCAACACTGATTTATGTTCTTTAACTTTTGGATTCTTCAGATTTCTTCGAGCTTGGACACAGCTTGGCGAAATCAAGGCATTATGCAAACTGCTCTGGACGGCCGAGCACTTTGACGGACAAAAGCCAGTATAGTCCCGTTGCGATGGGACGCGCCAAATTTACGTGTGCATTCCGGGGTTGAACTCCTGCCGTTGCCTATCGTATTTCACAAAGTCATGAACTCCACTCAGTATGCCTTCTGCTCAAGCCAAGGCGCGAATCTGCGACACATTCATGACGTGTTTCATCCTTTACGACGTACTTGGCCACCCATGAAGATGCCTCCCTTCTTTCAAACTCATCCTTCCGGGCCTTCTTCTCCCTCTCTGAATGCTGAACCAATGCAATCATGGCGTATCCCAAGACGGAGTTGAGTGCCCATAAGACAATAGCAGCGACGCCAAGTAAGAGATGAGCGGTGTTGAACACTCCGTGCAAACTGACTGCGTAGAAGACTAATACCAGTAGCGGAGCGGAGAGGATGATCCGAGAGAGGTGAATACTTTTTCTGGAGCTGAGATCGGGATAATGAGTGGCGGCGTTGGATTCTAGTCCCAACGCAAAGAGGAGAGCCCCGAGAATGCGGCCTAGCGTGACAGAGACGCCGTTAGGTTTGACGTGGGTTAGTAGACGGATGAGGTAGGACGGGTAGGCGTACCATATGAGGGCTAGGGTAGAGGTCATTATGGAGTCGAGGAAGAGGAAAAAGGAAATTGGATGGGAGGAATGAGAAGAGGGGATGGGATGGATGATGGTAAGGGTGTAGTAGAGGTGAGGTAATAACCAGCAGCAGGCTCCAAAGACGGTGAAAAGGATGAAGTGGTGATTCCATTCGCGGTAATGTAGGGCAGCGAAGAGGGTGGAAAGGAGAAACATGGTGAGAGGAAACATGCGAGATGAGAAATGTGTGACTTTGTAGAATCTGGAGGGGGATTGGGAAGCACGGTGTGACTGAAGGGAGAGGGAGAGGAAAAAGAGCCGAGGATTCGGGTGAGGTGCGGGGAGAGAGGGTCGAGACGAACATCCGTTTGAAGAGTGAGGAAGAAGATGGGAGTAAAAGTGAGGGAAGTTGCAACTAAAAGGGTGGCAAAAGAGTCAGTGAGGAGGGAAGAAACGGGGGTCTGGTGACAGAGCGGGAGGGATAGGAGAGAGAGTAAGGGCGGCAAGAAATGAGGCATGTCGAGTGGGATGTGAATGGGAGGGAAAACGCGACTGTGTTGCGCATGAAGGACGGTTGCTTTAGCAATGAAGGGGGGGATTGGGGTGAGGCTGGAAGTGGTGTCGGTTTCCTGATATTGCAATATTGTTCACCGCATATTTGAAGATTTTGGAGAGGAAAGTGGTTTTGAATTAAGACTGGGAGCAGGATTTAGTTTGGGTTGTGCTATGCTGGTATCTGCACATGACATTATTGGGACTTTTTGTGCAACATTGGAGTGGGCGGACGGGGGAGGGAGCAGGCCGAGCAGACTAGACGGATGGGCGACAGGGGATTTCGAGAAGGCTCTGCAGCAGCAGTCATTGCGTGATTTTTATCTTTACGACAAATGGAACCATTGGCCCAGCGGCCCACTGAGCCGGACCGGTCCATTTAATTGTGTACTGTAATTATTCCTGACTGCATTACAGGACATGGGAATCCTATCGATCTCTCCGAATCAAGTACTTTGCAATACTGAACAGTATTGAAACAAGAGGCGGAGATGTTTGCTGGTGCCAACCAGCGCCAGCACTGTCTGGCGTTGAACGGCAGTGTACTGTACAGTACAGTACAGAACAAGACAGTTCAATTCAGTGTACAGAAAAAGCAAAACACCTTCAGATGCGGATTGTTGATGAACTCGTTCAGAGGGAAGCAATCTGGATCAGTCGACAGGTGGCCAGTTGCCATTGGTACTGGCAATATTGAGATGAATCTGTGCATTGAATCTGTAAAGCTGTAAGCTTGGATTGATTCGTTTCTCCAAACCGAGCATATTGAATATCTGGATGTGAACACGCACTTGTATTTCATTTTGTATTTGACCCACCTGTTCCCAACTCTCTTGGTTTGTGCTCTCTTCGCTTCCCCTTCGTCTGTGACTATCGTCCGTCTGCTTCCTCACCTTTATTCCTTTCCCTTTGGTCCTTTTCTTTCTCCTTCCACACCCCTCTGCAAATCCATCTCGTCTCCCCTCAATCCTCCACTCCTTCACTCCCCTCTTCCCTCTCGACCTCGACCCCGTCCTTCTCTCTTACCATGAATCAACTGTGTGTACCCGTCCCCTCCGCCTCTAACACACATCAAATCCTGGAAGAAGTTTTTCGACTATGTCGTATTCCCTGGATTTATGACTTTATCTTTCGTGCGGACCCTGCCGCCGATATTTCCATGCTCCTCGCCCCCGTTCAAAAACGACACGCCCTCTCCGCTCGCATCTTTGTCAACGCCACAGAAACATCATCTCGATATGCACACACTTTTGACTTCAACAAGGACCTCATGTTTTACTCCATCCCCGCGTTTTCCATCGGTCCAATCACAGCCGGCTTTTGTGTTGAGCAACCTGCCCATCATCTAAAATCAAATGACATGAGGAACCTTCAATGTATTCGTTTTATTCGCGATGACAACGCCGGTATCTTTCTTCACGTGTCGGAAAATGAAACCACAGGCGTTACTGAGGTTGACTGTCTCACCCATCGCTCTTCCACACGTCGCAGTCGTGTTCGAATCAAGTTTGACTTTCATTCCCTCCGTTCCGTCCTGCGCACCACTCGCGGCATACTTCACCCGGCCGATATCGCTCCATCCTTAATCTATCTCAACGTCTCGGACGAAAAACGATCCTGCCCTGTGTGCAGAGACCCGACTGCCACTCAATGTTCATGTCCTTTACCGTTGCGTCGTCCTAATCATCCTCTAGATTTTCAATACGAGGCCAACAACATGGGTCTCTACACTGGCTTTTATCAGGGTGCAACAGTTGTGCGTCTGACAAGCGCCGGTCATTGCGTTATCAACGCCACGCTTCAATCCGGTTCTGTCATTCAAGGTGAACTGAATTCAGAAGTTACCAACCGTTTACACAAACTGGCTGTCATGAATCGTCTGTCTTGTGTCAAGAGCAGCCCTGCCTCACTCCTCATGCCCGCCTCGCCGCTGAACCTACCGGCCATGCTTGCCACCGATACTCCGGAGGAAGCCGAGGCGATTGCCAAGGATGCAGAGAATATCAAGGATGATGAAGCATTAGATACAGATTGCTTGTTCGTGTCGGAACCGCCGGATATGGTGGTGGGTGGTATAGGGGAGGGCGAAGAGTTGTTGGATACGGCGGATATGATGATGACATTGGACGACGCACGTACCGTGGGCACGCGAGAATGCGAGGAAAGTAGGTTGGGTCTGCTGGACCCGGGTGGAGATGGGGATAGGGTGATGGGAAGTATAGGTCTTGGAGGAGAAGCGGGAAAGTGTACGTCGTCAAGTTCTGGGTCGAGAGATGATGCTGTGACACCCGTGACGATGTTTACGGCTGAAAAAGAGAGTCCATGTTCGGGATTGGAGGATTTACGAAAGGGAGGGGTTGAAAGGGAATTTGGAGGCGGAGGCGGAGGTGGAGGTGGGGTTGATTCGCAATGTAGTGTGGGGAGGAACGGGGAGAGAAAAGAGGAGGATGGGGATAGTGGTAGAGTGGAAATGGACAAGACGGAGATTCGCAAGCAGAGGAATCGGGCGGCGGCGGCTCGGAGTAATTTGAAGAGGAAGTTGAAAAATGAGAAGGTACGGAAGGATCTGGCGACATTGACGCAGAGGGCTATTCGTTTAAGAGTGAAAGAGATGATGTTGAGAGATGAAAATACGAGGTTAAGGACGGCGTTGAGACAGGCGGGGTTGAATCAGTAGAAGAGGGGCCTCGAGGGTAGTCTATGTCATGTGGGTTTTGTTTAATAATGGAAAAGGTCAAGTAATAGACGCAGAGTGAATCGGGGCGTGAATTGTTTTCATCGTAGGGGATGGATGACGGAGGTAGTAGGAAGGGATCGGGAGCGACTGGGGTGATTCTAGCGAGATGGGTGAAGGAGTGGGAAAAGTTGGAGGCTTTGTTGATTGGCAGGATGCATGAATGGGTAGGAAAATGTATGGCGGAGACGGAAGGTGTGTATCTAAAGTAGATTATGCTCTCTGTGGTTGGGATATTTGTCTTTTGCTGCATTGTAAAAAGGCGATTGTACAGAGAAGCTTTGGCAACAGTATGATGAGGCAGAGGTGGTGTGATTTGGTTTGTGGGGCAAGTAGTCTATGCGGTGAAGGGTGAGTGCATCGTCCATAGATGGTTGGAGAGGTGCGAGATGGCGGCGGAGATGGAGATGGTGTGGTGGTTGTGTGGTTTGGCTGTGTGATGATTAGGGTCTACGGTGTAACCTTTGGGCTCGCGATGGTCCTCGATTCGAATCGTCTCGATTGTGCGGTGGTATAGTAATCTCCCCGAGCGATGCATTGTACAGAATTGAACAGTAATGCATGCTAAAAACTGTGGAACATGTGATGATTCTACAGTAGCTGTGGAATTCTCATACTGTAATTCATTGCCGAGTGGCATGGTACAGTACTGTACAATAGGCGCGGGACCCGCAGTGCCAGCAAAGTTTGGACACAATGGTTTTCAATTGTCACCATCGCAGAGGTGGAAAAGGACCATTCGGTAGGAATATACGATAGTTGGGACGAAAGTGGCAAAAATGCAGCTACTGTGCCGACGCGAGAACTATTCCAGAAACGACGATGGGCGAGAAGTTCCTCCTAGCTTCTTCAATTCCGCGGGGGTGGATTTCCTGTGTTTGGTATCTTTCCGTGGAAACGAGTTTATGCAAATTTTGGGGGATATCAAACGTTCCATATTTAAACGCTGTTGTAATGCAACTTTATTTATTTCACCCCGTGCAATTATTCAAGTACGTGAGGCAAATTGTTTTCAGTGCATTTGGCAAATATTGCGCAGAATGCTAGGGGATCGCCCGAAATCTCAATTTATATTCGGCATATTTTTGAGCACCGTAAAATAAGATAAATATTTTTGGAGGTCGTGGACCTTTTTGAGGAGGCGGATCAAGGGAAGTGGGAGGATTGAGATGTGTTCGAATCAACCGCATATATGCGAATTACGGCATCTGGCGAGCTGTCAAGCCGCCTCCCAACATGCAACAGGCCCTAGTTGGCTCGAAAATACTTCAGTTGCCATCACTTGAAAAAAACAAAAAAAAACATCCAATCTCCGCCATCTCTTTGGCCACAGCTTTCATTGGCAATCCAGTGCTGTAATTAACCCGAGGTAGAGTGTATTCGTGAGCATCAAAATGCGGTCCAAGTAATGAACATTTCCACTTTCTGTACTGTACTATGCTGTACAGTACTGTACAGTATAATGGTGTACAGTGTACAGTACAGTATACTGTACTGCATAAAGCGGGAGTATCTGTACACATCTGTACTGTACACTTTTGTCAAAAAAAACTACTGTACAGTACAGATTGCAACAATATACCGTATATATGTATTTGTGTCATTCAAGACCATTAAACCTTTAGTTTGCCATCGGTAATTAGACGCAACGCCACTCCACCTCGCCACTCTCTGCCCAAACCGTCAAACCGCTGCTTCCTACACGCCCGCCAACCATGCCCGACGTGCCCCAACCTCTCCTCCCCAACCCCGAAATCTCCCACATCCTTGACGACATATTCACCCTCTGCCGCATCCCTTTCATTTACGACTTTATCTTTGCCGCCGACCTGGTCGCCGACATATCCATTCTCACCTCCCCCGTCCAAATCGAGCACGCCATTGCCGCCCACATATCCCTCTCTGGCACGGAAAAGACCGCCTCTTTTGCCCACGTCTTTGACTTTTCCACCGACCTCTACTTCTCCGCCGTCCCCGCCTTTTCCGTCGGTGCCATCACCCTCGGCTTCGCCACCCTGGAACCAACACCCACCAACAACCTCCCCGCCTGTCTCAATCCCGTCTCCACATTCCCACGTGTCCAATGTAATCGCTACGTTCGTGATGATAACAAAGGTGTGTTTCTCATGTTTGCTGAAAATCCGCACACCGGCTTAACCGAGATTGAGTGCATCTCGCATCGTTCTACACGCAAGAGGAGTCGCGTGTGCGCCCGATTTCATACCGCGACGTTGCGTTCGCGACTGTGCACCCCGCGTGGTGTGCTTCATCCTGACGACCTTGCGGTGTCGTTGTCTTATTTGAGTGTGGCGACGGAACGGCGTGCGTGTTTGGTGTGTTTCAAGGCGGATGACAGCGAGTGTGGGTGTGTGTTGCCGTTTGTGAGGCCAGCGCATCCGTTGGATTTTCGGAATGAACGGAGGAATATGAGGTTGCATACTGGGTTGTATGAGGGCGGGTCTACGGTGAGATTGTTTTCGAATGCGTTGCCGTTTGTGATCACGGCGTTGACGACGAGAAGTGTTATTAAGGGGAGCTTGGATCGAGAGGTGATCGGTCGGTTGAACCGGTTCGCGGTGCAGGACAGGATGGCGAGGTTGAAGATTTCGCCGTTTGGAGGGGTGGGGTGGAAAGGAGAGGAGGACATTAGGGGGCAGGGAGCGGTGATGGACCCGTTTGGTATGGCGGCGCCATCCCTGAGTAGTTTTTCATTTCGAGATGCGATGGGGGAGAGTGGTGGCGGTGGCGGGGGGCTGGGAGGGTTTCGGGATGCAATGAACTTATTTTTGGGGTCGGACAAGAGCCTGGGTTCGGAATTCAGCGTCAAGGGGATGGTAGTGGTGGTGGTAGGGGGGAGTTGCAAGTGGTCGAGGCGGAAGTGGAGGGCGGGAGTGGGACGGCAGCAGAGGAAGAGCGGGATGGGAACGGATCAGGACAGTCGGAGAAAGGCGAGGGCGTTGCGAGCGGGATGGTGGATAAGGCCGAGAGAAGAAGACAGAGGAATAGGGAAGCGGCAGCGAAGAGCAATTTGAAGAGGAAGATTAGGAATGAGAGGTTGAGAGAAAACTTGAAACAGGCCAGGGAACAGTTGGACTGTTTAACGCTGAGGGAAAAACAGCTGAGAGAGGAGAATGTGAAACTCCGGGGCCTGGCGGCGGAACAAAAGTTCAGGGTGAGTGAGCATTTGACGCACATTCAGGTGGTTATTGCAAAGGATCGGATTACGGATCATGCGGGTTGAAGCGTGTTTATGGTCATAGGGACTGGGCATGTGTGGAAAACGGAAGCGTGGTTTGGGGTTGGAGTGAGATGAAGAGGATACTGTATGCTGTTGTTGAAAGAATTGGTAGTGAGGCAGGAGTGGGGCGAGGGAATGAGTGGTATCGGTTGTTGGTTGGCAGTGGATGCGGCGTTGGTGGGGCAGTTTCACGGTAGGTGCAAAGGCAAGAATTGAGCGTTGAGTATCTCTTGGCCAGGGCTGCAATCTCATAGTGACGTGGATAGGACTGCACGGCATTACAGTAGCGAAATGGGGCTCGATGGCACGAGCTCGACAATATGGTACTGTACGGGTGTAGCAGGAGTGCATTGCTAGGTTGCGTACAGTACAGAGTACAGTATAGTACAGTATTATTATGCAGTACTGTATAATAGTTGAATTCGGTGACGGGCAGGTGGCGGACACACGACATTTGCACAATGCTATAGAAATTACTGTTTTAATTGATGGGTAGGAGTCATGAGATTCCCTCGCTCATTCTCACGGGGCAGAGCGCCGTGGCAAACTGTCGACTTTGGTTCAAATTTGGCCCAATTGACAGTGTTATGCAGGGGTAGGATTTGCCATCGAATGAGTATGACACATTTTGCTGAGCCATTATGGCATTTTTGGTTTTTGAAAAATAATCGAATTTCATCATCTCCGTATGCTTACATGTGGAAATCGACCATCCCTTGGCTTGTGATTGGCTGGTTGAACCATTTTGTGTTTTTATGTACTGTAGTACAAAAAGCTGCAATAATAAAGCTTGCTCACGATCTGACCCCAGAATCACCAGAAAGTTTCCGCGCAATGGATTGGATGATGTAAAGGGCTTGTTTGCTGGTCTGTTTCGACTTTGCACAAACTGCCCAATTATCAAGACATTGCCCAAGTGCATGCACGAGTGTAACTGTTCCAAATTAACTTGAAGTTTTCAACAAGACGACGTCTATCCTTTCTACTCCCCACAACCACAAAAGAAAGCAGTAAACAAACTGTCGTGTTACAATTCTGCTCTTACGAAAACATCCACGTTTCCTCAAACAAATCCCGCAGTTATCTGTCAACCGCCGCCTGTCAAAACGTCTCCGGTCTTAACCCAAACCACTTACCTGCACCCTGCTCCGCCTCTCTCCCACCCTCCCTCCCTACCAGTCATGGTCACAATGGCCCCTCGCGGAGCCCCCACAGACCGCGAAGCCGCCTACCTCGCCTCACTTACCTCATCCCTGGAAACTCCCACCATCAATCCAATCCTCATCCGCAACGAGCTTCAAGACATCCTCCAACTCATCCGCAACCCCTGGGTCGCAGACTTCCTCTTCACCACCGAAATGACATCCCTCTCCGCCCTCACTGCCCCCCTCAACATGCGCAATGCAGTCACCAGCACCGTCCACGTCACCGCCATTCAATGTAACGCTTCCTTCGACTATCGTCCCTTCGATTCCAATTTCACAGGCTCCTTCATTTTTGTCCCATCCTTCAGCGTCGGTCCCATCTCCGTCGGTTTCGGCGTCCAGGAATGTTGTCTCACTTGCTTTGCAGACTGGTCCGCCACCTCACCCGACCTTGAAACCTGGAGGACAAATCATTTTCGCTACGTGCGTGACGATAGTCAAGGTATGTTGCTCATGTTTTATCGCGATCGCCAAACAGGCTCTATCAAGATTGACAGTATGAAGCATGTCACCGCTTCGTCCAGGCGTCGCTTGTTTTCCGTGTTTGACCAAGAGGCTCTGCAAAGTGCCGTGCACACCGACCGTGGTATTTTGCCCGCCGATGCCGTGCTCAAGGCCCTTATCATGATTAACTTTTTGACCGAGGCGCGCCAATGTACACACTGCACCATGAAGGCCCGTGCCCAATGCGATTGTCAAATTCAGCTTTCCCCGCCTACACACCCGCTGGACTTTTCCGCATTGCCGAAGAATATGTGCTCGTACTTGGGATGTTACGAAGGTCTGGCGAAAAGCTCGGTCATGAGAAAGGGCGCCGAGCTGTACAGCGCGAATGTAGGCAATAGGATTGAAATCGTCGGCGGCGTTGATGACCAACTGTTGACTCGATTGAGCCGCTGGGCCATTTCTGACCAACTCAAGGATCGCAAGGAGGATCCTCTAGCCCTCACCATGCCGGGGTTGCGGAATGGTCCACACGACGCAATGGTTCCGGGTATGCCAGCACTGGGTACAGAGGTACCACATGCAGAAGAGGCGCCGTTGCCGATTGATACCGCGCTGTTTGGAAATTCGCTGAACGCGAGTAGCTGCTCGTCGGGGTCGGCGGCAGATGCTTCGCAGGGTAGTACGCAACAAACTGGAATTTTGACGGCAGATGGATTGGCCGATGAGCGGAGCTGTCACGAGGGTGAGATGGGTATTGGTGATTTAGGGACCGATTTTATGGGGTACGGGGATAGCGGGAATGGATGGGGCGGGATTGGCGGTGAAGACATGATGCTGGTAAATACGGCGACCGGGGAGAAGAAAGTGGGGGATCTGTGGGATATAGAAAGAATGGAGGAAGGGGACAGTGCAGTGTCTAACACAAACAGCGAGCCTACCCTTATTAACATACCCGCGGTTTCAGCAATGGACGTAGCAAGTGACAGGGGTATGTCGCGGGCGTTGTCCATTGCTCCGGCAAACGTAGTTGAGACAACTGCGACGCAGAAACAGGATGAACGCGAATTAAGAGCAGAACTGAGAAAACAACGAAATCGGGAAGCCGCACAGCGTAGTAATGCTAGACGGAAACTGAAAAATGACTCGCTGAAAAAGGCACTCAAGGAGGTACATGCGCAGGCTGCGGAACTAAGAGCAAGGGAATTAAGCTTGCGGGAAGAAAACTTGAGGCTGCGAAAGTTGACATCTTGATGATAGATGATGGACTTTACGAAAAACGGTGGGTAGATGGGGACTTGGTGATGTAGTGGTGATTTCTAACAGAAAGGTCGCTTGTTCATAAAGGGCAGATAAATCAGTGTAGCATCTGAACAAGGTGACTTCCAATACGCTACTAGCCGCAGGTATTCCGGCGACCCGATGGGCGGTCAGAAAGGATCAAGAGGGGGTAGAGTTGAAGGGTTTCAACTGTACCAACATACGGCGAATTCTGCAGCAACACTTTATTTGAAATCAACACGCTGCGTCGATGAATCAGGAGGCGAAGTCCCGATAAACACAGGGATTCGAGCAAAGTAACTCACAACCAGGGTGTATGGACAGAGCAGATTGATTCTGTAGCTTTACGCGATCGTTAATAGCGCGCAAGCTGGGTAACCAAGGTTGCAGATGCGACACTAGTGCGTGGTGACGATAAGGCGGAACGAGTCACGCAATGTGTCATTTGTGACGGGTGGAGGTGACGCGAGATGCAGTGAGACGCGGGCGGTAACTGGTGCGTTAGTGTAGGATGGGGATTGGGTACAGTACTGTAGGAAACGAATAGAGACAGGTGACGTTGGTGGTGGTGGGGGAGTTACTGTTGCTGAGCTGGCAGTTGTGGATTTTCTGCAGTATTGTTGTGGTTTGTAAAGTTTGGGGGGATGTGACGTTTTCGGCAAAGCGTGCGGCGCTGTGGAAGGGGTTATAGAGTGCAGGATGTGATTGGTAGGAATAAAGGGAGTTTGAATGGCGACTAGTTTGTTGAGCACGTGAAATACTTTGAGAGTGGTTGATGCTGAGCTGGATGCAACTGGTGTAGTGATCCCCCTGGGGGGTGGCGGGTGATCCTACGGATAAGTGGTGCGAAGAGTGCTTGTGCGATTACTGTACCGTAGACTGTACAGTGTAGATCAATGTTGCTTCGGGGAAATCTTCTAATATTAGATTACCGTAACTAATGTAGTTTGCTCCCACTCCATACTACCAGGCACCCTTGCTTTGCACTGCACACTCTTCACAAATCTGCACCAAGCAGCAGGTGGGCTAAACTAGACCTGTACAGCATATGATAGTACTAGCATCTTCCGTAACTATACAGTTATTACCAGTGAGGAATGGGCGGACAGTAGCGTGGACAATAGCACTTTGTAATTTTCCCCGATCACGTGGTTGAGTCTTTTGTTGACTTTGGCAAGTTTGTTGCAGTTTGGCGTAATCCCTGCAATGCCTCGCCCCATTTTGCTCTAGTGTAGAACTCATAGAACGGTACATAGAAACTCAGATAAATGCTGGATGTTAACTACCAGGTAATTATCATAGATGTCGCCGATGTTGGAAAAATATATTTTGCCACCGATTTATTTTTCCTCTGCACAAATTATATTCCGCCTGCTTGTGCGAATTGGTATCGCACGTTTATAGGAACGAGTCAAAGACAACGCATTCTTTTCATGTTAGGAGTCGGAAAGCACGGATGTCGTTTCAGATGCAATTAAACCCGCAGTTCTTTGTTTTGCTAAAGTACTGTACTGTACTCTTTTGAGGATGCGATTGGTTTCCATGTGCAGTGGACGAAAGAGGGGGGGAATCTTTTAATTTGTTCAAAGACCTGAACCATGCGGGAGGTGGGTTCCGAAAGATAGCGTTTCGACCAATCAAGGGACGTATCGTGGAGGTTGTGACCCAAGTTGGGCAAACGGCCAATAGTTTTACAGATGATGGAAGGGCGGCTATGACTGATTCAAACAAGAGAGCTACTCTACCAATGCTTAAATTACATTTACAGATATCAACGGCTGACGCCGAAATCCCGAAACTGAGCCACATTGCTGGCCCATGTTTTCAAAAAGCGTCCAACAAAATCATGAATTTTCAAATTTTAAACTACAACAGTATCCATGAGTACAGTGCATAATTCCGACCACATTTCAAAATTTTCACTACTGTACATACCTGCAAGTGTAACAACTATCTTGTTCCAACTCAAAAACTGCTCACTCCTGCACTTGATCTTCATTTTCAAATGAGAATTCTGCACCAATGCACCTCCTAATTGCAGCATGGAATTTGCAAAAGCAAAACAGACTTTCAACAAAGCCTCAGTTCCACATGATGATGCCTTCCAACCAGTAGATCAAAGGGGGGAAGATTGGGGGGATTTACTGATTAGGGATGCAGGACGGCTATTTTCCGAAGACTACTGGGACAGGTCTGTGTACGGTATTGGAGAGAGTAGATCAAAGAAAACCTACAGTACTGTACTGTACTGTACAGTTTTATTTGAATGAAAATTTTACTTTAATGCATTTCTCAGATTTAGAGCCGATCCTTTGGTCACGGTATATTCAGGCCAGGATTTTGGACTAACGTGACTTCTCTTTTTGAGTTTCCAACTCCCGTTTCCCATCAGGAACTGTAACTCAACCTTCCTGCCCAGAACAATGGTGACCAACTGCATCACATGTACTCTACAGCTGTAACTGCACGCCCTATCATCAAGTATCTCGCATGTTTTTGACACAGCAGATCCTTTTACTAAAATATTTCAACACCCTCCCGCGACTAGCAGAGTAACGTAACAGAGAACTTTTGCCCCAACTCACTCCTTTGCTTTCCGAATTTATTCATTGCAAGCCGTCAATGAAAACCATCAAAGGCACAATAAAGCTAATTCGTTGGAACATACTTTGTCCATTTTTCCCTCTATTTCAAGAATCTTGGAATATTGCAGGTCTGGTCTCAGAACTATAGCAACTATAGAAAAATTGCACCTACCCAGCATTCTTCAGTATTACCGAAGGGTACTGATATTAATTCAATGGACCAAACCTAGTTCTAGAGACTTCAAGGTTCAGATAATGGCCATCCCACTAGAACAACGTAAGTATTGCCACGGGAAAGATAAAATCTGGACTGGTCACAGCGCACCACTAGAGTCAATATCTTCATATGCACGTTACAGTACTACATATATGGAGTAGAGTGAGGTGCATAGTAGCAGCGGCACTAAAGCTCTCTTCTGCCGCGATACATATGTATGTATGTTACAAATGTGATTAGGTACAGTACTTGACTACAAAAAAAGGTTAAGTCAACATCTCCAAAAAATGAAATCCCTCTGCATGACATGCATAGGGACTTCCGTCTATCCCTCATATCCTACAATTCTCTATATAGATACAATACATCCTCACTCATTCCGCATTTGTCTCTCTGCGGTGTCCCTCTCCCTACGATCGCCTCACGTACTCCACACTCACCTTGCAACCTACACCGTCCTCATATGACTCAAACCTACATCGACAGCATTCAGTCCTGCGCAAATCTCCAGACAACCGTTCCGTCCTCTCCACCGTGCCTCCCCTCTCTATCTGCCCTATCGCATCTGTTTTCCCTCTTCCGTCAAAAATGGATCTGCGATTTTCTCTTTACCACGGAACCAGCCCATCTTGCCGCTCTCACATCCCCGATGTTAACCCGAGAAGCTATTCCCTGTCATATCTCCACTTCTCGTTACGCACACTGCGAATCCCTCCCTCAAACGGGAATGGTCTCCCACCACTGTGATGCATCCCTTGTTTTCATCCCCGCCTTCTCTGTATCAACCATTTCTGTCGGCTTTGGCATCCAACACAATCGCAATCTGCGCTTTCGACCCCAAAATGTCCCGTCCCTTGTGCCTATCCTGGCACACCCGAGTGTCGAAGTACTCGAAAGAGAGCAGTTTCGATTCCTCCGAGACGATAAAAACGCCGTCATCGTTCTGCTCTATCACTCTCCAAACACCGAGTCCCTCAGGATCGACTACATTAGACATGAGACCACCACGAGGCGCCTACGTTGTTTCTTCTATCTTAATCGCTCTCAAGTTCTGGACTCCCTCAGACAGACGGCAGGTACTCTGCACCCTTCTGTCATCACATCCGCTACATCCGTCTTCCAAGCCACTTTCGATTATCGATCATGTCCCAAGTGCGGAGCAGATCCTTATTTAACTTGCACCTGTCAATTAGACTTGAGGCTCCCAAGGCACTCTCTTGATCATGAGAGCGCCCTCGCAAACATGCGTTGGCATCTTGGAAACTTCCACGGTTACGGAAAGCTATCCATAACTTCACAGGGCCAAGTGACTGAGACAATTTCATTGGCAACAAACATACAAATAGAAAATGCTGAAGGACGCGATTTAGTAGAAGATCTCACTAAATGGGCAATCAGGGAGCACGCGCACGCTTTCGAGGATGTTGTTCCAACCTCACTACTCTCTGCGATCCCTGGACCCGCGTCAACTTCGATCAAGGTCTCGGAATTTCCCCTTAAATGGACAGAACAAGATGCTCGGGTAGGCGTTGACCATGTAGAGAATCAACTGAATCTGTTGGAGCCCAAGTCTCCCCATTTAGGGCTGTACCTTCCATACTTCCAAATTCATGCCACCTTGAAGAGTCTTGGCCTTGCTTGCAAGCTTCATCCGAGCAAACGACATTAGGATCACTGTCGGATTTCGAACCAAGCACCCCGTGGAAAGGCAGTATTGTCTCAGCCGCACTGGATGAGTGCGGATTTTCCCTCCGAAGTCCTGGGGAAGAGGCCCCTTTGGAATTTGAAAAGTTTTGGGGTCTTTGGTTTGATGCAGACACAAAAGAAAACTGCGAGTATCGAGCCGGACCATCTAACGCTTTTGAAGTGACTGAAAGTCCCACCTGGTCGTTCAGAACAACCGCCGACGACATTGAATTACCAGACAATTGTTTAAACTTAGATGAACAGAATTTCCCCCAGGGTGTCGCCGGGCCGAAACGCCCTGCAGTCTCAGTGAGGGATGGAGGCTTATTGTTGTCTCCTCATGTGGATCCCAAGCAACTGGATGGTGAATCTAGTACGCAGGAGGTGAAGGCCTGGAGGAACCAACTAAAAAAGGAGCGGAATCGTGCAGCGGCAAGACGAAGTAACAAGAGAAAGAAAGAGGCCAATGACGCTCGAAAGATGGAACGGAAGCGGCTACAGGAGTTAGAGGCGCAGTTAAAACGAATTGAACAAAGCCTTCGGGCTGAAAATCTGATGCTCAGAAAAAAGCTAATTGAGTAAATCTACTTGAGTGTTAATAAGTAGCCAATATACGGTATCTACGCTCCGGTACAAATTTACTGGGTACCAACCCACATATCTACCACAGTAAATTAACCCCCCATTTCACAGGTTTGCCTCTGATTTGAGACTCTTTACACATATGTTGGTAAGAAATGCGCATACTGTTCTGGGAATATTTGTATCGTAGATCTGCGGTACGGTTTGAACGCAAGTTTATGGGACTCATATGCTTTGCAACATTTGCAGTAAACGAACCACATTAACGACCCCATTAACTCCTATCTACCCTACCGTAGCTCAACAATATGTAAAAACCACCACATTTTACTCCATGAACCCCCTGTAACAGGATCAGAGAGCAGAACGATTTTCTTGACTCATGGCTTTCGAGAGACAGATCTTTATTCAAGATTACGATGGGTATGCGGAGCAGACTCAAGCAACGACATCACCAATACCAGCAGTGACAATAGGGGATAGACGACCTGACAAGCAGTTCAATCTGGTAAGAAACTGCGCTGCCAGGATTCCTGACGATCTCCCGTTGAGGAAACCAGCAGTTCTCTGTTTTTGGATTATAGCCTCGTCTTATGAGAATCACGAGCTTCATCGGGGAAGGTTTGGGTAGTTTATTCTTGCAAGATTTATTCGACTCTATCCCGAAGTACTGCGCATTTGCGATGGGCGAATGAGACAGTGGAGAATAATATGCGTCTAATCAGATCTGTGTGTAGTTCCCTACTTTCAGAGTGCAAAGAAGGACCACAAAACTGGCCCCTGGTTATCGGAACGGTTATGTCAGCGCTCAATGAGTCACCGCTGAAGCGCCAAGGGAAAGTGAGTGACGGCAGATACCGCACTCCGATACAGATAATGAAGGGTCTGGAGCCTGGACGAGTGGATCTTGCTATTGACGTGAGAAAGCCAGAAGTGGGCGTGCTGGGTACCATCAGTGCTGCCAAGGTGGCGCAGATTATTGAGATAGAGAAGCTGCAGGAGGCCATGGGTTCTACGTACAAAAAAGTGACGGAGAACGTTGCAACGAACAGGGAGAGACAAATTGAAGAACAACACAAGAGGACAAATATTGTGGGCCCAAGGGTTGAAACTGGTGGCTTTTTCATAGTACGGAGAGTGCTGGGCAAAAGGCAACAACTCAAATTCAGGTAGTTGGGACCTAGACGTGTCACTAGGGCAATCGAGACACTGACTTACGAGGTGGAGTTGAAAGAACGGAAATCTGGGGTCGACCTCGGGTTACTACCCTCGTGGTTGCTGTTTATTGCGTCTACAGCTAGCAATTTATGTCTCTGTCCTTCACACAAAAGTTCCATGCATTTCTGTCTAAGATGGTTGTGCAGTACGACTAGAACGCATAGACATGAAACGAATTGCGTGTAGTACTGTCAATCATTAGCCGCATCAATGCAGGTTGGGAATCCCGCTTGTCACTATGATGCTCTGCGCTCCAGTCCGGACGACAATTTCTTTCTATAGTTGGTAAGACCGTGGAGCAGGTACACCCCGCTAGGATGATCCAATACAAGGCCGGCCTCATAGAATCGGAAGTCTGAAGAATTGAAGCAACAGGAAGAGCCTTTGGAAACTAGATTCGAAATGCTGGACGTTGCATTTGGCGAAACAAGAAACTACGTTCTCGTCAAATGGTCTTGCTTGTCGGACAAGTGTGACTGGGCGTGGAGGCCTCTGAAGGAACTCTATGAAGGCAGAGCAGAGAGATTGAAGGAGTTCCTCCCCGATATAAAGAAAATGAAGCTGGCACAACGAGCGGCGAAAGAGGGGGCTACCGCGCGATGATACATAAGCTTAGGAATTCGGATATTCATACGACCAGGCAACGAAAACGTATCCTATCGCTCCACAATCTACAGGTGTAATACTGTCCGGTTATTAGTCGCTTTTGGTTGGGTGTTAATTACCTAGCATGTTGATTAGAGGGACAATATCAGATAATAGTTTGTGAATACTGGGTTGCGGTCGAGGCTAAAGTCAGAGTTAAGACTAGTAAGAGTTGGGCAAACCACACAGGAGGGCGAACCAAGCACAGCGCAGTAAGTGATGGATGGGTGAACTGAAGTCAGGTCTAACTCTGCAGTAGAAACAGCACATGTTAGAATATATATAGTTTCAGGGCTCCGTAGCCAGGAGAAGGAAGTAGGCTTGGGTCGATGATCATTATTAACCATTCTTTCAAAAACAACTCTACGTCGATCAACTGATGTACACATTCTCCAGCGAGAGAAACTGAAGGAATTTTCTTAAAACGCAGAAATTCTCTTTTCTTATATTTCCCTTTATGCTTTCCTTTTCCTTTTACGCGACAGAATTTCCGTTTCTTCATACTGTTTTCTATTTCTCTTTTTCTCTTTTCAGTACAATGAGCATCTACCTTCTCAGTATTTATTTATGTCCTTTTTTTAATTTGATTTCTTCGACCCTAAACATCTGTACTCATAATCAAGAAAGGTACACAAGATTTTCGCGATAAAACATCCCTTTAGAGGCGATTTTTACCATGTCCACCGCAAGACAATTTCTGCTTTTTTATCTCGCAAACCTTTCATTCTGAGAGTACTGGCACTATTTGACCGCATCTGATACTGGCGAGAAATTACGCGCGGTCCCTCAGAAACAGCCCAATAAATTCCGCCAACTCTACAGCCACCATGCATGGACTTCGCCCTTCCCTCCCCATTTCTAAATCTCGCCATCCTCGTCTCCTCACCGTCTACCGCTATTCCTCTCGGACCCAACCGATATAGGGGAATACATCCGTTTCCAAACAAGAAAGAGACTGGCAGAGCCCTTCGCTCTGCATCTGGTAGATATTGGAGGACAAGAGATAGGCGGAGGGGGTTTAGGAAAGGAAGGTGGTAAGGCCGCGGAGTGTTTTGAGGTGTGGCTATCTCCGAACCCCTTCTATGAGACAAAGGAAGGAGAAAAGGGCGAAGAAGAGTCCAAGGATGGAAGAGAAAAGATTAAGGAGTTCGGGGATGAAGAGGGGGAGGTCGAACAGGTTCACAAGGGGAATTAATGAATTGGATGAATCAGATGGTCCCGACGATGGATCTGGTTGAAGGGAGGTTAGATGAGCTGGATTTTTTATATGAAGGGGTAGGCAATGATGAGCCTTTCAAGGTTATGTGTGGGTACTTTTGGTGTCTTGATGGAAGTGCTAGGGTCGGATCTGGAGGATGAAATGTTTGAGTAGTGTATATCTTTCTTATTTCTTAGTGTTTTTTTCGAATTATATGTGTCAAAATGAAGTCTTATTCTGCACATTTTGGTGCTTTCAGTAGCCTTGTTGAGATTTTGGTCTTGAAAAAGTCTCTGCAAGCTGCAAATATTGCTTCCTCCAGACGAGGAAGGCAAATTGGGAGTCAACTTCTAACCAAAACAATTTGATAATCTCTCTAGATTTTGCGCTTCCTGGGGGTTGCACATGTAGCAAGATACTTGGCCGTATAACTTTCAGGCCCTGAACGTGTTTGGTTACTATAATATTGTTCTCATACTGTATCTCGCCAATGCTTGCTTGCAGTTCAAGGGTAGGTTAGAGTGAGGACGTGGAACAGTTCCTGTATAGTATTTTTTTGTTTCGATTATAGCTAAAAATGAAGAAGAGAAGGCCTCAAGTATTTTCGCCTACCTTTCTGGTTACGTGAAGGTGAAATAGAAGGCAAAGTTTGTAAGCGGATGTTTCTTGAATGAAAATGGACGTGAATTTAACGAAATTTGTACGTAATTTTTCAGGGAATTCGCGAGGGAGGTAGAGCCAGATGAGGTGATTATTATTGATTGTCAGTTCCATCTAATCCCGCCTTAGATTTACAGGACTTGTTGGCCTCGTTGGTTTGAATGTGCGGACGTGCGGGCCGTACGGGAAAGCAGGGTTTAACGACGAAGCAAATGACTGTATGCTCCGCGTAGCCGCGAGTGTCGACAAGCGACTGCGTAATTCCTTCTCATCAAGGGACTTCACACGTTTAGTGATCTTAGGGACACTTTTGTGCGAAAATTCAAAAATCACGAGACATTAAATTCGTTATATTACCAGGAAGGGGATACCCATACGAAGAAAACTGTCTTTGACCCACGTACAGAACTAGTCCGGATCTGATAAGAGTGCAGCGGCGGTGGAGTCTGTTCTAAGAGAGGTCAGGAAAATAGAAGAGAAATTGGAGAACAAATTCCAAAATTCTCAGGTTCTGAGACTGGCGTTGTCTTTCTGGTGAGCTTGATTAACATCCCGATAGTCGTTTACGTTTTAAATGTGGTACATACAGTACAGTATAAAACAGTCTTTAGTCTAATGTACTGTACATTACAGAAGCAATTAGATGTACTTATGTCCTTCCCACATGACAGTGAGGGATGAGACGTGATACTGACAGCACAAAGTCACACATATCCATTATGGATTGCAAAACTTTGACAAAGATCGCTTGGAAATGATAACTTCACAACTAAAAAAACTCACCCAAACAATTAGAGGAATCAGGCAGCAAGCTAAAGTCGTGTTCAATACGCTCTTCTTGTGACAAACCAGGTAATTTCGATAACAGGTGCCCTGGGAATCCCCATAGGGACAAACTATGTGGGAAATTTGGTCGTTACGGGAATCACGAGAATTATTGTTAGTAGAGTGGACATCGAAGGGGAATTTCGAAAGCGTGTGTAGAATACAAACCTGATCTGAAAACTGTTAAAACTGGACAAGAAAACGGTAGTGCTAACGCTGGGACGTTTTCCGTTGCTGAAGAATCCGAGCAAGTTAGCGTTACTAAAACGGACGCTGACGGCAATATCCTGTCAAAAAACAAGGCTAGAGCATGAAGTGATAGCAAGTATACCGGATATCTCAATGCCCAAACAAAAAGAATTCAAATATCAGCCCCAGGGATCTCCCCTGCAACGAAGATGAAGAAAAAAAGGAAAATGAGTAAAATGAGATTTTCGAAGGAGGATGTGGCAGGACAAGTCTAAAAAATAAGATACATTATTCGCGCTCCCTTTGGCTTTATCTGGTATGGAATTAGGACAAATATTGAGAAGAGATATTGAGCAAGAGATGAGAGAGTTTAAGAACACGTTGAGGCCTGGAAATACTAATAATAAAAATCGGCCTACCATTACTTCGGCGGCTACAACCTCCAGAAACCTTAAATTAGTACCCACAAAGGTACCCGGGAGAGTTTCAAGGCACTTTTTGACTCTAAAGTAGTCCCAAATCTCAAATCATGAAATCTAGTTGAGGAACTTGGCCCCAATATCGTACCCACCACTAGGAAGATAGACGTAGAATATGTTACTGTGTTTCATTGCTCAGTACATATCGAGATAGTGTCAGTATTGTTCGCAGTATTGAGAGTGAGTTTGAAATTAGCCGATATTCTATACATTCCTATTGAAAAAATAATAGGATGCCTGACAATGGAGCAAATAGGGAATTGTATCGACTTGGGTAATCAAATAGTTACATTAGGAGTAGATGGAATGCAAGAAATAACTCCTCTGAATTAAAACAAGGAAGTGGAAAAAATAGTGAAAATTTAACCTCCGGCTATGATAGCGATGGCTCTGAAGTTTTGGTGGAGAAATAACAACCAGAATCGGAAGGGGAAAACTTTTAAACTCCTCTTACGGTTATTTAGATGACTTCTTCCACAAAGACGGCAATGGGAAAATTTTCCGGGAGATAATATACGAGTAAATAGCATTATGCAAAGATCTTGGCACAGTTACTGAAGAAGCCCCAAAAGAACGAGAAAATTGTGGCGATGACCAACCGAATGCCTGTGAAGGAGCGGTTAACAACTTTTGCCTGTATCCAAACGCCTCGAGTCACAGTCGTTGCAATCAAGATTGGCTAAAGGGTCCTCTGGACATCAAAGAACGCTACATAATAACAAAAGCTGGCAAAAATGTTATCTTCTGCCGAATAATGCCATTGTAAGCACTAAGTGTTCGAAAAAACGATGTAGCAACAGAAGAGCCTTTTCCACTAGCAGTTTATGAAAAATAAATTCTATAAATTTTCGATAGGACCATAGCAGTAATGAGCAATCTGAAAAGTTGGAGGCCACTCAGGACAAACTGCAGCACTTTTATCTCCCTGTAGAGAAACAAATTGCTGCTTTACTCAACTTAAACGGAGTGATCGCTTGGAATTCATGGGATCTGTGAATCGCCAAAGTCGTAGTCCCACACTTATTGGAGCCGACTAATAAAGATCCTGGTTATCATAGGTCACTACGTCAACCAACGAAATGGGAAGGAATCATACAAGAAAAAGTCATCAGTACGTTAAAAATGGATTTATTAGGCCGAATAAAAATGCTTGGTTCTTCCCCGTAGTGGTAGTCCCAAAAAATTGGGAGCAGAGATTTTCCGTCGAGTATCGCATACTCAGTCAAAGGTTGGTCCTAGTTTGATTACCTCTACCAAATATGCATGGGATTCTAAAATAATTGAAATTAGGGCTCTAATTCACATATATACACTTTTGCACAGGAAATTCGCGGATATGTGTATTAGAAAAATGCAAAGACATGATTGCGTTTAACCATATAGTACCCACACATACCCGTGAACGGCTCATGATTTCCTACTCCGTGCAAAACAACAAGCTCATCAAAAGTCCATCCAATCTTATCCATGGGCGGGATCACCTGTTCCTTCCATTTCAATCATTCCTCCCCCATGCGACCCAGTTAGACCTCCTCCTCTTCATCCCTTGACTCCTCCCCATCCTATTTTTCATATGACTTGTAGAAAAGTTGCGGAGCCACTCACTCCTCAAAGTATTCCCTAGCCCCAGTATATTAATTTTACAAGTAGCCTAACAAAACTTTTTGCGCTTCGACCCTTACCAGATGCCGAGCGATGAGATCTGTAAATCTCTTTCCTGTTTGACGATAGAGTTAGTCCTTTACGCACGTCTGGCCCCAGATAAATAACGGGTAGACTGCAAGGGGAAGAATATGGGAAGATTCGGAAATGGGCCGGCAAGAGCGAAGTCAGTGCATAGTGGTTGTAAAAGGTATAAAAACTGTCTAGTCGTTCTTAGAGGAACTCGGATAAAATTTGCTGGCACCAGACATGGTCAAATAGCGCCGGGTACTCCAGAGTGACAGGCAAGCTGAATTAAAAATAAGCGTAAATTGCTTTTGCGATGAAAATTAGTGGAAAACGCCTTTAGAGGGATATTCCTATGTTGAAATCACGTGTAAGAATATTTATTATGAATAAAGGTTTTTAGGGTCGAAGAAGATCAACTAAACCGAGAACAGTGAAAGAATTACCGGTAAAGAAGATTTTAACTCTAAGTAAAGAGAAAAATATGAAAAAGAATACAGTATGTAGAAGCGGAAATAAGTCGCGTAAAAGAAAAATATTACAGAAGGAAATTGAAAGCGAAAAATTGTGTTCGTAAATAGAATCCCCCAGGTTACTTGCGTGATATTTTCCATAGCTCTCACGGTAACATGGTTGGCCACATCTGTCAGTACCACGAATAAATCGAGACGCCACTATTCACTCGTGGATACTTGCAGTGGGATCATTCGGGATCTATCATGCATGGTGATAAACTCTTGATAGCTTCTACGCGCTGCGAATTTCGTGCCGAAAAGAGATGTCAAAGCGATGAAACATCGGGCCTGTGTACTTTAGGGAGCAAGTAGATTCACGAATTTAGCGTCTAGGAGCTCCCTACAGCCCTGACATCTGGCCTTGTCCAGTGTTAGCGGTTGGGAATGGGCTATATGACTGAGTCTAGGACAGCCTATATCGATTCAGATGTTAGAATCGTAACCTGGCGGTCGTGATGATGGTCGTTAAGCTCTCATAAATGCAAGCAGTGCATGATTTGGCAACCGGAAATGTCCACGATTTCTTTGCAGTTTCTACTGGGGCACAGAGTTTTGGATGAGAAGATTGGTATCCGAAATTAGTCATGGAACCAGACTCGAAAAAGCATTGGGATCAATTTGTGTCTTAGGTCACGTGCATTTTTCGTCTAGTATCAATTTCTAGGAACAGAGAGGCCCATTGATGAGCGAAAAGGTTTCATCCTGCTCTTTTGCGGTGTTATGAACTATTGAGCCGCTTGTATAATTACATCTGTCAGTTTCTCTCGCAAAAGTGGGTTTTTGGAGCAAAAAAAGCTCAAAGGAACCACTTTCTGCGGCGTACATAAGGGAAAACACACCCTGTAGGCATCAATTGAACCTTTCTATGTGACGAGAGCTCTTACCGAAGCCGATATAGGATATAATGGCCTACGGTATCAGCAACAGAGCAAGAGGTAATGAAAGAGAGCGAAAATGTCGCGCACCAAGTTGAGGTCTATTCCGAGCCATTTTTATGTTCTAGCGGTCACTGGAAGCTTGATTTCATAAAAGAACTTACGGTTAGAAAAAACTCCGGACAGTGGTTGGACGCATTTCTGGATATTCCCTTCGAAGCGTTTGGACGCTTCCGCGGCAATTGAAGGGGAATCGACGCGCAAAAAATAGCCGACCGTGCAGACGCTGAAGCTATTTTTGTTGACTTGAAGCGCAACTTGGGTGTCCTATAGGTCGGCAATAGTTTCCAAAAAGGGCTTAAAGGACTCGGCTTCTTCGTAAAAATCCTATTTAGTGAATAATTTAGAGCCTATCGAGGCATTTAGAATGAGAGTTCCGTGGCTTTATACTTGTTTTATTCTGTCTGGATAGGTCTATTGGATTGCTAACGTTGTACAATAGGCCAAAAAACCTTGCAATTTTTCAGCGATGTATAGAGTCCGCAGTATGTAGCGTATGAAGACGAAATGACCTCTACAGCTTTAAGTAACTTTTAGTGAGTTCCGCTGATATTTACGTCGTCATGATATAGTTTTAGTAGCAGATTAACTATCTCTCTGTCACCATCTGCGTTCGAGGATAGAAAATACTGTATTCTCAGGACGACGGGGTGCAGGACTAGATCGGAGAGATGTCCTCCTAAGTTGTCGCCATGTAGGGTTCCAACAACGCTCCTCATGGTCTAGCAGCCTACCAATAGATATTCCAGATATTTGGCATAGAAATATCGCACCCATGGAAGGAGCTTTTGGAACGTATTTTTCAAGGATTGGAGTAGCGAGGATCTAATGCATAGGTTGAACGCAATTTGAGGTCTATAATGAGGCATGCGTGGGGTGACCCCTTTCCGAACGTTTTGACCATTCTTCGCGTAGTGTGTGATGTGAACTTAAATATATAAACAGAAAAATATCAGGGAAAGGATTATTTGTGAGTGAAGTATCTGAATTTGTAATATGTTTTTCATTGCGGTTGGGTTTGATAAATTCATTTGTTTTTATTAATTTACGACACGCTGGCGGTAATTGATATCATTGGACGCCAAAGTTATGGTAGGTACCAAGTGCTCTTCTGAAAACTCTATAAATTAACTACGTCATGTTTACTCATGACTGATAGTTCGAGGAGATGGGTACTGCACCTAGATATTTAACTCGACGAAATATCTTCCTTCTAGTCATTATCGTCCGTAAAATCCCCTTGGATGCATTTTACAGAATTTAATATGTTTTGAGACTTTAGGGTGAGCCGAAAAGTCGATATAAGCTGAGTAAACCGCTTCCTCTAGGAGATGTCAAGCAACTAGGAGATGTCAAGCAACTTGGCAGACAACCTCAAGTACAGAACCAATATTTGCGATGTTTAAAGTCAAGTTATGACATAATAATCGTTTCCATTAAATTTGTAACTGATTAAAGGAGTTGGAAATTCCCCCTTCTATAGTCCCTTGTAGCACTTTGACCCATAGTTCTTACCCAAATTTTCTTTTTCCCACAGCTATACTTAGGTGGCAATTTTTACTCTGCAAAACAACCGCTGTAGGTTAATTGGCTCGGAGAATCTCACCCACGCCTATTTATTCCTTTCAGTGTGGAACCATGCAATGGTGCACTCAAAAGTAAGTGCACCATATTGCACAGGCTTTGCTAATTTAGTTGAGAAACGTCATCCCTGCGAGACACAGCATTGCGAACGAGAAGTCCAGAAGAATCACTGTAACTGATGGCGTAGTTGATGTGGTGCAGAATTTGCTTCTTGGTACGATTGAGCCGGCGTATAGATCGAAAAGTAATGCGTTCGATTCCATTGGAATCTAGGGGAAAAATTACATTAGACATGTGAGGATGGATCCATTTCAATGAACAGGAGGAGTGCATCATGGATTACCCGTCTATTTGAACGAAGTTTGGCGCTGTCGATATGTTCGGCAGCAACAGCACACTTTCTCGCTGCATGGCGTATTGAACGCGGGACGAACAGCAAGGGAACTACAATAAATGATTCTGCGAGAAGATTAAATTTACCTTACTCAGTATCCACGTTAGAGAGGATAATATTTATCCATTACTTATGGAGCTAAGATTTGATGATTTTAGGGCATTAGTATGGCAGGGGATCGCTGCAAGAGATGAGGAGAATTTTACGGCATTATTTAACTGCGCAATTCTCTTTCTGGCTGTAAATTATGCAAACACGCCGGGTCCTTACACTCCGTCTTCCTGAGTAGACTTTTGCATTGCAACCACCTCCTGCGCTGATGATTGCATCCTTAATCATTAAATATTTCGCCATCTTTATATACCTGGTATCCGCTGCAGGATCCGACTATACTTCTCGCTAAGAGCTAACCTGGTGGTTCAAGTCGGCCACGTGCAGCGATATGCGCGAAAAAAATAGATTATACCATAGAGGAAAATATAGTTCAACTAATGCGCCGATAGATGCGCGTACGGATAACTCCAACGGATGTGGCAACCTTATCCGCTATGAGCGGCAGGAGATACTCTGTGAAAAGGATATTATTACGAGAAGACGAACAAAAGGAACCGAAGACCAGCGGTGGGAACTAGAAATTTGGGGCCAGTGTGCGGTTGTCTGACTACGATGTATGACTGAATGCGAATATTCCATTCCTTGATCGAGTTTGGTAATGCGGCCGGTGTAAACGCAATGAGAGCGAGGAGGACCGGTATTAATCTTACGTCAGCGTGGGGAGGGAGGTAGTTGTGGAGAACCCGGACGGAGTTGCAGTGTAGAAGGAGCCCATACCGTAACGGGCTGTGGGGTCCAGTGCCCATGTGCCCGTCGCATGGCACGGCAGTGGGATGTGTCATGGTGGCCCCATGTTTGGTGAAATGCGCATTATTTGAGGCTATTTATGCTCACCAGGTTGGTGCTATCCCTCTGCGGAGTGTGTTCTTTTGGATGTTAAAGTTGGAAGTGAGAGGTGACCGTAGTCTCGGCCTTCTGGAGCGTGTTCATGTTGGCCCCGTTGAGTCTCGGGACGTAGGTGCGGAGGGTGGATAAGTGCGTAGTCCTTGTATAAAATATCTGACTGTTGTGGCTTCGATTGCTATGTTCAGTACGGATTTATTCGCTATTTGACGACGGAAGAGTAAGTGTTTATGAAAGTAGTTTTCGATATTTTTGGTATGAGGAAGGTGGCTTGGCGGGCTTGTTCCGTAAGTTCAAGATGTCTTTCCAGCGTCTTGTCTGTGTTAGTGTATTTACTTTCTGCCGCCTCTGCTGACAGCTTACAGCTAGCAAAGAGGCTTACAGACGTCTTTTACTGTATTATTAATGTACAACCTAGATCTTGATGGTTAGGCTTTTGCACAGCAAAGTGCTTTAAGCTTGAGCTGATCTTCTTTAGATCAGCTCAAGCAGGTTTAAGGTTAGCTTCGCTCCGTATTCTACATGGCTTCTGGAAACTTCCTCCAATCGTTGGGAAGCACTAGTCGACTCGCCTCGAGGTCTACATAAGCCCTGGTCTCCTCCCATGTTCTGTCTGGGTAAAGTCCCTCACCACCTTCTCTCCTCTCAACTCTCTTCCTTGGTCCCTCACTCCTTCTCTCTCTCACACTCTCTTTCAATATCCTTCTCTCGTTACCTCCTCTTCTCTCCCCCTCTCTCCATCTCCTCCTTCCTTCTATAAGTCTGCGGCGTACTGAGTTTTCAGTTCTACCAGCATCCGTTTCGGAGAGAGGCAGAGAAATGGTGTGGGCAGGGTGTTGAGGATGTCATCTGAGATGGAGGAGGCGATGAACCGTCTTGCCATTGCTTGTGGTCCCCGGTATGTGTGCGGTACCGATAGATTTGGCAGGGGAACGCTCTTTAGAATTAACAGCAAAACGTGTTAGGCGGCGTAATCTTCTTTGTGGAATGCCCAACGGTGAAAATTGGTTCCGGTTAATGTAGGCACGGGTATGGTGGGGGTCGAAATGGTTGTAAACGTAGTATTGTCCGACTGGGAGATGGCGGCGGCGTAGATTTTCCAGAGGGTCAGCAAAGGAGCGACGACGGTTCCGGAATACAACTTGGACCATCGTTCGGTGTTGATCGGGGTCCACCGTAGTGGGGGAATGTTGAGACCTGACTGAGTTGGTGGGGTGGAACGTTAATTTACCGTAATCTACAGTGAGGAGTTACCCTTTTTCCCCATTCCTACTCCGGACATACCGGCAGGCGGACAATAACTTTTGAATAAAATTGAAGTACCTATTGTTAGCTATCATGATACCTCTACAGGCGATGCGGACGGCAATGACGTTGCGAAGCGAGTCATATCGGTGTTTGCGTCCGATCCCAGAGGAGCAAAGGTCCACTGCATTGTCTCCGAAATTTCCCGTCGTTCTCTTTTAAAGTGCTCGCAGTTTCGATGAATCGAATCATTACAAAGAGCCGCCCGAGGTGGCGTCGTAACATAATCCTACAATACACCGCAGACACCTCCGTGTTGGCGGAGGAATGTGCAAAGAGGAAATGGGGCACGGGGGCATTTGTGGAATGCGACGCCGCGTATCCGGTGCCTCAGTGGGGCGGCGGTGTGGTCTTCGGGATTCGGGGAACGAGTCCGGACTTCGTCGTCGCAGTGTGCCATGGCCCGCGCCCCATGCTGCACACCCTGTAGGTAGTTTTGAACTTGTTTGCACGCTGGTTGGAGGAGACTAGGTAGACGGAGAACGGACGGCCGGAGACGCAGGAAAAAACTCGCTCAATGGATCGCGGCTTGGCGGATGGAGGAAGACTTACCTCTGCGGCATCGGGAACCAGTGAGGACAGTGGAGCGGGGTCCGATGTGTGCCCCAGTCCTGAAACGAACTGATGAAGCCTCAATTAGATATGCGGAAATAGCACAGTGTACGAACGGCTTGAAAAGTTTGAAGCCTAGAACAATATGTCGGAAGTGTAGGGTGCCCTGATACCATGCTTTTTCCGAGAGCGTGACAACTTGACCCTCCGCGAAGAACGACCTTTGTAGGGCGTAAGTTACCTCAGTAGCGGGACGGGAGACTTTCTTGTCGGCAATATTGAATGACGCTCGACTAGGCAGGCTGATGAACACAGGTGGTGCATGTTGTAGCGCTCCCGGGGGTCTCCAGCCTTGCATCAACTGAAGAATGCAACTGAGTCTATAGATCTTGCGTCGGAAAAATGATTCTTTGAACCAACGATTGCCGAATGGAGCGCCCAATAGTTTAAACCCGTCGGAAGAGCATTGGGCGAGGCAGAAATCACGTGGGAAATTCCTAGCGCTCTGGCCGCGGGACGGTTGGCCCGTAGATGCGGGTAATCTCGCCATTGGAGTACCATATGTACTTCGTCGCTGAGTAGGAGGAGGGCTCTTCGGAGGTCAGGGACGAACCCTATGAGCGTACTGTCATCATTATATCATTGTTTGATGAAGAAATTGGTTTCCTCTGCATACGGCGGATAAACGGCTGGATAACAAGAGAAAAGGGAGCATTTGGGCAAGGTCTTCCTGCTGTGTACCTTGGGCACTCGCGGTGGTCTGGTGACGGTTCAGGACGATCAAAGTAGGCTGTGTGCGCCAGTAAACCATGTTGATAAACCAGTGAGGCCCAGGACCTAAATTCGGAGGGTAGTGCAATGAGTGATCGACGAGTGGTGGAGCCGTTTAATGGAAATAAATTAGGCAAGGACACACGAGAATACGCTCAAAAAGACCCACAGGAAGTTCGGGTACCCTCTTTTCATTTAAGCCAACTGCGTAGCAGTAACTCAGGAAGTCGCCCGTGAGGGAGACTTCTCGAAGTGGTAGAGCGAGGGTGTTACGTAAGGCGACTGAGCCGAGCAGCGGCTCCCCGTCTTTTAAGACCTGCCCGTGTTTCTTAAGAACGATGACTGTCCTCAGGAAAAGACGAAACGAGTCCTCGGGACAGAAGTGGTCGTGACGTGCTGTGCTGAGCACTGAAGCGTCACGGAGAAGGCCTAGCGGAGCTGACCAGATTCTTCCTGGGAGTGGATAGTGACACGATGTCACTGTGGCAACGTAACCAACTTATATATAGACGCCGGTTGCCGGGGCGCCAAATGCGAATAATCCTTCCTTGGAATACGGGAAGGTGTAGACGTTGCTAAGCCAAAGGTAATATAAAAAGGAAAACGGGACCCCTCGGGTAGCTAGGACAAGTAATGGCCAAAGGTGCTGGGGACGAGGGTCAGTCGACGAAGCGAAAGTCAGGAACAAGTCCGCGCCAGCACCGAGGTTGGCTTTCTTTAGTGGTAGCCATTGGTACGAATAGATTACTTAAATACTAGTTAGACCTAACAACTATATTACAATAAACTACAAGTCAGATTGTTAGAGTCAGTTTCATGCCGCTAAGAGGTGAGAGTTAGCCCCACGAGTGAATGGTTTCCTTGACACTTGGCCCAATAACGGGACAGGGCCCTATAAAATATCGGACCCCTGAGGGGTGGATCAGTTGGTCCAAGTGGGGCCATTGTCAAGTTATGACAGTGTCAAGACACTAAATGTCAGTCACCTCAAGTGTCAATAAAAGTCATCGAATTTCGACGTCCGAAACGGACAAAAGTCGCCAGCAAGGCTGCACATGTAGTAATTGCACTACAGGGAGGCCGTCGAGCATTGATTGGGGATCAAATTGGTTTTGTGCGTCAATGAGGACAGTTAAAAAATCGCAGTGGCGGCAGAAACGACGGAGTAGTGCGCGTTTCGTGAACCATCGCGTCCATTCCAGCCCTGATTCCATTCGAAATTTGGAATAGGACGGGAGAGTCGCAAGTGTCATTGATTGTAGTAGGGAGCATAGTCTTCCTAACCATGCGGCGGAAGACCAACCCAACAGCGATGGGCCGGATCTTGTCGGGCTTCGGACGAAGCAGAAACAAACCTGCAGCCGCCATGAGAGGCAATAACGAGACCGGCCGAGTAATATCATTGTCCAGTAGTTACTTTTAACATTTTCTGGGATAAACTGGCCATACTTTGACGGTTAACGTCTGGGTCAATGGTAAATTGGATGTGTATCAGTGCGTTCGAGGAAGTGAGTGACTGGCAGATTTTCTTATATTAAATCAGAAACGCCCTATGCAATAACTTCGGAAGATGATAATGTCCCTTAACATCTTCGTAGACACGCTAGAGTGGAGTTTACATTAATGTCCATGATCTTTTGTTTTTTTTTCTGTGACCATTCTCATCTCCAGTAAAATCCCCTATATTTTCGGATATGGTCTCCCCGAATCCTCAGTTTTTTGGATAAATATACATCTATCATATTTGTTACCTTATTCTTGAATCCAACTTTATCGTAATCTGTTGCAAATTCACAGCCCATATTTGCCTTCAAATTTCATTCGCCGTCTGTGTCATACCCAGAGTCGTAACAATTTCATGAGAAGTTTAACATTCATCAATCATAAATTTTTTCCATTTTCGAAGTCTTTTTTAAAATTTGAGCCTTCGCTGTCATGGATAGAGGGGAAATTCTCACTAGCTGTATCTCTTAACTCTTCTGAACTCATGCTTTTGTCAAATTATACATGCATATTTACTGTTATGCCTCCAATTCGCACTGAAAAACTTTATTTTCAAAGGTAAACGCATTTAGCAGCCCTTACATGAAAGGTAGAAAAGGAATAACGAGGAAGTCCATATAAACTTTCGAGTCTCTAGTGTCTATTCGACCATGAAATGTACTCAATTGAGTACAATTTTTTGCAAAAACGAAAAAACTAAAATTTCCAATAATACTTTACTTTAAAATAATGAAAAATTAATAATTTTTAACCAGTCGTAGCGGGATAGCGTACGATAGCAGAAATTCTTTGCTATGTACAAGGTCAATAAAGCCTATCAAAGGATTTTGAAAATGTACTCAATTTATGCCAACTGTACTCAACTGAGTATATTAGTGTCGAATAGGCACTAGAGAACACGTAACGTTTTCAAGAACCCATAGATTTTGATACGGTTCCAGTTGCCAAAGTTATCCTTGTTGTAGTTGGAACAATTTCGAGGCAAAAGGTTTGTCACCAAACGTTCTGAAATAAGATTTGGAACAGCACCCGAATCGAAAATAGCTTGGGATATCGTTCAAAAGATTTTAAAGGTATTAGCTTAAAAATTCTTGGTGCTATAGAGGCCGAGTTAATGAATACATTGTTGCCCTTATTGGACTTACTAGACCTCATGATATTTTTTAGCTCTTTCCTCGTATCTTCTGGGTCCTACTTTAATAGCTGACCAAAGTTGATTCCAGTTGGCGCAGAAGCCAGGCTGCTACCAAGCAGTATTTCTTCAGTATTTCTTCACATACATTAATACATCCCTCGGGAAATTTTTGAGTTTTTCTGCCTTTTCATCTTCCTTGCCGGAGCATTTTCTGCTCCCGGTACAATTTGATCAAATATTTTCGTCTGGGTGGGTACAGGTGCTGGAATATTTTCATACATTTCATGGTCCAACCTTGGCTTTTTCGATAACACAATACCTGCTGCATCCTTTTTAGTCAGGTTGGCTTAGCCGAATTTGTCGGCAATAGATACATTACCGGTGCTGTTCAGCTTATTATCCTTCCTTTTTAAAAATATCATCTCAAGTCCAGACTCGATTCCTGCGTCTGACATAGTTGCCCGTCTGCTGTATTTATTCCATCATTTTCTTTCAAGATGACTGTAGGGACCGCATTTACCACAAAGAGTATTCCTGTGTGGATTTTACGGGCAATTATTTGCCAAGTGTCCAGACTTATTGCAGTAGGAGCAGAACTCGGTGGCCTTCGAAATAACGGACTGGTTTCCCTTGACGGCTAGAGTAAGTCTTTCCAACTGTGGCTCTATCATGTTCAGTAGATTGTAGAACCGGGTATGCAGTGGCCCCTCCAAGTTTCTGGCATCTGTTCTCACCGACTCAAAGACCGCTGAGCTGGTAGCTGGCCATTGGTAGTTCTTTTACGGATACAGGAATGACATCGATTTATGATCTCCCTTCGCTAGGTCACCTAGCGACTGAAATGTCTACAAAAGTGCTACCGAAATATTGTTGGGGAAACTAAAAGAGGTGAATAAATACGAAAGGTCAATGAGCTACAAGGTAGATTGTAACAGGCAGGGTCTGCCACCTATTATGAGGGACTAGTGTAAAATAAATGCTTCTTATGGCAGAAGTTGACTTTTACGTTCTGGACCTCTTGGGTATGCACTTTAAGTTTTCTCCCAACTTGCTTTCCGTCTCCTAGAGGAAGCATTCTACTCGGCTTAGGTCCAATTTTTGGCAAATCTTAAAGTCATAAACAAACACAATGAATACCGTAAACTTAATTAAAGGGAATCTTATGGACGACGAAGACTAAAGTAGATACTATTAGGATAAATATCTAGATTTTCTCTCTATAATCTTATTCCTCGATATTAGAGCTAATAAATCCCTCTTAAATATCCATACCCCTAATGCAGTCCCCACAAATTTCGTCGATCGGCCCAGAATGATAGATAGCATCCTTGGGTATATCAAGATCCTCCACCCCCCGTTACGACCCTCACTCAAACTCTGTTTAATACCCAGGAGAAAGGTCCAAGATGACTATTACTCCCTAAATTTTCCCTCCGTTCTCAACAGCAGCTCACTCACGTTTGTACACCGGTGGCTCCCATGGGTCCACCCAATCCTCCTCATGTTCCAATCCCTCACGGTATCAAGCCCTGTGCAATGCACTGGACATAGATTTTTGATCCCATGGCATTTGATGCTTACGGCTCATTTGGATTCAAAATGGCCTCCACCGTATATATGAATACATTTTATCTCGTGAAGGGTCCAGTAAAACTACAGAAGGCCATCGACCGCCGCCAACTCTCAGCTATATGGCTCAGTAGCGAACTGTGATATCGATAAATCGCAGAAAAATGCCACGGTATACCACGGCATGATATCTGATAGTTATATTTTGTACTGATATAAAGTCCCTCTTCTCTCTCTTGCTCACTATGAACGGCGACCGTAATACATTTATTAGTGTTCAGGACACGAAACAGGGTGACACAGAGAGCATGCTGCTCTTCTCACTTACAGTCAAACGCATTCTTTAGCGGATCGCAGCCCAGGAGGGCATAGTTCCCAATCAGTGGTATGAGGACGATGGAAAAATCATGGGGACGCTTACTGGTCTTCGGCAAGTCCCCTGTATGCCCATTCTCTGCGTCCCGTCGTTTGGGGTTTTCCTTAAAACGACGAAAAAACACATCTATTGGCCACACACTACGACCTCTGACCGAGCGGTGTTCCTGGCGCAATTTTCGCTCTCGAAGTGCTCCTAAGATATTGATTCGGTGAAAGTAGCGCCGACTAAAAAGGTAACCACTAACTAACCCGAGGTGAGATTCGTTGCGAGCGACTGAAGTGCTACGGTAGACGTTAACAGGGTGGTGGAAAGGAGTGTACATGAAAGCTGAGCTACTTTTCTAGTAGCCAACTATTAAGGGGCAGAACCTACCGCCCATTTTCTACGACTGGCGTAAAAAAATGTCCTTGGGTCTGAAGTTTACTCTCAACTTTCTAACTATTTGGGACTGGACTTGAAGTTTTCTGCCAACTTGCTTTCAGTCTCAGGAAGGAAGCAATTTACTTGGCTTATATAGAATTTTTCCTAAACTAAAATCTCGATAAAACTACTAGAAGCACCAGGAAAAATAGGAAAAGACTTCATGTGGACGAAAAGAGTTTGACAAACGATGCTTGAAAGAAACTAAATGGATCTACTCCTAAAATATTCATCCTCTAGATCAGAACCTAGCACTTACCTTAAGACATAATAAGTTCCCATTTACTCCCCAAACATACCCGCGGATGGCCTACAATTGTGCGCCACTTCCTTCGAATACTTCAGCTCCCCTGAATCTTCCCCAATCGAGTACATGGATGTGGCCACCTGGTCCAACCACTTCATTATTTCCCCTCCCATATGACCCGGTTCGAGGCTCCCTTCTTCATCCGCGGACTACTCGTCTTCCTCTCCCTCCTCCCAGCCTCCTCTTCGGACTCGTACTTGTCCTCCCTGTGTTCCATCTCGTAGACGGGCTCGGAGGCAACACATGCCTAGAAGCACTTCCCTGCCTCACCATACTTCTCCTCCAACTCCCCCTACCAATTACTGTGCTTCGATCTCCACCATGTGACGGGCGACGAGCTCCGCTAAACGTTTCAGGGTTTGGCGACGGAGGTAATCCTCGGCATCGGTTGGGCCCGAAGGGAATAAAGAAGAGACATTGATGGAGTGAGGGAGACGGGGTTTTGAAGTGGGGCGGGAAGGGGGTAGTCGGTACATAATGGTTGTCAAGGGGGAGTATGAATTGCCTAGGTTTGGTTGTTGTAGGGATGGAGATAAATTTTAGGCGGCGTCCCATGTGTTTAAATAGCCCCAACTAGCTCATATTGACAGGCCCGCTGAATCAAAAAAAGTAGCTAAAATTGGTCTTGAAGTGGGATCTAGTGAAAACAGCTTTAAAAATGGTGATTGATGGCGAAAATCAAATCATGTGTAGAAATATTGGTTGAGGAAAAAGATATTTAGGGGCGGCGAAAATCAAACCGACGGATAAGAATAATAGAATTACCGTCCATGGAAAAGGCAATCGCTCATAAAAGAGGGAGGAGGAAAAAATGGAGTATAAAGAAATGTATTTTTCTTCGCGTAAAAGAAAAAGAAATTGGAGCGAGAAACAATGGAAATAGGAGTGAATAGAGAAAAGCAAAGGGAGGGAATTTCAGCGCGTAAAAAAAATCCTCAGTTTCTCTTTTAACAAATGTTATGGATCCGTACAGAACCGTTTGCGCAGGGACAAACGGTAGCGTGGAAACCTGAGAAGTCAAGGACAGGAGGGGTGCGGCGTTGGAAACTTTCACAGAATGAGAAATGCACGGCGCAGGAGGAGATAAGGGGTCTAAGGTCGAAAGAAATCATAATCGGCAAAATTGCGGTGCGACATGGGTGCCGAGGTAGCTTTTGGGTATAGTGGAGATCGCCGGGATCGCGCTCGGGGTAAAAACAGAATCTAGTCGCTTCCGAAAGTGCGCGGGCTCGGTGTTACAAACAGCAGGAGCACGGAGATATTTGGGCACATTGTACATGAGGGTATTCATGGCAAGGTTCTGAAAATTACGATGGACGGTTTCTGCGGATCCCTTAGGCGTGATAGCCAGGGCAGAAGCTTGAAGGCAAGATTTTCGGCCTTAGATGTGTGTTTCATGCTGGATGGGCCGATAGAGAGGCTCGTACATGGGGAAAAGATCTTAACAGAGATGACCTAGGACAGGTAATAGCATAATAAGAAAGCTGCGGCGTATTGTATATCGTCCAGAAGGGCAATAGAAGTGGGGCCTAGCACGCCCATTTGGAGGAGCATCTGCGCAACTGGCAACATTACGAAAGTATAACAACGTGTGAATCTTGGATCACCCTTCGCAGTCCGGTGTCAAATTTCTCGGATTCAGAAATGGTTGGATGCCATGGAGTGCATAGAAGAATGGAGAAGAAGCAAAAATCACCAACGCAGTGAAGAATCAAGTGCTGGGCTATCTGTAGGTCGTGGCTGCTGCCACATATCTGCGATAGAGGTGATTCGTGTAGCCATTCTTTCGCAGAAACCGCAGTCTTCGCCCATAGTAGCCCCAAAGACGTCAATGGGGGGAGTGCCGAGCGATGGAAAGGGAAAAGAAGTTGCAAAATCAGAGAGAGTGGGCATGCAGGGTGTCCCAAGTGTCACTCCTTATTATGTTGATCTGAAGTCTGGTGGGCTGTTCCAGGCTCTGAATAAAGCGGAGAACATAACCAGAGATGGCACACGTTACGATAAGCGTCCCACTGTTCCCATATCAGGCAGACGGATGCTTGTAAAATGTTGTTGGATCTTTAGGATGAGTGGGTGCAGGGCAAGGGAAGACAGCTCTAGAGACAGTGGATCCGCTTGGTGATTCCTAGTTAGGACGTCCAATGAATAGGTACCGTAGAAGAGAGACATTGAAGAGTCGTGCACTAAAAGCACAAAACCAGCGATGACAGGTACATGGAGCATGGTCTGGTCTAGGAACGAAGAGAATCGTTTACTGCAATTAGTTTCTAAATAAAGAGAGATATATATTTACTCGTTACTTATCTAGAGAGCTTGTTGTTATAAAAACGGTCCTTTCCGTAGGAAAGCCGTCCTCTCCACAAAATTCTGTCTTTTTCATCCCTTACCTCTGATTTTTCAGAGAACTCTCCCCACCTATTTTCTTTTAAGAACAAAATCCTGAAATGACTTTCCTCCTACGAATCAAAATTCACTATAAAACTCCTTTTTCCGTTTCATCTCTTAGGATTTTTGTCCTCCTTTTTCAAAAAGGAAAATTTCGACTCCTGACCCGCTTCTTCCTCCAAATTCAGTGCCGATATTTTATCAAGCAGTTTTTCATTATTGGACTGATTGCGGGCAAATTCAAAGCTGCAGCATTGCCTCACATTTTTCATTCGTTCAAGGTCGTGAAACTTTTCGACGACATCGCCCTATTTAAAGTTCTACGTCAACGTCGTTGAAGTAAAACCCTGGCCATCAATCACCCATCGACTCACCCCTTTTTTGCGCTCAACATGACCAACCTCCGCCCGTCCCTCACCATCGCCCATTCATCCAGAGCCCACCACCGCCGCAACACCCTGGCCTTGATGGCCAACGTACTAACCTACTATGATGATTATTTAAGAAAAAATGGACCGGGCACTCGTTTGGCAGTGGGTCCGCCGGTACTGCTTCGAAGAGGCAGAGGAGGAGGTATAGATTGAAGAGGCAGAAGAGGAGGAGTCTGAGGCTGAGGTAGAAGTATAGGAAGGCGTGGAGGACTGGGTGGACCTGTGGGAGCCACTAGTGTACAACGGTGGGGCAGCTGCTTGGAGGACGGAGCAGAGAGTAAGGAAGCAATCGTTATTTCTGACTCTTCTAACAGAGGTGAATAGGAGTTTTGGGGGTTATGAGGAAGGATTGGAGGAGATAGATATGTCCGAAGGGGCTATCAATCATCCTGGGCCGTTCGATGGGATTTGTAGGGACCGCATTGGGAGTATGGATATTTTGGAGGAATTTTTGGCTCCGATCTCGGGGATTAAGATAGTGACCTTACAGTATCTTCTATCAGTCTTTATCAATCATAATATTCCGTTATTCCGTTTGATATGTTTCGTCGTAATATGTTTGTTTGAGATTTTAGGGTTGGCCAAAAAGTCCATATAAACTGAGTAAACTGCTTCCCCTTGTGAATGTCAAGCAAGTTGACA
This sequence comes from Kappaphycus alvarezii, assembly GCA_002205965.3. Classification (NCBI taxonomy): domain Eukaryota; phylum Rhodophyta; class Florideophyceae; order Gigartinales; family Solieriaceae; genus Kappaphycus; species Kappaphycus alvarezii. The sequence goes on from NADL03000481.1 coordinate 1,300,257, forward strand.
GACAACTTCAAGTCAAGTCCCAATTAGCTCGAAGGTTGAGAGTCAGCTTCAGACCCAAGAATCGTTTTTCTTACGCTAGTAAAAGAGCATAAGTGGTAGACCCTACTCCTTCTACACTCGCTTATAGCCCTCTCAGGTGTCTTCCTTACCCGCCTCTTTCTGTTCGTTCAATTATGCCACGGTAGTACTTTCTTCGCTTGCAACACCTCCTTCTTGGGTTGATTGGTTTTGGGTATTTCTTCTCATGATAATTTAGTCGTATCATTTGATACTCTTGTGTATGTATGTATTTACTCGTTAATTATCAAGAAAGGAAATTTTTGTGTTTTAAGCATTTCGAGAGTGCCCCGACTTACTGACTATTCATTTAAAGGATAACTGGATGCTTCGAATCGGTCATGTGCAATGGGGTTCACGATATGACGGCGAGTATTCGATTTGAGTTTATGAATCCTGAAACCTCTTGAGAAATATTTCCAGTACTATCTAAGACAGAAACAGGTCCGATGTATTGGCAGTGCCTCCTTGATCCATGTTAATCACTGACATAGAAATTAGGATTGGTTCTGAATTGTTTTCAACATAAGGTTGGTATGTAAGTAACAATGCTGTGGTCCACGGTTGGCGGAAGGATATTCAGGCTTTTGTTCAGTTGAGTAGTATGTAATTGTAAGTGCAAAGTGTGGAATAAATAAAACTGAGGACACCGTGAAGATAATTCGCGAATGTAGTATGACATCCCGAAAAGTATGACACGTGTAGCACGCAGAAAAGTTGCTGGTGAAAGTCTACTGTAAGCCCTACAAGCCGAGCTTAAAAAGTCTGACACAACTACTGACTGTTGTGCTCGAAGGGTTGGCCTCCCCTTATTGCGGCAAGAACAAGTGTTTACTTCTTCTGTCTGATGGGTGATTATTCTTGTCTTGGACTTGCTCCGATACTCGGTAGGCAAGCCCTTGTCTTGACTTTTTTAGCCCGTCTACACTGTATTTGAAAGTACAGTACAGTGCAGTGTAGAACTAGTCCACCATAAAAATTGAATCTAGTGGCTTCAGTAGCGTTCCGGACTAGATTAGTATCATAGTATATCCGAGAATTCCTGCTGGGCTGTCACGGATGCTGCGCTGGAACCATCGCGAGCCCTTTTGAATAACAAAGGCGACGTCACATGCAATAGGCCGGTCCGGGAGGCCGGCTTCAAGATCACGGGCGGTTGCACGAGGAGAATGTGGGCTGGCCAGGTCCGTACAAGGGACGAGATTCTCAAATTCAATTGCACGGTGCTATATTCGAGCGTGGGGAAAAGGGGGTTTCTTTATTGAGATGTGTAGATTGGCTGGAACCCACTTGGAGTTGTAAATCTGAATGTCATATTAAGTACACCGGGGATATACGAACCGCGCTTCTCACACATTAAAGAACCATATCGCTTTTCAGTATTAAATACATGTTCCGACGGTCTAAGAAATGTACAAGTGATTGCTGTCGAATGCTAGCACCAGCAACAGTCTACCGGAAAGCCGATGGGATGCCAGCTAGCAGACAAGCAGCATTAGAAGTTACTGCCAACGCCTAGCGTCGCTGTAGAAGAATACCTCAAGCATTCTTCTATCGTTCCATTGCGCGGCTGGCAACGGTTCTTGCAAGCTCCATGACCACTGAAAACGCCTCTCGATGCCATACGCCAAGCATTAAGATTGGAAGAGGAACAAGCCTGCATTTCTCCGGTAATTCCGCAAGAAAGCCTTGGTACTTCCGCCGCTTTTCCACGCTTGAGCGTTTAGTTTATGGCAAACAGGAAACTGTTGGGTTATTAAAATCTATGGGGGAGCGGGGGAAAGTTTTAGGTGTTTTTTCTGTTGGATTATGAGGGAAAAGGTGACCTTTTAATGTAAAAATTGGGGAAATTTGGGGTGTTTTTAATCTATGAAAAGATTTTTTACGGTAATGAGCTGCGCAGGCTATTTCAGTGGCCACCTCAGTTCGAGTTCAAAACCGTATACAGCCCAAAAAGAAACAAATGGCTGTCAAAAGTAAATTCCATACCGGGAAAGGCTCGAACTCCATTCCTCGAGATTAGGGGAAGCAGCTAGACACCCCGACTCCCCCACTGTCATCGAACCCTGCCCCCTTGATCAGCCCGTACCGGGTTGAGAGAAATCAACAATAGTTGAATCAGAAATTCTGGTCACCCGAAACCGTAAACAAAATACGTTCGACCGTAAGTTGCCCGACCTACTATCAGTAGCGCCCCAAAGAGAGAGATATGATGTTGGTTGGCCAAAGGGACGAGGGGTGGGAAGAGAGAGGCATGCCAGAGACTCGCTGTCGCCGGCCCTTGCACTCTCGCCCATTTATAGACGAGTGCACGCCATCCAGCCACGTTTCCACGTACGAGTCGTGTAGCATCCCTTTGTGGGATCGTCCTCGCTATCCACTGTACTTCGTTTCATGCGTATAAACACGTCTACACAACATGAAATCCCCAAAGTGGTAACACGAGCACCGAGAGAAACGAGGTTCCTCTACGCTGAAGGCGGAGGAGGAATGGAAACGGACGCCGCTGCAGGAGGCGGCCCGAAAAACCAGAAAGAAGCGGCACGAGGACGAATGCTGCGATCAAAATACAAAACAGGCATAGACAAACTTCCGGGGCCCCAACCAAAACGGGCCATGCGAGACTCCTACGGGATGCCGAGCAGAACTTGTTCTGTGTGAGCTCCGATGCGGAGGGAGTGCTATGTGAACTTCCCAGCAGGAGGAGGACTAATACTCAGCGAGTTGAGGACACGTTGCGAGGCACTGTTTAGGCCCTGATCCAGCCAAACAGCCGGTTCCTCAGGAAGCGCAAAGAAGCGGATATGAGTGCAGCGAATATCGCGCCATCGAACGAAGAGGTCCAGCGGTGATGAAATCCCCGGTATGCGATGGTAGGCGATAAGTTGCTCACGACTGACCTCCCGTCCCTTCCACATCTTTCTGCGAGCAAAGATGACGCTGTCTTAGGACCAAACGTCATATGCGAAAAGAGAAAGACCAAAGCTCTCCCGTAGCCCATTAAAGCAGTAGGTAAACACACAGGCGGAACGATGTCAAATAATGCTAGAATTAGAGGAGGCCATCCCTAACCCCCAAACGAGTTGGACTTCAGTCGCGGGCACACCAAACTTGACGAGTTCTTGTGGGCAACTGTCCTCTTCCCATTTTCGGTAGGCCCTAACAACAATGTCCAAAAAGGGGAACGAAGGCAAACGCTGCCTATTCATGAGAAGGTGCATTTATCGTACGGCTGAGAGATACTGAGGAATTGAAGTACTGTCCACGTTCCTTCGACGTGCTTCCCTGTCAATTCTCAACCATCAATCCAATAAAAGCAACGATATGTCCTTCCGTCACCGGAAGTGGAACCCGGCCGTCGGAAGCACAAAACTCCAAACAGGCAATCCATTGAGAGTTATGTGAGGAATCCGTACGGTCACTCCAAACGAACTCGGCGATGATAGATGCAGTCATACGAGCACTGGAAGAAACTCCCGCAAGATCAACTATACGTCTTGAACCAAGATTTCTCAATTCCTGTACTCGTGCAGCGGAACGAGTGCTCATAGGCTGATATCGAGTCGCAGCAGTCTCCACGCTGGATTAGTGTCCGTCGTGCGCTCCAAACTGCAGCTGGGTGTGGCGAGAGTCGTTCCACCTGCGATTCCATGCGAAGAGCCGCTTGGTGCCGGGGCTGTCGGGGCCAGTGGGGGATCAGCAGGACTACCGGAGCCTTCGTTCGCGCGAGCTTGTTCACTGTCATTCCAATCAAGTCCACGGTGGGCAAAGTAGACGTACGTCCTCCGTGTATCATTCTGATTCCAGCTCCTTGAGCATCGCCCGGCGCAGATGAGATGGCGGCTCGCCGAGTGGTCTAAACTTGAAAGCGTCGACGGGCACCTTCATTCCATCCGCGACGGATCGCCGCAGCTGCTTCCGAATCTGCAAGTCGCCGCAAGGGAAGCGTCGCGACAACCTGTCGGCAAACTAGTTGACAGCGGATGGGATCCAATCTGATCTTATTCAAATTCCCAATTCCTCGAGCACAAATTTGAGACGACGAAGCTCCCGCATCATTGGTCGACTTGAGGACACGAAGCTGTTGGCGATGTGCGCGACCTTCTAGTTGTCTACATGCAAAAGAAAGTGCTGGATGCCATGTCGCCGAATCTCTGTTCCAATCAGCCGGCATAACAAACGGTGTATGGCTTCCAGTTCACGGGGTGTAATGGATGTAGCTCGATCTCCCCAGCTCAAGACACCTTGGTCCATCCACATTCCTTCCATTCCAGGTCTTGAGTCCTCGACATTTAAGGTACTGCAGTATCCCATGTCCGCTGCGTCGGAGCGCACGGCAGCCTGAGTAAGCGGTGGAGTAATTGGGCGTCCTTCCGTTGCCGCTCGCGATTTCTGGGGCCAAAAACGGAGATCTCGAACTGATTGATGCGGTAAACGGCATAGACCGCGATGATCGTGCCTTCGATTGCTGGAAATGTCCCTGTACAGTGATCGAGTGTAGAACCGTGCCAGAGGCATTGCTAAAATTAACGAAACACAGGTGCCATTGAAACTGTACACGCCAGCGACCGAAACCCAGTGCCGTCCCAGAATCTTTTGCTTCAGCAGCTTTCCAGAAAGCTGTTGAAATTTTTGAACCTTCCGTTTCGTTACGTAGAACCTCATACGTATACTGTCTACCATGACGCCTAGGTGTTCCACTACGGGTGCTCCTTTCCACTCGCCTTTGACTGTTTCTCGATTCAGGCCCAGGCGTCGCATGAGCGAATTGATCGTGTTCCGTGCCTGATCGCAGTCCGTCAGAACTGCCGTTGTACCATATTGAGAGTGAGCGATCAAGAAAACGTCGATGTACGCCAGTATGCGGTAACTATATGTCCTAATTTCGCGAACGAACAGTGACATAAGCCGCGTAAACCACAGCGGCGACCGGCCCCACCCAACGAGAGAGCAACAAATCTGTAGTATCGACCTTTGTAGCGGACAATAAACCAAGCGCGCATAAATGGGTGCAAGCGTAGATGACGGAATCCCTTTTCGATACCCATTGTAATAAAGTGATCTTCACGCTGAATATTCATTGCAAATTTTGACAGCGTGTCCATGTGAACAGTTAATTTCGGCAATCTCTTTGATTGCGTCGATAGGTTCTCAATAAAGCGGCCTTTGAGCCCTTCATCTCGATCTTGCCACACAATGAAGGACGACGAAATGATAGCACCATTTTCCTTCGCACGCATGGCATTCTCCTTGGATATCTCTTGGTATATTCCAGTGCTGCACCCTACAGCTAGGCCCCGATCCCCGAACTCCAGATCCTCCACCGACTGTGGGATATCCCCAACTCCTCGCTTTGCCTGAAATAAAAGGCTCTACAGGCGGTTCGTATACCCCAAACTGGATGGCCCGACACATATGTGCCGAGATGCCTATCTGGCGCCATGCTTCGACTCGGGTTTGTAATACGCGCCAATGCGGGCACCAAGAGCCAATGGTGACTAATTCCCATCAGCAGCACCACCTTTTCCTTCGCCACGATTCAGAGTCTCATCGAGGTCTTCAGCAGCGTCAACATCTCCCCTGCGTTCCAGAGCCGGTAATACCATCTTGGCATACGTGGGATCCTCCGCAGCCCATGCGATAGAATTCAGTGCGCAAACCAAGAACTCTTAACAAATATCTGACTACAAGTAAAGCCCAAACGTCGAACCGAAAGGCTTCATCCTCCTTGCTGTCATCAGTTGCTTCCTTTTGTTGAATATGAATGGTCACAAGAACTGCACACTGAGTCAACTGAATACAAATCTATGAACGGCTACTACTTGTATTGGTTATTGTTGAACGTGAAATTGGCGCCCGCTCATATATGTTTAGTTTATGTCTCGTGGTTCTATTGAAAAGGGTACTTAATGGCCAGCTGGTCTTGTCGTAAAATAAGGTATCAATAAACAAGACATCCTTGTTTCAACAGTGGTAGCATCGCTGCTATCTAAAGAAAGATGACAGACATGAGGGAAGAGAAGATTCACAAATTCAACGACAAAGAAGATGAAAGCTTCCATCTGTGGAGATTGAGAATGGAAGCTGTGTTTGAAAACAAGGGCTGTATGTCAGTTGTAGATGGCAGTGGAGTTCTGCCGGAGAATGCAAATGAAGAAACAGTATCGGAGTTTGAGAAAAAGAAGAAGAAACTTACTGCGCTCATGGTACTTTCGCTAGGAGACAAACCCTTAAAGGTTGTTCAGAAACATTCGAAATACCCTTCAGAGATGTGGAAGAAACTTACTGCACGATATGCAGGGAAATCAATAAGCCACAAGCTATCATTGCTGAATGAGGTATTCTCGAAGTCGTACGAAAGCGGAGAAAGTATGACAGATCACATCGGTGATCTTGAATTAGGTTTCACAAAACTTGATAACGCTGGGCAGGCGATTAATGAACTAATGCAAGTATCAATTCTACTCGCTTCTATTAAAGAATGCGAAGAATATGAATCAACTGTTGCAGCCATCCGAACCATGAATGAGGAAAAAGCTACCTGGTACACGGTTACAACTCGTCTTATCGACGATTGTAAGGAGAGACACTCGTTGAATAAGAAGTCAAACATGAAAAATCCTCTTGCAGCGCAAGCGAAGATGCAGAAGAGATGATATCGCTGTGGGAAAATTGGCCGTATCGCTGCACAGTGTGACAAAAGGTACCCCAACAGGGACAAGAGGTACAACAACAGACGTTTCCAATCCACCAAAAGGCCGGAAACCGTTAACATGCCTCGATTGGCAGTTGCCAAAGTGCCAAGAAAAAGCCTGACCTCGACCGTCACAGCCAAAGATGGAATTCTATCTGATGAGAAATTCATAATTGGCAGTGGTGCCACTCATCATATGTGCTATAAAAAGGAATTGTTCTCAACCCTTTATAAGTGTACGAATGAAATTCAGCTTGGTGATAAGACTATGGTTAAGTGTGAATACTGTTAGGCGCAGATTTTTTTTTGTCGCCGTCATCTACAGAACTTCAGTTTACTGTACTACCTATCCTTGTCCAAATTTGCTTATAGTTCCGGTCCTCCCTCGTCCTCCCTGAACCTCGCTTATCATTACCGCGGTCCTCTCCAAATTTACTTCCATTTTATCTAGATATTTTTATACTGTATCTACCCCTCTGAATCGATCCCGAATCAAGTTCTTTTTCCCTTTTTGCTTACCTCCTCCTCCAAATTCGTTTTTTTTTGAGAAAAAGGGCGCAAATGCACTACTACAAAATCCCTTGCAGATTTATTTTACCTATTTCTAATCTATAGAACCTGCCCCGGGAGCCTATTTAAACACCTTTATTCCAAGTCTTAAACGCTCCCGATCATTTTGCTCAGCACTCTTGTCCCCCTACACACCCCGCTCACCCCTTTTCCAGAAACATGACGTCAAATCGCCCCTCTGTCCCTATCTCCAAAAACCGCCCTTCCCGTCCCATCAATGGCCTTCGTCTCGCCGCCTACGGGCCAACCGATGCAGACGACTACATCCGGCGTCAAACAAAGAAGAAAATCATCGAGTTCGTTCGCCGCCTCTTCATAGAAGAAGAGGCGAGGGAGGTAAGTGAGGATGAGACTGAGAAAGTCGAGGAGGAGAGCGGGGAGTCCTTCGAGGAATGGTTAGCCCCTGAGCTAGTGTACGAGACTCAGGGAAGGAGGAAGAGGAGGAAGAGGGGGAAGAGGAGGAAGAGGAGGAAGAGGGGGAAGAGGAGGAAGAGGAGGAAGAGGGGGAAGAGGAGGAAGAAGGGGAAGAGGAGGAAGAGGAGGACGAGGTGGATGAGGGAAAAGGGGGCTTGGAAAGTGTTGGACTGGTGGGGCCTGGACTGGAGAGTATGGATCAAGTGGTGCCGACGCTGGAACCGGATGGAGATATCTTTAGTAGTTTAGATATCTCCCAGGAGGGAATAGAGAGCTGTGAGCCATTCGCAGATATTTGTGGGGACTGCTTGGACAGCATGGATATTTTAGAGGAGTTGTTTGGATCTGATTTAGAGAATGGGAAATAAGTGGACCTCATTGATTGTTAGTTTCTTAAGTATCTTTTGTTTAGAGTATATCATCCACACAAATTGTTTGTATGCATTTCCTGGTACTCTCTGTAGTTTTGTTCGGACTTTAGGGGTAGCCAAAAGTCTATATAAGCTGAGTAAACCGCTTCCTCATGGAGAGGGCAAGCAAGTTGGCAGACAACTTCAGGTCAAGCTCCGAGTAGTAGGAAGTTGAGAGTCAACTTCAGACCCTAGAAAACTTTTTCCTAAGCTGGTCGCAGAGCATCAGTGGTAGACCCTGCCCCTTTTATACTTGCTTGTAGCCCTCTCAACTCTCTCCCATATACACTCCTTTTTATTTGTTCAACTATACCACGGTAGCACTTTTGTCGCTCGCAACACCTCCGTCTTGGGGTAGTTGGTTCTAAGTATCTCTTCTCCCGACGATTTACCCTATCATTTGGTACTCTTGTGGAGGGGGTTGCACCCGAGGTATTCGAGTTGAGCAGTCTTAGGGAACCATTTGAGGGGATTTCTTTTCTGTAATCATGGATCTCAACGCTGCTCGTATAACGTTCACAGGGGGCAAGAATGAAGACGTTGAGGAATTTCTCTATACATATGTCAACGTTGTGATGCGTGAGAAGAGCGATGAAGAGAAGGCCGAAAGTATCTTCGCCTATCTTCATGGTGACGCAAAGCACAAATATAAGGCCAAGTTTATCAACGGGTGGTCTCTTAACGGGAATGGGCGTAACTTCGGTGAGGTATGTGAGTGGCTTGTGAAAGAATATGCTAAGGAGGTAGAACCAGATGAGATGATTCGTACCGCCATAGAGGCCCGGCTCAACTTCGACGATTTGTTAAGCTCATTGGTATACTTGTGTGATCTCTATGAAAAGGCTGGGTTCAACGCCCAAGCCAAGTACGGAATGCTGCGTAAGGCGGCGATGGGGATAAGCGGCTCTCCGATTTCCTCCTCATCAAGGGCCCTCACACTTTTAATGAACTGAAGGGTACCATAGTAGAATTTGTCAAAAATTCGGAGACGTTTCAGTCACTAAGTGAAATACCGAGGGAAACCCGTACATCTATGCCGATCGTGCATCCTGAAAAGAATTATCAAAGGCCAGCTACTAGCGCAGCAGCATTGGAATCAGTCAGGAGCGATGTCAAAAACTTGGAAGAAAGGTTGGAAACCCGATTCGATAATCGACTTGACATGATAACCTCGCAGTTGGAAAGCCTTACTCTTACCATTAAGAAGAACCAGTCTGGGGCCCCCAAGGCCGCAGAAGTCTGTTCCTACTGTCACAAGCCTGGACACTTTGCAAATAGGTGTCCTGATAATCCACATAGAAACACTCGTTGTGGAAAGTGCGGTCGATATGGGCATCATGAAAGTAACTGCTGGTCTAAAGACAGACAGAGCAAATTTATCGGACGCAAGGAGCGAGTCAGGACCAGAGATGAAAATCTTACAAAACAGAAAGGATCACAAGTTGACGGATGCCGGTAACGTATCCATCGCTGAAGAAATCAGTCAAGTCAATGTGACAAAAAGGGATGGGGAAGGGAACATTTTATCGAAAAACCTAGGCTAGATTATGGAATGCTGGAACATATCCCAGCACCTGTACCTCCTCGAACCAAGAGGTCTGATCAAGTTGTTCCAGGAGTGGGAGTCACTCCGGCCAAGAAGACGAAAAAGAGTAAGAAATTTAAGAATATCCCAAAGGACGTACTAGAATATGTGAAGAAGTACAATTTGGTGGCTGAGCTTGCATCAGCCCCAACTGGGATAACGTTTGGTCAACTTTTGAGGGGCGACGCAGAGGACGCGAGGAAAGAACTCAAAAAAATTATCAGGTCTAATAAGTCCGCTAAGGGTAAGAAACTGTTTCTTCAATCGGCCTCGACAGCACCAAGACGTCTTAAACTAGTACCAGTCAAAGTATTGGGAATGCAAACCCAAGCTCTTTTCGATTCGGGCGCTGTTCCAAACCTTATTTCAGAAACTTTGGTGACAGATCTAGGTCTTGAAATTATTCCAACTACTCGAAGAATAACTGTGGCGGATGGAACCGTATCAAAATGCATGGGCACTGTTGACAAGGTTTCCGTGTTCTTTGGGGACTCTAAAGTTGATTTAGACTTTCTTGTCATGCCTGATCTCCCTTTCGATGCAATCATTGGCTGCCCTACCATGGAAAGACTAGGGACCTGCATTGACTTGGGCAACCAAATCGTTTCAGTTAATGTTGACGGCAGAACCGTGAAGATGCCCCTGGATTTCGACAAAAGCACACATCCGGTAGATTTGAAAGAAACGGACAGTGAAGATTTCACTTCTAGCTATGACAGCGAAGATTCCGAACCAACTAACACTTTCGGAAGTGGAGAAGGGTACGCTCGGGGATACTGAACATGGCATGGGATGATTATGATTCTGGGTTTGAAACAGATGAAGACTGGAATTCTAGGGTAGGTGTGACACCTGAATGTGTTTCTTTTTGCGATAATATCGAATCAAAGGACGGAATTCGGAGCATGAAAGAAGATTACAATTGCAAGGAAAACAGGAATATATCGGATTCCATATCTGAAGATGTGAGCACGCCGGAAGAAGTCCTTCAAAATTTGGAGGGAGAGGCTCGAGAAGAAGACCGGCGCCAAATGGCAGAAATTCAAGAAAAAGTACAGCACCTTCAGCCCCCGCCTCAATGAAAATATCCGACATTTAACATCTTCCGAAGTAATTGCATGGAGCGCTTCCGATCTAAGACAAGCAAGTGTACCGGTCACTCACTCATTTGAACTTACCGATACTCAACCAATTTACCACAGGCCTAGACGTCAACCGCCAAAATATGACCAATTTATCTCAGAGAATGTTACAAGTATGCTGGAAAATGATATTATTCGGCCAGTTTCATCCCCATGGTCATTTCCAGTTGTGGTAGCACCAAAGAAGGATGGAAAACTTCGCTTTTGCGTCGATTACCGACAACTGAACCAGAGAATGATACCCGATCGATTTCCGATCCCAAATATGGAGGAAATCCTCGAGGACTTGAAGGACGGGAGATACTTCACCTCAATTGATCTTTACACTGGTTATTGGCAGATTCCATTGGATGAAAAATGCAAGGAAAAAACAACTTTTACCAGCAAAGCCGGTACATTCAGGTTCGAAGTGATGCCTTTTGGTCTCATGAATGCCCCAGCTACATTCCAAAGAATGATGAACGAGGTTTTGAAAGGACTTCCATTTGCAAGAGTTTATATCGATGATGTGGTAATATTCTCAAAAACCTTGGATCAGCACATATCGCATGTCAAGACAGTAGTGGAGAGGATATCTGCATACAGCCTGAAAATTAAGTTGAGCAAATGCTTCTTTGCGAAAACGTTCTATCCAATTACTCGGCCATATCGTCGATCAAGAGGGAATTAGAGTGGATCCAGAGAAAACGAAAAAAATCAATTGGCACCAAGGCCCGCTCAAAGACGGAGGTTCGAAGCTTCTTAGGACTGGCCTCATATTACAGGAGATTTATCAAAGATTTCGCCAAGACTGCAGCACCGTTACATGCCAGCACAACAAAGAACGGAAAATTTTATGGAACAAGGAAATGCAAACCGCATTTGAAGAGCTTAAAGATAAGCTATGTGTCCCCCCAGTGCTCATGTATCCAGATTTCAAGAGACCATTTGTTGTGGAGACAGATGCCTCAGAACGGTCTTTGGGTGCCGTTTTGTCCCAAAAAGATGAAAACGGAAGACTACACCCGTTCAATTCGCAAGTCGCACTCTGAATGATGCGGAAAGAGATACTCAGTCTGCGAGAAGAAGCGCTAGCTGTCGTCTTCGCACTGAAAAAGTTTCGTGTTTACCTTTTATCACTCGAGAAATTTGTCTTGATAACTGATCACCAGGCACTTAAGACAGCATTCCAAAAGAAAGATGTACATCACCGCTTGGCCCGATGGCTCGACATTTTCGCAGAATATCGGTTTGAAATTGTGTATAGGCCCGGACGCAATAATCAGCCTGCCGATTACCTATCCCGCTTGAGGGATCCACTGATTCCAAATGAAAAAGCTTCCGAGAACATCGTCGGAGTTGCCGAAGTGCAAGTGCCGAACAATAACGAGTACGAAGCTAATATTCACGGACTAATTAAATTCCTGGATGGACTAGAAATGAGAAAGGTTGATATTGAACACAGAAATTGGGTACGCAGGAATCAAAAGGCTTTTACACTATTGAATGGGAAACTCTTCCGACACACGAAAGCCGGTCCTCGACTAGTGGCCCCTTTGAAAGAAAGAATGAAGATCTTGAGGACTTTTCATGATGAGTTAGGGCATTGGGATCTCGAAACAACCAAGAAATTCGTTACTGAGAGATTCTGGTGGCCCAGTATCCATAAGGACGTCTATAATTTCGTGAAAAGCTGCGACAACTGTCAAAAATTCACGCCAATACGAAAGTATAAGACAACTCTAGCTTTCCAGTTTCCGGTCTCTTTGAAACCTTCTCAATTGACTTTGCCGGCCCATTCAAGGAAACCTCTTCCGGAAACAAATACCTCCTTATAGGGGTTGCAGTTGAGGAGGCCAATGCTGAGTGGTCCTGAGATTCATCGAAAAAGAAATAATTGAACCGTTTGGTCTTCCAAAAAGGATCATCTCAGATAACGCCCTTTGTTTTACTGCAACTTCACTGCTTCGTTTCTTGGAAGAGAAGGGATTCAGCTGAAGACAGTTCTCGCATACGCTCCTATGTCAAACGGTAAAGCGGAGAGGATGGTTGGAACCATCAAACGAGCAATATCGAAAACTATGTCGAGAATGAAATCCAGTGGGAAGATGCCTTACCAAAAGTGTTATACGGCTATCGTCGAAGAAGAGGAAGAAGTGGACGGTCACCGTTTGAGCTAATGTACGGAAGAGCTCCTAGAATGTTACAGAGAGATATGGAAACAAATATTATCGATGAAGAGAGTAGAGAGGTCGAACTACTGGCCACCGAAAGCTGGAGATCACACCGCGCGCTAACACAGACAAGAAATAAGGATGAAGAGCCTCCAGTCCAAACTTTCTCAGTCGGCTCTAAAGTACTTGTAGCACACGGAAAAGCAATGCAACAGGCTGTGAAGTGGCCGGCTTCCAAACAAAGTACTCGAACCCTTGCATCGTCACGGAGGAAAGACACCCGCATTATAAGCTCTGTTTAAGCCCAGGGAAGAGATCAAGGAGGGCAATCCATGCACGTCGTCTGGTCCCTTACCATCAGAGGCCTGAAGAATTCCTTCTCACACAGGACTATGCGCAACCACGGGGCATACTCATCTTTAACTATAGAATGATTCCTATGGGAGGAAAAAGGGCCTGGGAATGGATCATCTCGATTACGCGTGACTACTACGAACTCCACGTAATCATCCATTTCTACATTAATATATGCCTATGTTTTCGTACGTTGAACGGACCATTGCTACCTGAAGAAGATTTCCGACTATTAATCAGAGTTCTATTCTCATTCCAAAACGGAAGGTTCACGGAAGCAGGTCCAGAGTTTGTGGAAGTCATATATCATTACTCTATAGGAAGGTATGGAATGGTAGCTATCGGAGACTTGTCGCAAACATATCTGAACATTATCCGTCCAGTTTACGTATTTCTCAAGAACAACCAAGATGTGCGACTGAGAGGTTACAGCTTGCCCCCTGATATGGAATATCGACTGGTCCCGTATCCTCTATGGGAACCTTACGTTGCTCCGCTCAGAAACACAACCTCAGCTGGAGACCAAGATCCTCCCGAGACCGTGATGATGATACGGCAGGACCATCAAGTGATCGAGGCGGATCATCGAAGAGGGCAAGGCGTCGGGAGCAGCGAGGAAGATCGCCAAGAAGATCGCCCCAAACACCGCCTAGTCTCCCAGGGGAAACTATGCATCCTTAATTATTGGACGGCTACCAATTAGACGTTGGCTTCGCGAAATGACAGAGGACCCTCGAGAAGCAGAAGTAATTTCCTTTTTTGCCATTAGTATTTGCATGTGCTTCCAGACCATTCACGGGCGCACCTTACTCGTGAGGACTCAGTCCTTATGTTGCGAGTTTTTTTCTCCTTCAGATACCCGTTTCTGGACCCGTTGCCAGAAAAGTTTGCATACTACGTTTACTACCTCACATTTGGAAGGTTTGGAGAAGTGAAACGGGAGGAGCTCATTAGAGAACACTATGAAACCATACGCCGAATCTACGAAACTCTTGACCAAGGAGATGAGCCGGTATCGCACGGTACACACTCTCTCATCATATTGGAAATGAGCTACTACCATATCCTTACAGTGAACCCTATACTCTCCCTGATGAATGGATAGAACTCCCACAAGAACAACAAGAGCATTGAGAACGAGACGGACGTTCGACCTAAGTGCGGGGGGTGTTAGGCGCAGATTTTTTTTGTCGCCGTCATCTACAGACTTCAGTTTACTGTACTACCTATCCTTGTCCAAATTTGCTTATAGTTCCGGTCCTCCTCGTCCTCCCTGAACCTCGCTTATCATTACCGCGGTCCTCTCCAAATTTACTTCCATTTTATCTAGATATTTTTATACTGTATCTACCCCTCTGAATCGATCCCGAATCAAGTTCTTTTTCCCTTTTTGCTTACCTCCTCCTCCAAATTCGTTTTTTTTGAGAAAAAGGGCGCAAATGCACTACTACAAAATCCCTTGCAGATTTATTTTACCTATTTCTAATCTATAGAACCTGCCCCGGGAGCCTATTTAAACACCTTTATTCCAAGTCTTAAACGCTCCCGATCATTTTGCTCAGCACTCCTGTCCCCCTACACACCCCGCTCACCCCTTTTCCAGAAACATGACGTCAAATCGCCCCTCTGTCCCTATCTCCAAAAACCGCCCTTCCCGTCCCATCAATGGCCTTCGTCTCGCCGCCTACGGGCCAACCGATGCAGACGACTACATCCGGCGTCAAACAAAGAAGAAAATCATCGAGTTCGTTCGCCGCCTCTTCATAGAAGAAGAGGCGAGGAGGTAAGTGAGGATGAGACTGAGAAAGTCGAGGAGGAGAGCGGGGAGTCCTTCGAGGAATGGTTAGCCCCTGAGCTAGTGTACGAGACTCAGGGAAGGAGGAAGAGGAGGAAGAGGGGGAAGAGGAGAAGAGGAGGAAGAGGGGGAAGAGGAGAAGAGGGGAAGAGGAGGAAGAGGAGGACGAGGTGGATGAGGGAAAGGGGGCATGGAAAGTGTTGGACTGGTGGGGCCTGGACTGGAGAGTATGGATCAAGTGGTGCCGACGCTGGAACCGGATGGAGATATCTTTAGTAGTTTAGATATCTCCCAGGAGGAATAGAGAGCTGTGAGCCATTCGCAGATATTTGTGGGGACTGCTTGGACAGCATGGATATTTTAGAGGAGTTGTTTGGATCTGATTTAGAGAATGGGAAATAAGGGACCTCATTGATTGTTAGTTTCTTAAGTATCTTTTGTTTAGAGTATATCATCCACACAAATTGTTTGTATGCATTTCCTGGTACTTCTGTAGTTTTGTTCGGACTTTAGGGGTAGCCAAAAGTCTATATAAGCTGAGTAAACCGCTTCCTCATGGAGAGGTCAAGCAAGTTGGCAGACAACTTCAGGTCAAGCTCCGAGTAGTAGGAAGTTGAGAGTCAACTTCAGACCCTAAGAAAACTTTTTCCTAAGCTGGTCGCAGAGCATCAGTGGTAGACCCTGCCCCTTTTATACTTGCTTGTAGCCCTCTCAACTCTCCCATATACACTCCTTTTTATTTGTTCAACTATACCACGGTAGCACTTTTGTCGCTCGCAACACCTCCGTCTTGGGGTAGTTGGTTCTAAGTATCTCTTCTCCCGACGATTTACGATTTACCCCTATCAAATACCAAGGTACTGTTGACCTCGTGACCAACGATACCCATCAGTGGATTCGACTAAGGAATGTATTGTATGCGCCAACTATGTCTCTGAACTTAATGTCAGTTCCACAGCTGGATACAAATAGTATTAGCCTCTCAGTATCGGGTGGCAGTGCTAGTATTAGCCTCTCAGTATCGGGTGGGCAGTGCCGGCTTACGGACAATGATACTGGAACAACATTGGTAAATGCGTAATTGCGAGAAGCAGGCTTATACGTCTTGATTGCAAAAGTGGTAACAAGAGCTCCATCGAGTGCACTGATAAATACTGTACCTTTCACTGGGTCACCCAAAGTCCAGCTCAACAAAGATGTTGAGGTTATCAAGACTAATGATCATAAGGAAAGGTCGAACAATATATGGCACACACGTCTCGGACACATTGGAGAACGGACAATACAGTAAATGATGCGCAGCCAAAACCTCCATGGAATCAGTGTCAGCGAAAAACCCGAGGCTATCAAGCGCAAGCCATGCGTTATGGGCAAAGAGACGAAAGGTTCACATAAGGGTTCCCTGGAAGAAATGTGTCATTCAGTGGGAGATGTCATATTCGCAGATGTATGCGGACCGATGTCCACTAATACCTGGGGGCATGCAAGATATTTTCTGTTGTTTATTGACGGTGCTTCAAGGTACACTTGGATAGTGACTATCAAGAAGAAAAGTGATGTTGTCACGGAGACTCGTAAATTCATCAGACGATTTAAGGTAATCTATAAGCGGAAAGTTAAGGCGCTCTATACAGACAACGGAGGTGAATTTGTTAACAAGAAGATGGAAGTATTGCTGGGTGATGAAGGTGTCACGCATGCACTTACCGCCTCTTACAATCCTCAATCAAATGGGATTGTAAAGAGGGCAAACCGAACAATTCTTGACCGAGTCAGATGCATGCTAAGCCACGCCCAATTCGATCAACGCTTCTGGGAGAAGATGCCCTTCATGCGGTGGATATAATTAACATTATACCTAGAGAGGCATTACAGGGCAGAACGCCTTCGAGTTAGTCAATGAAAGAAAACCAGATGTATCCAAGTTACGTACATTCGGATGTGAAGCTCTCGCAATGTTTCCTACGGCGAAGCGGAAGAAGTTGGACACCAAGGTGAAGTCCGCGATATTGCTTGGCAATATAGGATCCTCTCTGTACAAAGTCTTCGATCCGGTAACGAAGCAGGTCCAGTACGTTCGGTCCAGTACTTTCGTCACGTAAGATTCAACGAAACTACTTTTCCTGGATACCCAAGGTCTCAGAAAGCTCACCAAAACAATCATCCTAAGTATGTGGCAGTCGAAATTGATGACGAAGATGAAAGCGAGCGTTCAAAACAGGCCATCATGAATGAATAAGAATCTGCGAGCGATGATGAGAGTCCCGAGGGTACCGGAGATCAGGAGGATGATGATGACGCATTAGTGCAGAGAAGAGGTGAAGTTTACCCTGTTGAATTGCGTCGAATCCAGCGGCTCCGAAATCTAACCCTAGGTATCTTGCAGCCAGCTCAAGCAAGCTGAAGAACCGGAACCAAGAAGAGCCTACTCTTACTGAAGCAATGAAATCACCAGAGCGTAATGAATGGGTAAATGCTGTTAACAACGAATTAACAGTACTCCATGACCGTGGAACGTGGAGTCTAGTTCCTAAACCTGAAAATGTAAATATCTTACCTAACAAGTTCGTATTCAGAATCAAGAGACATCCGGACGATACGATAGACAAGTATAAGGCACGCCTGGTCGTTCTTGGATGTAACCAAAAGGAGGAAGATTTCAACCAACTTTACTCTCCTGTTCTGGACTTTACAACTGTGCGTGTTGCACTTACTCTCGCTGGAATAGAAGGGGCTCATGTCCATCAAATGGATGTTAAAAGTGCATTCCTCCATGGAGAATTGGATGAGGATCTGTACATGCACCAACCGAAAGGATTTGAAGATACAGAACATCGTGACTACGTTTACAAGTTGAATAAGAGCTTGTATGGGCTGAAACAGGCACCCCGTATTTGGTACTTTCACTTCGGTGATCGTTTAACTTGCATGGGTTTTACCAAACTCAAACATGCAGAAAGTACTTGGTGTCTAGAAACGCAACAAGACCAACTCTTTCTGCTCTCATATGTTGACGATATACTTCTGGTCACGAAGAACGTAGTGCTCTTGAATAAGACCAAGGCAGAACTGATGAAGAACTTTGAACTTACAGACAAGGGAGCAGTAACCGAGTTCTTGGGTGTACAGGTTGCTCGAGATGACCAAGGTACGTTTTATCTCCGTCAAACAGGATGTGTTGAAAAGTTGTTAAGACAGTTTAACATGGAGACCTGCAACCATGTTTCTAACCCAATTGATCCCAGCACGTGCATGGAGTTGACAGAGAAAAGAGCATCTACAGATTCAGAAGCTCGTGAGATGGCCGGCGTGAAGTATTGTGAAGCTATCGGTGCCCTGTTTTATCTTATTACAAGGACACGACCGGATTTAGCAGTCGCTGAGAAAATCTTGAGTCGCCACGTTGCTCAACCACGACCAATACACTGGAAGGGTGTGAAAAGAATTTTTGGGTATCTACACGGTACAAAGAACATGGTATTGAGCCTTCGTGGGGCGTCAAAAACATAATATTCGTATGCAGATTCAAACTGGGGAGGCTCTGCTGATCGCTATTCGACTACTGGTTTTGTGGTAATGCTTGGCGGAGCCCCATTATGGGGAAAAGTGCCAAGCAGAACTGTATCGCTTTTCCAGTACGGAAACTGAATATGTCAGTCTTTCAGCTGCCTCTCGTGAAGTATCATGGCTGCGAAACTTAATGGGCGATCTTGGCTACACAAAGGACGCAGGAACAGTAATTTTCCAGGACAACAGTGGTTGAGAAACCTGGGCTACCGATATCTCAAACTTCAGGCGCAACAAACATATTGATATACGCCTGCACTATGTTAGAGATCTGGTCACTCGTGGGAAGTTATCATTGAACCGGTCATTACCAAGGATATGTTCGCCGACTACTTAACAAAACCGCTATACGGACCCAAGTTAAGGGACAGCATGGCCAACTTCCAGTTGATTAACTTATGTCCGAGTGGGAGGGCATCCGAGGTCTTCGACAATGTCAACAAAAGGACTATGCAAAGAGAACAAGACTCCGGTCTGCAGTTCAGTTGAATATGAATGGTCACAAGAACTGCACACTGAGTCAACTGAATTCAAATCTATGAACGGCTACTACTTGTATTGGTTATTGTTGAACGTGAAATTGGCGTCCGCTCATATATGTTTAGTTTATGTCTCGTGGTTCTATTGAAAAGGGTACTTAATGGCCAGCTGGTCTTGTCGTAAAATAAAGTATCTATAAACAAGACATCCTTGTTTCAACACCTTTCTCAGTTGGATTGCAGCCTCTTGAAAGGAAGCCCAATGTCCAGCGGCCTTGACGTATTTTGCTTCGTGCTCTGCCACTGCTCACATGCTTGTGCTTTTCGAGTGCCCTGCGAGGCGGCCACTCCTTGTGATCGAAGAATCCACCTACAAAAGCTCCAATTGCCGGTCCTGCCTCGTACGGGTAACGACTGAGGCCGTACTTCCGGTCTCGATCACACGCTCCGCCGTTTGTTCATACGTTACAATCCAAGTTGCTTCTATTCCTGATTGTACAACTCATATAGATTTACCACATTACTGAGAGATGTAGCTAGTGATACGTGGTGGTAAATCGTTACGGGTTGTACAATGTTGCACAGAAGCGTGCGGAGGGTATTCATAAATTAACTACGGATGCGGGCGGCGCGTAGAAACCTGTCGCGCCTGCATTATTTGGAGACTAAACGCAAAACGGGTAACGAAGTCGCGGAGCTCCTGTTGAGGGGGGGAACCGCGACGGGAAGCAGCGAAGGAAGCAAGGCGGCGGAAAAAACCCTTGCCGTCGTCGCCCAAGGCGCCATAGATATCAATCCCGACGGGGGAGAGGAGGATATCATTTTGGTTGCAGTAAGTGCTGTAATGACGATGTTTCTCGCGCTCTGCGAGTGTTGCTGCAGCGCCTGCGGTAACCGTACTTGGCGTAATGTGGCGGCGCGCGGAGGGATGGGCAACAGTAACGTCGACGGCGATATCGGTACTGTGAAGCCCGTAGGCAGCGGGTATGTAAATGTCCATTCGTAGCGCGGGGGACTCCGAATGCCCAGATGAGTTGGGAACCTGGTAGAGGAGCGGATGCTCGACGAGGGCGACGATCCCAACTTCCTTGCGGTAACGGGCAAGAACGTTGCGGAGGATGTGATGACGAAAAGTCATTCCGTCTTCGTATTTGCAGGTCAACGCGTGTTTACCACTTGGATCTAAGACGGGTGCGATGTCGGCCGAGCGCCGGGAGCAGACCGGGCAGCGAGTAGATCCAGGGAATAGCGCGAAGCCGAGACGGAGAGCCAGAGCGACTTTCCACGTAGAAGAGGACATGTACGTACCGCGGTGGGGGTGAGGAAGCGAAGAGAAAACAGATGAGGCGGAGGATGTGCGCACGGAGAGGAGCCGTGCTGGGACGTGAGCTGCCGCGGAAGAGAACAACCTATCGGACTTCGATAGCATGAGTTCAGTTGTGATCGCAGACTGGAGCCTTTCGCCGGGGACCGGCGATGAACAACGCTCGAAAAGAGCCATGATACGTACAGTATTTTGCGACGATTCGTCATAGCAGCCGTGTATCGGAGGACGAACGACGAGACACGTGTACGCATGGAATGAAACTTAGAATGACAGTGTTTCCCACGCTTATCTACCATAAAGTTGCTGAGGTCTTGGAGAGCCTTGAGACCACATTTTTCAATCTGTCTATAGATGTCGGTGGCGAGGGGGATGAGTTCTAGGCCTTCTCGGTCACGAGCCGCAGAATAGTACGCTACTTTCTTCTTCTCGGCACGGTCAAGAGTAGAAACACCGTAATGTATGGAAGATGTGGTCGGTTGTATCCTCGCCGCTAGTGCGTTGTGCGGGATAAGTCGTCACTGATGGGTAACACTAAATAACATTCCTTACAGGGCCGGTTCAATGCCAGCGAGAAGGCATGCCGCGTTAAACATGACGGCGACAGCAGCGTGCCTTTGGGTAAGCACCGCAGGGTTTAAAGCGAATAGTTTCTGTGATGTTAGTTTTTAGCCGTATAGTCGGATCTGCAGTGAACACGACAAGATCTCATTGAAGTCCATTGCAGGATCTGATCATGATTTGCTTAGTTTTAAACAACATTACGAACAATTTCATGAGGACTCGTCCAGGTCTTTCGCTCAACTCCCGCCAGTTGCTATTAGAGGTTACTTCGAGAGGGATTTTCGCCTAGCGACAGAGTTCTACGGGGAAAATGTGGGGTGATTTAATATTTGAAAGATATGGTAGGTTGTGGCCCGTAATATGCTACTGTTTTGGTGAATTAGCCCAAATTTCATTTCATCTTTCAGGTCACATTCTTTAAACTAGTGAGAATCACTACGAGAGTAAATCCGCAGACTAAATCTGTTGTAGGCTCCACTTGCTAAGTGCAAAATAGTTGCTCGACCTAATTCACAAACTATGGCACCAAAGGGAAAGGAGGACAGGCTCGATACGCAGAGATGGCTCTTTACTTTCTTGGGAAACAGAAATACAGACTGAGAGGCTATTTTTCAGAACATGCAATGGCATGCTGTCCGCGATGAACACAATTAAGACAGGAAACCTTCTGGCGGTCACTTTTGAATTCATCATGAACGCACATTGATTTGGAATCTTCAATCTGGAATCAGCGATCGGACTTGACTCGAGACAGGGGCATCACTCCGTCATTCTTCTAAACTACTGCATCCGTCAACTTCTCAGAATGCCGACTCGTGATTACTGGTTCAACCCACAACGACTGTCTGGGAGAATCCGGAGCCCAGAGCCGCATCTCCCACACTCACAACTGTTAGAGGCAGTCCTCACCTCTCCATTGGTAAAGAGACAACAAACGGGGTCATAGAACTGAGGACAGGCGCAAGTGTCAGGGTCAGGCTTTTCCGGGATGCCTATAGGGACGCACCTGGGTCCCGTTGGGCTCTCTTCGCAACGCGTTCCACTTCTGCAAAGATTTACGGGACACGGAATTGCGGGCGACTCTCGTAAAATGGGAATACAACGAGTCCCTTCCCCAATCTCAATGCATCTTTGACCGGCCGGACAGAGGCGGAGGGCACAGCCCGTAAGGAGGCCGACCGGGGTTGCACTTGTAAAGTTGAATGTGAGGAGGTAAGCGAGGAGCACGGTGAAGGAAAGGGAATGCATCATGGCGAATATATCGTGGTATTCTGGGACGACAGCATTGGGTCTGGTCTTGATAAGGGGGATATATATAGGTACGAAAGAAATGAAGACAGTTTACGTCAACCCTTAATGGAAAGTAAAACTATCGCTCTCGCTGGTTTTTCATTCCGAGGATTTATTACTTTTCTTTACAATGAAAATTTGGGATGGCTTACCATGAGTGAGAAATTGGTTCCGAGTGTATTACCGTCCAATCAAAAGAGGTTGACATAGCAGTTTATGCACCTAGATATAGACAACCATTATTTGTATTGTAGATCCTGCCACATGGTTTAACTGGAAATTCATAGGACTCGTAACCTTTGCACCATTCGCAGTAAACCAACCGCTTTTACTTCAATTCTGTGTATGGCGACAGCTTCGACGACGATTTTGCCGGAGCAGGAGAGCTGGGTCCTGTGGATGGCGCAGGAGTTCAGTGAGTTGCGGTGTTGAGTAAGTTGATGGTTGCTAAAGCTTGTTCATTCATGTTTACGACGTAGCCAATGATTGAAGCGTCTTGGGAACACAGACGAACCTCATTTAAAATTTTCATTTACTGCAGAATGCTTATTTACTTTTAAAGTACCAGAGACATATGCAGGTGCAACATGGAAAGTCCTCAATACTCCACTGTAACAAACCTACAACAATTTACTGCAACTTCACAATAAAAAATACATTCACCCCATCAACCTCTATTGACAATGAAGCAAAATGAAACCAGAAATTTCGATAAAAGTTCAATTTTTGCCCTGCCTTTGATTCTCGCCTGTGATGTCATCTGGCTGACAGTAATTCATCAATGTTTAAGACGAAATCTAGCTGGCATTTCATCCCAGTCAGCGATGTTTGGTACGCAAAACGTTTTGAACTTGCAAGAAACATTTGCGTTTTCCAACGTGGACGGTGTCTTGTTGCCGGTTCCTCATTTCCGTCTCACGTGAAATGATGAGCCAGTAGTATTTTTCTTGTTGACCTCCGAGTATGTTTTCTATCTGTCACCTTTTCGTCTAGATTCTACCACTTCTTACCTCACTTCGCTCGGCATCCACTGCATTCCTGATGCATGTGCCGAGACTTCAAGTCCGAGCTCGTCTTTGCAGAAGAGCTGTGGTTTTGTCGACTTTCGCAATTGCCAGTTCGGGTGGATTGTTAACCCTCGCTCCCATCGCACCTGGGTTCAAACTTGGATAGGTCAGTATGGAAGGCCGTTTTACTCGACAACGCACCGCAGAGCTCATCGCACGTTGCCGCACTTAATCACTGTAAAACCCAGAAAATCTGGCCCACACCCTTTTATTCAACGTCCATCTCTTCTTGACTGGCTACACCCAAACTTCACTTCATCTCGCTCGGCGCCCGCGCACGGCGTGGGCGCCGGACCTTCATCCGGCTCTTCCCTCAGGAGCTTGCCCGTCACGGCTGCAGAGCTCTCGCTGCAAAGTTCTTGTCGATGGCCACATCGAGTGGATTGCCTCTTCGTGGCCCCAGCGCACGTGGGACAAACTGGGAAAGATGTATAAGGATGGCTCTACTACTCAAACAAGGTTTGCGATGTCCACCGTACCCGGGGAAAACGTTTGGTGTTTTACTGTTGGAAGATATTTCCGACCTATCCCATGGTTTTCCAGACAACCGCAATCGACTCAAAAAGGGGTATACCTACAGCGTAATGGGGAAGGAACTACGCTTCCTAAAATGCTACCTTCAGGCCAGCCATCAAGCAGGCCGCATTGGACATGACGGCTGCTGCAGCGTGCCTTTGCATCAAAACCCCCCGAACCTTTCCGTACGTCTCCAGTGCCCTCACAGCCACGTTTCTTGCCACGTCATTTAGCACTGCACATGCGTCCGGGTGCCAACCTCCAAGAGTGGAGATTGGCACAGGCACGAGCCTGCCTCTGGTGGAGGTCGCGATAAAGGATTGATATCTTCTCTGCTTTGCATTTCGCGCCGCATCGTACCCTGCCGCGCCTAAATCAACCGTCATTTTGACGTACTGCGAGGGGTTTTGGTCTTCACAGCCTTGCGGGCTGGTCGTCAAGCTCGCTCGTCCGAAGTTCTCGCCGTTGTCGTCGCCGTCTCTATCTGTAAGCCTATGTGCTTACAGCGGAAGTTTTTTAAGCCTCCTGAATCCTCGGTTCAGGTGATGGAGTTCCGGTCCCTTTCTCGCTTGAGTGGGCAATTGGTTCAGCCATTGCCAGGAGTCGTCCGTCTAGCAGAACCCGAGGTACTGTGTAGTGCGGACTTGTCTACATACAATAAAGCCGAACGCATTTTAGATTTAATCACTGGATGCCGTTGTAACAGTACGGGAGGGGTTGTGACTGTCGCTCTCCTGCAGGTCCTACTTAAGTCGCTCATTCGGCACGTTCGCCGTCATCGCGTTCAGTGGGATAGATCGGATATATCTTCCAAAATTAAACACCCAAGCCTTTCACCCGTTAGCACAGCGCTTCCACTGGGAGTCTCTCATGTCATCATTACATCAGCTTTCCGAGATTCCTCTGCTAAAATTTCGCCCTGTCCCCGTTGTTAGGTATCGCAATCGGTTCAACCATTGTCGGGTTAACTGTGTATGGCCATGCTCACTGCAAACTTCAGAAAGGATCATAGTTGATAGGGGTAAATCGTCGGGAGAAGAGATATTCAGAATCAACCACCCCAAGAAGGAGGTGTTGCAAGCGACAAAAGTGCTACCGTGGTATAGTTGAACGAACGAAAAGGAGTGTATAGGGAAGACAGTTGAATGGGCTACAAGCAAGTATGGAAGGGGCAGGGTCTACCACCTATGCTTAGTGACTAGGGTAAAATAAATGCTTCTTGGGTCTGAAGTTGACTCTCAACTTCCTAACTATTTGGGACTGAGCTTGAAGCTGTCTGCCAACTTGCTTGACCTCTCCATGAGGAAGCGGTTTACTCAGCTTATATAGACTTTTGGCTACCCCTAAAGTCCGAACAAAACTACAGAAGGTACCAGGAAATGCATACAAACAATTTGTGTGGATGATATACTCTAAACAAAAGATACTTAAGAAACTAACAATCAATGAGGTCCTCTTATTTCCCATTCTCTAAATCAGATCCAAACAACTCCTCTAAAATATCCATGCTGTCCAAGCAGTCCCCACAAATATCTGCGAATGGCTCACAGCTCTCTATTCCCTCCTGGGAGATATCTAAACTACTAAAGATATCTCCATCCGGTTCCAGCATCGGCACCACTTGATCCATACTCTCCAGTCCAGGCCCCACCAGTAAAACACTTTCCATGCCCCCATTTCCCTCCTCCAACTCGTCCTCGTCCTCGTCATCCTTTTCTTCCTCCTCTTCATCCTCATCCTCATCCTCATCCTCATCCTCATCCTCCTCTTCAACCTCATCCTCCTCTTTAACCTCATCCTCCTCTTTAACCTCATCCTCTTTCCCCTGAGTCTCGTACACTAGCTCAGGGGCTAACCATTCCTCGAAGGACTCCCCGCTCTCCTCCTCGACTTTCTCAGTCTCATCCTCACTTACCTCCCTCGCCTCTTCTTCTATGAAGAGGCGGCGAACGAACTCGATGATTTTCTTCTTTGTTTGACGCCGGATGTAGTCGTCGGCATCGGTTGGCCCGTAGGCGGCGAGACGAAGGCCATTGATGGGACGGGAAGGGCGGTTTTTGGAGATAGGGACAGAGGGGCGATTTGACGTCATGTTTCTGTAAAAGGGGTGAGCGGGGTGTGTAGGGGGACAGGAGTGCTGAGCAAAATGATCGGGAGCGTTTAAGACTTGGAATAAAGGTGTTTAAATAGGCTCCCGGGGCAGGTTCTATAGATTAGAAATAGGTAAAATAAATCTGCAAGGGATTTTGTAGTAGTGCATTTGCGCCCTTTGTCTCAAAAAAAAAGATTTTGGAGGAGGAGGTAAGCAAAAAGGGAAAAAGAACTTAATTCGGGATCGATTCAGAGGGGTGGATACAGTGTAAAAATATCTAGATAAAATGGAAGTAAATTTGGAGAGGACCGCGGTAATGATAAGCGAGGTTCAGGGAGGACGAGGGAGGACCGGAACTATAAGCAAATTTGGACAAGGATAGGTAGTACAGTAAACTGAAGGTCTGTAGATGACGGCGACAAAAAAAATCTGCGCCTAACACCCCCCGCACTTAGGTCGAACGTCCCGTCTCGTTCTCAATGCTCTTGTTGTTCTTGTGGGAGTTCTATCCATTCATCAGGGAGAGTATAGGGTTCACTGTAAGGATATGGTAGTAGCTCATTTCCAATATGATGAGAGAGTGTGTACCGTGCGATAACCGGCTCATCTCCTTGGTCAAGAGTTTCGTAGATTCGGCGTATGGTTTCATAGTGTTCTCTTATGAGCTCCTCCCGTTTCACTTCTCCAAACCTTCCAAATGTGAGGTAGTAAACGTAGTATGCAAACTTTTCTGGCAACGGGTCCAGAAACGGGTATCTGAAGGAGAAAAAAACTCGCAACATAAGGACTGAGTCCTCACGAGTAAGGTGCGCCCCGTGAATGGTCTGGAAGCACATGCAAATACTAATGGCAAAAAAGGAAATTACTTCTGCTTCTCGAGGGTCCTCTGTCATTTCGCGAAGCCAACGTCTAATTGGTAGTCGTCCAATAATTAAGGATGCATAGTTTCCCCTTGGGAGACTAGGCGGTGTTTGGGCGATCTTCTTGGCGATCTTCCTCGCTGCTCCCGACGCCTTGCCCTCTTCGATGATCCTCCCGATCACTTGATGGTCCTGCCGTATCATCATCACGGTCTCGGGAGGATCTTGGTCTCCAGCTGAGGTTGTGTTTCTGAGCGGAGCAACGTAAGGTTCCCATAGAGGATACGGGACCAGTCGATATTCCATATCAGGGGGCAAGCTGTAACCTCTCAGTCGCACATCTTGGTTGTTCTTGAGAAATACGTAAACTGGACGGATAATGTTCAGATATGTTTGCGACAAGTCTCCGATAGCTACCATTCCATACCTCCCTATAGAGTAATGATATATGACTTCCACAAACTCTGGACCTGCTTCCGTGAACCTTCCGTTTTGGAATGAGAATAGAACTCTGATCAATAGTCGGAAATCTTCTTGAGGTAGCAATGGTCCGTTCAACGTACGAAAACATAGGCATATATTAATGTAGAAATGGATGATTACGTGGAGTTCGTAGTAGTCACGCGTAATCGAGATGATCCATTCCCAGGCCCTTTTTCCTCCCATAGGAATCATTCTATAGTTAAAGATGAGTATGCCCGTGGTTGCGCATAGTCCTGTGTGAGAAGGAATTCTTCAGGCCTCTGATGGTAAGGGACCAGACGACGTGCATGGATTGCCCTCCTTGATCTCTTCCCTGAGCTTGAACAGAGCTTATAATGCGGGTGTCTTTCCTCCGTGACGATGCAAGGGTTCGAGTACTTTGTTTGGAAAGCCGGCCACTTCACAGCCTGTTGCATTGCTTTTCCGTGTGCTACAAGTACTTTAGAGCCGACTGAGAAAGTTTGGACTGGAGGCTCTTCATCCTTATTTCTTGTCTGTGTTAGCGCGCGGTGTGATCTCCAGCTTTCGGTGGCCAGTAGTTCGACCTCTCTACTCTCTTCATCGATAACATTTGTTTCCATATCTCTCTGTAACATTCTAGGAGCTCTTCCGTACATTAGCTCAAACGGTGACCGTCCACTTCTTCCTCTTCTTCGACGATAGCCGTATAACACTTTTGGTAAGGCATCTTCCCACTGGATTTCATTCTCGACATAGTTTTCGATATTGATCGTTTGATGGTTCCAACCATCCTCTCCGCTTTCCCGTTTGACATAGGAGCATATGCGAGAACTGTCTTTAGCTGAATACCTTTTTCTTCCAAGAAACGAAGCAGTGAAGTTGCAGTAAAACAAAGTGCGTTATCCGAGATGATCCTTTTTGGAAGACCAAACGGTTCAATTATTTCTTTTTCGATGAATCTCAGGACCACTTCAGCATTGGCCTCCTCAACTGCAACTGCTATTGGCCATCCAGTAAGATGTTCCACCCCTATAAGGAGATATTTGTTTCCGGAAGAGGTTTCCTTGAATGGGCCGGCAAAGTCAATTGAAAAGGTTTCAAAGAGACCGGAAACTGGAAAGCCTAGAGTTGTCTTATACTTTCGTATTGGCGTGAATTTTTGACAGTTGTCGCAGCTTTTCACGAAGTTATAGACGTCCTTATGGATACTGGGCCACCAGAATCTCTCAGTAACGAATTTCTTGGTTGTTTCGAGATCCCAATGCCCTAACTCATCATGAAAAGTCCTCAAGATCTTCATTCTTTCTTTCAAAGGGGCCACTAGTCGAGGACCGGCTTTCGTGTGTCGGAAGAGTTTCCCATTCCATAGTGTAAAAGCCTTTTGATTCCTGCGTACCCAATTTCTGTGTTCAATATCAACCTTTCTCATTTCTAGTCCATCCAGGAATTTAATTAGTCCGTCAATATTAGCTTCGTACTCGTTATTGTTCGGCACTTGCACCTCGGCAACTCCGACGATGTTCTCGGAAGCTTTTTCATTTGGAATCAGTGGATCCCTCAAGCGGGATAGGTAGTCGGCAGGCTGATTATTGCGTCCGGGCCTATACACAATTTCAAACCGATATTCTGCGAAAATGTCGAGCCATCGGGCCAAGCGGTGATGTACATCTTTCTTTTGGAATGCTGTCTTAAGTGCCTGGTGATCAGTTATCAAGACAAATTTCTCGAGTGATAAAAGGTATACGCGAAACTTTTTCAGTGCGAAGACAACAGCGAGCGCTTCTTTTTCGCAGACTGAGTATCTCCTTTCCGCATCATTCAGAGTGCGACTTGCGAATTGAACCGGGTGTAGTCTTCCGTTTTCATCTTTTTGGGACAAAACGGCACCCAAAGACCGTTCTGAGGCATCTGTCTCCACAACAAATGGTCTCTTGAAATCTGGATACATGAGCACTGGGGGGACACATAGCTTATCTTTAAGCTCTTCAAATGCGGTTTGCATTTCCTTGTTCCATAAAAATTTTCCGTTCTTTGTTGTGCTGGCATGTAACGGTGCTGCAGTCTTGGCGAAATCTTTGATAAATCTCCTGTAATATGAGGCCAGTCCTAAGAAGCTTCGAACCTCCGTCTTTGAAGCGGGCCTTGGTGCCAACTTGATTTTTTTCGTTTTCTCTGGATCCACTTTAATTCCCTCTTGATCGACGATATGACCGAGTAATTGGATAGACGTTTTCGCAAAGAAGCATTTGCTTAACTTAATTTTCAGGCTGTACGCAGCTATTCTCTCCACCACCGTCTTGACATGCGATATGTGCTGATCCAAGGTTTTTGAGAATATTACCACATCATCGATATAAACTCTTGCAAATGGAAGTCCTTTCAAAACCTCGTTCATCATTCTTTGGAATGTAGCTGGGGCATTCATGAGACCAAAAGGCATCACTTCGAACCTGAATGTACCGGCTTTGCTGGTAAAAGTTGTTTTTTCCTTGCATTTTTCATCCAATGGAATCTGCCAATAACCAGTGTAAAGATCAATTGAGGTGAAGTATCTCCCGTCCTTCAAGTCCTCGAGGATTTCCTCCATATTTGGAATCGGAAATCGATCGGGTATCATTCTCTGGTTCAGTTGTCGGTAATCGACGCAAAAGCGAAGTTTTCCATCCTTCTTTGGTGCTACCACAACTGGAAATGACCATGGGGATGAAACTGGCCGAATAATATCATTTTCCGGCATATCTGTAACATTCTCTGAGATAAATTGGTCATATTTTGGCGGTTGACGTCTAGGCCTGTGGTAAATTGGTTGAGTATCGGTAAGTTCAAATGAGTGAGTGACCGGTACACTTGCTTGTCTTAGATCGGAAACGCTCCATGCAATTACTTCGGAAGATGTTAACATGTCGGATATTATCATTGAGGCGGGGGCTGGAAGGTGCTGTACTTTTTCTTGAATTTCTCCAATTTGGCGCTGGTCCTTTTCTTGATCCTCACCCTCCAAATTTTGAAGGACCTCTTCCGGCGTGCTCACATCTTCAGATATGGAATTCGATATATTCTTGTTTTCCGTGCAATTGTAATCTTCTTTCATGCCCCGAATTCCGTCCTTTGATTCGATATTATCGCAAAAAGAAACACATTCAGGTGTCAAACCTACCCTAGAATTCCATTCTTCATCTGTTTCAAACCCAGAATCATAATCGTCCCATGTCATGTTCATTGTCCCCCGAGCGTACCCTTTCTCACTTCCGAAAGTGTTAGTTGGTTCGGAATCTTCGCTGTCATAGCTAGAAGTGAAATCTTCACTGTCCGTTCTCTTAGATCTTCCGGATGTGTGCTTTTGTCGAAATCCAGGGGCATCTTCACGTTTCTGCCGTCAACATTAACTGAAACGATTTGGTTGCCCAAGTCAATGCAGGTCCCTAGTCTT
The DNA here is from genome assembly GCA_002205965.3 of Kappaphycus alvarezii. Classification (NCBI taxonomy): domain Eukaryota; phylum Rhodophyta; class Florideophyceae; order Gigartinales; family Solieriaceae; genus Kappaphycus; species Kappaphycus alvarezii. The sequence continues at coordinate 1,331,064 of NADL03000481.1, forward strand.
TCCATGGTAGGACAGCCAATGATTGCATCGAAAGGGAGCTCCGGCATGACGAGAAAGTCTACATCAACTTTAGAGTCCCCAAAGAACACGGAAACCTTGTTAACAGTGCCCATGCATTTTGAGACGGTTCCATCCGCCACAGTTATTCTTCGAGTAGTTGGAATAATTTCGAGACCTAAATCTGTCACCAAAGTTTCTGAGATAAGGTTTGGAACAGCGCCCGAATCGAAAAGAGCTTGGGTTTTCATTCCCAATACTTTGACTGGTACTAGTTTAAGACGTCTTGGTGCTGTCGAGGCCGATTGAAGAAACAGTTTCTTACCCTTAGCGGACTTATTAGACCTGATAATTTTTTTGAGTTCTTTTCTCGCATCCTCTGCGTCGCCCCTCAAAAGTTGACCAAACGTTATCCCAGTTGGGGCCGATGCAAGCTCAGCCACCAAATTGTACTTCTTCACATATTCTAGTACGTCCTTCGGGATACTCTTAAATTTCTTACTCTTTTCGTCTTCTTGGCCGAGTGTCCCACCCTGGAACAACTTGATCAGCCTCTTGGTTCGAGGAGGTACAGGTGCTGGGATATGCTCCAGCATTCCATAATCTAGCCTAGGTTTTTTCGACAAAACGTTCCCTTCCCCATCCCTTTTTGTCACATTAACTTGACTGATTTCTTCAGCGATGGATACATTACCGGCATCCGCCAACCTTTGATCCTTCCTGTTTTGTAAGATTTTCATCTCTGGTCCTGACTCACTCCTCGCGTCCGATAAATTTGCTCTTCTGTTGTCTTTAGACCAGCAGTTACTTTCATGATGCCCGTAACGACCGCACTTTCCACAACGAGTGTTTCTATGTGGATTATCAGGACACCTATTTGCAAAGTGTCCAGGCTTGTGACAGTAGGAACAGACTTCTGCGGCCTTGGGGGCCCCAGACTGGTTCTTCTTAATGGTAAGAGTAAGGCTTTCCAACTGCGAGGTTATCATGTCAAGTCGATTATCGAATCGGGTTTCCAACCTTTCTTCCAAGTTTTTGACATCGCTCCTGACTGATTCCAATGCTGCTGCGCTAGTAGCTGGCCTTTGATAATTCTTTTCAGGATGCACGATCGGCATAGATGTACGGGTTTCCCTCGGTATTTCACTTAGTGACTGAAACGTCTCCGAATTTTTGACAAATTCTACTATGGTACCCTTCAGTTCATTAAAAGTGTGAGGGCCCTTGATGAGGAGGAAATCGGAGAGCCGCTTATCCCCCATCGCCGCCTTACGCAGCATTCCGTACTTGGCTTGGGCGTTGAACCCAGCCTTTTCATAGAGATCACACAAGTATACCAATGAGCTTAACAAATCGTCGAAGTTGAGCCGGGCCTCTATGGCGGTACGAATCATCTCATCTGGTTCTACCTGCTTAGCATATTCTTTCACAAGCCACTCACATACCTCACCGAAGTTACGCCCATTCCCGTTAAGAGACCACCCGTTGATAAACTTGGCCTTATATTTGTGCTTTGCGTCACCATGAAGATAGGCGAAGATACTTTCGGCCTTCTCTTCATCGCTCTTCTCACGCATCACAACGTTGACATATGTATAGAGAAACTCCTCAACGTCTTCATTCTTGCCCCCTGTGAACGTTATACGAGCAGCGTTGAGATCCATGATTACAGAAAAGAAATCCCCTCGAATGGTTCCCTAAGACTGCTCAACTCGAATACCTCGGGTGCAACCCCCTCCACAAGAGTACCAAATGATAGGGGTAAATCGTCGGGAGAAGAGATATTCAGAATCAACCACCCCAAGAAGGAGGTGTTGCAAGCGACAAAAGTGCTACCGTGGTATAGTTGAACGAACGAAAAGGAGTGTATAGGGAAGACAGTTGAATGGGCTACAAGCAAGTATGGAAGGGGCAGGGTCTACCACCTATGCTTAGTGACTAGGGTAAAATAAATGCTTCTTGGGTCTGAAGTTGACTCTCAACTTCCTAACTATTTGGGACTGAGCTTGAAGCTGTCTGCCAACTTGCTTGACCTCTCCATGAGGAAGCGGTTTACTCAGCTTATATAGACTTTTGGCTACCCCTAAAGTCCGAACAAAACTACAGAAGGTACCAGGAAATGCATACAAACAATTTGTGTGGATGATATACTCTAAACAAAAGATACTTAAGAAACTAACAATCAATGAGGTCCTCTTATTTCCCATTCTCTAAATCAGATCCAAACAACTCCTCTAAAATATCCATGCTGTCCAAGCAGTCCCCACAAATATCTGCGAATGGCTCACAGCTCTCTATTCCCTCCTGGGAGATATCTAAACTACTAAAGATATCTCCATCCGGTTCCAGCGTCGGCACCACTTGATCCATACTCTCCAGTCCAGGCCCCACCAGTCAACACTTTCCATGCCCCCTTTCCCTCATCCACTCGTCCTCGTCCTCGTCATCCTTTTCTTCCTCCTCTTCATCCTCATCCTCATCCTCATCCTCATCCTCATCCTCCTCTTCACCTCATCCTCCTCTTTAACCTCATCCTCCTCTTTAACCTCATCCTCTTTCCCCTGAGTCTCGTACACTAGCTCAGGGGCTAACCATTCCTCGAAGGACTCCCCGCTCTCCTCCTCGACTTTCTCAGTCTCATCCTCACTTACCTCCCTCGCCTCTTCTTCTATGAAGAGGCGGCGAACGAACTCGATGATTTTCTTCTTTGTTTGACGCCGGATGTAGTCGTCGGCATCGGTTGGCCCGTAGGCGGCGAGACGAAGGCCATTGATGGGACGGGAAGGGCGGTTTTTGGAGATAGGGACAGAGGGCGATTTGACGTCATGTTTCTGTAAAAGGGGTGAGCGGGGTGTGTAGGGGACAGGAGTGCTGAGCAAAATGATCGGGAGCGTTTAAGACTTGGAATAAAGGTGTTTAAATAGGCTCCCGGGGCAGGTTCTATAGATTAGAAATAGGTAAAATAAATCTGCAAGGGATTTTTGTAGTAGTGCATTTGCGCCCTTTGTCTCAAAAAAAAAGATTTTGGAGGAGGAGGTAAGCAAAAAGGGAAAAAGAACTTAATTCGGGATCGATTCAGAGGGGTGGATACAGTGTAAAAATATCTAGATAAAATGGAAGTAAATTTGGAGAGGACCGCGGTAATGATAAGCGAGGTTCAGGGAGGACGAGGGAGGACCGGAACTATAAGCAAATTTGGACAAGGATAGGTAGTACAGTAAACTGAAGGTCTGTAGATGACGGCGACAAAAAAAAATCTGCGCCTAACAATAGTATCTCTGCCTTGGACCGCATCAGATGTCATGTCATATTGAGAACACGAGAACAAAACTCCAGCCGTATTACCGATTACCGATTAGTCGAACTAACGGAACTGCAGTCGGCTGGCTGCGCTTGCGTTTTAGCGCTCTGGCGGCTCTGGCAGGTTTTTCCAATAATTATTGAACCCGCCTTCAACTTCATCGGTCATTGCAGGCTCTTCGTGATTAAATCATTACTTAACGGTGAAATAATTACTTTGCGGTGAAATCACTAATTAGAGGTCTGTTAAGATGGCACAATTCAAATAGTAAGCGCTACCTAGGATCTGTTGCCACGAATAGCAACCCTAACTGCGCTAAAAATGATTAATAGCGCAAACAGGCTTTTCCACACGTACGCTTTGTAACACAAGGAACTCACTATAGGGAATCATGTTGCAATAATGTTGTACCACCAACAGTGCGTACAATATCCTGCCACAAATTCGGCTCCTGAGAGCCGTGTACAGTATTGTACACGGCCTCAAGTTTGGATCAAGCGAGCAATGTACATTACCTTGCATGGCTCTGGGCCACATATTGTGAGCATCGCACTACAACACAGCGCGACAAGCACAACAAACGGGCTAAAAAGTACTTTCGAGGATACTTTGTATCTGTGTTCTAGGTTTTTAGTACTGTCAAGTGCATTTTGGTATTTCTGAGTTGTCTATATAAACAGGGTTAAGAAGGGATTCGGTACAGACTGAAGAAGGCAAGCAACACACCTAACACCCTCCACAATACCTCAGCACCTCAACATCTCAACACTCTAACATTCCAACATCACCACAACCACTAGTTGCCTTGTCCTGTCTGTTGTCCTCAACGCAGTGGCGCCCCTTGTGTCCTTGGACTTACGGTGTGCATACCGAAGTTACAAGGGGCAATACCTATTATACCTCAGGTGTCTCTTGTCTCCTTGGACTTTCAGTGCTTAGGCCGAAGTTCAAGGGGACAATACCCTCAGCGAATGCTAGATTTTAAATCTAGTACTATTTTCCAAATACTCGAATGGGATGGTCGAAGGCCTGTGGAACCACTAAGGACGCAGCAAGACCACACGGCTACTAAGGGTTGATTCAGAATGAAAGATCGACAGATGTAATTGGTAGCGGTAGGAAACAGACCGGGGCTAAATAGGTTTAGAAAAAAACAAAAAGAAACCCCAAAAAACAAAAAAAGAACAAATGATACAGAAAAAAACAAAAGAAAACGAAAGAAAATAGAAACAATATCAAAATCAGAAAAAATCATTAAAATAAATAAACCCTTCCAGTGACCTCACAAACCGGTACTATTACAATAACCTCACGTGCCAATGTATAGAAAAAATGTACGCAAACGCGTCTTGCGTGCATATTACAGGTTACTGTAGTCCTCATCCAGCACCTTTTTATGAGGGTGTAACTCTGCTCTATCTATACAGTTGAGATTCCATGGATATTTCTATCTATGTTCGGTCTATCTAGGCCATAAAATCTATAATTGTAGATACTTATGGATACTGTAGAAAGATGTTTATCTTAGTAGACATACCTTACCTCGCATGCTAGGTATAGACTACGGTACCGGGATTGTGTATAAGTAGTGCCACCGTCGCGCTCTGGCGAGTAAAGGGGAAATACGAGTTCATCTATCTTAAATTCAGACCCAACTAGCAAAAAGACTTCGGTTTTTTTCAGAGTCTGCTGCAAGCTCCACTCTCCTATTTGATCTTGAAATTGATGAAAAATAGGCATTTCTATTAACTGAAATCCATGTGCAGTGCCCTCCTAAATCATGCAATAATAAGTTACTTTTACAAACACAAGCGAACTTATTTTTCAATAATTAAAAAGCCACACGTTTTCCCATGTTACGCAGTTATCCAGGAGATCCCAATAGAACAAAGTGTTCAGCAGTTACTTAAAAGTCAAAAATAAAAATAATAAATAGACTGCGAGATCTAGATACACTTGTCTCGGACGTTGGTCTACAGTACAGTACTATATAAAGACGTTACGCTGAACCCCCGGAAGTTGCGCACACACCCCGTCATCTGGTCTCAAGGCGGGGCCCATGGGTTAACCATTCCTTCCAAAAAATCTATGATAGAAAGGAATCCTCTCTATTACTAGTAAAACGTCAATTTACTACTGCATTGACAATAAGTCGCTATGGAAATCATATAAACAAGTCATATCAATTCGAAAGCAAAATATCAAAGCCACCAGATACCTACTACGCCAACTTTCTGCTGGCTGGCCTCCTATTGACACTCTTGTACAGATTTTCGATGATTTTAGCTTTCTGCAGCAATAAATTTTACATTGCCTTGGCAGCCACTCTGAGGGGTTTAGCTAACATTTCCATTACAGTCAATTAACCTCCCTTTTCCCCCTGTAGTGTAGATAATGCTCATTTTGATGCGCTAAACATTCTTACGCGATTGGACAGCCCTTCTCATTCGCCGCTTACCTTTAGCATTCAACAGATATTAAAATTGCTGAAGGTTCTGAATGTGGTTTGCTTACGACCACTAATGACAATATTCAGAGTCTTGGGAACTTACGGTCAAGCCCGGTTGCTGGATCCGCAGTACAAGTAACTGAGAATTTCAGTAAGCAGTATCCCAGTAAATTAGCAGCCAGCTTTTAAAGTGACCATAGCCGCGGCTTATTGACCGAGAATAATCCCTACCCAAGAGTATTGGTCCAAATCTCTGCTGGCTGAAAAATCATTTGTTTATTATCAATTTATTCCACGTAGAATGAAAAATTGCAAAGTTCTTGTAAGAGTGTGCTTTGTTCTGATGAGGGAATTACAATGAGAAATATGGGGAACCTACGCCCTTCCCTAATAAAAGGCCAGGCATCAGGGCAACAGGTGCGCCGGCGGCACCGATTACTTTAATGAACTTTCGCGCATCCAATGGCCCTTTCTCGTTTCACAATGAGAACCTTTAGCAGCCCTCTTACGAGCTTGAACGCAGCCCGCGCGGATAAACCACGAAAAAACCAGGGGCTTATAGCCGGATCATGTTGAAGAGAGAGGCTCTTCCGCGTTCTTATATCCACGCTCAGAGGGTAGCATCCCGATGCCTTCTCTAACATCTCTTGTGTGGCCTGATCGGTCTCCAGCCGAGCTTTGTACCATTATTACAGGGTAAGCGCTATTTTACTTCAACTTGGACCGGACATTTTCGCAGCTGACAGCTCCCCGCTTGGGCAAAGTGTTGACCTCACTGATATCCAGCTTATGAATTTATCACCTGGCTGATATTAACTTTACCTAACTCGCCGTTTTAGATATTTATAACCTAACTGACTAGTGTTTACCCCTACCTGCCCATTAGGGTACACGAAAAAACAGCGACCCAGATTCTGGTTCTGAACTTGACTCCCAATTTTCCCCTCTTCAACTCCATGCCAACGGCAACCTTCGTGACCACGTCTATCCTCCCCAGTTTCATCTGTCCCCTTATCTATTCCATATTACAGTACCTTTTTTATTGTTCGCCCCTGATATTTAATCCTCTTTGGAAACCCTGACTCTGGCGTCTCCATACAAATGAGAAATTCAAGGTTGTCTTTGATTCAACACCCTTATCCCAAAGGAGATAATCAGCGCTGTTAACACACCTTTACATCGCTATTCGCCCGGTTTTGCACCCCTGCTGCCTTCGGTACTTTTGATCCGATTCTTTACAAGGTTCTATCATTCAAAGGATCACGGCTCGGCCTTTGAATCCGGTGGAAAATTCTGCCGTCCAGCTGCCCAAGACATAATCCCCACTCCATCAACATAAATTATTCTTGCTATCGGTGAGCGATGGTACTGCATCACAGGGTGCATAAAGAGAAAGGGGACAGAAAAAACACTATGAGATTTTGCTTGAGTGTTTTTGTTTTCTTATTGTCCGATTTAATTCCGTAACTAGAAAAGAACACTCACTAACCCCGTTAAAATCAAACTAAACTACATAGATAAATATGGAAGGCTGGATTAAGGATTTTCAAGTTCCTAAACCAAAAAATGGCTATGTCTAACAACTCCCTAAGAGAAATAATTTCTCCCGACATGAGAAATCATGTCATTAGCCGTTTCTTGTATAAAGAGAAGAAAAGGAAGATGAAATCGTTTTAAATTTCATCAATGGAGAAAATATGGCTCAGCTGTGTATAGGGGCCACAGTTACTGGCAAAGGAAGAGTTCGAGAAACCAGTATGTTTATTTCTAACTATAAAACAGTTAGATAAGGAACCAGATTATAGTATCGAAAGCGTACTTCTAGGACTTACTTACCTTGCGAATCAACAATTGTTTTCCCATTTGAAAGCGTATTTTGTCATTTTCGCAAGCTGGTATATCTAGATTAAGTATTCAGGCCAGGAGTTGGGAAGCCAAGCTAGTTTCATGCGCATCGAGCGAAATTGAGGAAAATAGGAGTTCGGTGGCAGGAATTACACCTTTTCTCAGTATTTCTTCTGGTGTGTAAGAAAATGATTCTGTAGTGCAATTTTGAACTACGTGAACTCAACATGCTTCATTCACCTTCATTTAAACATCTTGAGTGTTAGGTGGGGAAAAGGTTTGTATTATTTTTCACGTCATCGTACTATGTCATCCAAATGTGCCGAGGAAGCCATGATTTAGCAGTTAAGTTTAGTGCAGGGTCTATGAAGAGCGGTTGAATGCAGAGATATTTACAGTGATGCTTTTCGACCGTAACGTTCGAGGGGCCCTCCGAGTCGCAATCCCCACAAAGTGGACTCCGGCGATCAAAGCATGGGTTAGGGTCCAATCGGAACTCGGAATCTGTCCTCGTAAATTAAATATCAGGAACAAGGGGTTTATTTCACTACACTTACGCTGAAGTAGTGTTTTAGGTCCATATGTTGGAGACAAAAAGGTTGAAAATCTCCAAAAATCTTGCGCATGGTGAGAAGTGGGCGGACTGGTTGTGGCCGTAGTATAGTGGACGAATGGACAAGCATGTATTTCATATTGTATCGATGCCCTTCAATAACTTATCTTTCTCTGTATTTGATCTTTACGGCAATAGTAAGGTTCAGAGAGAGAGAAAAAATATATTTGGTAAGAAGTTTGCGTCTGTCGGTAATTCATCACGTAAAATATTTTAATATTTCCTTTTTTGAGCAGACCGCGCACTTCCTCTTTATTATCTATCGCCATTTCAGTACCCATCGCGCATTTTTTATCACGGAATAGAATTTCAACATTTTGAATGATGTCTTCGTAAAGAGACCGTAATTTAAAAAAGCCCCTTATGACATCGAAAAAAAGTGAATGAGCGAAAATTTTTAGGGCTCAAGGTTGACATATGGCCTCACTTGTAAAAAATTAGAAGGGTTTTCGGGACATTATCTACATAGCATGTGAAGATTATTTTTGTGTCCAAGTCGAAGTTTTCAAAAGTAAAGGGACCAAACTGTTCTCCAATATGATTGGCAGTGTCCTTCTCACGCCACAAGAGCACTTCATGCCTGAGTTAATACGCGAGTGCAGCATGCAGGAATTAATGAGTGCTTAGGGGCTTGCAAGATGCGTTTTACAGATATAAATTTTTCGTATCTACATTACAGTACGTTAAAATATTGGTTCTTTCTGGTATTTTCGGGTGATTATGATGATTTTCTGATGTTTTCGAATCTGGAGGAAATCTCCGAGGACGAGAGCTATGGTTACTGCAACTCCAGGTTCTTGGATATAAATCAGTGCTTTGGGAGCACATTCTAGAGCAATATACCTGTTTAATGTAGATTTACCAGCCTTATTTTTCAATATTTGGCAAGAAAAGGGTCATGAAAGCGTTGACAGATGCGTCAACTCTAGTATAGGAGACCTCAAATCAAATGGACTTGCAAGGTGGATAAAATCTTGTTCTGTGCCCCACTCTGGATAATTGTCCAAATTTTTGTTATCTTTTGCTCAATATCCTCCGCCGGTGAGCTCGGAACAACACGAGCTGTCCTGAAATTAGTTCTCTCTTCGACAATTTAGAGGATAGGATCCTTTTGAACGTAAATTATGCAGATGAATATATTCTCGCTGACCCGAGCGTATTAAACACACAATGAAGACTGAAATCTGTTAGCGATACGCTTGATCCTTTGAAAAGGCCAACAACTTTTTGAGATATCCTCGAGCGTTATTCAAATTTTTTACTGCTGGTGTCCTGTTCAAGACGGCAATGAGATACGAGGACGAATACTTCCTTTGCAGTGGAATAGAATAGTTTGCAGTGTAGTCGTGAACGCTGCGTCTATGTGAAGTGGATTTTTGTCGAGGATTGAAATGGTTACTATAGGTTATTTATCGCGGAAATTGACATCAGAACGTACTTTTTGTTCGTTGAAATGAAGCAAATACTCATGTCTAGTATGCGGAAGTCGACGGACGAAGCGATTGGAGATTTTCCTTGGGGTCATGTATTTTTTTATCAATCACATCTATACCAAGTAGGGCCAGGATGACCGTTTCAACGGTATTTATCGTCACTGGCACCAGATGAACACCTTTGTGAGTCTTTAGTGACATATATACACAGACCAGGTCATGGTAGGACGCTTCATCGAAACAAAAAAAATCCTCACGAGGAAATTATTTTCTTATGAATTCCAAACGCCCTTGAGTATGCGGCTTACTTCATTGCGTTATACCACTGATTTAGGAGCTCTTATGCCGAACAGGAAGCAGAAAGTCATACTAAGTCGTGCTTCGTTGGTCAATTCTCGAGTGTGAGCGTCAATGGCAAAATAAATGACACACTTCAATTATTTCCTTTAATTTGGAGTGGAGTTCCCGAGAGAAGCAGATTTCAGAGGACTAGAGTATCCATGGGGGTAAGAGAAAGTTCTTTAGAGCAGTTGATACGCATCGCGGAGACAATGAGGTTCCTAACAATGTCTCTATAATCTGCTTTGATGGGATTGGTAGGCTTTTTGAAATTGGAAAAGTGTCTGAAAACTTTCGCCTTAATAGTTATCTCCACCAGATAGGAGGGATTATAGCGCTTCCACCCGATAAATTTCACTCTTGTAATGGATATGATTCGCATCATCTCCCTTGGCATAAGTACCCACTTCTTCTTCTTTGATAAAATCTTCGAGGTTGTGAATAGATGGTTCCCCTCGTTGTAAGCTATTGCGAGCAAATTCATCGACTGCCAGATGGCCGCAACGGTGCTTCTAGGTATGGCTACGAGCATCAATTTTCTATCATTCTCCATGACCTGTTTTCCCTTAATAATAGGCTTCTAGTGGTGGTTCCGCTTACTAATTTGTCCCGAACGGAAGTTTCGATAGCACATACCGGGATCCATTCAAGAGCTAATTCGGGGATCCATTCCACAACGGGTGAGATTAGTTGCATGTTAGTCGTCTTCCGCAACTATCACAGTAATCTATTTTTAGTTCTTATCTGGGGAACTGACAGGGAAATCCTGCTGGCGTATACTTTTAATTGATTCGTGTATATTTATGACAAAATATGTGTAAGAATAGCCCTGCGTGGTTACAATTCGTAATGGTATGCGGGAACAAGACTGGAACTCCGTACCATCCGTAAGAAGGTAGTAAATGTTACAGGAATGAGTTCTAATGTTACGTGGACAATGCAGCATAAGCTCATTGATGCATATGAAGAGTTATGATAACTCAGCAGAAACATCTGAAAAGTCTCCTTCCTCCGTCAAAGAACTTAGACTGAGGGTTTCCAGTTTTCCTTCAGCTTGAAGCTGCCTCACGTTACTGGAGTACTCTGTGGGCATATTTGACCATTTCGCCATATCAAGTCGTCTGACAATAATTATCGAAGAAAACATTTGCACTGCGCCATTGAAGCAATCAATGAAGAAATACACCCTCTGTATTGGGAAAAGCCCGAAGTGACGAGAGACAATGTTGTAAAGCTTCAAAATTTTGGGTAAAATCCTTCATGTTCCTGACCATTTCCTGAATTTAGTTTGCCTTGAAATTGTCACCTCAACCCTTCTGGCCAGTAGGACTGGAGTTTTTGGGATCCTTACGGAATGAAGCGTATTGATAAGTTCTCTCGGTACTTCATACGCTTAGTTTGATACAATGTAAACCGTTAGCGTGACTGCAGCCACAGTAGTTACGAGCAGCGGGGTCACGGGTCCCGATTGTTATTCCGTGTCTAGCTAGAATTATCAGGTGCAAAGAACTTTTGCATAGTTGGGTTTCTGCTCACCTCAGTTGGGTTAGAACCTCTATCATGTATTTCGTTTACATATGGTACCAATTTGTTGCGGAATTATTTGTATTACTGAAAACAGCGCAACAGAATTCAACCTTGGAGCCCATAAATTATTACAGACATGCTATTAAAGAGATGGTTTTATATCTTTCATTTTTCTCCGCACTTGTTGAGTGAAAATAAGCAATAAATTCCATCTGAATCTTCTCGAAGGAAAACAGCTCGTCACTTTAAATTAGTACACGGCATGGGTATATCAGTGTCTTAAAGAACCTTTCGGCTAACATAAAGTGTGGAAGGGGAAGAAAGTTTCTCAGTAATTATGCGCACTTTTTGGCGTTTGTGGTTTTCCTAAAAACTTTCTAGGGGACTATCTAACGCGTGAAGCCTAGGCTTCCAACTGTGCCTGTTGAACAGAAGTCTCAGGGCAAAAATAGTTATACAAGTAGCTAATTATTCGATTAAAAAGAGCAGGTAGCCGATATATCATAACAAGAGAGGTTAGTATGTCCCTTTTGCAAGGCACTCAAAATTTCTTATTCCAACTATGAGCATCACTCTGGATCACTTTCAAGAGAACCCCTATTAGGAACCTTCATAACTATACAACTCCAGAACATTATCTCCGTAGGAAAAGCTTAGATATACTGTAAAATTCTCTGGTTTGATTTGAAGAGGGATTAACACTTTAGCTAAGAAAGACGCAATTAATGCCCATCCCAGCAAAATGGCACCGGATTTATAGTATCATTGAGGGTTACAAAGAATAAACTGCAGAAGAAAGTTTTAACAAGTTGAAGAAAGAATTAGTGGACGTTTTCATTCGTTTCAAGTCAATAGATTGTGTCTATTTATTTTCCTTTTAATTTTTTTGGCTTGACGACCGCACTAATCACACAGTACTGATACAGTAGAATAATGATAGCAATATATTTTATCTTTATTTACAATAATGAAATGATATTTCTAGAAGAATACGAAAAAGTACACTTGATAATATGTATGTGACTTTTTGACCTATAAACATATGACTAAAGCAAAAAAATCTTAGAAAAATATCCTTAGTCTAGAAAGGGAATAATAAAGTTTTGTATTAGGCAGACAGGCAGACTATTAAAAATCTGAAAGCCGCTGTGAGAAATCAATCGCAGACGGGGACTACTGCAACGTTTGGGTTAAACGGTGTTTACTTGAATGGGTTGGTGTACTTAAATAACGTAATTATCTAACGTTTGGGTTAGTTTACTGCGAGTGGAACATAGGGAGAAGTAACTATTAGCCTAAGCAATGTGGCGGCGGCGAAGAGAACACTGCGGTGAAAATGGACGTTCTATGGAACGCTGACTAAAACGTTTCTGCGAGCGCTGTCATCAGACATGTCTCGTTTGAAACAACCAGTAACGCATTATGCCGCTTGTGGCCTGCCAAGTAGTAACGGTGCTATAACTGATGTGAAAACCCAAAATTGGTCACAAATTAATTCCTATAGAGGTAATTTAAGCGTCAGCGCCGTCGCCGGATCAATAGCTCCTGATTTGTCGTCAACATCTACTTTTCCCGCCCGATTCGCGCGAAATTAGGTTCCTATGTTTGCCTCTCTACACGTAAAATATTCCTTGTGAGCCACCCAGAATTCGTACAATTTGCACAATTGTGCTACATCGCAAGAGTTCCCTCCGAAAAACTTTACAAATATGTTGGGCGTAAATACTATTACCTGTAGTTTCCCATTCTACATTGTACCGTACATCTATAATAGGCTAGCCAGTCAGCTCGAAACTGCTCACAGATCCATTTCTGAGAACCAGTCGCGCAATAAGACCTCTGACTTAGAGCAAATGATAAATACTGTACAGTAGACAACATAAATCAAATTTAAATTGTTCGAGATTTAAATGGTTCGTGTACTGTAATAGAAATGTTGGCTAAGACTCGCTGAGTGGCTTTCATTGCAATGTATCGAAAAATTCATTGCTGTAGAAAAATGACAAGGGCAACGATATACTACATGTCAATTGGTGGCCAGCCACCAGACAAGCCGCGTTGTATGTTACTGCCAACGCCCGTTCCATTGCGCGAATAGCCACGGTTCTCATGAGCTACGTAACCACAGAGAACGGCTCCAGAGGCCACTTTCCAAGCTAAAGGTGGAGAATTTAAGGTACATGGTTCCTGGGAAACGTTTTACTGGTTGAAGAATTGAGATTTTCAGTTTTTCTGGCACTATCGGTCCGCAGCCGAGCCTTGAACCAGTACTCTATTTGGAAGACCTTTATACTTCAACAATTTCTCGCGATGATGTTAACTTACAACCGAGCCTATTTGTTGACTGGATTACCTGCAACTTTTCAGTTTGTGGAAATGCGCTGCCGTTTGCACCGTTTATATTTTCAAAAGGTCTGATTGGATTCTCATAGGACTCTCAACCCTCGAACCATTCTCAGTAATCCAGACCCATTCTTATCTTCAAATAGTACATGGACCTTTACTCTCGGCTGTCTGTGTTTGCTTAGCACATACGTTGCGCGTTCTCTGCTGAATGAAATTTTTTGGATTATCGTAGCTCGAGGCTTACCACGCTTCTTTTAAGTCTAATAAATTTCGTCCCGCCTTGCTGCAGTATTACACAAACACTAAGATTGGCCTGCAACCGTATGAAGTTTAACGAGAATTTGTAAAATAGATTTCCGATATCTGAGAGCTATATGTTGGAAATCCATTTCTGGATATGATTTTTGATACCAACCTTATTGCATATGACAATGACCACCCTATTGTAGGGTGCTCTATGGTAGGGTGCTCATCGCCATGCAGGGTATTCGTTCATCTATCCCGTTAATAATCTTGTCACTGAATGATAGGAAGATTTGTATATCCCCAAAAGCATCAATTTCATTAGATTGTACGCTCTCAATGTAGTAAGAGTTGTATTATGTTCAATTCAGGCTGCTTTAACGATCATTAATGAGTTGCACAATGATCAAAAAGTGGGGAATCATTCCTTAAACATTTTCATATCCAAGATCAGCAGACCGAATAACTTGGTATCAGGGAACTTATCAGCTTTTAAGACAAGAAAATGGGCCTACACCGCACAGTTTAAGACTATGAAAAAAAATTTTTTCTATTTGTCATGTCTTGAAGTAGGCAAAGCAATGAATTCCGGAATGTCGCAGCCCCCTGACGAAGGCTACCTTAATATGCTCCTGAAGAGCGAGTAGTGTCGGTTTCGCGAAATTTTAAGCGACAAATAGCAGACTGGTGTCGTTAGCGGTGATACTGAAAAAAACCGTAGACACTTTTTCTAAGGGTAAACAAGTTGAGTAGGTTTAAATAAAATTGTTGATGTTGTTTTACTTCAGTTCCCAAGGGGCCTAGGCCTTTTATAGGCATTAGATGCCGTCGACTATCTAGACCTGGGACATTTACTAGCTATTACTAAATTAACTAGGGGATAGTCCTGCGGACGGTCCTAGTGACCCTTACACTATAACGGTCCTAGCAGGCATCGCTAACAGTACAAAAGGAGAGAGAAAGTATAGACTACGTAAGATAGAAATAGTATTAAGTGCAAAAAACTACCCTACAAAACTGTAAATAGTACGAAAATAAATTGTATGTGTCCTATAATTCAACAATCCCTCTCTTCGCCCTGACCTATTGTTTTGTCCATCCTTAGTCACAAATTACTCTTTCTTGAACAGGTAGATCACGCTTACTTGTTGTGATGATGTAATTCAGTGATTCACTCTTCGCAATCTCCGTGAAGGCATCCGCGGGGTTTTCCGCAGTCCACAAGAATCCAACATTGTATATTTCTTCTTATGCATATGCATCTCTTACAGAACTAACATCAATCACAAAGCGTTTTACAAAGTTTAGGAACAATTGGTGATAAAATCAAATAGACTTTTGGAGTCCGTAAACAATTAAAAAGGAATTTTGATTCCAACCAAGGATTCAAGGTCGTGCTTAATCATGTAACCAATATCGACGGCATCAGCAAAAGCATAAACTTCGACGCCTAGTACAGATATAGTTACTATGCTTCCTTTGTGACTAGAATAATTGAGAACATTACAAATTCCGGTCTTTTCAGTTGGCAAAACAATGTATCCAAGTTGGGAAGTATTGTCGTCGTTGTTTTCGAATGACGAGTCAAAATATACTTTCAATCTTATGGATTTTTTGTAAAACTTGTAATACTTAAGCGAATAACTGGGGTTGTTCTGCAAATGCTTTACAACTTAGTTCAACTTCTTTATTGCTTCCACTGAGATTTTGGTTTCAGTCATTTAAGCGGCCATGTTAACGACATAAAATATTTCGGGCTTTGTATGTGTTAACTAAGCCAATATATGCCTCAAAGATCTGAACTCAGAAAAAGAGGCGTCCATTGGCAGAATGCGTAACTTCTTTAAATACTGTTGCTAACTTGTCTCAAATCCATAATCAGTTTTCTTTACTCTGATATCTTCAAATACAGTGTCATAGAACTCTCTCTCTCTAGATTCAAGCTTATCTAGAGTCATTTGGGACAACTTGACGCATTCATTGTTCCTACAAAGTAGAGAACCGTCCACACATGTTCCAATTAATCCCTGAAGTTCTCCGTCTGTATGTTTTGAGAGGAGTGTGAGATCTCCATTAGTTGGTTTCATGCTGAGATCTTTCTTCAGGTGTAAGTACACAGCGCTATTACAATGGTCTCCTGAATCAGATAATCCGTAAAGAGGTTTTAGCAACTCGAGTACCTGATCTCCAGGTAATCCAACGTCTTTTATTGGTCTAAGGTAAACTTTGCGCATCAGACTTTGAGCTGAATGTAAGTACGCCTTTTTAACATCTTGAGACCAAATCCTGAAATCTTGTATTGTAGCAATTGCAACCAAGAAGCGTGTGGAACGCTGACGCATAGTCGTGGTTTCATGTACGAGATAGTTCTTTTCTTTGTCCCTATGACCTTGTACTACAAACCGTTCTTTGTATATATCTTTGTCAGTGTTATTATTTTTGATTGATGGAACGAATCTTCCAGAGAGAATATTAGCATTCTTTGGCATATCTTCTCTAGCGACTATTTTCCGGGTATTTCTCTCGAAGAGTCCTATTTCTTTCCTTTTGGCTTTCAATAAGTCAACTGAATTGGATCTGGGATCTCCTGGGTGAAAAAATTCATTGAGACTGACGTCAATGAGTTGAAGATCTTTGGAGTATATTCTTTTAGTTGATGAATACAAAGCTTTGACTAGTGTTTCAACTTGATCATCGAAATAATGCTTTACTTGAGAGCGTGAATGTTGCACTTCCTCGCTATTTCTGTCAATAAAGACTTATCTATCATTATTTTTTGTGATTTCATAGGGTCCTTTCCACTTAGCTTTGGACTTTTCATGATAAAATAGAACTCTACTTCCAATTTTAGGTTCATGGTGAGCGGTATTTGGAAGCTGCGAATTCAGAGCTGTTCTTAATCTGAGTTCTGAAGTGATAGTTTCCATCCCATCTCTTGCCATTTGGAGCGCTCTCATTCGTTCCATTTGATTCATAAGTTCGCTATTCATGGCCGAACACCTCGGCAAACTCCAAAGAAGAGTAGCGATAGAACTATTCCTTCTGTGTTCATAGTGTCGTTCATAACCTTAATGGGGAGACATTGAGCGAGTTCCATTTCAATGCAAGGCTCTGAATGGTGAATTTTATGGTAAATAAGGCGTAACGGATCATGGTAACGTTCATCGGAACCACTAGAATTATGTCTTTCAACTCCATACAGGCAGTGTTTGATTCCACTCGATTTTATCAAATCTTTGCAGGCTTTGGAAACGTATTGACTACCTTGGCCCACTTTCATTATATCAATAAATCCTTAAATTGTAGCCCAGAAGTTAAGAAAAGAGTTTCAAATAGATGGCGTACTTTTACTGTGTAATAATACAGCGTTACCGAAATGAGTTAGTGTATCCAAGATATGAACTACAGGATTTTTTTCAATAAGAATAATATCAAGAGCCACCTCTTGACTTAATATGATTCCATTGGGCGCATTAACCTGGAATGACATGGGTTTCGGTTCAAAGTGCTGACAAGTGCGGCAGTGTTTAGATATCTCCGAAATCAAATCTCGCGTCTCTGGTGTTGCTTCCTATGGTCTAGCTCTGCTAATGAGTTTGTATAGCTTTGAGGCAGAAGGATGGAAAATTGTAAATGGAGGCGCTTTAATTGAAACTTTGTGAACAGGATTTCAGAAAAATCCCACACGACGTAAAGATAACCGTGTTTGCGTGTGGATTTCATACCCCATCCATGGCTTTGGACACAAGTAGGTTGTAAACATTGTCTACAACAAGTCCAAATTTGTCTAAAACTCCAATGACAATCAAGAATGGAATATTGGCACTAACTACATCGACGTGTAGTGGGATAGAAGTTACTTCAGACGTTGGAATACGAATTGTAATCTGTTTAATGCTTGGAAATATTTCATCACCAAATTTGTAAGCAGTTGGCACGTGCTTACATTTTATCTTAACCCCAGGTAGGTCACAATATGGCTTTGATTGTTATTTTCCAATTACTGATTTTTGAGCACCAGTTTCGAGACAAATTCTATGAAATTTCTCTGAAGCGGAGTTTTTTTGGCAATTTTGCTGCTTTTGACAGTTAAAATCTCATGCATATTTACGTATTCATTCTCCATTTTTCTTTGCTTCCGTGCTGGGAGACGAGTTTTGCGTTATAGATATTAGGCTTGTCGCGTTCCTTTACAGTTTGCCTTTCGTTAGGAGCACTTCGTATTGTTTAAGTACTCCCAGTTAAAATCCTCGTCATCCAAAAAACGGTTGGTCCTTAACTGAATTTGTGAAAATAACTGTTCAGGGACATACGTTGAGTCATCGGAATCCACATTTCCATTTTCAGATTCTTCAATTCCATCATCACTGTTGACGTCTCCGAAGAAATCTTGAGCAGGCAGTATTTCTTCATCAACCTTAATGATCATCATGATCCAATTACTGGCAGAGCTCAAAAATTACACGTTTCGTGACCTTGGCCTGATCTTTAAATGATTTTCTCTGATAGTATTGAACCTTCCGACACTCTCAGCCATTGCTTGGCGACATTGAGAACGAATATGATCCTTTTTGCCACAATCCCAGCAAACTCTGTCATCACGAGGTTTTTTTCCTCATGATGTAAGCGTCATTGGTTCGTAAGTTACCATCGTGACGATTGACTTTGGTAGAACGGGGTTCATGGCCGTATTGAGTTTGCTTAGTATGCAATGTATCAATAAGGCGACTACATAGTGTAGGGTCTGTATCTGAGATCTATGCCATACTTAGGTTCCTCCGATCCCTCATTGGTCCAACTTTCTCCTCTTGCTCGAATTGAGCGGCAGAAATGAGCTGGCTGCAAAATGATTGATAACTTAAGTCCCCAGAATTTGCCCTGCTGCAAGGGTCACGAGCACACGAGAATCTATTAACTGCAGAATGAATATATTCAATCCTGTGCATTTGTAAACGGCAATGAGGTGGCTCTTGAGGGGTAAGCTTAGAGATTTCCTCGTGAAAATTCTAGATAGCATCACTCACAGTACTAGTGGGAGAAATATACTGGCTGACACAAATGTTGCGAAGATACGCAGCAATTCTGTTTTGCCTTGAGACTGAGTTATATTCACTTTCCAGAGCTTTTAGAGCTTGAGAATAATGCTCATACACACCTTGAACATTCGTTATGTAGAATATTTTCGCATTTCCTGTAAGGAGGTGGTGGAGATACTTGAGGTTTTGCTCGTCTTTGAGCATATAATCCTGGCAGACATACTTGTATTCAGCTATGAACTCGCTCCAACATTTGGCTAGGGTTCCAGAAATTTTCTTATTCTCTTCCCTGAAGCGCATGGACATGTAGCGTGAGGCCTTGTCAGCCGATGGTGCAGGGTGTTGGGTGGACACTGGAGTGGGACGTATGGGGTTTGGGGCGAGTCTAATTTGTGATCCGCTTGGGAATGCAAGGGAGTTGAAATATGCATCAATTTGGTTTGATGATTTGCTAAGATCACCATTGCGGAGAATAGTTGACGTAAAGGTCTTTGAAAGGACAGCAGATTCATGGCGGACAGTTGGTACATTGCGTTCCGCGAGAAACATAATCTACTTGCGAATGATGGATGGAATGCTCAAAACCTGTCCCGAGAAAATCATTGGGATAGGGAAGTCCTCAAATAGCCGAGCACTTAATTTATCACCAGCGAGGAAACTATCCTCAACATAACCTTTGAAGTAGTCCACTAGATACTGTGGCAACTCTGGGGTGTGTCTATTACCTTCACCGCAAGCCATATCAATATACCCTTTTGCAGTTGCAAATTAGTAGTGATTTAATGCTTCGAAATTTCGGCCCTTTTAGTGTTTTCTTGTACTGCTGTACGTCCCTTTATTTGTGGGTGGTCTATTTTTTTTGCACTTTGTACTCTTCAAATGCCATTGTAAACCTTTTTTCAATTTTCTTTCAATTTGCTTTGTTTTCAATTTGTTTTCAATGTTTCAATTTTTCCAATTTTTCAATTTTTCAACATTTTCAACATTTTTCATTGTTCTCCATTTTTTTCAATTTTCGAGCAAGAATCGCAATTAATTTGAAAATTCAATTTACTCAGAACAAGATCGAATATCCGGATTGGATTTAACTAAGTCTAATTTGAAATTACCCTTATATGATTCTTTCCAGCCTTGTGGAGCTGTAAATGTGAATGGCTCTCGAAGCTTCATTTGCAGTCCTAACAGTACGGTGTATTTTTCTTGTTCTGTAAGCGGTTTTTGTGCCTTCTGCTCTGTAAGTGGTCAAAGTAGGTCTTAGGCCCGTTGCAAGAAACCCTGCAAAGCTTACAGGTCCCCTTCTTTACAGCCACACGTATAGAACTAGCCTTAGTAACGCCAGTGCGATCAGCCAATCGACCGTCAGCTTTGCGGCGTAGGCGTAGCGGAGCTCTAGAAGTAGGTCTGTAAGAACTGTCAGCCGTAAGAGGATCTGTAAGATCAATTACAGAAACTTGAAATCGTGGCACACATGGAAGATCTGAAATCTGAGCTTGACCTGAACCTGAATTCACACGTGGAGTACCTGAAACTGAATCTGAAACTAGAGGGACACCTGTCGTAACGAGATTAGCAGAAGATGAAGGCCTCGGATTGGTCTGGGATTGCGATTTTTGTGATTGGTCGGCAAAAGTACGACACATGTTGAAATTGTAGCAACGATCGTATCTGCGGTGCTTACAGTCGGTTTGGTGTGATACTGACAGATAATGAAAGCTTACACAGAGTAGATCGTGATTCCAATCTTGTTCTGGATTCGGTCCGGCCAGGTTGGCTACGTGGCGCCAGGGTCGAATAGTTGCCCTTATTGGCCACTAGGTAGTTTTCAAAAAAATAAAAAAATAAACGTATTTGTCAGTATTTACTGGCTTACAAATGGCTTGAAGCAACGTTTCAAGCCACTTGTTTATAAGACAAATTGGTATACTTTCACTTTCGAATAGCGAATAGACTTACTTTTCAATTTCCCCGAAAAACGGTAAATCCGGATTGTCGCGAAAATTCAAATGATAAGAAGCAGATTGGCGGCGTTAGCGGCGAGCCTGAAAAAACTGTAGGCGTTTTTGCTTAGGGTAGGCAAGATGAGTAGGTTGAAATAAAATTGTTGATGTTGTTTTACTTCAGTGCCCAAGGCGGTTAGGCCTTTTATTGGCAGTAGATGCCGTAGACAATTTCTAGCACATCTACTAACTACTTACTAAATTCCCTAGCAGAAAGTCCTGCGGACGGTCCTAGTGACCCTTACACTACAAAGATCCTAGCAGGCATCGCTAAAAGTACAATAAGATAGAGATAATATAGTCTACGTCGGATAGAAATAGTAGTAAAGGGCAAATAGCTACACTAAAGGACTGTGAACAATATATAGATAGATACTATGTATACTGTCTTTCGACATTCGGCTATTATTTGTCTAAGGAGATGCAACAGGACTCGCCAGGAAGCAAAAAACATTTAATTACAGTAGAAGTGCATTTTTTGAAGACGCATTCTTTGTCATGGCACTGTCAGTGTGTCATGGGTGACGAAAAAATCAGCTAGGCGATCTCAACATCTTAATCATGGCCCCATTTTTACAGGCTTTATAATTTATGTTGATGGAACTCTGTGCCTTATTCGGAGACTAGCTCACACAAGCCATCGGCAGTATTTAAATGGAAGTAAAAATGTGCTGCTTTAATACTGCAGTAGTGATCGACCGACAAGGTCATTTTAAGTTTGCAAATGATGCATATGCAGTAACATAACTTTACGTAACTGTGCTTCTAGATACGAATCTAAGAAGCAAATGGAGTAGTTACTTGGTGATCGACGCAAAAATTCCGTTGTCAGATTCACTACTTATGTGTGACAACAACAATGCCCGAGTAGGAGCAAGCCGGGTCCGCCAAGGAACCTTATGACAATGATCTCGCAGAACAATCCCGCAGTTTGAAGGTAAGGACAACTTTTCCTTTCGGGGGCTAGTACCGTAGAGCGCACAAATGTGCAGGACCACGGAGGGTCAGTAAAGCAATCCACATACTGTCGACACGACGACAAATTTTTCCTTCACGTTTTCCATGGTATCGTCGCTTTCAGTTTCACATTCAGTACATATCATCTCTCTTTTGAGTTCCTCTCGTAATCTGTCTGAAATATCAGTAGAACAAGAGACTTTAAAGGTCCCCAAGCTCACTGGGGCGAATAATTTCATCCCGTGGCTCTGCTGGAAGAAAGCGTACATTCGGCGTACCGATTTGGAATTGCTTGGCCTCAACGACCTTCCCGATGGGGCCACCAATACGTAAATAGTCGCTTGGAGAAAGGTAATGATGAAATCTAGGTTTGCAATCGTTCTCTCGTTTGACTCTTGACCGATGGCTCAAACAAGCTTAACCATCGATGACGAAGGCAGTACCGCTAAGGATCTTTGGGATGCATTAGCTTCTCTCTACACCAGCTCGAACGAACAAACCGTAATCAAGTTAATGCAAGAACTTGAGAATTTCTAGTACAAGGAAAATGTCAGCGCGGAATCACACCTCAACAAACTTCATGAAATCATTGAAAATCTTTCGTCTCTTGGCAAGATCATCACGGAAAATGAGAAAGTTTCGAAGATGATGAGAAAATTGTGCGAACACTTTTCCCTGCGCGCCATGATTTCGAGTCTTATGTCTTATGATGAATTGGTGAACGCAGTTCAGACTGATATATCTCGGATTCGGATGACGAAAGAGAAATAGAAGGCTGATATCAACGTTCCGAAGGAAAAACTGCAGGCAGAGGCGGTTTTAGTGTCAGAGGAGGAATAATTAAACATCCAGGCAAAAATTTTCAGGAAGGATGTTGGATTTGCAAACGAACCAACCAAAAAGGTGCCGATTGTTTCTCCCGTGTGGATAGGTTGGAAGATAATCATGGGAAACCGCATTATATATCACGTGGCCGTGGTCGCGGACGAGGTTACACAGGACGGGGAAATGGATCTAGATATTACTGTGGTCGTGGACGTAGTTATCATCACAATCAAGGTCATCCGTACTGCTCTCAGAATCATCCATACAACAAATATCAGTCACATCAAAGAAATTGGATACACTAGAACATTCAACCGCAGCAAAGAATATACTTTGAAAGCAAAAAAATTCCGAATTCATGACCTACAAGAACGCATGATAATCCTCCACCATCTTATCGCAGAAACACTTCTCAAAACAACAAAGAAAAACACCATGGGTTCATGGCGCAAGGAAAATTCAGGGATGCAGTGGCTAGATGTGCAGCAAAATCAGAAGATGGTCTTGTCGACTCAGACGCTTCTCATGACTTTTGTAATAACAAATAATCACTCATTCACCATGAAGAGATTGAGGTTGCTGATGTTCAAGCGGCCTCATAGCTTTCTATAATCGTTGGAAAAGGCAATATTTTCATCCTGCTTGATGAAGGATTCTACATGGAGGCATATCATGCTCCCCATTTCCAGACTAATATTCTCGCTGTTACATTGCTGACTGAATTCTTTAGCACTTTGTTCACGAAAGATCCGCCGGCTCTAAACTTCAAAAGTACTTGTTTATGCTCTAGAGGAGGATTTAACTTCATTGTAGACTGTATCTAGATTGTAACTGATGGTCTCTAAAGTTTGAATCTTCACTGATCGACTACTAAATTTCATTCGAATATTTTGGCCACCAAGCTAACACTTGCACGATTTTCTCTAAACAGCTGCATTTGCCCCAAATCCTTTGGTATTATCAAAGAATCCAAAAATGATCTTATCCTTGAATAGCATAGTCGCACTGGTCATCAAAGTGCGGCAAGGTACTTTGAACTCTCAAATCAAGGTAAGGGCATTCCGATGTTTTCGCTAAATGAATTGGAATTTGCGTTTTGCATACCTTGTGCACTAGCTAAAGCAGAGCGAAGCCGAATTGCTCCAAGCTTGAGAATTACTTCTTCATCGCTTGAGCTTGTCCATATACACATCACCGGGACTGCACACACCGTCAAATAGAGGCTCGAATTATGCCGCCGGGTTCGTTGGGGATCCTTGGCTAAATATTATGTGTATTTCATTAAGAAATGAAGCGATCTTTTGAGGTCACTCAAGTTCTACTAAGAAAGGTCCGAACAACTCCTAGGAAGACGATTGATGAAATTCCGCATAGGTGGTGCCGGTGAGAATATGTTGAACAAAATCAAAAGTGGAATTAGATTGGAGCCTTCGCCTGCACATGCCACGCAAATTGATGGAGTAGCAGAGCGTTCCATGCAATCGTTGGGTACAAGAGCTCTTGTCTTGTTGTTCAGATCCAAACTTCTGGATGACCTTTGAGCGGAAGCGATGAATCCTGGTAACTGGCTGCTAAATCAGTTTTTCGACGAATCGAATCGGTAACAATATCCTCAGGCGTACATGGGACCTTAAAAGTATTGTACCACTCTAATATTTGCCAACTTTTGGTCAGCAAGTATTCGCATTCCTGTATCAGTCTTCCAGTCGACTAAACAAGAAGCTATCAGCAAGAACAGTCCATGGTCACTTCGTTAGAATGGAAAGCAAATTCACGCTGTACCGCGTGTATGTCTCCGAAACAAGGCGTATCATCATCGAACATAAAGACCATTTTCGCGTTTGACAAGATGAGTCTCTTCGAGTTGTATCAACCCTTCTCAATGAAATTTCACGCCAACGCTTAATGAATGCCTACAGCAATTCTTGAAATAATTCCTCAGAAGTTTTCACTCATTTATTGCAAGCCTTTTCCTTACATCTGCAACATGTTCTTACTCAATTTCATGTAAGTCGAACGAAGCCACACGATCCTTGCTTACCAAGCTCATTTAAATAAGCCATCCAAGACCGACTCCGGTGTGCAGCTATTGATCGTGAGTATCTTGCTCTCAAGGCTGCCAGACATCGAATCATGTCGCTCGCAAGCCGAGCATGAATGTCATCCCGCATACTTGGGTGTTCCACTTAAAGCCGCTTGACAATACTGGAACCTCTTTCCTTCACAAGGTTCTCTGCTGTGGCTGTGTCGATCTGCAATTCCCAGGCCTCTACTTTGATCCGGATCAGGTATGTGCACCTTTGCAAGCAACGAAGCTATTTGAATGTTAATCTCTCTCCCGCCTCATTCTATGGCCTCATATCAGAAGGAGCAGAGATATATAAGTGCCAATTCTCATCAAGCAACCGACTGACTCGAGCGGAGTTCTCGAGAAAACTTTATTCCTCTGTCAAGAAGAATACAGAAGATTCGCTCAGAACTCATCATCATTTTAATCGTTGTGAAGACATGAAGTTTTTCAAAAAACTCCCAAAGGTAATAGAATACGAGAAGACAAAGTTGCAAGCAAAGTTCAATGTGAAATTCTTTGGAAAGCTAACTTCCTTTTTTGGATGGTAAATTGAGCACAGCGATTCAGGCATCAAGATTTCACAAAAACGCAACGCCGATAAAATTCTCAATAAACAATATTTATCTGAAGCGAATGGAACCTTTAATAACTTACCAGTCGTAGCTTATTTGAAGAATGCGCAACCATACGAAAAACCCCTAACCAAAGATGTACATCGATGTCATCGAGCCACTGTTGGAGGTTTTCTATATCCTACCGTTTGCACTCGACCAGACCTTTCCCTACACTTTCGTTGTTGGTCCGTCAGATACGCGCGCCTACATCTCTACATTCTTCAATGCTTCGCAGATTTCTCCGATACCTTTCCGGTACACGAAATCTTGGTACTATCTATGGTCGTTCGTTGGCAGGAGGTAACCATCGTTGGAAGCATTTGTAGATTCCGCCTGGGCTGATGATCACGATAACAGAAAGTCGACTACAGAATATTTTTGTTACTCAATGGATCCCCAGTTTCCTGGAAAAGCCAGCGTCAATCTATAGTTGCACTTTTATCTGCTGGGTCTAAGTATGTTGCGTTGTCTACCTGTGCCAAAAAAAATACAATGGATTCGCCGTCTTCATTGGGAACTGTTGAACGTTTCCAAGTTTCGTGATGATGCTGTTCCAAGAACCATAGAAATGTTTTCCGATAGTTCTGGAGCAATTTCGCTCGCGTTTATTGATCAAATTTCGGCAAGGAGCAAACATATCGTAATCAAGTATCATCACGTTCGCGATTTAATCATATTTGGAATGATGCGCATGAACTACGTCAGCACATTTGATCAACCCCGGTACTTAATAAGGCTGAGGATAGAGCTACAGTGAGCTGCCTTCGCGTCCGCCTGTTGAATTATGCCGCTTTTTCATCAACTATGTACCATCGGATGGGAGACCTTATCATGCCTGTGAATGGCTCTAGGCAACCAGCTCCTTTCTTCCCAGAATCATCTTCGAGGGCCCGGACATGATACGGGACCAGAGGCTAGTCAAATCAAGACCAACTGCAAAGACCATACCCAGGAGAAAGGTTCCATGGCCCTGAGTGAGACGTAAGAATGCGTTTTGCCGTATGGTATTTGTTATTAATGACAAGAATGCTGGGCGAGTCGCTGACGAGAGCCGATTAGTTCAACGGCAATATTTGTGAAAATTTCAAAATGAAGTATTGAGAAAGTCCAAAAAGTTGAAAAGTGTTGAGCAGCAGTGCTGTGCAGTCTTTGTCTAAGTTTGCCGGTGAGGGCAACTTTACTGTAAACAAAGGCAATGAGGAAGAACGCAGCTGTTGTCGAAGAGTTGTGTCAGAATCAACTCTTGTGTGCGACAACAGCAATGCTCGAGTAGGGCCGAACCGGTTCCGGCAAGGGACCATATTACAGTGATCTCGCAGATTAATCCCGCACCTTTGAGGTGAGGATAAATTTTCCTTTCTGGGGTTAGTAGATTGCCCAAAGGTGCAGGACCACAGAGGGTCAGTAAAGCAATCGCCATACTTTCGACACGACGACGGAGTTTACTTTCACGTTTTGCATCTGTATCCGTTAGAATATCTCCTGGGTTATCCTTTTCATCTTGCAAGGTATCATTTTATTTTGAGACTTATTAACGCCAGAGAGGCTTCTGGTGTTGATACCGATCCAGTATTATGCTCAATCAATATGATGCACCCAGGATTCCGTGTAAAGGTGTAGTGGGGAACCGTTAGGATCAAGCAGGCTTTCAGGAAGGTTTTTGATAACCTAAACCGCCGCAACGCAATTTCTCATACGTTTACAAAGGCTGATGTAATGGCCAACTTTTTGCAATGCCGACTGCAGCAGTGAAGTATAAGTACACATCACGACCCTGATAG
The DNA here is from genome assembly GCA_002205965.3 of Kappaphycus alvarezii. NCBI lineage: Eukaryota > Rhodophyta > Florideophyceae > Gigartinales > Solieriaceae > Kappaphycus > Kappaphycus alvarezii. The sequence goes on from NADL03000481.1 coordinate 1,358,438, forward strand.
TGAGAGTAGCTGCTGCTAAATCTAAAAACCAGGCAGCTCCTTAATCTACTTCTCAAACTCCTCTTTCAAAATAACGTTTTGGTCTCGGAATAGAACACATGATGAGTTCGCATTCCAGTCTCTCCGCTCTCCAATACAACCATCTGTTTGTTACGTAAATATTTCTTGCTCTGAGTATTTCCTTCCTGTGCTTTCTTTTGCTGTCTTATAGCGTTCCTTATTCCTTCAGTATGATTCCCAACTACGGATAACACTACGCTTAAAGCTGTAATCGTAATCTGAAGAAAATCCTTCTAAGACAAGCAATTTGTGACATTTTTTAATAATTTCATCATTTTCTTCGGCTACAATTATTCCCTCTGTAATCAAAAAAATCTTCTTTTGCAGATTACCCGTTTTTTGATGATTCATCGATCTGTACAAAATTATTCTTCGGTAAATTCCAGCGAAAGGCATACATTTTTTATTCTTGAATGAATCCATTTCCTTTACCCTTTGCATTACACCTTCATTTTGTAGCGTAGCTCTATTTGCGTCATCATATTCGGAAACTGTTGCGATTATGCCCATAAATCACCAAATACCCGGACAGTATCCCTCCGGCAACCTGTACCAAGGATTTACACTGTAAGAAGACATCATTGCAACTTGTGCACTGTACTCACGCACCAGTGTAAAAGCATAATATCATACCTCTTTGTACCTAGCCAATGACATGGATCCATCATGGCTATCTCGCGTGGTTCTCGAAACATTTCGCACCCACCAATCAGCAACCACTTTATGCCTCCTTGCCAATTGGACCAATGGGACTTTGCCATGATGTTTGTTGCTGTCTGTTATACTGATGAATGCTACATGAGCCCTCAGAACCTTGTAGTTTGATACCTCTGGGGTCGCTTTTTCTAGAATACCTTTGAATTCAGTACCGTTTAGTTACAATTCATCTCTGCTGGTGTTGAGTAATTTTTCTAGATAAACCCTGGTCTGATGTTCCGGCCTGTTTACCGGAAGCATCAACCAACAGTTCAACCATCGATTACCTTTTGTGCGCTCAACACCCCACATTTGGTAGCATCGCATATTCGTTTGTCAGTACTGTGAGTTCTTCCAATCCGACAGTAAGTTGAAATCTCTATTACATTTGAGGTTCTGCCCGATTGCAAGCAGAGAATAACATTTTGTTTTTTACTCTGACCCTTTTTTGAATAACGCTCATTGCCGAAAAACAAGACTTCCAGGGACCGCCCCTCGTCGCCGCAAGAGTACAACGCAGAAGATTTACATTCGTTCTTCGCCGAAAATTGTCAGGAGCTGATAACGTTCGAGTTTGGAGTGGAGCCAAGAACACCCACCAGAATCGTGGTGGAGGAACCAAGGACATCAAGACCCTCCGCTTTCTTCCTTCCGGAGGCTGTCTCGCTACCCGCTCTACCGCCGATACCGAGAAGGCCCACAGTCCCTCGCTCCAAGCCTCAGAAGCCTAAGAAGACCCTACCGATTCTTTCTAACGCGGCTTCCATCATCATCCAGAGAACCGCCAACCACCGCATTCGTAAGAAGACCTGAAGGCCCCGCCTGACCAAGAACCCGCGATCGTCGCCCTTCCACTGCCGTCACTGTCAAGTCACCTGCACAGGTCGAGTGCAATATTACGAGCACCTTCGCTCCCGTAAGCACCAACACCGCGCGGACAAGACAAGGCACATCTGCGATATTTGCAAGGTAAAAGTTCCGAGCAAGGCAGACCTTGAGCGCCACCGTCTGGGCCGTTGTCATCGAGAGACCGCTCAAAACTCTCAGTAGTTGAAATTTGAATAAATTTAGGTAAGGTAAAGAGAGCAAAACTTCAAAAGTTGCTTTCTCAACCGACTTCGTTTGTGCTTTGTTCACCCTCCCGCTGTTGCTACCTTACGAACTCACTTTCCCCAGTTCCTTGCAGTAGTACTTGTAAGTCCGTATCGCCGCCAGGTTCTAGACAGGAAAACAACCGTTCTGTAAAGCATCGGAAGGAGGTCTACTATAGCACACCCGACGTGACTGACTTCAAAAATATGGGGTGTTGAGCGCACAAAAGGTAATCGATGGTTGAACTGTTGGTTGATGCTTCCGGTAAACAGGCCGGAACATCAGACCAGGGTTTATCTAGAAAAAGTACTCAACACCAGCAGAGATGAATTGTAACTAAACGGTACTGAATTCAAAGGTATTCTAGAAAAAGCGACCCAGAGGTATCAAACTACAAGGTTCTGAGGCTCATGTAGCATTCATCAGTATAACAGACAGCAACAAACATCATGGCAAAGTCCCATTGGTCCAATTGGCAAGGAGGCATAAAGTGGTTGCTGATTGGTGGGTGCGAAATGTTTCGAGAACCACGCGAGATAGCCATGATGGATCCATGTCATTGGCTAGGTACAAAGAGGTATGATATTATGCTTTTACACTGGTGCGTGAGTACAGTGCACAAGTTGCAATGATGTCTTCTTACAGTGTAAATCCTTGGTACAGGTTGCCGGAGGGATACTGTCAGGGTATTTGGTGATTTATGGGCATAATCGCAACATCACTCCCCCCTACGAAGAAGAATCGCCCCGATTCTTGTATTCGTATAGCAGATCTTGACAATTTTTCAGTTCATTTTCTGATAGCCATGAGTTCTCGTGATCTGCATATCCTTTCCATTTAATGATATATTTGTTTTTCCGTATTGTTTCTTGTGACTGAGAATTGATTCTACTTCGTATTATTTATGTCCATCTTGAACCTGTATAGGTGGTGGTGGAGGAATTTGGCGATAGAATTCATCTTCAAAGTACGGCTTAAGGAGACTAGCATGGAAAGCATTGTGAATTCCCCTGTCGATCATTGGCTGGGAAAGATTTAAACGGTACGTAACTCCGTTTATATCCTCAGATATTTGAAATGGACCACAAAACTTTGGGTTCAGTTTTCGAGATCCTGCACCATCTTCAAAAGTTAGGTTTTTTGTGGACAACCAGACTTTGTCACCAACTTTAGAAGAATAAGGTCTTCTACTTCTGTTGACATACAAGGCAGTGGATTCATTTGATTTTTTGATTTTTTCTTGGGCTTTTTCAGTGATTCTTGCATGTTTTTTAGGAACTGTGCCGCAGCAGGGTTTTCTGCGGAGAGTATGTCCAAAGTGACAGTTCTAGGGTGAATTCCATAATTGAGGAAAACGGAGAGAATGTTGTAGTGGAATTAATAGATGAATTGTAAGCAACTTCGAAGTATACCAAGTATTTGTCCCAATCTGACTTGTCGAAGCTAACAAAAGAACGAATCATTTCTTCGATCTTTCTGTTCATAATCTCAGATTGTCCATCTGTTTGTGGGTGATATGCTGAAGAAGGGATATCTTGGTACCTAGAAGGTGGAACAGACTCTTCCAAAACTTGCTCATAAAAATAGCATCCCTATCACAAATGATATTCGTCGGAATTCCGTGGTTTCTGTAGACATGATCCTTGAACAGCCTGGCAGTTGAAGGAGCATCTATTTGGGGCTTTTTTGGTATAATTCTGATCATCTTTGATAATATGTCAACGACAGTTAAGATGCCATTGTTTCCTTCCGTTGACCTTGGAAGGGTGTAATAAAGTCCATCGTTATGTGGGTCCATTTGGTTTTCGGTGGATAAAGAGGTTTTAAAAGACCTGCGGGTTTCTGATTGGATGGTTTGTCTCTTTGGCAGTGGCAAGATCGAACGTATCGAAGTACATCTGTACGAAGGTTTTTCCAGTAAAACTTCGGTGATATTCTATTGATTGTTTTTGAAATTCCCAAATGTCCAGTATTTGGAGTAGAATGGTATTCATGTAATAGCTTGACTTTAAATTTTCCTTCTGGTACGCAAATCTTTCCGTTCCTTAGTAAAACCAACCCTTTCTTTTCGAAATGTGCCTTTGGATCTTTGTATTGGGTTTTCAGGTTTTCATCTAGCCTGTAATCTTTGGCCAGATCTTCTAGCTCAGAATCCGCAAAATAAGGTACGAATATATTGTTCGATTCTAGGTATGTCTTTGTTATCACTTCCTTGAGTAGTTCTCTGTTTCGATGTTTAGGTGAGGGATAATTCTGAGGTTGTCTTGAAAGGGCATCGGCAACGATGTTTGCTTTCCCGGAGATGGGTACAATTTTGAAATCAAAGTTCGCTAATCTTTCCAACCACCTAACCTGTCTTTGGGACAGATTGTCCTGGGTCTCGAGGTATCTTAAAGGGTAGTGATCAGAATGAACTGGGAAAAAGTTTCCGTGTAGGTATGCTCTCCACCATTTCAAGCACTTTACAATGGCCAAGAGCTCTCTTTCATGAGCGGCATAATTTTGCTCAGCATCATTCAAATTCCTAGACGCAAAGGCAACTGGTCTTCTGGATTTTGGATCCCCTGTTCCAACACAGCTCCAATTGCGTACTAAGAGGCGTCTGTAGTGACATATATTGGAAGTTCAGAGTCAAAAGTTCTAAGGACTGGGGCACTGCATAACGATTTCTTCAAGGCCTGGAATGATTTGTCCTGAGTAGCTGTCCACAGAAATGAAACGTCCTTTGTGACCTCTGTAAAAGGTTTAGCAACCAATGAGCATCCTTTTATGAATCTTCTGTAATAGTTGACGAGTCCTAAGAATGACTGAAGCTGTTGCTTGTTCTTTGGTGAGGGCCATTCCATGACTGCCTTTATCATGTTGGGATCCACAGAAATTCCCTCTTGGCAGATTACATGTCCAAGATACTCGACTTCTTTAACACCGAAGACACATTTTGACAATTTTGCGAACAGATTCTCCTTCCTAAGAATCTCTGGTACTACATCAATGTGTTCTAAATGTTCTTTCCATGTCTTACTGAAGATAAGAATGTCATCTAAATAAACGATAACGAATACATCCAGGAAATCTTTGAATATGTCGTTCATGAGATTCATAAAAGTTGCTGGTGCGTTGTTCAATCCAAAAGGTAGTACGAGAAATTCAAAATGTCCGTATCTGGTTCAAAACGCTGTGAGAGGGATTGAAGATTCCTCCAGTCTGATCTGATGGTAACCCATCCTCAGATCTATTTTCGAGAAGTACCTGGCTCCCTTAAGTCGATCAAAGATATCATCGATGCGCGGCAGGGGATAGCTGTTTTTTACAGTAAGCCGATTAAGTGTTCTGTAATCCACACACATACGCAAACCACTGTCCTTTTTAGTTACAAAGAGTATTGGCGCTCCCTAGGGGCTTTTGCTTGGTCTAATGAATTCACTCTCTAGTAGATCATCTAGTTGTTTACGAAGCTCCATCATTTCTTTTCCTGAAAGTCTGTAGAGACCCTTTTTCTGTGGCTTAGCATCTTTTTCCAATTCGATCTTGAAATCATACTTTCGCTTCGGAAGAAGGCCCTTCGGAAGTTTTTCCGGGAAAACGTCTGTATACTTTTTCAGTACACCTTGAATATCTTCTGGGTAAGAATCTGGAACATTTGTATTTGAGCCTAATGGTAGAATTAGCACAGCATAAGTGCTACATTTTTTCTCCAAATCAGTAAGTACTGAGTTTGCAGAAACGAAAGGGTGCTTTTTCATTTCATTGGCAGTGACGGAGTAATTTTCATCCTTGTAGTTGAAAGAAACTTGATTGCTTGTAGAATCGATAATTGCTCTATGGGCTCCACACCATTCCTTTCCTAGTATTGCATTATATCTCTTGAGGGGCTCACGGCGAAGTACAGTTGTTCTGTGTAGTTCTTTATATGGACGATTGCCGGACCGGCTGTTTCTTTCAACTTCTGGCTAGCACCGTTCGCCATTTCGGCAAGCTCTGCTGATTCTCTTGTTTTAATCTTATGGTAATCGCAGAACAATTCACTGAGGAAATTTATCTCACCACCACTCAGGAGTCGATGAGAATTTTTGCTGGTCCATTGGAAATGACTCCTTTGACAATAAGAAGTCCTCTATGATTTCGTTGGAAAGTTGGGGTTGGTGTTCCCCTAAATGCTTCCTGGGATCTTATTGTTGAAACAATACGATTTCTGTCATCCAGAACTGACTGAAGACCTTCAGTCAGTTCCTTCGGGCTTTTGGGCAGTTTTTTGCAATGTGCCCTCTCTGTCTGCATCTCAAGCAGGGGCCTTCATGTATGCATCTCTCACGTTCTGCTTGATCCAATTTCGGTAAGTTAACATTTGAGGACTGTATACCCGGTTTCATTTCCAAGTTCCCAATTTCCATGGGCGCAGGAGCACTATTTCCAGTACTTGAAATTCCTTTCAGCGATTTTGTATTCGATTTGTTGTTACCTAACGGCCCTGAACGCCTGTAAGCGGCTTCGATTCTTTCCGCATCTGCCATTAAATCAGAAAGCTTAGAGTATTCTTTCGTGCATAAGGCTTTCCAAATGTACGTTTCAAGCCGCGTGAATAGCAATCAATCTGATCTTTGACTCCTATGTCTGGTATATCCAACAATATTTTGTTAAAATCTTCATTGAACGCAGAAACGTCTTTAACTTGTTTCCAGCGAGCCAGCTTGTCTCGGGCGATTTTTTCCTTGTAATAACGTCTCGAAGCGATTGAGAAGGGCAGTCTTCAGTTCCTTCCATGTTTGAATCTCCTGCCCGCGGCGCTCTTGGAATGGACCATCCACCACTCATGGGCATTTCCAGAGAGATAGCTTAGTGTAATGTTCATGGTATCTTGCCCATCTGCTTCACCAAGATAATTCTGCATCTGCACGCAGCTCCCGAAGGACCCTTTTCCGCTGAATGATCCCGGTTTATTCTTCTTAGGGGCGTCCGTGGTTCCGTTTTGACCATTTGAGCTACCGGCATTGATCCTGACGAGAGACAGCTCACTCTCGAGAGCTCCCACCTTGCGAGCAGCGTTATTGAGCTGTTTCTGTTGTGCGGAGATCTGTTTATGAGCCTCTGACAGCTGGCGTTGAAGTTCGCTTACAGCTTGTGCCAGAGACTCTACAGTAATGCCCGAAGTTTCCATTTTCTGTTCCTATTGGTCGAAAGAGTCACACTGAAGAAACTTTACTTCATTGAGTATCTATCGTATACACTGCAGGACTGACTATACGGCTTGTAGTTTTGAGTTTTTTTTTTCTTTAAATAGAATTTTTTCAAATTGGCCAGTAAGAATCGGTATGCACTGTGGCCGAGTTGGCTAGACCAGCGAAAGACCAGTGAGAGGACTCGAGTTTGAATCCCAGTCGATAACTTGGGAAACTTGATTTTCTCTGACGTAAGGGGATCTGTACAAAATTATTCTTCGGTAAATCCCAGCGAAAGGCATACATTTTTTTCTTGAAGGAATCCAGTTCCTTTAGCCTTTGCATTAGACCTTCATTTTGTAGCGTAGCTCTATTTGAGCCAGCATATTCGGAAACGCCAGTATAGACACAACCGGGCGCGGATCGTAAGTTAAGTTGAAATGCCCGCTCGTTTTTATCATAAATAGCATCTCATTAGAGTAATTCGGAGGCAAAATACCATCAAAATCTAAGAATGCTCATTTCGCATGCCATAAATTCAAAAATGAAGTAACAAAAGATTAAAACTTGGGCAAAGAATATGCGAAGGTACTTAGCAGGAAGACCTCCAGAGGATATCTTTGGCCTCGTGGTAAATCATTTTCTCATCGATAGAACACAACAAAAGCACTATCTGTATTTACTGCATTACTTTATCGCTAATTTGAGGTTCTATATCGCTTTGAGGTACATTAATGCGCGAATTTTTCACCAGTGAGATTAAAATGGAGTGAAGAAGTGCTTCCGTGGTGCTGTGATCGAATCTTTAGAATTCATACAATGTTGTCCAGGAGATCGTTCGGAAAGCTAGTGAACATACTGAGGGATGAAAATCAATTTTTACACAAAAGTAGGAACCCTCAGCTGTGGATCTTTAATCAAGTATTTCTTTTTGGCATGTAATTCTACTCTATTTACATAATAATTCTCATTAAATAATCAACGCAAAATGCGTTTTTGATGTCGTTAACATTTGGAAGTATATAAAAAGTTTTACTAATGCTCGTGTGAGTATTCAGACCGAAATTATTTCACAGTCGGATGCGGAAGAACGTATTTAGCTATGTGAGAAGGTTAGTTCTATGTATGGATTCGAAAAGTCTTTTCTGTTACCGATGGAACAACCCATGCGTTTGAAAACACATCATCCTACCAGAAAACGGATGTCACAACACGAAACATAGCTCCTACCATATCAGATCAGAGCACTGCATCGGCCATGTTTAAGGCCGATTTAAGTTCCTAGGGAAGCTTCATATGATGCTCAAAGGCACTATACAATTTATATGAATGCACGGTGCGCAGGTGCTCTCCTTGGATCATTGGATTTCGTCGGACATTGAGAAAACCAACACCTGCAGACAAAGACTCACAGGAAGCTCGCTGCTCCTTTCTCTCTTTAAGCATCGTGTCATACAGTAGCACAGCTCGCCAATGGCAAGGAGAATTTGGCTTTGTAGAGAGTTAGTGATTCCTTGGATGGTTGGATGGTATAATTGTACTGCGGTTTGTAAAGCCTAACCGTGATCCGCGGAATGCTAGAACCTTGCGAAGAATCAGATCATAAGAACAGAGGACTCAAGGGGTGAAAACCCGGGCAGCAAACGATATCAAGATGTGTAAATGCAACTAGGTATCAGCTCTGAAGATAAGGGTCTTTTCATCAACGAAAACCTTGAAGTCCCTATTATTTTTCGAAACCGAAGTCCTGGGTGAAAGATTGATCACAAATCAAAGACGAACAACAAAATGCGTAGTATTATATAATATATAGAGAGGTAAAAAGGGCGGAACCATGTCACATAAGCATGGCTGATAGCAAATTTTCCGTCGGCAAGGAGTTGAAAGGGCGAAAGTTGGGAGTCAAGTTCAGGGCCAACACCTTTTTTGCTTTTTATTCGAGAACCCTAGTGGCCAGGGATGTATAAACACTGTTCAGCTATGTTACAACTATCTATAAAGGCGCTGTAAGTAAAGCCAATATCACTCAATTAATAATTATCCAAATTAGAGATGAGATAAGCCAACACGTGGCACAATATGAGGCTGTTTCCTGCAAAATATCAATCCCAAGTTGGGGGTGGAGTGGTCTGGACCGCACGCCATCCGGTCCAATGGGGTGGTTTTATAGTACCATGATCAATGGGTGGAAAGGTTTGGGTGTTTTACTCTTGGAAGATATATCCGATCTAACAAACAAACGATAAGAACAAACAATGCATTAAGGTAAGTGCAGTGCTAAATGACGTGGCAAGGAACGTGGGCGTGAGGGAATCGGAGACGTACGGAAAGGTTCGGAGAGTTTTGATGCAAAGGCATGATGCAGCAGCCGTCATGTCCAATGCGGCCTGCTTGATGGCTGGCCTGAAGGTAGTCTTTTAGGGAGCGTAGTTCCTTCCCCATTACCGTGTCTACATACGTTTTTGGGTCGATTGTGGTTGTCTGGAAGACTATGTGATAGATCGGATATATCTGATATGCACTAAATTTAAACCCGAAAAAAATCTAGAAGAAGACCAAATTCGGATGCAGTATCGGAATTTGAAAGATATTTTTACAGTTTCTGAATTTGCAAGATATTTTTAATTTGGATGAGTGTGGCAAATTCATGGATTGATTTTTTATATTAAGACACGGTGTCATCAATAGATGTCATTACACGTCTAAGGTCGTCATACTTTTCGTAGACGTCGCCGTATTTAAAGTTCGAAATCGACGTCGTCGAGGAAAGCCCCCGCCATCAACTACCCCATCGGCTCACCCCTTTTTGTTCCCTCAACATGACCAACCTCCGCCCGTCCCTCACAATTTCCAAGTCATCCCGAGGCCGCCGTCCCCTCAACGCTCTGGCCCTGATGGCAAATGGTCCAACCGACTACGATAACTACTGTAGAAGAATGGACCGGGAACGCGTTCGGGAGTGGGTCCGCCGTAACTGCTTCGAGCAGGCAGAAGAGGAACAGGAGGTGGAGGAACAGGAGTATGAAGAGGAGGACTGGGTAGAACCGTGGGAGCCACTAGTGTACAACGGTGTGGGAGCTCACATGGAGAACGAAGGGGAGACTGAGGGAATAATCATTATCTCTGACTCTTCTGACGAAGATGAAGAGAAGGGTGAAGAGGAGGACGAGGAGGATGAGGGGGAGGGAGACATGGAAAGCGCTGGAATAGTGGGGAGGGGGCCGGAAAGTATGGACCAGGTGGTCCCGACTCTTGAACCGTATTGGGGTATCTTCAGTGGTCTAGATATTTCCCAAGGGTAATGGAGAATTCTAAGCCGTTCGAGGATATTTGTAGGGACTGCCTGGGTGGAATGGATATTTTGGGGGAACTGTTTGGCTCTGATCTAGAGGGCTCAGATATTAAGGAAGGAATCTTGATATTTATCCTGATAGTATCTTCTGTTAGTCTTTCTCGTTCACAGGATTCCATTTAATGCATTTTATGTTTCTTAATATGTTTATTTGAGACTTTAGGGTTAGCCGAAAAGTCTATATAAGCTGAGTAAACTACTTCCTCTTGTGGAGGTCAAGCAAGTTGGCAGACAACTTCAAATCAAGTCTCGAGTAGTAGGAAGTTGAGAGTCAACTTCAGACCCAAGAACCATTCTTCTAAAGGTGGTCAGAGAACATCAGTGGTAGACCCTGCTCCTACTTATACTTGCTTGTAGCCCTCTCAACTTTCTTCTTTACTCAACCCTTTTTGTTCGTTCAACTATACTACGGTAGCACTTTTGTCGCTTGCAACACCTCCTTCTTGGGGTAATTGGTTCTGGGTATCTCTTCTGGCGACAATTTACCCCTATTAATATTTTCCAAAAGTAAAATACCTAAACCTTTCCCCCGTCTAAGGTAAGCATAGGTTGTAAGGTGCCGCTTACAAAACTGCGTAGTGATGAGTTCTCTCATTTATTCAGCCATATACGTTTATTCTCAACAGGTTGAGCTCCTCAAAATAATTTTAGAAACTCTTGAAAGCCTTTTTTGTGACACCAGTGCGTAAACTTCGATCTAGGGTTTTCTCATTTCAAATTACTTTTCGTTGAGCTCATTTTTATTCGCCTCGAGCTCGACATCCTTTGCTTTTAGGTCGCTAGAAGTGTCAGACGACGAAGTAAACTACCCAATTATTCCCCTTTTAGGTCCACATCTTTTTCAGAAAAAGCAGTGCTTTTTCCATGGGATCTAAAATCTCCTCAGCTGTTTTGTTACCATTCTCGTTGAACTTTTTCTGTGCTTCCCAAAGCACATTTATTGCTTCTAGTCTTGATGAAGCGGATCTTTTTCCCTATCTCCTCGCCTCTGAGCGTGCTTCTCCATTATCCTGTGACATTGAGCCTCTCTGGCAAGATTGGTGATGGTCAAAGTCTTGAATCAACGATGATTTCAGAACTTGCCTCTCAAATTTACACTCTTTTGGATCCGCATCTGATTCCATCAAAGTATCTTTACTGTCATGTAAAACCATGGGATAGACCGGATATATCTTCCAAGAGTAAAACACCCAAACCTTTCCCCTGTCATGGAGGAATTTGCTCCTTGATCGTTTTTTCAGTCGAGTTCTCATCAAGGCCCTTGTTACCTGACCCTAACTGAGGCACTGGAATTGGTAGTGTATTCTCTTTCTCAGATAGGAAAGCGTCAGCTTCCAGTACTGTCTGAAAGTACTCTCAAAGCACATGCCCTCTAAGATATTCCGGGCCCCAATCGACCACATCTTTCAAACATTACAGCACCCAAACATTACAGCACCCAGACGAAGGCTTTGAGCCAGCCATTTAGGCACAACAGTGACATTACCCATTATCCTGAACACGTCTAGCATACACCGGGGATAGCCGAACCGCACTTTTCAAACATTAAAGAACCAAATCGATTCCCCAAACATTTCCCCGATATCAAAAAATAATCTCTCTCACCCTCCTTCAAACAAACCGGGGATCCTTTTCATTGAACAGTGCCTTGTATTGAGATAATAACTTTTTAGTTTACCTCTAATCTGCATCGCTTTGACCTTTCCACACTTGCAGTTCCAAGTAGTCTTAAAATGAGCGATAGAATTTCGCTTTTGGAAAAATTTTATACTTCCTGTAATGAGAAACAAAGTATTCAACTAGTTCAATTAGTTCATCTTCTTCTTGCAGCGACCATGTCCGCCATGATTTTTCCTTTTTCTTACCAACTCCTCTTATAGGAGCAGAAAAGCCTCTCTACTCCCCATTGGCGACTCTGGGTCCTGATCCGTCCGGATAGTTCTTATCCATCTTAAGACTTACGCTTGACTCAGTTTCCTTTGGCATTGATTGTAGGGGTTCTGAGAGCGCAGTAAATTTTCGGTGGGTAACAGGCCCACCTTCCAAGTGGGCTCCCAGATCAGGATCCCCACTTGCAGTGTCTAGCTCCTGTAAATGAGCTACGGTCTGCTCTATATCCGATCAATGAAGGCCCCATTCGTCCACGAGAATGGGCACAAAGCCAGGGTAGGTTAATCTTTACGAGTTGTTCAGTGTTGCACAGAAGCGTGCGGAGGGTATTCAGAAATTAACTACGAATGCGGGCGGCGGGTGGAAACCTGTCGCGTCTGTATCACTTGGAGACTAAACGCAAAATGGGTAACGGGTAACGGAAAACTATGGGATAGATCGGATATATGTTCCAAAGGTAAAACACACAAACCTTTCCCGGTAACCACGTCGCGGAGCTCCTGTTGAGGGAAGGAACCACGACGGGAAGCAGCGAAGGAAGCAAGGCGGCGGAAAAAACCCTTGCCGTCGTCGCCCAAGGCGCCATAGATATCAATCCCGACGGGGGAGAGGAGGATATCGTTTTGGTCGCAGTAAGTGCTGTAATGACATTGTTTCTCGGGCTCCGCGAGTGTCGCGGCAGCAACAAAGCCAGCGTGCAGTGATGCCACACCCAAGCTGTGCTTGCGGTTTCAAAAGTGGAGAAAGTGGTCTGCCCTGCTCTGATGGAAAAGGAGATCCTTTTGGGGGGGGTTCTGGGTGCGCCAAGTTTCACGATCCATAATGGAACGAAAGAAGCCGCTGGTGAGTCTAATCGATAGCCCTATTTCCACATGTCGTTTGAACTGAGGCGACGAGTCAAAGCTCTCCCCAAAATAGTAGTCCGTGCAGATGAGATATTTGGAGGCTTTCCATGCTTTAGATTACTCAGAGAAGTTCATAATTCTACAAACAGCTTACGGGTGAAGCACAAAGCCAACTCTGTTTGATTCGAATTACAAGGCGGAAAGCCTTTTTAACAGTAGCGCTGACGTATTTTCCACATTAGGTCTTCCCCGGGCCTCTATCCCCCGCCCCTTTGACTGCCAGCCCTGTTGCTCCCGATGCTGTCGCTATTCTCTGTCTATCCCTCCTGCTCCCGCAGCTGTGCCGGCGTCCTCTGCTTCGACTTCTTCCCTGAGCCCCGTGTCCCTCCTCTGGTTGACCCTGCTCCAGCAACCCCCATTGCACCCGCCTTTGTCATCCCCACGCCAAGCTGTCCACAATCTTGCTCAATCTGCTGCGCCAGCCTCCTCTACATAAGCTTCTGCCCCTACAGTACTGTACGCACGGTATGTACAGTACTGTACGGTACAGTACCGTATCGTACAAGGGTACAGCTACCGTTTTGTAGCCTCTATAACTGTGTAATCATCTTCGATTACTTTACCACAGACATATGTAGGTGCAACATGCAGTCTTGAATACCCCACTGTAACAAACCTAACAAAATTAGGTTTGAATAGGGTGGATTAACTCTGCATGTTGCCGGGCGCGACATATTACAGACGCGGCACACGTGGACCAAATCGCATAACTAAGCTGCTGATAAAGCCGAGTCTTCACTCCTCCCGTCGAGCATCCGCTGCGGGTTGCGACAGCGACCGCGTATTCGTCGATTACCTTCGACGTCGTCGCAGACGGCGATCCAAGTGAGTCGAAGGCTAGCGGCACAAACTTCCATCCCAGTTTTGATCGTCCTGGGATGGCTGCTACTTTGCTGGCAAGCTCCCTATTTTCCCGTCTTTCCGCTGCATTGGCAACGGCGCGCGCCCCACGCGCTCCAAGGACATGAACCCCTCTTGTAATGGCGATGTTACTGTGACGTCGTATGCCACCGGGAGGGGCGGCAAGGTGTTGATCTCTTCCGACCTCGGGTACACTAGAATGTCGGCAGGCCGTGCATTCAGTCCGGGAAGTAAGTATTTCACCTCATATTGGACGCCGACTCCTGCTGCTTTGAACAATTGTAATCATCTTCATGTTTTGTAAAAGGCGTACAGGCCTAGCTCTTATACTATCCACCACTACCGTACAGTACACTGTACAGTACTGCAGTATCCTTACGGTAGGCGTGTTGAAGTTCTCTGACCTCTGCAATCAAAGTCTGCCACTTGGCATATCTTTAACTTTACGAAGTGGCCAGCCCTCAAAGCCGTACCCTCACGTTGCAGTTTTCGGGCTTTGTGAGCCTGAAAAAATGATAGACCAATAATTGGTCCTCAATCGGACACTTCTTTGACGAAAAAAATGCATAAGCTCAAGTACGAATACCGTACCTTTACTGGAGAATGGGGAACGACAAGTGATGCCAGCGGTATCGCCAGCGGTATCACTTGTTTAAGCACTGTTCATCTTTTAAAGAAATCTAGCAATAAACCATTCCACGGTACGATCTCTGAATACTCTCCGCGCACTTTAATGCCTTAGAACTCGTAAAGATTTACCACACAAAGTCGTTCTTTAGTTTTCTTTTTTGAATAACCGTACAAAGGAGTATGCAAAAACCAACAGTATTGCCTAGTCGTTTATCGAAATCGTTTCCTTTCCTGACCCTTCAGCACATCCCATTCCACAAACGTTGCCCATGGTACTTTGGGTACACTTCTTTACCTAACACACCTGAATGCAAGTTCATAGGACCAATAACCTTTGCACCATTCGGAGTAAACCAACCACATTAACCCTCTACCGTACATGCTTTACATAATGAGTGAACATATACGTTTCTCTCCGTACACTTCAGCTGAGTATTTTGTTCACAGCTCTATTTCTGAATAAAGCATGTATAAACATTTTTGCAGTCATTAAAAAGGATTCTATGACGTAACATGACAATAAATGGGAAAGTTTTGGGTAGTTTACACTTGGAAGATATATTCGATCTATCCTAAAGTATTCCAGTCAACCCCAATTGATTCAAATGGGCATGCAGACACAGTAATGGGGCAGGCACTTCGTTCCCTAAAAGGCCACCTTACGAGGCCAGCCATGAAGCAGGCTTCATTGGACATGACGGCTGCTGAGCGTGCCTCAGTTGGAAAGCTAATTTGCATTCATGATTGCACTAGTATTCAAGAGTAATTTGGGGTTACTTTAAGGTATGAAGGATGTGGTCGGTTGTATCCACGCCGCTGAGAGTGCATAACACTAGTATTAACGTGGAACAGGGTTAACTCACCAAGCATCACCTAAATACGTAAAAGGCAGACACCTGCGAGGATCCCCCGAGAACAAAGATTAACATTCTGCCGTAGAATGCAATCCAAAATCATATATAGAAGTTTCCCTCTAAAATGCATGATTTTTACTATTTTGTATTTTGGCTGAATGCATATATTCAAATCACAATCGGAATAACATAACTCTTCTCCCAAACTGCTTGAACACGATCCAAACTCGATAGACATAAATATAATCATCTTTTCTCATGTATTTATTATAAAAGACATAAAGGTACTGTACAATAAATGCCTAGTTTAGGTGCTTGAAATGTTATTTAGTAGGGACGCAGCATATTACAGCAGTTTGGGACGGCAGTTGGCAGAAGAATGACAAAAACAAAGTAAAACCAAATTGGCTCCCCGCTGGATAATCGTATGCCAGGGGATGCTCCTAGCAAAAGTTAATATCAAAAATCTTAGCTTTATTGATAATGTGGAACATTCTTTTTTCGTTGTACAAGTTTTAATTAAGATAAAGGGTTTCTATTTCTATGGACGCAAAAACAATGGTGGAAGATTCATTTGTATTCCGGAGTAATTTTAACTCTTTGCTAGACATTTATTTGTGATGAAGTATTTGCATTACACTTGTGCGTACGTGCGGTGATCAGAAACGAAATACGTTAAATTACTATTTTTATTGCTAAATAGAAACAATTAGAGCCTTAGTCACCTCCTTTCAGTCAGGAGCATAAATAAATGTTCACCACACCTCCAAGCATATGATATGCTCGGGGGTTAGTAGAGAGAAAATCATTATTGGAAAAAAGCCGTGGAAAATGGATGCTTTTACCCTTATCTGTGTCCACAGGCGTTAACGTGTCCATAACTTTCTCGTGTTGAGAAAGACGCTGAACATTTTCCAACGTCGAAGTTTCAATGCCTGAAAACGCAAAAATATCCCAATCGAGTCTCATCTACTCGTTCTTAATGATACCGGATTTGATTTGTCCACATTCTTTAATTACATTACCTAGAACAAAATGACATCGAAATTTAGGTGCAAACTCATGTCAGCAATACTGCAGTTGCGCAGAACTTTAGGAAACTTCACTGAAATGAATCATATAACTGAAATAAAACCTGGCTCTAGCAAGGCTGTTAAGTATCTAACACGCCGGAAAGCTTGCGATGCAGTTGTTTCAGACCAGTTCTTCAAAAACTATCCTTGTCACATCAAATAGAAGTGGAATAGCGGGCGTATTAACTTAAAAATAGATCTAGTGGATTCCTACTTCCCTACACATACAAGTTTTCAGAAATAATCACTATCCATTTCAAAATGCGTCGAGAAGAACTGTACCCGTTACACATCAAGCATATGATATGCCATCCCTAACCGCTATTTAGAGGCCAGGCCGATATTCTTTCGCAGTGTACAACCGCCATATTGCCTTATATTAAGAAAATGAAGGATACAAAGGGCTAATCTTCCGGAATGCGGGAACATGATGTTTGCATATAAATGATAATTACGGAAGTTATTACAAGAGAATCAACCGATATACCTTTTCTTCCTTCCGGAGAAGCGGAGCGTAATTTCAAATGACAGCAATCTGGTGTGGTTGCGGCTATCGCCATCTAGAGATTTTGAGGAGGATCCAGACAATCAAAAGTTCTATGACAAATTTAATTTGGGAACCTGGGATCACCGGTCTTTGCTTTTCTAGATAGAGGCACCAACTTCCCACCTAGTTTCTGATGGCGAAAGTTAAAAAATTTTCAAAATGTGCACCCGCATCAAGGGTTTGGTGGATCTCTTGGAAGAGGTTTTTCCATGAAACTGTAGAAGTCTCACTTCAAATTTTACATCTGGTTACTAGTTCCTCCCCCATTACTGTGTCGGCACACCTTTCGGCACACCTTTTTGAGTCGTTTGTGGTTTTCTGGAAAGCTTTAGGATAGATCGAATATATCTTCCAACAGTAAAGACACCCAAAACTTTCCCCCGTTACTAGAGGAGGGCGGGAAGGGGGCGCAATCTCAAGGTCGCATTACGCAAAGATAGAGCGGAAGGCTGGGATATAATGCAGTTGCCGTATGCT
This sequence comes from Kappaphycus alvarezii, assembly GCA_002205965.3. NCBI lineage: Eukaryota > Rhodophyta > Florideophyceae > Gigartinales > Solieriaceae > Kappaphycus > Kappaphycus alvarezii. The sequence goes on from NADL03000481.1 coordinate 1,376,031, forward strand.
CAAGGACGCGATGTCGAGAAGGCATCTTCTGACGAGAGTACCATGTTGTTTGGTCATGTTCTACAAACGTGCGAATGAGAGGTCTTTTTGTGTTCAGCATACTTAAAACGTAAATTTGAAATTAGTTGGAATTTGGAAATCAAGACTGCTCCTAAAATGGCGACCTTTTGACGGGGGCTACCAGAAATAGATAACCTTTGCGAACCATATGGTTGTACCGAGGAGTGGTTTTTGGTACAGTTTTGCGGTACTTTACAGTTTAGTCAAGTTGTTTCGCATCATAAGAGGTTAAAAATAAGTCTTGACGCTTCTGTCATAATCTTGTTGAAACCACACTTTCCGCAAATCGACCAAGGATTCCTGTTCTCATCACCGTATGATATGCTATTTGGATAGTCGAATATGAAGTAACTTTGTGCAGCCTCCTTTTGGCCCCTTGGTGGCCAATGAGGAATTAATTGCAGGATCAAGTCCTGGGGTGATTTGCACGTGGAACAAGAGCTTATTTTGATACTTTGCAGGAACCTCAAATCGCTCGCACTACTGGGGAGGGATGAAACATAGACCGCGTAAGGCGGGAAAAGCAAGTTTGGAGACCGCTGGAATTTGACTGTCTGAATGAAGAAATTAGCATTGCTGAGGGAGTTTCCGTAAGAAGTTACTCATCGACAGGAAGTGAGATCAAAATCTTGGAAAAGTATAAAAATTATAGGCACAGTTGGTCGGTGATGGAAAATAGTCAGCATCTTCGTGCAGGGCCCTTGACAGTGGAAAGAATAACGCAATGCATGAAAACAGGAAAAATGTCTCCTAGGGAAACGGCTCGGGGGTCGAACTGATATGACTAGTCAGGAGGAATCAGGTTCTTTGGCCGTGTGAGAGAACGACACAAGAATCTTGCGATTCAAGCCAAGTAAACCGACAAGAATTGGTGTGCAGTGAAAAGTATAACTTAGTTAAGTCTACTCAGGTTTCGACGTCTACAGATGGTGAAAAGTGCCATCACTAAACGTTGAGTCTAGATGTCAGCAGCTCTTGTTGTAACAACATTGTTTCTGCCAATTGGGAACACGAAATGAGTGATGTCAAGATGTGCTGACCGAACTGGAAAGAGGAGGAATAGTAGCTCCAAGAGTCAGGGACATCGTACTTACCAGTAGACATCCTGCGATGATTCTGTTTGCTGGTGTTTTCAGGACGAGAAAAGCGCACAAGGTGCTATTATGGAACAGGTTGACAGCTTATAGTGATTTGTACTCAGGAGAATGGATGAGAGGTGAGAAAACTTTCTCGGCGGGGATTTTGAAGATGTGGAAGCGTATGCACTGGGCGCCTTTTCTTCATTGAAAAAATTAGATATCAAGGTAGTTGCGTTCCAACAGGTTCAGAAGGATTGAATTGGATAGTAGATACTGTACAGGACAGCTTTGCAAAATATTTGCACCCTCTGGCTGATGGATAAACTGAGCTGGCAAATGATTGGGCGATTTAGTTTCACTGGGCACTTGATCATGGCTGTCATTTTTTTTGATCTTGAAGGGAAGTACAACATTTTTTAATTGGTCCATAATGGTCATTCATGTACTATTTTTTCCAGGAGGTACGTAACTATAATTCATTTGGCCAATCAAAGCACCCCTCGGCGCGATGCGCCGTGCACGTTACAATGATGTATGAGCACACTAGCGCTGTAATACTATTCTTTGCCACCTGGCGAATGCCGCATTATCCAGTGTGCCCTATTGGGCTTTGACGTTGTCGTCGATTTAGCCAAAAAGCTCACTTACAGTAAAAGTGGCAGGATGACCAACAATTATTCTCTCACTAGAGTTCAGAAGCACAGTGCAGTTCCCTGCAAGAGTACGCGAACCATCTGGCAATTTGGTATTTAGTTTTTGCTCCCTCGGCATCTCTGTTGTCCTTTTCTTTATCACACCTCTTACACGTATGCTTAGCCATTGTTCAGTTCCACACTTTGTTCCCCGACAACCCTACTGCCCCCAAGTTTTTAGGACCAAGAATAAAGGACGCTCCACATTACACACTTCAGAAAGATCCACGCGGCAATACAGAAGTATGATTGCATACTGTACAGTACATTGTTGGCCTGACAGTAGTGTACAGTCCATTAGTGTACAGTACTGTACAGTAGTACACTACTTACCTCATTCCTCCGATTTGATACCCAACATAACCGGGCTAAATATGAAGAAAAGTGGTATTGGCAAGCCGTGGTTTACCCAACAGCATCCTGTTCCATTATTGTTCCTACTGATGCTATTACACTGTATTTTGGTCAAAAAGATAATCAACATAACGCTTTGCTCATAATTGTTATTTTTCTAGCTCTTCTTCTGTATGAAATGATTTCAGTCATGGGTTCGTCCTCTGAAAACTGCCAGATACGCTATCATCTGTCCCTCTGTTCAGTACGAAATCCAGCGAAACCTTAAACACTTCCCACTCCCCCCCTCTCCACTTCCCGTACAGTACTATACCTCAAATCGACGCAACACTTCCAAGTCTTTGTCATACAAAACACCCCACTTCCATCTCGTTTCCTCCGATGCCGCACTTTAAACCACAACTGCGATACTCCCATGCCATCATGCCATAGTGCAACAAAATCCTCTCCCACTTCTGCATGTGTACTCCTTTTCAATGCCGTAGCAGATCGCGTGTTCTTACACACCTGTCGTTTAAAATCCTTGTGTACGTTTTACCCATCCCCCCTTCCCCTCCCTCAATCCACTTGTATATATACTTCCCGCCATCAAGATCCGTCACCGAGTAATGTCATCAACGTCCGCATTGTTTCCATCAATGGTTTCTGTATCCTCGTCTATGCGCCATTTAAGCCATTACTATTCAGCTTGTATCCCCCTGTTAGAATATTTCCCTCACCGTAAACCCGTTCTGACTTTCTACTTTTTCACCTCTACCTCGGTGTCTTCAAAGATTTTGTGTTATGCTGGTCGTCCAACAATATCAAATGTCCTCCCCGGGCCCGGAAACCTACATACGAAGCCTGGCCTCAATTGTTCGCTTCTACAACCCAATTCTTCCCCCAGTCGCTCCTCACCTTCGCAAAATCCTGTCGTTTTGCAAACGCTCTTGGATACGTGACTTTCTATTCAACGCTGACCCAACTCATCTCCAAGTTCTGAGCTCCCCATACTCCAAGCAACACGCAGTCACCTACGAAATCGCCGTTTCCCGCTATCAACCTCCCATCGTCGCCACCCCATATGGTCTAGCCTTCGATTCTTCCGTCGTCTTCATCCCTGCCTTTAGTGTAGATGATATTAGTGTCGGTTTCGGAGTCGATGAGAAGAGTTACACGAGCACCCAGTCCTACAATGAGTCCGAGTCTCCACGGCATATCACAAACGAGGTCAAGCGCCACATTGAACAGTTCCGATATGTACGTGATGACAGGCAAGGAATTCTTATCATGCTTTACAATCACGATGACTATGTAGAGATTGAATTCAGCGCACATCACAACACGCGTACCCGTCAGAGATCGACATGCCGGTTCAACCGAGGAGCACTCATGGCTTTGCTGTATGCTGAGTCGGATCTTATGACCGACCAGTCAATGCTGCGGACCATCATGTGCATACAGTTTATTGATGAGTTTCGACATTGTCCATCCTGTGGAACAGTCCCCAACGTGTCTTGTGGTTGTTCTCTCTCTTTGGTTCCTCCAAAACACTCGTTAGACTTTTCGAATCATGCTGCGCAGATGATGTCACACACTGGCAATTATCACGGTATGGTTCATTTATCACATTTCTCTAACGGTGAGCAGAACAGTGGGGTAACGCTAGGAAGCAGCATCAACGTCAAGTTTTCCACGGCTCCGAATCTCGTTAGCAGACTGACAGATCATGTTTTAAGTCGAGACCAACCGAAGTGGCCGTGCAGCCCGCAGGCTAGCGGGTTCAGGCTTCTGTTCCTCGTCTCCATTCAGAAGCCGTGACATCAACCTCAACTCTTTTCCAACCGGCACTGAACGCCCCTCAACAGGAAATGGGAGGAATGTTACCGACCGCGTCAGTGGAGGAATTTGAAATAAGTAAGGCAGTAAGGATGTCTTTACCGATGCAAACTTCGTTGGAAGTCAAGCAAGAAACTCCTGTTGCGAGGATGACGAGTGAGGAATTGGAGGCCCAACGGCAACGTGAGATCAAAATAGAGCGGAAGAGAGAACGCAACCGAGCATCTGCGCATCGCAGTAACATGAAGAAGAAGCGGGAGAATGACGAAAGAAAGGCGAGTTTAAACATACTTCGGCAACTGGAAACAGATTTGAGAGCAAAGGAGAGACGTCTGCGTGAAGAAAACCTAAGATTACGAAATACGATTTATGGGGGAGCAAATCCGGTACGCAATCCCAACACAGATCCAGGATAGCAAGAATGAAGTGAATGTGAATTACGGTAGAATTGGGTGATTTCCTCTGACTTTCCGCAAGCGGGCCAGCATTGTACGGTACATAGTCCCGCTGTGGTGCAAAGCGTTGTGTTTATCATTTGCTCTAGGCAGGTGCTGGTGGGATAACTCTATGAATGGCCTTGATGCAATTGTAAGCGTAACAGAACTGGTTGAGGCACTGCAACTCTTTTTTTGTAGTTGATGGGAAGACTTGCAAAAGGTGTTAGTGCTTCTGGTTTCGTTTGTTGGGAGGTTGGGGCGAACTTTCAAGGAGCATTTTTCCAAGCTAAATTGAATTGAATAACGGGGAATCGCGGTTTGATTATAACCGCCACAAAATTGTTGATTACAGTATAGATGGTGTTTTGTTTTGGAGTTGTATTGAATGTAATAGTTGCTGGTTAGGTAAGGTGCTGATTCGGAAAAGAGCACTATCAATTTACAGTATTACATAACTGCGATGTAAATGGTGCGCCAGGGTTTCAAAAGGGTGATTACCGGTGAGTTTGGGGATATTACAACGATGTAGCTACCTCGAGGTTGTAGACGTCTCAATATGATACAATGAGTAGTGGACCTTGGATAGAAATCCTCATTCTGCGTTATTGTTGAGATGAAAAGGGAAATTGGCTACCACAGATAGGAGCCCTATGAGATCAGGTCAAGAGGTGCGCAAAGGGTTAGACTTTGGCTCATGTTATATTTGCAAACCAACGTATAGCAATGGCTAATGTTGACGGGAATTAAACGGTGGTGTTGCACAACTTTTGAAAATATAGTGAAATTTGGGTCAGCAACTGAAGGATTCTATTGCGGGGATTGCAGCCCTTGACGGTTGGCATTGATACTTTCTGTCCACCGGTCCACATGGATGTTGATGCCAGCAGTTGGAAATAGTAAGTGTTGAGGTGTCAAAGTCTAATTCGGGCGTTTTTTTTACATGACCTATCGATCATGTCAACAATTTTGATTCCCCATTTCGTGTAGTGCAGTGTAATTACAGTACCTCACAGTACTGTACATGAGTAGATACAGATCTTATTTCATGCAAAAGAATTTCACAGCCAAAAATTACAGGATGCAGAATCTGCCTGTGTAGAACAGTATGGCCTATGGTTATAGCAATGACAAAATGATAAAGGCTTTTTATCGTTGGATAACTTTTTTTTTAAAAAAGGTCACTTGAATGTTGCATGAACTGCAGTATCCTTTGGCGGCAAATTTCTCCGTGTAAGCGTTTTGTTCCGTAATAATGTTCAGTACTCAATTTAAGTCGAGGGTGTCATTTTACAGTAGATTGAGAACAAGAGTCTAGGTGCGAATTCGAGTGAAGAGAGCCCCTGTAGGTCGAATTTGCAAGGAACTCGGTGTAAGGAGTGCGGGGTGGACCAGACTACCAGAACAAACGCTCCGTAATTTAAGGTGAAAATTCAAAATAGTAGCATTTGCTACTCAAGCAATTGGTCAGGAAGTTTTGAGAGGTTGCCAGCTGGAAGACGTCTACCTACTACCACTGCTCGGTACTGTCCTAATTTGCAACTGGCGGACTGACTTGTGCTGGGAATAAGGGCTTCAATACAAGCGAAACTTGATTCTTAATGGCAATCCACATGAGAAAACCGTTGTGTTCTGAAGAAAATCCCAGTCCGCGAGATATTTTGTGGAAGGTAGGTCAAGTTTGAGCAAAACTGTAAACAAGTCACGGAACTGAAAACCACCTTCCGGCAGCATTGTTGACAAAGCGGTTTATACAACACGTGCTGTTAATAGGACTAAGGTATTGTAATTTGGGCGAGTCTGGAGAGAAATTTGTTCAGCTGGTAATTGTGCGGTGGCACGGCATTTATCACCTGAAAAAATCCTTACGTACCTGTTAAACTAGAGAATACGTAGTGCGTGATCCAGCGCACTCACATGCTCTTGTACCCTTCTGTGCTTACTCGAGGGCTTTTGTAGTAAAGCCAAGATGTCGGGGCCTGTAACCTGTAAACAGGTTGCCCAGTCTAAAGATTGATGTCGCATTGCCAACTCTTTGATATCTCTGCTATTGTGACCCGCCAGATCCGGAGGGGAACTGTCACATAGTTCTTTGTTAACTGCGGCACTGCGTTACTGTACAGTACAATACAGTGCACTGAACACTGATCTGCGGCGTAGGAAGTATTCTACCGTACTGTACTGTACACGACGGTACCTGGTACAGTGCATTTCTGCACTGCTGTACAGTACTGTGCAGTACAGTACAAGTGTATGCTACCCCTCAGTCGATACAGCCTGTATGCAAGCATGGCAACCCTTGAGTACTGGACAGTACAGTACACTGCAGTTACTGCGCAATGCGTAATCCTTTTGCAAAAACTGTAAATTCTCCGTTGCCTTGAGAGGTCGTCAATCTGCCCTAAGGCAAATTCCATTGTTTCCATCCTTGTCTATTCGCGAAATTGAAAAATGAAGAAAAGTCGCTCATGATAACTTTACGGCATTCGTATGACCAAGTCCGCTGCAGCATCCCACTGTATTGCTAGCTGAGAGCTCAAGGGGTGGTCCACGTCGCCCACGTGCAGCGACATGCGCGAAAAAGTTGATTGTGCAACCGACGACCACATTGCACAATGAATGCGCCGATAGGTGCGCGTGCCAATAATTCCAACAGATGTGTTGCACTTCTCCGGTGCGACGCAAGACACCCACTATGAGGAGGATGGTAGCAGGGGAAGGCGAACCCAGGGAACCGAAGGCCAGCAGTTGGAACTTGAAATTGTGGGTCTGTGTGGGGTTGTGTGAGGGCGGGGGAGAGACGACGCAACAGTTTTCGCTTCAGGTCAGTCACCTTGTTGCGGTGCGCAAACGCGGCAGCATCGCCCACTTCCCGAGGGGCCTTTGATCGTACGTCATGCTTGGACGGTCAGATGGAGGTGACACCGCAGGCGATTGGGCGGACCACGGTGCCGTCAGGAGCTGCTGCTGGATGAACCAATATGTCAGTGCGTCGCAGCTCAGTGCCTGGCACGAGAAGCTGGACCTCGATCTGGCCGTCCAGGCCTGCTGCACCGACGATACGGCCGGCAAGGTCGTTGCGGGGCGAGTCATGCCGGTGTTTGCAACCGAACCCAGAGGGTCGCAGGTCCACTGCCTGGTCTCCGAATCTGTACATTGGTCCTTTATATGCTTGCAGTTCCGAAGAAGCGAGTCATCGGAATGGACAACCCGAGGTAGCGTCGTAGCATAATCCTCCAGTGCGCCGCAGACACTTCCATATCGGCGGAGAGATGTGCAAAAAGGAATACGACAACGGGACCTTTGTAGATGCGAGGCTACGTATCCGGTGCCTCACTGCGGCGGCGGTGCAATATTGCACTGGCGTTTTGCGTTTTGTAAAAGTGTTTCGCACGGAATCAGTACAGTTGCCCCTGATTAACATAGACAGCTAAATTCTATGCGGTAGAGACTGTAGCGAGGGAAAGACAGCCCAGCTAATGTTACTTGGCTTTCAATTCGAGCCTTTACAAAGTCAAAACAAAGTTTCCTGACCTCAAAGAAACAACCAAGGTATAGCGCAGGATGGAGCCGCGTTTACACTGCTTCATCCTGCGCCAGCATAGTTGCTACTGATGCTAACTTTATGATCAGCCCGTATTCTGCACCGAACAGTCAATCCTCGTCCACCGCCCCTTCCTCCTCTCACGAGTCGAAGAAGCCAAAAACGGACTGTACCAAGCCCCATGCAATGCACTGAATATAGATTTTCACCCGATGGCATTTGATGTTTTCGGCTCAGTCGGGCCCGGTACCCAAACCGGCCTCCACCGTATGTCTGAATACGTAGCCTCTCGTAAAGGGACCAGTCGAACTGCAGGACGCCATCGACTGCTGCTAATTCTCAAGCTCTCCTGTTCAGTTTGCGATTGCAGAAAACTACAACGGCTTGAGCTCTGATAGTTATGCTTTTTCTGCAAAAAGTCCCTCTTCTCTCCTGTGTAGAGTCCGGGCATGGGGACAGTACACCCATTCTTTCGCATCCGGGAGCGGGAATCGCCTGCCTCCTGGAATACCGAAGAGGAATTCGCTCTTGTACTGCCTCATGGATTGGGTCCGTCAATGTCCTTTGCAATGGTGTCATTTGTGAGCAAATTACGCTGAACGGGGCAACACACTTACGACACTCTGTCGCCCAATGTGACATTTGCCTGAACACCTTGACAGAGGTCTCCTTCGCAAGTCAGCTGTAGTTCGAAGTATACACGGCAAGGCTGCGTTTGATAGACGCTTCTAAACGGTGACACAAATAGAGCTCGTGTGAAAGTTGGCCTTTCAAAGTATGATACGGCAAAACACAGCATGGATAAAGAGAGAAATCTTTTACTCTTTTTACTTATCTTGAGTGTACAAATGGATTGAACAGATCTCGTTGGAGTGTATCAGTGAAGCAGTGCAGTTTCTAACCGAGTGAATCGCTGACGTGACTATTGCGAACGGCTGCGACATTGGGGACGAACCAATAAAAGCATTTACTACTGAGTTTTGGAGCAGAGGGAAAGGGGCGGGGGTTTGTTTACTTTGGGAATATTTGGGGTTATTTCTGATGCCATAAAGTTACTCCCTCATTCTAATGTACGAAAGATGTGGTCGACTGCATCCAAGCCGCTGGGAGTGCGTTGCAAGGGAAAAGTCGTGACTGGGTAACACTAAATAACATTTACTGTGACAGAAGCATTAGCTATAACCCAATCAAATTGCATATCTGAGTGTTATACAGTACAGTATAGTACCATGCCGTTTGTACAGTACTGTACATCGGATTCGTCTTGACTGTGAGTGGGCAACTGCACGGCTGTAAGACCGACCGGGCGAAATGTCGCGATACACGCAGTGGACCTGTGCTCTGGTTTCGGTGGCAAACACCGACATGACGTTTCGGAGCGCTCTCCGCAACGTCAATGCCGGCCGTATGGCCCGTGCAGCAGGCCTGGACTGCCAGATCGAGGTCCCGACTCGCCGACATATATTAATCCAGCAGCAGCTCCCGACGACACCGTGGTCCGCACAATCGCCTACGATGTCGCCTTTGTCTGACCGTTCAAGGATGACGTACGATCAAAGGCCCCTCGGGAAGTGGGCGATGCTGCCGCGTTTGCGCACCGCAACAAGTGACTGACCTGGAGCGAAAACTGTCGCGTTGACTCTCCCCCGCCCTCATACAACCCCACACAGGCCCCCAATTTCAAGTTCCAACCGCTGGCCTTCGATTCCCTGGGTTCGCCTTCCCTTGCTATCATCCTCCTCATAGTGGGTGTCTTGCGTCGCACCGGACAAGTGCACCACATCCGTTGGAATTACTCGCACGCGCACCTATCGGCGCATTAATGGTACAATGTGGAGTCGATTGCTTAATCATTTTTTTCGGTACTCGGCCACACGTAGGTGCGAAAAACACGGAAAGCAGTGCTTCATACGGCTGTTAGTCATTCCAAATTATAGAGGAGTACGTTCTGGGTAGCCTCGTGCCGTTTACGCTATCAACTTTGGATTCAATGACAAGTGGCAAAGTCGTCAGCACCCGGTTCACTACTCCTGGCGATACAAATCTGTCTAGATTGGGACCACCTAGCTGTATCCCACAAGCACAGTTCAAGCTGTTGCTCAAGCAGTATACAGATGGTTTCGACAAACTTAGCATGGCAGTGACCGCCAACGCCTGCTGGTAGATATAAAGGGATTCTTGCCCCGCTTTGAGAAAGAAAGAAAAAGGGGCAAGGAGGAACCACTCGGTCCCCATCCATTCGCCTCGCTACTCCTCTTTCCTCCTTTTTCGTCAGACCAAAGTACCCAAAGCCGATGTAAACCACTATATTGGCTCTGAGCGAGCAATGTAGTGGGATCCTGCAGCGGTTGTCATACTAATTCCATAAAGTTAATCTCTTGGTGTGGCTTTAATACTACTGCTAAGTCTCGCATTTCACCCCGGCACACCATGCCCGAGAGGGAATTACCAGGAAACATTCGATGTAACGGCGATCCATTTATGCACTGCTTGCATAGAGCCCACAGGATCATTTTACATAATCGCTAAGTTACCATTCTCGCAAAAAAACTCGCAAGAGTTTCTCCCCCATTACTGTACCGGCAGCGGATTTTCATCGCAGCTTTTTCTTCGCCGCTGCCACACTGTACAGGCGAATGGGAAGCTCACCCCATGTTTCTCTCGCAATAGATTAACCCAAACACTCTCCAAAGCCGCCCGAAACCCTGTCCTCGAGCCTCCACAACCCGGCCATGCAGTTCGCCCGGACATCAAGGCGCTTGGAGAGAGCGGGGGCACAGACTATTATGACGTAACCGTTATCCAATGATTTTCAAAAATATAATTTCCAATATTTTTATGGAACTGCCTCTATAACTGAATTATTCATAATAGCTCAAGGAAAGGAATAACTTATTCACAGTAGTGAGCAACTTATTCTTATCTTTACCGAATTATTCATTACTCTCGAGCGTCAATTGATTGACGTCGGACACATCCCAAAGATGGGCGTTAAAGTGAAGAAATATCTGATATTCGAAGTTCGACGGAAGAATTGCCCTACGTTTGTCACTGAGAGCGTGCCCAGCAACTGAAAACAAACGCGCCACAATATTCGAAGTGGGCAAAATAAAACGCAAATCCATGAAACTACAGTGGCTTCCGGCGGTTTCCGATAAACGACGGCGCTTGCGAGCCCTCTCCGCTAATGTCATACCATCTGCTTTGTTACCAACAGCATCACTACGATTGTCCGGGGAATTAATCCTCAAATCCGCCACAGAGCTTAACTCAACCTCAGTCAACAAATCAGATTTTTTCCGATCAATTTTGAAACAGCAGCTTCAAAGACGCTATCTGCCATGATTTCGGCATTCGCAGAGAGCCTCCCAGCGAACTGCAGGAAATCCTCAATAACAGTGTCAAATAAATTGCGGACATCTGCATCATTTGTCCCGTCGTTTTGCAACTCCTTGGTTACAGTGTCCAAGTCACTCAGGTACCAGTAACTCTTCAATCTCTCGATTTTGGAGAATATTTGGAATAAGCTCATCTATTTCTTTCAAACCAAGCTTGGGCATGAATTCACGGATAGCAACGTACCTCTCAAGCATTTCAAAAGTAGAACTCCATCTGGTGACGTTATTAGTTTTAGACCGCAAATTGGTATGCTTTCTTAGTTTGGCAGCTGGAATGAGGTTCTTCAACTTCGACATCAACCTGTGCACCAAAGTCACGACTTCTGTATAGTCTTTCAAATATCCCTGCACTGCCAAATTGAAACGATGACTAGTACAACTAATGAAACGACACCTAGCCAATCTCGATAGTAGTTTGTTCGTTGCACAATTGTCCCCAATAAGTACCACGACATTATACATTTCCTTTGAGTAGAGTTCGAGTACATATTTTAAAAACTGTAAGTGTTCTGTCGCACCAAGTGCCTCCTCGTTACCCATCGGAGAAAAGTAAGTAAATAACTTGCGTAGCCCTTTTCATTATTACACGGATATGTCGCAAAACTTCCAACGTAATATGTATCACCTGCAATCCACCCATCAAAGACAATGGCGAATTTGCTCGGGAGTGCAGCTCGAATCTTGCTCTCTACAGCTTGCGTTAGTTTATCCATGTATTTCATAAGCGTATTGTACGAGATTGACGCATGCTTGAAGTTCTTCCTGAAATACGGATTGGTGCAAACAGAGAATGGCAAAAGGCCTAAAATAACAATTTGGAGCCAGGCATGAATATGTTCCGCTTTCCTTGAGCTATAAAAGGAGGTAATTGTACGAACAGAATCAGCTCTTTTTTTGTTTAGTAACAGCGTTTGGTGCTCCGGATGAAATGTGTTGATGTGGGAGCACAAGTTTGTGTACCCTGTTCCCTTTTGAACACGGATAGTTCCGCACTTACAAATCCACTTTGTTTTGTCCGTTTCATCCCTTGTGAAAAACAGATCAGCGAGCTGTTTGCCTGCAGAGATTTTCATTGATTGTCCGTTAGAAAATTGTGAAAATGTTTCTGAAAGCGGTAAGGCTGAGATGAGGGGTGGGAGGGGACTTGGTACCTTAATAACACTGCACTTGATCGATTTCACTTGATCAAGTGGTTCAAGTGTCCCTGGCTCTAAGATGAGCACCGTCGTATAGAATAAAATAATTCTACGGTGAAAAATAAATAATTCTCCTTCAAAAGGCTGAAAATAAATAATTTTTTGCAACCTCAGAAGAGGAATAAGTAATTTCGGAGAAAAATTTAATTTATTTATTCCCGAATATATTTCTGAAAGTCTTTGCCGTTATCCATCCCTTGACCCCCGCCCGCCTTCCCTCCCTGGCGCGATGCCCACTCAAGCCCCTTAACCATGCTCGTCTGGGCAAGGATACTGGCTTTGCCGAGTTGATACGTTCCAAGGGTCCTGGGCATCGCTTCGTTGCCCTTCCACTCTCCACGTTGGGGGGCTGGCACCCTACCGCTCGGGTCTTCGCCAACCGGGTTGCGATTGGCGTTGCCACACCGGCAGCCGTTCCGATTGATGATGCGCAGCGAACATTGTTCGCTCGTCACGCGGCGAGACTGGTCCAGAATAATGCCAGTTGTTTGTTGGAAGGAGTTTTGAGCAACAATTAGGCCACAACTTGAAATTGTGTATATTCCAGAGAACCTCCGTTCTGAGGGTACAGTATGTACAGTAAGTGGTTACCCTACTCACAGTAGTCCTAGTCTGTGATTGCTCTTAGCAGGAAAATTAAGTACACTGTACCAACCCATTCAATTAAACACCAAAAACCCAAACATTCTGATATCAGAAAACTTAAGTAAACCACCCCATTCAACCCAAACATCCCATCAAGAAATTGAAGTAAATCACCACATTTAACCAAAAAAATCCCCTGTGCCGGTATACACTTTTTGAGTCAAACGTGGCTGTCTAGAAAACTTTAGGATGGACCAGATGCACATTCCAAGAGTGCAAGTAGCTAAAACGTTCTCCTTTTTTACCTTTCGGCGTGTCGGCACAGTTTTCGCCCCGTTGCAGTTCTCTGCCCATCCTGTACTCACGATATTTTCAACAGATTTCACATTGCTGGCAGCTCTGCGGCCGTTATCGATCTGTCCGAGTTATACAGGAATTAGAACAGCGGTCGAGGGAGTGCCTGGAAATCACCTCAGACAAGAGCGTTAGCATCCTGGCTTTTGCCAACATACAGCTAAAGCACCGCTCCAGGCTCCAATCTGAGGTGCTTACAAAATCAAATTCAGAGAATCGAGGGACATGCCTTCCTCAGTACAATTCGTTTTCAGTTTACAGCTTCTCCACCAAGTACTGTTATTTCAGAGGACTTCTTTGTATCTGATGTGAGGCCAATACCGGGAGTCAAGCACCTTAAGATCATCTTTTCCTTGTCGTCTTTATGGGGATAATCCCAAACTAACAAGCTCTCCTAGTTTCCGAACAGCTGGGGAGCAAATTTCTAACCAACGTCGGCAAGTCTCTTTGGAACAGAAAATTATTCTTCAACGCATAATTCTAACATTTGCACTGGCAATTGTTTAAGCAAAAACTACCGGTATTAACTTTAGGCGCAAATGTTCTTCCTTCTTCTGTTTCTTTATATACTCCTCTGATTATTTTACGCAACGAAATTTCCTTTTATCCGTAAAATTTTATTTTTCTCCTTTTCTCTTTTATGTACAATTAATTTCTTGTTTACCAGTGGTTCTTTCAGTCTTGTTGATTTATTTGATCCTCTTGGACACCAAATATCTTCATTCATAATGAAAATTTCTACGCGAGAGTTTCGCCGTAAATTATCCATCTAAAGGCGGTTTCACTGATATGCACGGAAAATCAATTTCTGCCTATATCTTAGATTCTGCAGGCCTGTCTATCTGAGTTTTCTGGCGCTTCATAAACTCTTCGGAATTTACCGGTGGCAATTAAACAGCATATCGAAAAATTCCACCCCTTTAAAGCCACCGTACATGGACTTCGCCCTTCCCGCCCCATTTCCAATTCTAGCCATCCTCGTTCCCTCAAATTCTCTCCCCTATTTCACTTGAGCCCAACTGATGTAGAGGAAAAAATACGTTGTCAGACAAGAAAGACCCTGACAAAGCTCAACGTTCGAAATTTTGTAGGTAGCGAGGCAAAAGAAGTCAGGGAAAGGGACTTTGAAAAGGAGGGTGGTAAGGCTATAGAGTGCTTTGAGGATTTAAATGACCCCGGAACTCGTCTATGAGAAAAAAGAAGGAGAGTAAAGAAAGGAAGAGTCCTAAGATCAAGAAGAGGGGATTGGAGAGCCTCTAGATGAAAAAATGGGATCAAAGAGTCCGGGATGAAAAGGAGAACGTCCAATCGGGTCACACGGAAGAGAAAGAATGAATTGGATGGTGCAGGTGTTCCTGGCCATGGATTCGGTCGGAAGGAAACTATATGAGATGGATATAGCTGAATATGTTGCAGGAAGCAGTAGGTGTTCATGAGCCGCTCACTGTTACGAGGCGGGACGACATAGGTACTTATGATATCTTCAGCGAGGTGCTAGGGTATGATATAGAGGAGAAAAGATTAGCAGGGTATATTTGTTTGCTTTCTTTCAAGGGTTTCTCCCTGATTTATCTGCGTCGATATGACGTCTTTTCCTGCGTTTTTGGTCTTTGAAGTCTATGCAAGCCGAATAATTTTCTTCCTCCTAGAGATAGAAGGCGAGTTTGGAGTCAATTTAGAATCAAAAGCTTTGATCAGCTTAATAAAATCTAAGAATGGTGTAAGGGTTTGCTCCTTTTGAATTAGTTACGAAATTAGTGACCCTTCCTTCATTTGTAATCCTCTTCCTTGTACGGTAACTACTACTGCAGCACTTGAGTCTCCTCAGAAACTCTAATATCTAGTATGCAGTGGTTCCTCTTTCCGTGGACACCATGTTGCTTTATCTCAAGTAACAATTTCTAGGTAAAATCCACAAAAATCTGAATGACTGATAGTTTCGGCTTAGGTAATAACGTAAACCCATTGCACAGTAATATTACATCGTTTTTTATTGAAGAAAAAGAAAATATCATTGCTTGTACATAAATTCATCTGAGTTGCTGCAGCTGCGTATAATTTGCTAGCAAGTTTTGTCAATGATTGAGCTTTAAACTTTTTGGGACCTTGAATTCCGTATTGGCTTTATTTTCTTATTAGTAATGGCGGCCGTAAACGAATAAAAGATAAATGCACAAAAAATTGAGTTTTATCTCCTTTAGCAGTGTGAACATACTCATTTCCACACCAACGTGACACAAAAATTTACTCTACTTGATTTTTACCAACTTTATCTACATTATCACAAGAAACAACAGAAAAATTAATTTATTCGTAGATGTAATCAATGGCGTTCAAAATAGGTAGTTAATTGTTTGAATACAAAGATTTAAAGACTTTTACTATTAATTAAGTTGAAACATAACTCGGTAAAACTGATTAGTGCTTAACAGAATCAGCTCATCTCCGTCCTTTTGAAAAAACAGTGATTTGTAAAAGAGTATTTCTGAATTTTTCTTGTTACTTCGAGTGGTTTTTTTTTGTTACGGAAGCAGGAGAAGTTATCAATAATGTTAACTGTGAATGCAATATGTGAAAGGCAGCTTCGTAAATTTTGGAAATCACTGTTATCGACGATGGAGCCAGGACATATCGCATATACGTGGAACAGGGCCACAGAGTTCTGTTTTGAACTCTTCGTAATTCCTATTTTCTTCACGGAGACAAATTTAGCCCAGTTTCAGAGCGTAGTCGCCAGTTGTTTCCTTATGGATTGTCGTTGTAATGTAAAGTTTGCTAAAAGGTGCAAATTGATAGAGGGAAGGTGGAGATGGAGCGAGGGAGAGAGAGAAGGAAGGAACGAGAAAAGCAGAGTGAAAGAGAGATTGAGAGAGAGAAGGAGTGAGGGACCCAGTAAGAGAGAGTTGAGAGGAGAGAAGGTGGTGAGGGACTTTACTCGGACAGAACAGGGAGGGAGACCGGGGATTATATAGACCTCGAGGCGAGTCGAATGGTGCTTCTGAAAGATCAAAAGGAGTTTCCACAAGCCATGTAGACGACGATGGGAGGCTAACCCTAAACCTGCTTGAGCTGATCTGAAGACGTTCAGCGCAAGCTTACAGCATTGTGCAGTGCAAAAGCGTAATGGTCAAGTTCTAGGTTGCACAGTGAAGTATAGTAAAAGAAGTCTGTAAGCCTCTTTGCTAGCTGTACACTGTCAGCAGAGGCGCCAGAAAGTAATTAAACTAACAAAAATCCAATTTTCTGAGACGCTTTTGTTACGGAGTGGGGGCCTCGGTGTTTAGTGGTACTGACGAATTTATTGGTCTCAACAATAAAAATAATTGGAAGACAAGTTTCAACATTACCTTACACAAAAGAAATTTCGTGGCTAGGGTCTGATAAGAGACTTACGTAGAAAGCATTATCTTAGAACTCGATTTCTACGCACCGTGGTCAAGCTAGTGTACGATCAATATTTTACTCGTTGCTGTAAAGAATTTAGAGGGTAAAGAGATAGTTGTAATATGTAGCGAACGTTTTGCACGCTAGCAGGTATACTAGACGAGCAGTGAAAACTGTATGCTTTTAGCTATGTTTTAATCAGAAAGAGTTTCGGAGTTTGAGCGTAACGTTATAATATGTAAAAGAAAGAAATGAATAGGAGCTACCCAGAAGGCTATAACGGCTTGAAAGGAAGTAAATAGTAACCGTACAAATTTTTGTAGAAATGTAAAATGCACAATACTCCAATGACACTCCGTTTTCTCTTCATAATACCTTGTGCTGCACAAAGAATAGCTCAATGAAGCGAATTAATATCAGACATCAGATATGAGTGTAGAGGTTACTATAAGATAGAATGAAAGCGAGGCAAATTGCATGGAGTAGTTTTTGTAAGTCCTAAAAGAATTCGGCGGGAAAAAACCACAAAAAAAGAAATGCGAGAGCATTAGATGCGGCCAAAGACTTTCATATAACGTGATTTTGGAGAGGCAGTATAAATAGAACACATATAAGTTGTACACAACAATTGGTCATGTTCTCTTTCCCACAAGCCATCCAGGGGTCTTTATTCAGGGTCTTGGCTTTCCCAGGGCTCAAATCTTCAATGATGCGACCTACTGCTTACATAAATGAGTGAAGATATTGCTCTGTGGAAATGGATCAAAGTAATTAGGATGAGGATAATTACAGTTACATCTCCCGACCACGTGTCTCAGTGAAGGCAAGAAGAATGAAAACGATGAAGATAGCAGAATAATTTTTTTTGGAAATAAGGCACTGACTGAAGAGGGAGGATGTTGAGTGGGATGGAGGGTATGATAAATCATCTGTTAGCAAGATAATTCATGAGAACTGATTATTCGGGGAGTCAATTTTGTGCCGGTTAATTTTATAACAAATATTGGTCGTGAAGAACCGTAGAGAACCCTATGAAATCCTTTAGCAAGTGGAAGGAAATTTTTCATGTTGTTCCTGCTGTGCAGTTGTTTAATTTCTCGTTTTCGTTGCAGCGACTTCTTGAGGTCCGTAAAGAAATGTTTTCTTAGAGAATCAGAGATGTATGTTGCTGTGAATTTGAGCATCGTTATGGGGAAGACACTATAATGAAGTGGTTATAATTTTATGTAGTTAATGTAGGCTTCTTCATTGAAGGCGGTTGGGTGTTGAGGGGAAATTTCATCAATTTTGTTCACAATTCTTGTCAGTCCTTCAATTTTGTCCCTTTTTAGATCACAAGCCAAGAAAAGGAGGAGCCGTAGCGTTTCGGGAGTTCCTTGAAAGCTTAATTTACAGGAAATAATTCTGTATCCGCCTATATGATTGTCTGGTAATGCGCGAAAAGAAAGTTAAAATCCAGTCGAGCGGAAGCGCCTCGAGCAATGAATTATGCGAGGAGAACACACAAACTGACAACCGGAAATACGGCATTTGCAATTTTTAAGTAACATGGATTGCAGTAACTCATTCCGGAGTATCTGGCGTTGCAATTTGCAGCGTCTAGGGAAAAGGCATTTGGAGGAGTTTCGAGGGATGACAGAAAGAATACTTAGGCGGATGAAGTTAAAACATCCTTACGGGTTGCTAAGCCGGCCCACGTCAAAAGATACTGAAAGGTACGATAACTGAGACCAGACGAAGTGGAGAAGCGGGAACGAAGCCAAAAACGCTCCTTTCGGGTTGAGACGTGGTACGAATTCTCCTGAGGAGAAAGGAGATGATGTCTCCGCGTAACACATGGGGGGCGATTACTACAGTAGCCCAATCATAAAACAGTTTGAATCAACCCTTCTAGTATATCAAAAGTAATCGAGCTATAGTACGTTCTAGTACAGTACATTATTAATAAGAAATTAAATGTCAAAAATTTGGCATAAAGATGTGCCGAAGCCCTGTATAGCCAAAAAAGGTGACACATGGCCCAGACAAAGGCATTTCATATCGGAATACCAGGCTCAAGGAGAGTGTTCCACTAGGATCCGTTGGATCATATTTTATGGACTGAGTACCGAGGTATTGTTCCCACAGGAAGACAAAGTTGCAGTCTTTTCACCATACAATATCGTTATTGTGAATTTAGTCACTACCGTACAAATTTAAGAATTTAATTTTTTAATTGTTACATCTAACATAATTCCATTGCATTAGAATGGTGCCATCTGACAGAATTAATCAATTTTCGGCGAGAAGTTGTTGAATTACAGGAGTCCTCTGCTAGCAAAATAAAATAGTTATAAAAGATAATTGGAATTCTGTTCTTTGAATCGATTTTTAAGATCCGCTAACATTTGGAAGAATAAGCCCCTAGTATACATCTAGGTAGATGTCTCTGCTATATTTTATTTCAAAAAAATTAAGGATGAACGTGGGCTTGCGGGGATCTTCCGCATCAATTCCATTTTTAGACAGAACGAATACAAAGGGAGAATCAGTAATATTGGCGGCAGTAGTGATAGTTTCATTAAGATCGCCTCTAGAAGAATACGCAGGTTAAATGAATAAATTAAATGATACAGAAATATTGTTTCAGTTGAACAGAAAATCAATTTTGCGCACAATAAAATGATCGCAATGGATAAAATGAGCAAGTCTTGAACGCTTGAAGATTTGTTATCAATTTTTCCCTCAGCTTAAGGCCCAAAACTCTCTAAGTAGTATTCTAGAACCTTATCAGTTGCGAAAAGCTTGGAGATCCCAAAAAATGTGCGCAGGACAAAAGAAGGTCGCTGGGAGAAATTACTGGGCTAACACGTATAGCTGTTGATGCAGTAGGTCCCGCAGGTAGCATCTCGCATATCCAGGTTTGGAAAAATTAAAGTTTCAGAAACTTGCGTTTATCGTGTTATTAGCATCTGAAACTCTACTTTAGACTCCAGCCATCTAGAAAGATCTTTGGAATGCAAGTACTGAAGTATAAATGTTTTCGTTTTCTTTAGAATCTCATCAGCACCATATTTGAACGAAATAAGGGTAAGTAGGGACATGATATTATGTGACTGGACCTAAACTTGATACCCTACAGTAGATAATTTGAAAGATTGCTTGTAAATAAGTGATCAAAGTCAATGAAATCGTTAGAAAGGCGACTCTCTTAATCTAGAATCTTGTGGAAACTCGATTACCACGCACCACGGTCTAACATGTGTATGGATAGTAGTAGTAATCGTTTTAATAAAACATATGGGACGTAAAGAGGTAATTTACTAGGTAAAGCAGTGACGATAACCGGTATACTGGATGATTTCTCGGCAATAAATAGTCCTTAGTTCTCTCTTAATGAGAAAGAGACGGTTTTTTTGCGCGACATTGTAGTATGAATAAGAACGAACGGAATCAGAGCTGGTCGGACGGCGGCTACAAATTTGAATGGGAAGTACAATTCGCAGTTTGTGGCATTGGAATAGTTAGCCTTGCTCGGTCTGAACTCTATTGTCAAACTGCCCCTCTTGTTTTGTTTTTTTTCGGGTGATGGCGTCTTTAACGGTTCAACTCGATGAAATCTGTAGAATGTAGTCTTTGCACAACTTTAAACAAAAAAGGGCTATGTATTCATGCTGCAATGTTCTCCCGGACTAGATATAAGATCTGAGAGACCACAACGTTGCATCAAATATTTTCTCACGAAAAGAATATCAGACAACGCAAACTTGCACAGGACGCAGAGGTAGCCTGAAGGGAGTTGCTGACTAGCAACCATGGTATTTGGCGGAATCTAAATTATAAATTACGGTCTATTCTTAAGAAAATATTTGGAACGGATTTTCTGAAAATCTTAACTAGTTACGGGACGGGGAGATATGGAATTATGCAATGATTTGGACGCAAATCTCAATTAAGTCGCTCACTGGGTATAAAAAATAAAAGAGGCTTCTAACATTTTGGATGACCGACAAGTGGAGAGAGTAGTATAAAATTCTAATTAATTTCGTACGAAAGCACTCCGAAAAAGAAGAAGCTCGCATTGTTATGGTGAAAATATCCATCTAGTGGCTTAAGAATTAGGCAAAAGTGGTGTTTCTTGCTTTCCTTCATACCATACAATTACTATTCGAAATTATTAATTGAATGAATATGTGCTGCTTCCTCTTCCTTTGAAGGCAGAGGGAAATTATTCTGTTTATCACACGCTGAGGGGCTTCGAGATTCCTCTACGTTATTAATTTACCAACCCCTTTAAAGAAGACACCAAATGTACTTCCCGGGCGTGTTCTTTTATTCCACTGGAATAAGAAGGCCCGTTAATTTCCCGTATACGGATTTAAAGACTGAAAATTACCCGTATTGTATCATTCACGACAATGTAATTCCTTATCATTGTTATCCCCATTACTAATGGAATAATCTTCCCGAAAATATTACGCCCCGGATGTAGCAAGAATGATATGCGCTGCGTAATCAACAGAACGACTTTTATATGTCTCAGTGATTCACGCTGAGTACTAGGCTTTTAAGTTCGGAGCACCGTGTGATATCAGCAAATTTGGCGAGTTTTTAAAGAATTATTACAGCGGTAGCTGAGTTAGCATGCTGCGCTGACTGAGGCCGCATGCTGCACTGGCTGAGTTGGCATGCTGTGCTGGAATTGTATTATCAGATTTATTTTCAATTTCTTTTAGAGGGATGCAGTTCACTGTACAGTTCTGATGCTGCCCTGGCATAGGTACTGCTCAGGTGCCACAATTTTCTGGAGTTTGAAACTGTATATATAAAAGTATGAGGGGATGCCCAGGGGCATCGGTCATGGTGCTGAATAAGGATATTTTAGTGGTCCAGATATTACAATTTGAGGCCAACGGAAGCAGTGAACCACTCGAAAGAATATTTGTTGATTGCATGGGTAGCATTGATATTTTGCAGGAATTTCTTGTTTCTGATCCTGAGAATGACAATTGTGAGGATTAGATGTAGATATTAATGTTATATGTATCTTATCATTGATCCCTATTGTCTACATGATTTTTTTTGGTGAATTTTATGGAATTTGGTATGCTTCATGATTGGGCAAAAGGTCGATATATGCTGAGTAAACTGCTTCTTCCTCTGGGGGAGGTCAAGCAAGTTTTGGGAAAAATTCAAGTCCAGTCCCAAATAGTTAGGAATTTGGGAGACAAATTCAAGGTCTCACCCAAGTAGTCTAGAAGTTGAAAGTCAACTTTTGCCCTAAGAAACATTTCTTCAACGCAAGCTCCTGAGCAAATATGGTAGAACCTGCCCATTTATACTAACTTGTAGAGTCTCGGTGCCCCTTCCTTGTTCATCTCTTCTCTTCCCTACAAAAATACTTAGGTACCACTCTTTTCACTTGCAACACCTCCATCTTGCGAAAAATGGCTCTGAGAATATCATCCTCATCAGTATTATCCCTGTCACCGTGCATTCTGTGTCTTCATTTGGCTGTATTTTGAGATTAGAAGGACCAAATAATAGAACAGAAATACACTTGGCAAGTGTTTCCCACGACACAGAATTCAGTCACAGAGGCGCTTCACAGTATGAATATTGAGTTTTTACGTCTTATTGAAACATACTGCATTTGATGTATGCAAACTGAGACTCTAATCGCGTGCGTAAAGGTGAGTTTGGGTTGCCCGAAGTGAGGAAGAAGTTTTTTTAGTAGGTCTTTTGCTCGGAAAACCCACCATACAAAGTGTCTACAGATCTAATGGAATCATCACAAGACAGTTGAGCGTCTAAGCATGGACCATGTCTACCGGTTTTGGTGCCTTCAGATTTCACGCGTGACTCGGAAATATTAGTTATCCGGCGTCTATATACGCCACGACAATTGATGATATGACAGTAGAAAAAAAAGGCGTCACTGATAAGTTAAAACGGTCACTCTCGTATCTACTCGCTGAGATTCCTTAGGATTAAGTGAAGCTGCTATCAAAACTACTTACTTAAGCGAGGAAAGGAATATGTGGCTGCTATGGCGCTATCAGTCAAAGTAACAATTTCCGATACTTTATGTGAAAAAAAGCTCTTAACTGCCTAACAACTCTACCTCTGCCCGATTTAGATCTGCCAGCGTATGAACAACTTAAATACGGAACCGAAACCGGAGGCAGATGTTGAGACGTAAGCCCATTGTTTAAGATTTTTTAAAAAATGTGCCTTTACGTGTGATCTTGTACCAAGTGCTCTGTCTAACCACAATTGACGACCTGCAAACGCTATGAACGTCCAAAAATATAGAGCGATTTACATAATGCGATACATGCGGTGTTGGTCGCAGATAACAAATTAATGCCCTATGCAGCGAGGATCTGCTGAAGCTAGGACAGATATTGGAAGATTAAGGTGGAAATTAGCCATTTACATGTCATTAGGCTAAAAAGACCACTGAACCTTTAACAGAAGGCACGGAAGACATTTATCCGAGCTTTAAAAAATCATAATCATCCAAGCAGGACAAATCAGTCGACCTACAGCAGTTTGGGCCTACATGACATGCAAGGACTGTACTGTAGCCGGTCAAAAGCGCAGAACGAACATGTAGTCATTAACATAGCTTGCATTACTTAAGATCAGTAGAATAACATTCGTGAATGAATAGAAAAGAAAAAAACTGTCCTGACACATCTCTTGCAAAACGCCGTGCCAACCCAAGTTTACCGCTGATACCTTGGGACTGTCAACTTGTCCCCGGTTGGTTCATTATCTTGAATAACTACTTCTGTCGATTACTCCGGAAGATCCTCCCTTCCTGAAATAACGAAGATATAGGTACCTGATCTTGTCGATTACTCCGGGAACTAGTTTTCCCTGAAATAAAGTAAGTGAAGGAGAAGGACTACCGTTCGGCTAACCCGAGACTCCGCGAGCTTCGAATCTCTGGAGAAGCAAAAAAATAATTCAAGCTCTTGGATCTGAAAACATTACACAAATTTATCTCTCTTTCTGTTTAGCGACAGCCATATATCTATACCTTGAAGCTATAGTTTTTAAAACATGGAAGGAAGATAACGAGGTAAGAACGTGCAGGGTCGGATAAGTTTGGAGCAAATCCCGCCACATAGAACTTCCGATCTAAATCTACCACGAACGAGAGTGACAACGGCCAACGTCAGGCCTACCTCGAGCTTCTTACAAGGTACTCAAAAGAGTAGTCTTATATATACTCTCGGAGGTTGGCACACAGTCGCCTATAGGGTGCTAGCCGATGTCGCGCGGAACGAGGCCGTCAGGGCGATGGAGACTCCTGGCAAGGTCCGACGGTGCGTTTCCAAGGCATGCTGCCGCGGCCGTAATGTAAAACGCAGCATACCTGCTGGACGGCCTTGAGCCGTCTTTTGAGGGAAAATTAAAAGGTACTACTGGTCACCCTCGAGGATATTCCGGGCCAAAAGCGACCAAATCTTTCAAACATTAAAGCACCCCACATCCCCCCTTTTCCAATCTGCACCCCTTCCATAGATAATAGATCAGGAGAGTCCCGTGAGGCGTTGCTTTCTTCGCGACGTTTTACGGCCGCCACAGTATTTTGGAGGCCCGTCAGAATCGATACTTATGGTGCGTTAGAGGAGATTGGCTCTAAATTTTTCCGCCTCCTCGCTTCTTTCGCCGCCAGCCGCCGAAATATCTCCGTACGCTTGAGTTGCGGGGTTTCGTTACTCGTTTTTTATTCTGTCTTCAAATGGATGCAAGGCCGGCAGGTGAGCAACCGTCGTCTGCTTGAGTAGTACATTTCTTCAATGATACTTCTTGATATCGGTCTGAGATTCCTGACGAAAGCAAGAACTGTGCGGAAGTCATTTGGGCAGATTTAACAGAATATTTCAGTTTAACTACGATAAAATATATGCCTCAGAAACTAGCACACAAAATCCGCGCGATACTTAGACTTCGCGGCGTAAATCTTAACTCTAAAACAGGCTTCCCTGTTAAGCATACGTTTGCAGAGTGCTAGACAAATGAATCATGTCCATCGACCACGGAGGAGAACATAAATCTGGACAAAGACATATTTGGCAATATCAACCTTACGACAAGTGACGGAGCCAATATTAAATCGACTGAACCGAGCTATGACTCAGATACTGGGAATCCGCCGTTTATCCATAGAAAAACAGATCGCTCTACATTGGCAAACTTGATAAAGGCTTCCGGGAACCGTGAAAAATATTGCGGGGCGTGGGATCAAGATCTCCTTGGGGTGATACAGTTATGAGTTGGTAGCAGAAATGTGTTCTTCAGAACCGGAAGCAAAATTGAGAGGTATACCCATAATGATGGAAGGAAAGGCTCTGTCATATTATGGCTCCCATGTTAAGAACAAGGCTGAGTACTACTAGTCTGCAACTAACATGTTGCTGACTTGGTTTACTTCGGAAGAGCAATGAGCCGGGCTACTACAAGAGTGGCATGAGACTAAGATCACTGCATGGTTTAAGAGATTACCGGAGAAGACCCAGTTGAATGTTTTTCGTGATATGACTGCTAGGTTAAGCAAAATGAAATGCGGATTCCAGCCAGATAATAACAGCTCTTTTATCAGGAACCACCGGATCGGCCGGAGAGTACTCCACTATCGGAGACGAGGTTTACTTCGGACTTAGACAGTCTTATAAAAGAGATGCAGAACGAAAATTCACGAGGGATGGAAACAAAGATTTACTCGGGACTTAAGGAGGCGGAAGCTTGAAAAGGTAGACGGATGTTGGGTTTGCGGGCAAGGAAGATCGGGCGCGCGACTTTCATTCTAAACAGGAAACTGAAAAGGAGCTTGAAAAACTTAAATCAAGCGGTGTGTATGTCGCAACTGAGGCTTTATACGACGATATGATTGCCGAGGATGTAGAGGATGGTGGTGCTGCCGTGGGTCATCGAGTGAAAGTGTATCAGTGGAATTCAGCGTTTCTCTGTACTGAAGTAGCAAACATAAACAAAGATCTCGAGAGAAGACATTCGAAAAACATTTTTCTGCATTCATGTGGCTTCTTGGTTGAGCGTAAGGAGCGAACGCAAAGGATGAATGCCGTACTTGCACAGGAAAGTAGAGACCAAGAGTTTTAACGGAATTAATATTGACAATGGTGCTAATATACTCACTATCATGGGTTTAGGACAGTAAAGGGCCTACTGTCGTGAGAATGGCACACCAGCTAAGTTCATTAAGGGAAAATGCAAGATAAGAAGTCTCTGAAGCAATCACTACTCTATCGATACAGTGATGCTCTCTATCTAACTTTGATTAGTATGCAAGATTACATTTAATATTATGGAAGAGGATGTGAAGAAATTGTTAATCCTCCGAGATCTAAAGCAAATTGGAAATGATCTTAACGTAAAGCGTAATTGCTTGCATTTTATGGGCAAAGTGTAAGAGTTTACTGCTGAGAACGATTTTCTCCTATGTCACTAGACTCCTGGCGTTGTGTTATTTACCTATGAATAACTACTCAAAATTCATAGGTCATTGGGGCACCCATTCGTTTCTGCGCTCTACAACGTATTCAAAACTGCCAGACCAGAATAGAACACTCCAGAATTGCGCGCTGACCTTCATCACCTCAATGAGCGGTACCGGACTTGTTTGAGAAATGGAGCAAAAAAATAGACGGTTTTGCCTGACATTCGGCGGTGAGGGGCTAAAATTTAACAGAAGCGTGGCAGTTGACATAATGTACCTCCACAATAAGCCTGTATTGCACGTTGTTGACGAAGCCACTCATTCTACCGCTGAGACATTTCTTCGAAATGTCTCTTCGAAAGAAGTATGGAGGTTGCTTCGTCGATGCTGGATAAAGGTTTGCTTGGGACCACCAGACTACTTGCGAGTAGACCAAGGTTCTCAGTTTACTTAAGAGGAATTGAATTTCACGGCGATGAAACTTCATTGGGGATTCAAGTCATCGGGGAACCAATCGAAAAATCGGCTTCTACGTCGCATGTCGAACTATATCACGCGCCAATACGATCTGATTTTAATATACTCTCCGCAGATCTTCCTTAAGAAAGGAATGAAGACATACTTCAAATTGCCGTGTAATGTGTGAACAGCACTATATGGCCTGAAGGTATTTGTACCGCGCTTTGATTCTTTGGCGCTCACCACAAACCAATTCGCGTGAAAACAGCACAGGATTAAGTCGAGAGAGCTCAGGCCATGGAAAAAGCCGTAGATTTTGTGCGCAAGGAACAAGCAAAACGTAAAGTTACTTTTGCAATAAAATCCCTGACCTATATTGTAAGGAACATTCAGATTTGGATGCGTTACAGCATGAAGCTTTTCTTCTTATGTAATTTGATACATCCAAGGAATGGGAAGGGCCTTTTAGTTCATCTCAAAGGGGTGGGGAAAACTTCTGTGTGCAACTTTCTCGAGGTCAACGCATATATCGATCTCATGTTGTTAAACTGGACAAATATGGAAATGAATATGTAAGAGATTCCAATGAAGTACTCCTGTCGACGACAACTCAGAATAGGGAATTTTTTTATCTGATTCCGACATCTTTGCATTAACTGGAGAATATGGTTTCACTGTACAGAGTTCATCCTCAAATCACATCTTTGAGGAATCCAGGAGAACAGAACTCCAAGGATTTCATGAATCCAAGATTTTCAAAAATGTCAGTCCGAACGATATACCTAAGAATGAACGAATTTATGGCAAGAGGCTTGTAGACCTGCCAAAGAAGGACACGAATGGGACCGTTAAAGAAAAGCCGCGACTCATCGCGCAAACCTTTCGCGACAAAGGAGCGAAGCATATAACAACAAGATCTCCAACGATATCAAGGATGGGACAAAGTATTACAGTATGTACTGCTGCAATGTCTTGGGTATCAGTGATACCCAAGACGAATATGTTCGAGATATCACACAAGCTTATACCCAGAGCCTCAGCTACTTGGATCACAGCGTATTTCTAGAATCTCTATCAGAAATGGAAATTCTAAGAGATAGTGTTCTGCAGGCAATCAAGCCATTATACGGAATACCTGAGGCAGCGCTTCATTGGTTTATCACATACCAGGACCACCATGCTAATCTCCTTGGAATGAGATCTTGTACAGCGGAAAATTGCTCTCTTTTTAGATATAACAAACTCGATGGAAAAAAATTTCCCGATATCACTATCCTTCAGGTGGATGATTCTTTTGGTTGTGGATATAGACAGTTCCTGCAGGAGGACAAAGGGCATTCTTAAAAATTTCGGACAAAGCCTCGGAAACTAATATTGAAAGGAGACTCCTTTGTTTTCAGTGGAGCAAAAAATACAAGAGAAGTCAATGGTAACTACTTCGTTTAACAATATGAAAAGTTTACCGAGATAAAGTACCTATCCAAGCTGCAGGAAGCTGTGAGTACACGGGCGAGGATCCATTATGTTGCAACGCAGTGAAGAACCAATCTAGCCAGTGCTGTGCAACTAATGGTCTCAGATCTCCGTGACGGTTCCGATAATTTACAGCCAAGTATCACAAGCCTAGCCAAGATCGTGAATCACTGCCATGAAACAGCTGATACAGGACTAAAATTTGTGAAGCTCGACAAGGAGTCAACCCATATAATGCTTTTCACTGATTCATCATTTGGTAACTCAAACTATTCTACGCAGACTGGTTTCATAGCTACTCTAATAGATAAGCATGGTGCAGCTAGCATTCCCCAATACGGCTCAAAGAAATTTCGACGCGTAACTAGGACTTTCATAACTGCAAAAGTTCTAGCGCTTTTCACTGGATGTTATGCAGACTTCGTTGCGAAAAACATCAGAGAAGAACTATTAGACCGCAGCATTACGATAGATGCCTTCATTGACTCAAGAACTACTTTTAATTGCGTGGCAAAGAAAGCTTGATTCTGCAGAAGAATATTCAGATAGATATAGCTTCTATTCGTCAGTCACCTTACCGTAGGGAGCTCCGATCTATCAGCTTAATTAGTAGATGCACCAGTTCCGCAGAAGGAATTACCAAGCAGAAGATAACTGCACTAGACCACCCACTACTGACTCATATGAAGATAAACAAAATCCAAATCGAGCCAACAGGTTCAGCGCACATGAAACATGTTGGGAATCGCGAATCTCAAAAAGAAAAAGAGTGAGTGTCAATTAGCCACTTACATGTCACTATGTGAAAACGACCCCTGAACCTTTAACATAAGGCACGGAAGACATATATCCGAGCTTTAAAAAATCATAATCATCCAAGCAGGACAAATCAGTCGACCTACAGCAGTTTGGGCCTACATGACATGCAAGGACTGTACTGTAGCCGGTCAAAAGCGCAGAACGAACATGTAGTCATTAACATAGCTTGCATTACTTAAGATCAGTAGAATAACATTCGTGAATGAATAGAAAAGAAAAAAACTGTCCTGACACATCTCTTGCAAAACGCCGTGCCAACCCAAGTTTACCGCTGATACCTTGGGACTGTCAACTTGTCCCCGGTTGGTTCATTATCTTGAATAACTACTTCTGTCGATTACTCCGGAAGATCCTCCCTTCCTGAAATAACGAAGACATAGGTACCTGATCTTGTCGATTACTCCGGGAACTAGTTTTCCCTGAAATAACGAAAGTGAAGGAGAAGGACTATCGTTCTACTACCAGACATTTCGTGCACTACGAATCTCTGGAGAAGCAAAAAAATAATTCAAGCTCTTGGATCTGAAAAACTATAAAAATATATATCTCTTTCTGTTTAGCGACATAAGGGGACAGAATAGATGGAGTACATCCAAAAATACTTTCAAAAATCACCAGGTAACACTGTTGTGGTGGTACGTACCCTAACTTGTTGATATTACATTCAAATGAGAGTTAAACTTAAGTATAGTACTGCCAACGTAGAGATTGTTAACAAGAAGAGTTTCCAACGTCCTATTCGGAATTTATCTCTCATTTTAACGTCATATTCGTAATAAATATCTCATTGCAACTTCATATTCTTAACTTAACTCTCATTGTAAAGTGATGTTCGTAATTTACCTCTCTTTTTTGACTCTTCTTGTCAACAACCTCTACGTTGGCAGTACCTGTTCGTGTGCTCATGACCGTCGTAGGGTGCGAATCTCTCTTTTCCTACATGATTTTAATTGATTTATTAATTCAGAGAAAGATAGTTACATTCAGACGTCAGAGTCCAAAAAGAATAATTCTGACAATGATAAGGCCCCTTTTAGCTCACATTTCAATTTTGGTAGTTCCTCTGAAATCAGTAGTAAACCGTTCACAGTTTAGAAAATCTCGCTTGCCTCGAGCTTTTTTTTCTGATGCCCATCCTGGAAGCACTAGAACAGGTACTGCAGACGTAGAGATTGCTGAAAAGAAGAGTTTACAATGAGAGGTAAATTGCGAATATGACGCCTATTCGCTCTAACCTTTTCGGCAGAATAGAGCAGCCTCATCGACTATCTGCTCGTTTGCAAGATTACTCTAATGCGCTAAGCTTGCTCAGAAATCAGTAGCCAGATCTGTCGCTCTTGGTTAGCAGAATAGTGGAAGGTTCTATAATACCCGCGAAATTAGTATGTCAAAGTGTCATCGGACGAATCATTTTAGAAAGAGGTTTCAAAGTGCGTCGATTGTTGAGTAAATGATTGATGAGGCGAGCCACAGTAGCCCTGATCACATCCAGTCCAAAACATTCCACCATTTTCCTCAGCACTTTCTTGGCGAGTCCAAGGCTAGATTGTAGCCAGATTCGACGTACTGGAAAGGCAATAAACACATTGTGCGCGCATGAAATCGGCACAGTTGATAAACACATTGTCTACGAATCCGACATGGGCGGGTATCATAAGCCATATCTGCAAGGCCATCCCTGGTCGCGTACGGAAGAGAGCTGGCTGAATTGTGACGACGCATGAGGATTTTTTGATGAATTTCACCAACTTCCGAAGTTGTAACTTAAGTTTCGCAAAGTAAGGCTTCTTCGCTTCGCGCACAGACGGATCACAGTTTAGACGAAGGAGTCTCACCAAGCACCTTTTTTAATCCTCGATCTTGGCAATTGGGTAGGTATCCTATCAACTCTCGCTTGATGCAGTCAATTATGCAGTGTAGTGAGGTCATAAGCCGAGATCAGACGAAGAAATTTCCAGTATGACCTAAGAAACAATCTCAAATCGATAGGTAAGTGGCTTTTCATCTAGTTTGGTTCGCCCGCGAATTAGGATCTGGCAAGTTACCGGAAACAAGAATTTTGCGTATTTGCCGCGGATTGGAATCAATTCTTCGTAAACATGGATAACTATAACACGATGTCCTTGGTTGGTGATGGACGTGTGAAATTTGAAGGCGTGGTGTCCAGGAAATTCGGAATAGAATGATGATTTAAATTTCTAGTGGTCATAATGAAATCATTTGATCACCCATTCGCATCTTTTAAGACGAAGATTGGAGCTATCTTGTCAGTATTTTGCGTGATGTCGTCCCTGTAGAGTGTTATTGAAGCGGCATTAAAGGCTGAATTGATCTTATAACATTTTTTCAGTGCCTACGTGAAGAGAAAGAGCATTAAGGGAACTTCCGAATGCCAGAAGGACAGTGCTTTTCATAGATAGTTGTTTAAATCACACTCACAGACCAGGCAAAAGCACCTCTCGCTTCTATCAATACGGAGCTCAAATTTTTCTTGCAAAATCCGAAGGAATTGGTACATAAAGAAAACAGCTTCATGATAAAAGATATAAAGAATCTTAGAGGGTCATGTTTGATGAATAAAATCTAAATATGACCGACATTGGGAAGTGTGTCACTGAAAATCTATCTTCAGGGGAACTGGAAGCATAGGAAATTGTTTTTTCTGAAGACTTTAAGCCAAATCCGTTCGCCATATAAGCTACCAGTTCGATAGCGGTTGCATACTCTAGGGGCGCAAAGAGGTGATTAGATTCGGCATGTCGCTGAATCAAAAATGGGCAATGGGAACAGTGCCACCTCTTCTCTCAAATTCGAAGTATAATCGAAAAGGTATGCCGAGCACTTCAACGGAGAGACCCTGGTGACTTACC
The DNA here is from genome assembly GCA_002205965.3 of Kappaphycus alvarezii. Classification (NCBI taxonomy): domain Eukaryota; phylum Rhodophyta; class Florideophyceae; order Gigartinales; family Solieriaceae; genus Kappaphycus; species Kappaphycus alvarezii. The sequence continues at coordinate 1,408,001 of NADL03000481.1, forward strand.
AATGGTTTCTATTAAAGAAAAGTGGGCCGTAGTCGCCATTTTCAATAAAATTGTTGTGAATTCGAACTCTCACGAAATTTACCTTTCTAATTTTAGAAGGGTTCGCATCAATTTAATCATACACGTATTAGTCCGATAAAAGCATTATTTGGCCTGAACTAATTATTTTCCTTCGTCATAAAAAAGACCTTTCGAAATAGTACGTGTTTTATTAATTACCTTTACCGGCTTTAGCACATTGGCGGTAGATATTTGTTGCGTAATAATTAAATTGAACTATTTTTATTGATAGTTCAGTATAGCTAGGGGACATTAAAGCGATAATTGGTAGTTTAATTTGTGTCTGTGTTGTCAAATTTCCACCTCCGGCAGATTTATAGTACATACTGTAAGTTTAATTACTTACAGAGTACTTTATTGACGGTAAAACTCCCGTTGCAATACAATTAATGTACCTTCGTGTAAATTATATGTAATAACAGTTACAGTAGAATTACTCAATATTTTGTAAAAAAGTAAATGCGACGCCAACTACTGTATAACAACAGAGAGTGTCGACAGTATCGACATAGACATACTTATATTTCAGTGCTTAGAAAGAATCCACTCCTACCACTGTTGAAATAGCGAAGTAGAGAGGTAGAAGTCGTGTGTGGCGAGAAGTCCCCACGCGCAACATTCTCACCCAACTCTTTCTGGACGAAATTCCGCGATGAATTCCTCTACGTTCCGCGTTATTTTCGTTCCCAATACGTTGAATAACCCACAAGAATGGGGTATCGAGGATCTTTCGGGTCTATAATTGTTAGAAATCCTATTTTCTAAGGCTTCCGAGTGGTTTCCAGTCTTCAATTTCACCTTATTTTTGATATAGCAGGGTACCATAATAATTGATCTTGCTAATAATTTTTCTCAATGAAGCCGGAAAATAATTGATCAGGAAAAAATAAACAAAAATTATTCTGAATGCTTGAGAAAGATCAATATTTCTCATGTAAATACTTGAGACTAACTGTGCAATAATATTTGCATGCAGTTAAAGTATTCGGACTCCAACATAGTCTAGGTATTGTATTTTCTGAGAGGCTTCGAAATGATTCGATTGAAGGATCTCGTATAGAAAAAGTCTCCAGTATGAAAGGGCTCGTTACTGTTTTCAAACCCCTGGCTGTTACACCAAATCAGCTGACAAATTTCATGTTATCGCAAAAATATTTCGAATTTGAATATTTTATACTTTTAAATGGCTGTTACAAACTTCGGAACTCACCCTGAATCATTTTTCATCTCACCCTAAATTAATGTTCAAGCCCTGTTCCTTCTCGGAGTTTCAGTGTCATTAGAATTTTTAACCCCTTTTTTCTCTCTAAAATATCATTCTTTCTCTAATTTTCAATCCTATATCTATTTTTTTTGTCTTTGCACCTCTCTTTTAATTCTCACTGACTCGAATTTTATACCTCACAAGTAATACCACAGAAATACGAGGAAAACCGTACTGTACTCATCTAACGTCTGTCTGCGAAAAAGTGCTGTCCCCATATGAGACCCTCTTTTTCCTCACATGAGTACAGAGTTGTTTATCATGCAAATGTATATAGTAATTGAACCGATTTAGAAAGTTTTAGTCCGTAATATTTTACTTAAAGGATACCCTAGAATCATAGAACTACCGCAAAGAGATGGCCAGTAGCTTAAAATATTCACGGCACCGGTTGAAGCATCCGCTTGCAGTTACTAAAGAGTAAAATATGGCATAATTGCAGAAAAATAAAAAAAAGCGGGTGAAAAAGTGGCTTTACCCTGAACAGCATTGAAATTACCGAAAGTCTTGTTCTGATTTAGCTTTACTTCTCTTGAAACTATATCCCAACACATAAACTTTTTTTGAAAAAACTTAGCCCTCAAATGCATAGTACTCCATTTTCATTTCTCAAAATGTCATATCTGGGCGGATAGGACTTACGCATACAACTAGAAGGGTCCCGGCCGGCTCTGTATCACTGCCAGGTCAGTAAAATGACATCAAGGCTACTGTCTGGAGAAACCCTCAGTCAATACCTTGTAAAAGCCACTGCTACTCATACCTAGTAATTTTAAAACCCCCACAGTGCCGAGATACAACAAAAAAATCTCGTCATTGACCTCATCGAAATATATCGGTCCAGAAAGAAAACCCAACCAACGCCTGCCTTTTCAAAGTTATCAGCCCGCCTCACCGCGTCCCTAATGACTCCATTAGATCCCTTTAACTTAAAAGGTTGAAAAAGCCAATTTACTCAATATTGAACCAGAAAATGTCTGAAGATTCCCGAAAATCATAGCAAAGCAAATTTAAGTCTTGGTTTTGTGCTGAAAACCGTAGAAGAGAGTGATGAAACTAATGTCGACAGACATCAGGTGCAGAGAAACAACGCTGTTCGATTTTTTAACCGCTGACTCAGGGAGTGCTGTTTTTAACCGAAGTCTACAGTGCCTGATGGCGAAGTGTCGGCAAAAGATTTTCGCTCTGCTTTCCGAAGCTGACCGGAGTATCTCAGTTCTAGCGATGGTTTTCGTCTGAATCCGCAGGAAAAGGCTGTACCAACGAGCTTCTAAACGGCATCAATCCCGCTAGCAAAGAAAACCATAGGACAACTGATATGTATGGTAGCACTGCAACGGCGTATGCTGTTCGTGGAACACGCATTTTTCGATCCGCTTTCTCAGCCGTCGTGCAGAAGCACCCGAGAACGGTGCACAATTTCTCGGTAGAAATGGGTGTATCTAAATAGTTTTATGTTGCCGACGGGAGCAAAAACGCGAACAGAAAAGGAAAGCTTTATTTACAAACCATTGTAACGTCGGCATTTCTTTTCTGATTTGGCGCGATGAATGCGATGGCATGCCCAACAGGTAGAGTATCAACTGCAGAAATGCCCATTCATTGGCTGCCCAGCGACACCAAAAGGTAAAAAGTTTACGATTCAAATAAAAATGAGTGGGAGGGCCTCCTTTCTGACAGCGTTGAAAACTTCCAACGTTTTTATAAGAAGCCACCCATTCCTGATGTCTTATAAAAGTTTCGTTAAAGTTTGGGCAGCTCAAGTGCAAAATCTTTGAAATCTAAGAGCAGGGAGCGACTTTTGTGATACTTGCACGCAGTTGGAAAATATAATAGTGAACAATTCAGATTTTACGCCTCTGAATTTCATCATCACTTTAACAGATTTATTATTTATCCAGCAAATTAATGCTCATTTTCTTATACGTCAAGGTGCTCCGTAAATCTTCAAATATATATCATGCTTATTTACTATGAGAAAAATTCGGCAATTTGTTCCTTAAAATCATTCAGACGTAAACGAATCAAATTTTATTGGCTTGACACGGCACGAAATATCTTAAAGCATTAATAAAATCGTCCAAAAAGTTTAAAAGACACCACTAGGTGATAAAAATGTAGAATAAGGGTCTTTATGACTACGGTTTCAAAAACAGGAAGCTACCTGGTCATTTTTTGTGCGAAGAGGCACCAGATTTAATTTTGTTTTCCCTAATTACGTTAACAGAGTTTCTAGAACATTAAAATCATCGCTCAAGCTTTTAAGTGCTCTTTAATATTCTTCTGTAAATAAATTGTAGTAGAATTGCGTAATTATTTCAGTGAGATGACCGCTTATGGGAACAAGGACTAGGTACTTACCTACGTTTTGATCAAGATTGCCGGTAGTAGCTATTAATATTAGTTTACTTTGTTATTTAGCCAGCTGTAAGTATATAAATATATATAGGCTTACTGTAGATAATTAATTGGGGTCTAAAACACCGGGTCGGACATAAAGACGCCGTCAATCCCACCCAACGATAGAAAGATAAGGTATATTTACATGTAAACCATTCTTTTAACAGTTAAAGGTTCATGGTTAGACATCGTTCACACATAGTCCTCTCTCTCTTCTCCCCTTTTCCGGTCGTTCTCACTGTTTGCCCCTCAAACACGCGTCTAGGGTGGGTTCATATTCACCTTAGGTTTTTGCTACCATTTATTTTTCCCCTTCACTCCCTCCATCGAGCCCTGTCGTACAAAAGTGTCTACGGTTACTAACCTGCGCTATAGAGAGTTTCGATGATCTCTCTACCGACTATCGCGAGTTTTTTAATCCGAAACTATGGTCTAATGGCCTAGAACTGTTTTTAGTTTTGCTCTAAAGCAAGAACAAGTTGAATAATAAGGTACACCATTAGAAAAAAACGCTGCTCAGACACTCGCCTAGACATGCAAATTTTGCATTAAGTCAAAAGATGGAGCCTCAGCCAAAAGCTCCGCAGATTAACGCCGACAACCGAGATACAGGCTCTCAAAGACGCCTCTGCAGTTACGGTCTCGGTTCTTTGCCACGTTTCGAAGATCTCGATTCATTCCTTCGGAAAACTCAAGCCAACTTTACCTTTCTATCAACTGCTCCTGATACGAACTGGAAAACTGCTCCTGATACGAACTGGAAAACTTCCTCTAAAAATGAAGTCCGGCCAGATTCGCAACTTTGAAATACCGCAAACAGATCTCTGTTTTTGATGGGACATTTCACGTTCCACGTCATCAAATGGCTATTCGAAAATCTTGACCCCCGCGTTGATTAAATGTTAGCGCATTCCAAAAACTCGTTGCTAGAACGCCTGATGCATGAGCAAGACAAGAAACATATCCAAAAGTTATCGGAAGATGTAGTGGAGCATGTTTCCGAAGGCTGTCTGGATCCCGCTGTGCCGGATAGTCATCTTCTAGGTTCGCTGCGTCGATTTGTCCTCGGGGTTCATGCAGAAGCTCCAGGTCCCGTAAGAGTCGGATTAATCAAGGTCGAAACGTCGAAAGATCCTCCGTGCCCCAAAACGACAATTCAGATGTTTCTATGTCAAGATAGCAAATTCTGTAACCGTAGCACCTCCCCTTACAGCAAGTTGCTATTGAATATTAAACAGATGACAGAGTGAATATCGCGTACATCCTTGACATCTCTTGCAGTGGTAAGAACCCCGAAGAAGAGGACGAGTCCAACTCAGAAAATGACGCCGGGAGAACTCCCGAGGTGGGTGGGACTCCAAGCGTGGGCGTCTTCGTAGCTGTAGTCTTAAAGACCACGAGGGCCAAAGCCACGGCAAAAAGGACTATAAATCGTCAATTGATGACTCAACTTTGTAAAAGCCGAGCGACACAGACGTCAGGTACAGCTCGGATGAATCCGAAATTCGGTATCGATGTTCGCGAAGAAACCGTAAACTGGCAGTGATGCGTCCGATGCACATAATATTCAAGAAGGGCTTAGATTGCAGTTCGTACTGATAGAAGAACCGAAGCGAGAAGCACAACTATTCGAGCGGATGCAACGTCCGTAAAACACAGAAGATGTTTCCTGCTCACTTAAAGTTTTCTTCTTCTTAGTGATTCACTTTTATTGAAATTTTGTATTCAATACAAACTTTCGCGAGAGGGGTTTACTATACCCATTCATTATGTTTTGGAAACATAACTAAAGGGTAAAGTAAAACATCTGACTTTTTTCAATTCTTATAGGAGAATACTACGTTTAGAATAAATCTAGTCAAGAGCTGCAAATTTTTCTCAATATGAATAGTTCCTTGTTGAAGTTTCTTTTTACTGCTCTCTCTCTCTTCTAATTAATCTTTTATTTGGGTAAGCTACTATTTTCAAACTGTTCTGAATAAATGAGATGGTAAGAGTTCTGAAGGTATTTCTTTTTGCGTGTAAACTTAGAGTTGATTGCAAAGATATACCCAGATACATACATTTCGATTATGTATCCCTACACTATTTATTTTTCTGTCAAATTACGAGCTATTGCAGCGACATTGAGAACAATTAAATCTTTTGATGATATATTAGGAAAAAAATCATTTCAGCAAAACGCGTCTGTGTGACATTGTCCTAATGTATTTCGAATAATTTTTTTTCATAAAATCCACGAGATATAATTATGAAATATTGAAAGAATTATATAGTGTCCGTGATTTTTCTATTCTTATTACCAATTCACAGTTTTAAAGAACGAGGGAGCACATAATCCTTTATGTAGATTTCGTGCGCAGACATTCCTGCATAGGCAGACTTCAACATCGTGTCTTTGTTTTGAATTACATTGAATTTAAATGGTCCGGGACGTTCAGATTACATAGTCTCAATCCGAATTTATTTTTAGTATAATTTAACTAAAGGCTTAATTATTGCATCCGTTTACTGCTTTATAGCTTGAGGCAGAGTATCAAATGGTGCCTCCTCGACCACAATAGTTCAAAATTTTCTGAGCCCCTTTTGGTGAGTTAATATTATTCATTTAGAGCGAAGAAACGTTTTGTCGCAAAGTTATGACCTGGGCATCAACTTTTCTTCACATTTCTTGAAATTAATATTCTAACATGGTACTTTCGAATCTTGAAAACGCAACAACGTTTTTCTGTGAAGTAAGAGGACCATTATGAATTGATTCATCGTTATATATTTCTCTTCTTTTCTCTCATTTTGAAATGTTTACAAAGAAGTACCTTTTGGAATCTAAATTAGGAAATGCTTACTTCTTGACGTTATTTTCAGAGATATTTATCATTTTCTATTATAACTTTAGTATCGTAAAATATCCTAACTTAAATTTTTTATGAATTCTCGGGTTTCATCATATTTTTCTCACATTGAGTATTTATACAGTCCTCCTTTTCTTGGTTGGTCGTACCAGGGAGTCTTTATGCAATATTTTCTGTTAATTCCACTTTTTCCTCCTTCTACACAGCATATGCCTATAAATTGTTCAATTTATTCTCTCTGAAGCAAATGATGTATTTCTTATGATATTTGTCCTGTATTTGTAGACCATGATCCTGTAAACTTATTAAAATCTCCATTTTTTATAAAACAACTTACTTACCATATTAGTATATGTTAACAATTTTTTTGAGAAAGTGAATCATTTTTGATATAAACTCAATAAAGTAAAACCCTTTTGATATAAACTCGCCAATAAAATATTTTTTAGAGCTACTGAGCTAGCTGTATCACCTGAGTGATCTCCGGTCTCAGAAACTTCTTTCCATACAAAATAAATCGCATGCTCTTTTCTTATCTTAATAGATTGAATTACTCAAACATTTTTTCAGTTATTTGATCTCTAATATGTTTCTTCACAATTTATTTTACATTCCTGTATAAACTGTTTCAGTAAGTGTCTTCTTTGGATAGTACCCATTCTTTCGTCCAAGTAAAACATAATTTATTGCCTTTTAGAGATTCTTATGATGCATCTTAGGGTCCCTTGTAATAATTTAACGTCTTGCAGAAGCGATAAAATATTTATGAGTCGAAAATAATACATTCTCTTAGTTCGGAATAAAATTCAGTAATAGTGACGCAAGCAAAAAAAATACATCAGGATACAGAATATTTCTGATTTTCTGATATTCTTTAAAACATATAGTTCTTTTTGAAATCAAGGACAAGATTTATGCACATCAATAATTTCTCTAAATGATTTCTGCCAATAGGTATTTAATTTTTGTGCGACAATGTCTATGTAGGCTATTTTTGTAACTAATTGTCAAGCTTTTTTACATGTTCCGGAGTATAGTTCTCTTTCCAAAGTTTCACGTTTCCTTGAAACCCTAAAAAATTCTCAATTTGCTCTTTTTCTTCGGACTTATATCGAAAAAAGCAATATGTTCATAATTGCATTTTTTTCTCTTTGATGATCCGTAGTTCAAAACCTCGTTTCTATTACTTATTTTAAGTGATTGATTTCTTTAAATGGTTCTTATCCACAAATGAAGTTTCAAGATTAAGAGACTTGACTTCCTGTCTAAATATGAATAAATAAAGACTGGTCTTTGAAAAGGTACAGTTATCTTTATATTTAACGATAAATGGTTTGAAAGCATATCTTAGCTGGATTGCAACTTGATAGTTTATAGATATTCGTATTGAATACATAACCACACGCTAAAATAGCAGAAAATATTCCATCCCCCAAAGCTTAACTGTTGCAGAATATATTTCTGTGTTAACCAACGGTGAGATTTTTATTAGCTCCTGTACATATCCATTCCCTCCTTTCTGGAAAACGACAGTCTCTTAGGGCGTTGCATTTTCCATAATACCCATATTTAAAATTTCAGTAGTCCATAATCTCCATCACTGGGTGGTTCGGCTGACACTCTACATCTGGTTTCAATTCCCCAAATTGTTTTATGATTCATTGGAAAGTCTCTCCTGAGCATATTAAAACGCTAGAGTGTAAGTTTGGTTTCCTGGCTGATAAGGTAGGGAAGATACTTAATAAAGACGAGATCTAGTCCTCACTTACAAATGTGTATTCCATTTCAGACAAGTTTGCAGCGAAAATGTTAAATTTAAAAAAGACTTGAGATATCGCAGCGAATAAAATAAAATTTTTGCAGATCCTGATGAAGTTCTATCTTATATAATGCTTTATGAGTTCATTTGATCTCTAACATAAAATATGAAACCATTAATAAATTCCTTCGTGAGCCCTCCGTCCCCATACCATCTCAGGATAGGAACTCGAAACTCTTTGAAGAGCTTAAACTATACTCAGGCTGATAGATTCGGAAATAGTAGGGTTTTGTAACATCTATAAGCTCGCAGGAACAAGCATTTTCTCGTTCCCATCCCTACGCGTAGAGGGCAGCACCCCGATGCTTTTCCATTGATTAAGGAGGCGGAATGATCTTTCGCAGCAGGTCCTGAACCAGCACTCCAATATGCGAGCCATTTTCCTTCAGTGACACGCCGTATTTGTAATCAATTCCAACGGAGCGAGCTGGTAAATTAGGCTATCAGCTGCTATATAGTTAGCTACCGCTAGTAACTCGTAATGTAGGATATAATTTTTTCTGAATGAATATTCGTAGGATCCCGACCATGCGCACTACTCTCAGTAAATAAGTCGCAATTTTCTCAATTTAATCAGGACTAATGTCATAAAAATGAAGAAAAAATATTTACATATCTCAAAAGATCATATTTCGATATTATCCTGGAGCTTTTGGAATTTACAGTGCTATACTTACATGAGTTTTAGTTTCTTGATAAGTGCAGCAATTTTAAGTGAAAATGAACACACTTGCTTGGATTCAGTTGAAATAAAGACGCTTTGAAATATTTAGGGCGTAAAAGTGAATTTAGAGATTTTTTTGAATAAGTTTCGAAAAGGATCTCCTTGTTTTATGTATACAAAATTTGCATGTACATACTTTTCAGAATACCTGTGCTTATGTCTCCAGGGTATATCGAAATTTGTTACATTTTCAGTATCATTTTAATCTTCAATTTCTGAGACAGACACTCATTAATCTCTATTCATGACTAATGTTTTGCGAACATTTTGATTCTTGTCTTTTTCAGTATCAAAAATAATAAATTTAAACTCAAACTTATTCTGCAGAAGTCATTGAGCTACAGAGCATCAGTTACATAGGGTAGAGGAAAAATGCAATTCCGTCTACAGGTAATAACCACCAAAAAAATTCTTTTCCTTCCGAAGCTTACACCAAAGCGAGTGAACGTCCAGAGAGGGAATATTCACGATATGTAACTACTTTTTGGATTTTTTAATTGGAACAAATGGGGTATTCTTTCAAGTAAATATAAAGCCTCTCACTTTCTTCTTACTCATAACTAAACTCAAAAACTACCTACGTATATTATTTCTGCACTGAAACTTTTATATTTTTAGAAAGATAATGGTGAAGATAAGCAATATTTTCTACAAAAAGACATATAAATAATTGTCCTTGTAAAATCAAAATTATTTATGTACATAGATAATAACACCGCGCTAATTAATACTCCAAGACAATTTCACTTCTTATAGGTCAAGAAGCTCTCATTTTCTGACTTTTGTACTAATATTAAGCATAATGCAATGAAAAATTTATTTTCAGATATTTCCACGTCTTTCTTCAAAAAACTAAAAGAAGGTGATTAATTATAATTCTCTTAACTTTTTCACCGTTCAAGTACGAAGTTATGTACATTCCATTATTTCATTACAGCACCAAGTGCTTTTAATTTTATCATTTCATAACTCTAATTTAAGTTCTTCAATAAATATTAAATACCAAGGCTGACAGTTGAAATTTCCATTAATCTAGCGATTCAAATTACAAATTTGCAGCTCATTTGCTTCTAAAATGTTCGGTTTTGCGAAAATAACTTTCAAATATTAATAATATTTTTGTAAAATTAATATTAACCTTATAGTAGCTCATGCCAAAAATGTTCTGCATAAATATCATCGCAATAAAAACTATGACGACATGAATTAATTCTTTACCTTTGCATTTAAATTTGAGAGATTAGGCCAGTTATATATTTCTAATAATAATACATATTTCAAACTGCTTATGAGAGCTCAGCTAAAAGTTACTAAGTGACTTCCGGGACCAATGAGAAAAAAATACTAAGATTTATAGGTTAATAATACTTCCTTTGAAAATTTTTATGCAATTTTAATAGATTAAATGCTTGTAAAATTTCGTTGTAATGCTTCTGGATACTTAAGTGATTCAATTAAAGTCAACCATGAAAAATTCAGTCATTTTGGCTCTTCAAGATTGGCGAAACATATTTCTAATCAAGAAAGTGAGTTTAATCTACTCGCTAGGGTGATAAATATGAGTACAAAAGCCTAATCAAAATAAATTATATCCTCATGCAGATTATCGAGGCCAAAAGTGAGATAATAGAAATTGTTTTAAGTTTTTGCATCCTTCTTGATTTTGAAATTACATATTATAAATTTTTTTGCGTTCTTTAAAAGTATACGTAAATAAAGAAAGCGCTGCACTGCACAAAGCACTGCACTGCACAAAGCACTGCACAAAGCACCGCACACTTGCGTTAGGAACCATTAATTTTTGAGCGGTTCTTATTGAAGCACCTGATTCATTTTTGAATATGTCTCTTACACCAGTTCCATTGCAACTGCAATTTCAAATTGTTCAGTAGTTTTTTACCCCTCGATTAAACACTTACCTTATCCGTAACGCAACTAGTGCCATAGCCTGACTTCAAGCTCCGCTGATTGCTTCTGATTGCATCACTGAAAAACTTATAACACACTGACATCGGGGAACAAAAAGTCTGTTGAATCACACTTTCTGTATTAAATGTATTAACTGAAGAGTCCTCTGACACAGCACCATAAAATTTATTAATCGTTTTTTGACAGACTAAAGAACTTGAGCATTTGTCATTAAGTAATAAATGGAGTAAATTAGATCTTGAATTGGAACAAAAACGTGTAGATGAGAAGTAGAAAAATTCTTGCAGCACTTAAAACTATCCTATCTGTCTTCACTGAAATTACTGTCAAAAGCTGTCATCCAATCTGTAAGGCTCCTCTAGAAAGGGACAACAATCTTTCACTCTAGATAAAGACACATCCGAAACTTTTTCTTCATGAAATGGGAAAAAACGTTTTACTTCTCGTCTGTTCATAAAATACACAATTTGAAAATTTAAATGATACCCATGGAGAACGCGTGATGTCATATATTACAAAATGATCTTGTAACAACAATCAATTTCGTTCGAAAGTTTATTGATATATTCTTATCGACGGAACGGACCTAGACTGCAACTAATTGAGATATCCGAACTTTCAGATAAACATTTCTCTTAATAGAGCACAACTTTTTCCCCATCGTCTAAATTATTTTGGATTCTATGCATTTATTTTACAAATGATACTAAAACTAAATCAAAATTTTTTATAACAATATTTCTGTAGTTCCAATCGCGATAGTCAGGATTGAGCTTCGGAAGAAGCTCATATTCTATTTAAAGAATCTTAGAAACAAATTAAAATCATCATCATTGGAAATTCGTCTTATAACCTGAATCTTTATGATTTTTAGTAAGTTTAGAGCATATTAGCAAAATAGGAAAACAACGTCTGGGAAATTTGCAGGACGAGAATTGAATAAATATATTAATATTGCAGAGGATATTTTTGCATGGGATTCAGCTAGTTCTGCAGTTTGAAAAAAAGTTCATGCCTCTCTGAAAATTAAATCAGAGTATAAAATTGAATAAATTTCTGAGGGTTCCGAAGAAATTTTTTCCCCTTCCTAAATTTGAGTGAACACTGAGCTAATTATTTTTAAATCGCCCAATAGGAAACCCTACATTTAAATTTCTTCAATGGCCGCATCTTCAATTAATTTTCAATTATATGTGACATGTGCTCATCTGCGTATTTTCTTCACTGCAAATTCGTCTGTGGTTTGCCTTTGATCGCTTCACTGCAGATCTCTTCCGACAGCTTTTATTAATTTGAAATATAAATTTATCAACTGTTCTTACAACATATGAGGATAACTGGCCGTGCAATTGCGATAAGTATGTGCTACTTTAATGATTATTTTCCCCTAAAAACCCCTTCAAGAAAATAAATAAAACATTACCTTAGTTCACTGCTTGATATATGCATATTTTCAAGTATTTTCCTAGTACTCTGAATAAGAAAAGTGAATCAAGTCTTGTCAGCTTTTTGTTTTTATAATTAATCAGAATGAAACTATTTCCACGACAGATTGGCTCTCGCTGGAAAACAGTCGTTGAAAAATATTAGAAATGATGGTTATTCCTTCATATTTTAGAGGTCGATGAGCTCTCGCTCTTCAGGAATAATCCAAAAATATACTGCAAACCCTCTTTTAAAGCCTTAAATTTACACAAAAAATGCCACCTAAGCACAAAAGTTCGGTGCAATTGTGACAGAGCTCGAATATCAAAGTCCCTGTATGGGTGCTTCCGCAAAAATATTTGGCCGTCTTTTTTTCATACCAACATAAGGGCAGCCGTTGCTTTTCAAGATTCCAAAATGAACAGAACGCAATCATTTTATTTGAATAAAAAACAAATGTCCTAACCTATTTTCATACGAAAAATTTCACGAGAAATGCCCATAACTCGAAGAAAAGTCTTATTTCAAAGGTTGCGTATACTTTAAACATTTAAGAAGGGTATTAGATGAAATTTTGAATAAATTCAAATCGATTTGTTCAACAGTATACTGATATCTTGAGCTGTGCGTTTTAATTTTCTGTGTGATCAAATTAATGGGACGGGTCTGGACCAATAGATCGATATGTAAGAGTTATTAACTATTTCAAGTGGCTCTATGCGGTGCTTTTTGATATGCAAATAGTTTCCAGGTTACCCTTGGGTGTGAAATACACTCTTTGTTAGAAATTAGGGTGAAAAAAACAAAAACTGAGTCTTAGTACAGTTTGGGCTTTTCCAAGTATTTTTACGTTTTCAGAACTATTTCCAAGTTTTGAAGTTGTACGCCTCTCCAAAAGGGCCATAAAGTAGGATAATTCCAGCTATTCCTAGCTAGAGTAAGAAAAAAATCCACATCCAGACCTCAGAAGCCAGACGCTCGCCCAGCTGCCCATCTACAAGCCAACGATCTCAGCTCCATCGATTTTAAAGTGGTTCATATCGATTTAAATCAATACATGTTAATTATCTCTCCGCAGTTGATTGTTTCCGTTCCATAGATCGAAATTCTCAGTGGCCGCCCCTACTTCATTCGGGGTAGCTGGAGGAGCGTCCATAATTTTGATAAAGCTCTACAGGACTCCGGAAGACAACCCTTCGAGGGGGCTCTTAAGCTGAGACTGATCAGTCGTCGATTTGTGGCCATAAATACAGCTGGGCAAAACCAAATTATCAATTAATGCATTGAAGACTCAAAAAATTGAGAATGAGTCAGGTGGAGAAAACTGGGATAGTATAATCCTCCACAAGAATATTTAGATAAAAGATGGAGCCTCGGTGACGTAAACGAATACATTTCCAATGATGGGCTTAATTATATTTTAAAGGTCATTCAAAATCACATGGTAACAAATTGGGAGGAAAACAGAGGCCGAAAGCCAGAACTGAGGCCGCATGATATCTTTTTCTCTCTAAATCAACCTTTCAATATCACAGAAACATAAATTTTAGTGTTTCAAATGAGAAAATTATCAAATGACAAAAGGATAATTTGTTTTTTAACAAATTTTGCCATTGGTATACAAAAAACCGGTTAGAGGTTCAAAAGAACCTAGATAATGAAACTATTGATTTACGGTGAGAATAATTTCTATAATTTCAACCTCTTCCTTTAAGCTACCTACATGTAATTACTAAGCACAAAGCGGCGCTCTCTAAATTATGATAATTGAACGCTGTACTGTAGTTCAGCAGCAAGCACATACGACATGGATCCAAGTTTAAGTTTTCAGTGCCAACACCGGACTGGCTGATGTTTTTCCTTTCACATTCCTAGTTCAGAGCCATTTATGTCAAGTTTCACGGGTTTGCTACATAGAAATATAAAAAGAAACGAAGAAGTTTTCCGGGTGTTGCGTAAATGGATAGAAATTATCGTCATCATTGGGAGGTTCTCATGACAAATTGATACCAGGGCACCTTTACAACAGCAATATAATTGCGTGAGAATAATCATGTTAAAGGTTACGTGCCCACTTTGGACTTGGCGATTACGAAAAGAGATATCGCATCTGACCTTAGGTTCGTTGAGGTGCTCGCCGGTATTTTGTCTTTTCTTAGAGCTGTGGTGACGAATCATTTATGCTGGGACGAAGATTGCTAGAATACTGTGTCTCGACTTTGGTTTGCGTTACGATGACGAATTTGAGATTGAAATGAAATCCGTTGCGAGATGATGATGGTAAGGTCGCGTGGGTCTGTAGAGAGGAGCGAAGGGAGGTTGTAGCTCGCAAAATCGAGAAATGTAGAATTGCCCAACATCTTCATCGTGCGAGAGAGTATTAGTTTTTGTCTAAAGTTACAAATTACGCTGAACTGAGAAACTCTTAGCGTAATCGGTGTGTTTGTCGATTAATTCATCTTTTCTGTAGTTTTAATTGACAAAGGAACCAATAAAACCTGTCCCAGCAAAAAAGAGTATAAAAGCTAGTCCTCTTATCAAAAGATATTTGAGAATAAATGAGTTATCAGTCCATCTCCAACAGGTTCTGGGCAACATCAACTAACCCTCTGTTTGCGAAGAAACCAGGTACATCTCTGATCAGTCCGCATTCACGGCCAACAAATCCGCACTGGATCCGCCTCCACCCATACACTCTACGATAAGTCCTCCCGAGTTCTTGTCAGCTCGAGTCATTCGAGCAGGAAACCGGTCTTGTCACGTACCATTTCCCGAGCTTACACGGGAACTCCTTCTCCAGTCAAGACTCACCGCAGCCGAGCCACAACGACCATATCACCGGCCAGCTCCAACATCAATCTCACCCACAATGCAGATTGTCCCCACGCCGAGAATCGCACAGCTTGATAAGACCAACCATTAACCCTCTCCACCTTAGGTGCTGCCACATCCATCGATGCCACAGACAACTTTCTCCAAGATTCAGCGCCAATATCTTTCCCAGCCGCCCACACCATATTCTCCAAAAAGAAGCTATACTAATCGGTACACTAACCGACTACATCACCTCGGACATCAGCTCGCTTGTCAACTGCCGTAATTTCATACCTACACCCTACCAACTCATCACCGTCACCACAACTGATCTCGACGCTGCACAATACAATGACCACCGCACGCTCAAAAGACGTGCGGAACATACTGCCTTAAATGATGCATGTCAGCTGCTGAGTACCTCGCCGAACATGAAGCCATTCGCGCCAAGATTCTGGCAGAAAGCTACGCTGTAATTGAAAACCCAATGGCAGCGGTAGACTTCATGATTAACGGCTTGCAGCACAACCCCACAATGCAGCCCATCGGCATGCTCCTGTACAAAGCCAAACTAAAAGACCCCTATGAATTCTCACAGTGCCTCACGGGACTGCTATGGTTCCCGCCGTACGGGTACACTGGCCTATTGCCGGCGCACCCTTCGCCTCAAGACACGACGGTGCACGAGCTGTATGAGATTTTCAAGAAATTGTGTGCCATGCAATCCCCCGCTAAACCAACCCGCCCCAAATTCAAGCCATACCAGCACTACATCGACTTGGACACCCCTCCCCGGCGTAATTTGGATGAAAAATTCCACGACGTTAATCACCTCAAAAACAAGAAAACCAATGCAGTAAGCAAACATGCCAAAGTCGATTACACCGCCTTACGCAGCAAATCAACGACCTCATGAATAGATATCACGACAATACTTCGGACACATCCAACCCTACTACCGTTAAATTTGTTTCTAACCCGTGTGCTCATCCTACCCTCGTCTTGGCATCACACAGCAACGCATTAGACTTCCTGCGCTAGTATCCTGCGCTAGTAAACCCCTTACTTACAACCTTCTATCTATCTATCTATCTATGGCGAGCATTCACTACGAAGGACGGACCTATTCTATTCAACCGCAAAACCGCATTTCTATTCGATGACAGAAAAGACAACCTAGAGCTGCTCACGACTGCAACATGGTACGAAGAAAACAACGCATATATCTTCCAGTCGAACGCGCTGATCAAGCCAAGCCCCGCGTTGATAGACGGAGCACTCAGTCTTACCATGCGTAAAAGGAAACCCAGAACAACATCGATCCTCTGAGTACCTCCACCGCACCGCAGGATCCCGCCAAACCCTCCAACTCAACATTCAACAGCCGTACACGCACTCTCATCAGCCGAACGCGCTTACTCCCATCCGTAATCCTGCAAAAATGTACACATCTCCCACCACAACCGCTCGCCAAGGAAGGAAGACTTCCACAAATGGCCCCTCATACTCAATCATGCCCTTCCTTACACCCTGCAACGCATTTAAAACCAAAGCAAGACCTCTCTCCTTCCCACCTCTTGTCAACGGAACCCACCCCCTATAAAATGCGTCCCATTTCGTCACGCCAAACTCACAAAAAACGCCGCACTAACCCGACAGCAAAACATACATAGTCGGTTCCTACATCAGCTCCGACACTTGTGGCCCTATAAAACCTCCATCCCCCTACAAACAGTCGCACTTCCTAACCTTCGTTGTTCCGCAGAGCATATACCTCACGAGATACATGCAAACCCAGAAACCAAGTACAAGTACACATATCCATCTATATGGCCCGCACAACACTGTACACGTCACCTACCCTCATACACTGCGCGTAGATAACGCGAAGTAATTCATCGGCTACTTTGTCCGGCGGCTGCTAAACACCAATTGCAGGACAGTCAAAAAGCGGGCCCCATATCAACCACAAGAGAACACGAGGGCCGAACGCATAAATTTAACCCTAATGAACAGCATATGAGCCTCATTGACGACAGCGGACCTCCCCCCGTTTTCTGGAAGGACGCCCTCAAGGACGTGGTCTCCCAATACAACCTTATGCAGCAGTACAAAACAGGACATTCCCCGGTCAAACTGTGGCACAACCGCAACTCAACTCCCACAGAAATCTACATCCTTGGCCAGTACTGCCGTGTACCCATCCACAAACCGGAAGGGAAACTCGAACCACGCGGCACAATAGCTCGATTAATACACCCCGTAGAAGAATTTGTAATCGCAGTGTGACATCCCGCCACCAAAACCTACACCCAAGTAAAAACAAAAAGCTTTCGGCCATACGATGCAAGACAAGAACCATCCCGCACGGCAACCACAGCCTTCCACACCATACCACATTTCTTGCTAGATCAACCACAAAAAAATTGCAGGCTAAATGATACACACACCTAGAACAATGGGCGTAAGCGCACAATAAGGAACTAGATATGCTAGACAAGTAATAAACGTTCAAATGGATCCACAACAACAAAGTACCCAAATCCGTCAAAGTCCTCCCCCTCAAGATTACATAGAGATACAAGCACTCACCTGCATTGACCCTGGACCACTTTTTGGGATACTCGCGAAAAAGTAAAGGATCTCCAATTTTGGCTACCCAATCACGTATCTAAAAAGTATTATCACTAAGACACCCCACGGAAACATACACACCTCCCAACCTCATGTCGTCCAAGCCCTCCTCCATCGCACGCGCATGACGGACTGCAAACCCCGGCCAACTCTTTTCCCAGAAAACACGAACTGGAACCAAGCACTGACCGCTACACTGTAGTGCAGCTGGCCCCTGATGCACGCCCCCGAGGGCTGGGTTAGACTACTTATTGCTCCAATTTTGAGGACTTTTATTGAAACAAACTGTCATTACTAACTTGACACTGACTTTCGCTATTGATCAGCTGCTGGTAGCTGCATCTTGTAAGCCCTAAGGCTACTGGCCATGGTATTTGCCCCTTTAGGGTAGTCCCTACCCCAATGAGAGCCCCTGATTTGTTTCAGGCCACGCTTTCCCATTGGGCGAATTTTCGTATATATTTATCACTCACTTCACGCCGTCGAATCTTGACAGTAACGGTTTAGGGTGAACTTTACTTAAGGTTGACCGTAGTAACTGCATATTGCAGTAACTTGTAGATAGTTGGCTAGTTTTTCTACACACCTTTAGAGTATTGTGATGCTACACTAAAAAGGCACCCCGATATAGGCTCTGGACTTGGTTCCTACCTTTCGTTTGCGTCGAACCCTTCGTCAGTGACGACCGTGGCTATTACTATTTCTGTCTCTCTCAGATGTCCTTTTTGCCTAACTTTCGGTATGTACCCTTTTTCGAGGCTTCGTGCCACCATTGGTGCTATTGTGGCGCAATTTCTACATAAAAATGGAGCTATTGAAAGGAGTACCCGTACCGTATTTTTGCGCTTACATGGTTCAGCGTGTTCATACAAGTGGGGAACCTCCAAGGGTTCTTTCGTCGGAAGAAACTCTCCGCGTGTTTTCCGTTGAGCATCACAAGGCTCTTGACACCGTCGCTTGAGCAGGAGATAACCTTATCTCATCCTGCTGGCTCTCGTGACTCGCAGCTGTCACATGCCCCAGAAGACATTGCAACACGGTCCGGCCTTACAAACCGGGGAGGAATACTGCCAAGCCTCAGCCTTCAAGCGTCTTCACCTCTCTACCAACCGTTACTCTGCCACAAACAAGGTGGCAGTCTTCAGTGACGAGACAGCTACGGATCTTCGTTGACTACAATGACCCCACTGGATCACAAGATCCTTAAATAGAAAGCTGTTTTCGAACACCAGTTGGTAGTGTGTGTTTACCCGTATTGCCTAGGGCATATCCTGGACGTATAATGACTCGGTCGCGTAACTTTCATTGCACTACAGGCACTCCTCGACCCTTCCGCGGTCAATCAATTTCAATCCACACTCGGCGAACTGTAGTACTTGACGGACAGTATGCGACCAGATAACCAGTTCGGCATCAATAAGATCGCAGAACACATACAAAAACCCACGATCCAGCACTCGCTTACACTCCGATAGGTGCTGCAATACCTCAAGGCCATCGCTCATCATGGCATCTTGTCCGGACAGACCAACCAGCTGAAAACCGAGCCGCGCCCTATCGTAACCTACATTGATTCAGACTTCGCAAACGCCCAAAACCGCCGCTCAGGGACAGAACTCATTCAAATTGCATTTGGATCACCTATATAATGGTGCAGCTCCAAGCACCATTTATTTCTCCAGTTGAAACGAAATATTCTCATCGTATTGTTGCAATTTCTACCTGTGAATCCGAATACATTGCAGCATCTGATGCAGTTCAAGAGGCACAGTTGCTACGAAGGCTCATTGCAGACTGTCACAAAAGCACTGAATCTAAACCATCAAAATTATTCATGGATAACACCGCGGTTATCCAAAATGCACACATCACTGCACCCGCAAAGCGACGCAAACTAATCGACATCCCCCACCACGACATTATCGACTACAGTACATCAACCGCAAAAACATCTCAGTTCATTACGTTACGTCTCAGCACAACACCACGGGTATATTCACGAAAGCGCTCGGTAAAACTGAGGTGTTGACCCACTGCAGCCAACTCATCATAGTTCCCCTTCCTCCCATCAACTCGCATCCACCGACTAGGACACTCTTTCCTAGGTCCTACCGCACCAACTAGGCACTCTGTATGAATTCGATCCATTATTTTCCCCCGGGATTGACAAAGGAACCAAGAAACCCCGGGAAACGAGAATCAAATTCACACGAAGAAACCGAGACAATCTGTCTAAACAAAAAAAAGATTATAAAAGCTCGTCGTCGTATCAAAAGCTAGATGAGAATAAACGAGGTATCGGTCTATCTTCCAACAGTAAATATCATACTGTTTTTTAATCCTATCACTTATTTCGGAATAGTATGGCTTTACACGTTTTTACAGAGAAACCGATAGAATAAAAGACCTTTTATTTCACAGAGTTCAGGGAGGGGTCACATACTTTATGTGTCGTAAGACACGGTCTCGGCTCAAAGCGTTCTGCGCGGCGGCGATCGACGCGTTATACCAGAGCACTTAATAAATAAAATATTGGTTGCTTTATTGGTAGAGAGGGGCCGGGGCGGGTGCCTCAGCGATGCAGCGGACGGTAGCCAACGTTGCAATACCTCTCCAGGATGATAAAGCTTGCTTGTAGGCGTGCGAGGTTAGTAGAGGCGAGGACAAATAAATAAAACACGCGCGCCCAGCAAAGCTCACGCCGTTGAACAGCTTGGGCTTTTGAACGGCATGGTCGTTTGTGATGGTCAGCGAGCGCGACACGCGCCCGCCATGAACCGATAGATATCGGTCTTCTCTCTGGGGCCAGAGGTCCCGTCGATAACCCGATCTGTCTAGTCGATAACCTCACTACGGTTGACGAACCCGATCATTAGACCTATAAATGTACTTAAGGGTCCGCCCAATTGCCACCAGTAAGGTCCTGCCATGAATTGAATAACCTACGATAAATCCTCCAAACAACAGCGTTTCATGCCGCCTGCCCCGTTGCGCTGACGCAGACACTCTCTTGAAAGTAGACCATCAATCTATTTATCCTCTTTCGGAGATTCGCGGCATTCATCCATTATGGACCTCAACCAACCCCCGACGCCTCGAGGCGAGCCTAGCAACCACCCTGGCACTCCAGCGATGCGCACCACCCTACCGGCGCTCCTGCGCCAATCCAGCCCGCTTCAGATGATGCTCCAGACCGTCACTATCGAAGCCACTTCCGCTCCGCAGCAAGCAACGATTTCTGACTTCCTGCCCCGTGCGAGGCGCGATAATGTTTATCAGAACATTTTCGCCCTGTCCATTCAGGACATCGTTAAAGACTGCCCTACAGACCCCGTCTTCATGGAGCGCCTTCGCAAATCCTTGTACCCGCTGCTCCTCTATTCCCCCGCCGTGGCGAAGAACTATACATACATAAGACCTCTCTGAGACGCTCTTATCGCAGTTGGTTTCACGATTCCGATCCTACCAAGGCATCGCAGCCTTACCGTCCGCATTGCCCACCTCATATTCAAAGATGGAGGCAACGAAGAAGCGTTCAACACCATCGTCTCGCACGTGATCGAGAAGCGCGATCACCCCTACAAATTACTATCCACTGATCCGTCCCCTGAACCACCGCAGACGCCGCCACCTGAAGAAGTGGTAGAACCCGATAATCATTCTCAACAGAACCGCATCCGCCGCTGGCTCTGCCCCTGGTCCCTCTGCTCCCATCACCCCCGGCTTGGATAATGGATCCACTCTAAGTGCGATTGTGTCCAATTTACAGCAAACGCTTCGTAAGCTGACCACCCAGCGGGATGCTGAGTACAAGCAAGTCCAAGATGCGCAAATTGAACACATGCGGAAAAGCATGTGGCAATATATGTCCCGTCAAGACAAGAGCTTAACACAGTTTCGTGACATACTGACTAGTGTGTTTGAAGAAAATCGCCGTTTACTCAGTGTCACACAACCCAAGCAAGCTCCTTTCCAACAGCCTGCTCCTCCGACCAAAGAACAGAAGAAAGCAACTGCGACTGCCCCACCACCACCGCCGCCCCCGAGACGCAACTTGCAGCTCCCCCCTGTGCCCCCGCTACCAAAGTTGGATCTTACCACGCAGCCTGCCCGAGAAACCGACATGGAAAGCAGCAGCGAACGGACTGCCTTAACCAGATCGGTTACGCTTCAGAAGGCCTCCGTTTCTGTATCCGCGTACTTTAAAGATCGAAGCTTCAAAGGCGTCATAGATGACTCCTGGCAGCGCACCGCACGAGACTTCGAGCAGATCGAAATTAACGTCTATGATCTAGACAGCGACGAAGTATTTGCGCTTCTTCCGCTCATTTTGGATGACGAAGCACGCGATCACTATGAAGACGAGATCCGTCCCATGGTTCGCGATTATCACCAAGCAAAGGCCTTGATTTCCTTACGTTTTGATAATATCGCTACTCAACGTTGCGTTCTAAACCACCTTCAGAAATTGAAGCTGGTGGACTATCTCAACGGCGAACGATCTATTAACGACGCGTTCACCAAACTGACCGCCGAGATCCAAGCCAATTTCTTGCGAATCCCGAAGGATTTTCAAAGCGATCATTTCAAACGCGAACTTTTACTATCGGCCGTCGAAGGCCAAGATTGGTGTTCTATCAAGATACAGCGCCCAAAGTCTACCTATCCTAGATACCAAGACTTAGTCATGGCACTCGCAGATTGCGCACAGCGATACTGCACGACTCAGAAGAATCAAGGAAACTAACGGGCTGCCTTTGGAAACGTTGATAAACCATCTAGTGTCAACTACTCCAACCCTCGCTATGGCCGTCCAAACAACCAGAACAGATGTCCCCTCCAAAACAGATCCTTTCCCAACATTTTCCAACGCTCCCAACCAAAGCCCGAACACGGAAAACTATGCCACCACTGTAGCAAACCATTCCACTTCAAACGCGACTGTCCGCTCCTCCGCCAAGGCCGCAGGCTGTATCAAACCTTATTCATAGCCCTCAATGACTCAAATCCTGACGGAGCAACGAATGGTGAAGACGAATCAAGCATCCTCGTCATCCTCCAAGCGAAACTTGCGCAAAACACCGCTGGAGTCGACGAAGAGGTACTCGACGCGGCCGCTGCGCTGTTCACCGAGGGTGTGGACAACCTCAAATGCGACCAACCCGACGATAATAGCAATGATGACATCGCGGACCTACTTAATATTCATATTGTTAATTTCCTCATTAACTCCGCGTCTCTTCACTCCTCAGATCGACAAAGTTTGTCAAAAGATCCTACCACCGACGTGAATTTTTAAAAGAAAGTCAGCTGCGCCGACTTGCTTCCAAAAACAGGCGCATGTCCGAATTTCCATCCCCCTACACCATTAGATCCCTCCCGACCCCGAATTGAACCCGGCTTTCGCTTCTAACCCCGAACCACCCCCGCTAATTTGCGCCGATCCCGAAATCAGGAGTGAATACCTTTTTTCCACCATCTATTCAGCTTCGCACGACAATTTTATTGGTGCGTGCATCGATTCTGGTGCCAGCAAATCCTTTAATTGGGTTCCAGAAAGCACACGCTCTCACCGCTTCTGCAAACTGTCCGCTCTCGTTGACGACTTCATCGAAACGATTCCAATTTGCCAAGGCAATTACGCCCTCGCTCGGAACCCTTCCCATTCAGATCTCACTCCCGGACGGATCTTCTCTAAACATCATTATTGATGTTGTTAATGCCCCCATCCCCTCCTTCTAGGCTTAGACACGGGTGAACGATACCACTTTGTTCTTGACTGGAGGCATCACCTTCTATTATACGGCTCTGCACAATGGAAGATCAAACTCCAACAAATTAATGGCCATTTGTTCATCACAAGGAACGCCAGCGAACCTTCTTCCATCCTCCATAATGCAATAAGTTCCTTCACGGAACAAGAACTCCGTCGCATGCATCACCAGTTTTATCACCCGTCAACCCAGAAGCTCTTAAGATTAATCGAGCGAGCCTCACCGGGACAGGTAGAAAAAATAACGAAGCAAATGCTAGAAAACATCTCTAAGGCATGTTCTACATCCCAGACGATGCTTACCAAGCCGCTTCGCTTTCGAATTTCCATGACGCCGGAACACATGGTCTTCAGCAACAGTGTTTCCCTCGATCTCATGTACCTTCATGATCGCGGAAAGAAATTACCAGTCCTCCACGTTGTCGACCTAGACTCCTTCTTCTCGAACGCGATATTCTTGGCAGGTGAATCAGTCAGAGACATTTGGAGCACGTTTCTTCTTTGTTGGACGACAGTTCATACTGGCGCCTCAAACAATCAGCGCGTTGACCAGGGAAGTGTTTTCACTTCAAAACGGTGAAAAGATATGACAGCCTCGTTAGGTATCTCCCTCGTCATTTCAGGTGTGGAAAGCCACAGCAGCCTCGGAATAGGTGAGCTTTATCACGCACCCCCCGCAGAGTCAGAGTCTATAACAAGATCACTATGGACCACACAACCCTTGCGAAGGAGATTCGGCTCCGATTAGCTGTAAAAGCAATTAACGACACGCTTGGTCCGAATGGCCTAATCACATCCCTCTTGGTATTCGGCACCCTCCCCGCCTTTTACCCTCCGATTCTCCCCACACCGTCCAGAAGTTACGCCTAAAGGCCCTTGAGACGGCCCGCAAGGAATATACGACCATCGCCGCCCAGCTTTGCATCCTCGAAGCGTTGCGCGCACGAGCTCCGCCAGCTGCATATTTTAACATACGTTCAGGAGATTGGATCAGAGTGTATCGAGAGAAACCAAAGTCCTTTATTGGCCCTTTCAAAGTCGTATACGTTGACGACAAGCAAGTACATGTCCGTACAGCCGCGGGAGTTCAACAATTCTCCATCAGTCAGTGTATTCCATCGGATCTTTCTGCCAAAAAAATAATCCTCTACCGGTTTAAGGCACAATTTGACCTTTTCACAACCGAGGACGAGAATGACCGCCGTTGTGACCCCCACATCCTCCTCGCCGACATTATCGATCCCAGAGACAAGGGCTGCGATCTCCCACAGTTTGATATCGCCCGCAATCAAGAGCTTGCTAAATTAAGCGCAACGTCTGGACAATTGTTTCTAAAAAAGAAGCCATTGACGAGTGTCGGCACCACAATAAAACACCAAACATCATTGGATCGCTATGGGTCCTCACCATCAAGAATTCCGAGACTGCGCTTCGCACGTACAAAGCCAGGCTGATTGCCCAAGGACACACCGATCGGGAAAAGGGCTCCCTCGTTCACGAATCTCGCTCCCTCCGTAAACAAACTATACGTTTCATCACGGCGATTGCCGCTATGTTTTTATTTCGTCTTTAGTCGCAAGACATCACCCTTGCATATCTCTAGGCGAAGGACCTCATTCAGCGCCGCATATTCCTACGACCTCCGCCCGAAATTAACCTTGAACCAGATTCGCTACTCCGTCTTAATAGGGCCCTTTATGGTTTGACCTAATCAGGAGACTACTGGTACCATACGTACACCCAGCACACACTGAAGGATTTAAAGATTACGAGGTCCTCTTCAGACCATGACTTGTTCTTAATATTCGGCAGGAACGGTACATTGAACGGAATGACAGGAAATTATGTTGATGATTCCCTACAAGCTGGCAATGAAGACTTTGAGGCCCACAAACGCAACCTCGAAACAGTTTGATGCGAAGCCAAAGGTTTTCGGCGGCTTCGCCTATACAGGGATCTACATCAGATCCACGCCAACGCACATCGAGCTTCACCAGCGTCCTCAAGTTGAGCAAATGAAAAAGCTAACCACCGGTAGCTTCTTTCAAAATTTCAATTCACTGTTGATGTAAATCAACTGGCTCATTCACCGAGACCGGACGTTGCGTGCCGAAATGCCCAGCCCGCACAAGTCACCGAGAACTTGTACGACGACTCACATGTGAAGTTATTGAACCAAGCCGTGGACTACTTGCAGCGAACACCCGACATCTCCATCACGCATTACCGGCTGGACGTCGCCTCACTCTACATTCGAGTATACACCGACGGGTCCTCCGCGAATAACCACGACCTCTCATCACAGTTGGGATACATCATCACTCTATGTGATAAAACCGGACGGTGCAATGGGATTGACTTTAGGAGCTACAAGAGCAAAAGGGTTGTCCGCTCTATCCTGGATGCTGACATTTACGCTTTCGCAGATGCTTTCGACGCTGCCTTCCTAATTAAGCGTGATCTAGAGCGTTATCTGAATCGCAATGTTTTTTAATGTATGTTGACGGACAGTCAAAGTATTTTTGACACTATCATTAAGGCAAGCTATACTACGGAGAAGCGATTAATGACGACCTGGCGGTCGCGCGCGAAGCGTATCAGCACGAAGAAATCTCGGACATCGGGTATATCAAGAAGGCGCATAATCCTGCTGACGCGCTTACAAAGCTCAAGTCTTGTGAGGCTTTGGAGACACTTCTGCGCTCCCGACGCGTTGAAAACCCCGTCGAACAATGGATAGTTCGTAAGGGTCACAGCGTCTTCTCTAGGAGAGAGAAAGAAGAGAAAGTGATGCTCAGCGAGCGCGGCACGCGCACCCCGTGAACCGATAGATATCGGTCTTCTCTCTGGGGCCAGAGGTCCCGCCGATAACCCAATCTGTCTAGTCGATAACCTCACTACGGTTGACTAACCCGATCATTAGACCTATAGATGTACAGTGCCGGAAATTCAATTACGACACTCTCGCTCTTTACCATTAAAAAGAGAACAAACCAAGGAAATACAACAAAACTCTGGGAAACCTATTCTCTTTATATGATATATAAAGGAGTAAAGTTTCGGAGGGACTTGCCAATTATTTCTTTAAAAAATCTAAAAAAGGCTACCAAAAAGGGGGAAATCCGATCACGACAGTTGAGCAATACTCAACAGTATTGCGACGTTCCCGCCAATATCAACGCTATATTATACTGCATACCATTGCAGCATACTTCCGAATTGACGCTGACCGCGAATCACGGCACACACCATGGGTCGCAAGCCCAGTTTGACTGAACGAGAAAAGGGCGGCATCCTCGAGCTTCACAAGCTAAAGCTACCTGTCGCAGAGATAGTGAGGCGTGTCAATCGGTCTCGGTCTTGCATTTTATTTTTTCTTAAGGACCCAAACAAGTATAGGATTCGAAAAAAAGGCGCAAACAACCGCAAAATCACTGATTTTTCCTTGCGTTGACTCCACCGGGAGGCCTCCAAATCACTGAAAACTTCAACAAAATTCAAGAACGACCTCTCCCTACCAGTTACGAGCCGCCGCATCCGCCAGTTGTTGTCCGAGGCTCCACATCTTCGATTCCAGAAGCTTAAACTGTCCCTTCCGCTGACGCCAACTCATATGCAAGCTCGGCTAGAGTGGGCACGGGAGAGGCACAACAGGTCAAGGAACCAATGGGCTCGTGTGGTATTTTCGGATGAAAAGAAGTGGAATCTGGATGGGCCCGATGGTTGCCAATCATACTGTCATGATTTACGACACCAGGAAACGATTTTATCTCGCCGTCACAATGGGGGTGGAGGGGTGATGGTTTGGGCTGCTTTTTGTGAGGGGGGTTATTCGAGAATCGCGTTTCTTTCAGGCCGGCAGAACGCTACAAAGTACTGCGAAAAGCTGGAAAGCTACTTAATGCCGTTTGCAGCCTCTATGTTCTCTGGGCCTTGGCAGTTTCAACAAGATAACGCATCTATAC
This sequence comes from Kappaphycus alvarezii, assembly GCA_002205965.3. Lineage (NCBI taxonomy): Eukaryota > Rhodophyta > Florideophyceae > Gigartinales > Solieriaceae > Kappaphycus > Kappaphycus alvarezii. Next base: position 1,435,660 of record NADL03000481.1, read on the forward strand.
ACAAGGCTAAGTTGACGTTGGAGTGGTTTGCGTCAAAAAATTTGAATGTTATGCAATGGCCTGCTCGTTCTCCAGATTTCAATCCTATCGAGAACATATGGGGGTGCTTTCTAGGAAAGTTTACTGCGGTGGAAGGCAGTTCGACACTGTCGCTGAACTTAAACGTTGCATTCTTGTTGGGTGGGGTCAATTGGGGCAAGAATTACGTTACAACCTTGTCAAAAGTATGACCAGTCGGTGCAGAGAGGTTCTTGAGAATAGGGGAAAGAAGACGAAATACTAACACGTGTGTTTCCTTGATGACAATGTACTAAAGACACTCCGTGTCGAAATCAGATTTCCCCCTCTCTGGTAGCCTTTTTGATATTTAAAAAAAATAATTGTCAAATGTTTACGAAACTTTGGTGCTTTAAATAATATATAAAAGAAATACGTTTGGCAAAGTTTCGCGCTACTTCCTGGGTTGGTTATCTTTTTAGTGCAAATAGGGTGGGGTGTCGTAATTGAATTTCCGGCACTGTACTTAAGGGTCCGCCCAATTGCCACCAGTAAAGGTCCTGCCATGAATTGAATAACCTACAACAAATCCTCCAAATAACAGCGTTTCACGCCGCCTGCCCCGCTGCGCTGACGCAGACACTCTCTCGAAAGTAGACCATCAGTTTGCGGCAACCTTGTGTACAGTACAGTACAGTACGGTCTTACAGTATATGGTGTACTGTACTGTACACAGTACTTGATTGACAGTATGAGCCCAGTAATTGAAATGAAGATCGAAACTGTATAGTACTGTATTGTGTAAGTGCGATTGGAATGTTTTCCTATTGAATAAAAGTCGATGACCAACTCTTGATCAGAAAATGTTGTGGCCACAAATCTCTCCTCAATCAAATAAAACAAAGCGGAAAGGTCAAATTTGCTGTATTTAACCTACATTTTCTGTACCTGCAAGAATGCCGGCACAGCGGTTTTTGACCTCAGCATGGGAATGTGTCCTCGAGGTGGGAATGTCGACCTGCGAAAGTTGGCAGTCTCTACTTGTACAAACATCTACAGTATACTTTTCTTGTACCGCCTTGGAGGTGACCTTAAATTTCCGATAAAGATGGGTCACGGCAGGCTCCGGGGGTTTCTTGCGATGAACAAAAGTTGTGATGTTTGGTTCTTCTCAAGTCTGGTAACGTACTTTAATCAAAGTTGTGGTCTGCAACTATTCTCTGAAGCCTTGAAAATCTGACTTTAGAACATTTCTGGGTCGGAATACAGGCGGGGAAGGTGGGTAGGAAGTTTGAAACTAGTTTTCATGACTTGCCCTGTTTCGGAGGGACAGGGTGTTTGAAGATTGAGGGAAGTAGTCAGTTAGGTGCAAAAGGAGGACAGGCACTGGAGATGTTGAGATAATCTGCATCTAATCTGCAGCCATATGCGGCGTCAGCATGCTGCCAGCTGTTGAATGGTTTGATGTGGTTTGGAAAGACATCACAGGCTGGCGGACATTGGGTTAGACACCGCCTGCTCTTTCACCCAATACACCTTTGACATTTCAGCGTGACCCTACCTCCTGTGTCAGATGTGTGCAAAAGACTGGTTCCCTTATGCTACCACGTGTGTCTGGCCAAATGCAGGGCTGCATGTGTCCCGACTGAATGTTATAGGAGAGACAACATTATAATGTTGTCAAATTGTCAATTATGTTTTCGTAGATGCGCAGGGAGGGTTAAGCCATATTGCGTGTTTGTCGTGGAGGATCAGTAAACTGGTGATCTGTACGCTCGCAAGGGCTGAGGGAGAGCAGCAGGCCAGATTGGAGGCAAACTGCCGGCGAATGACCGGTCTTGCGTAGGGTATCAAAAACCCATGCTTTGAAATCAAGAAAGTTTGGCCTAAAATGTTCAGCGGCAAGTTAACGTTGTGTATGATCACAGTTGTTGGCGCTTTTGTAGATTGGTGCAGGGTATCTCCGAAAGGCGAAGTGGACGGGCAGTTTGGAGTGTGCTGTTCACTCCTGAGGCGAGGGAAAGTGAGAGCTGTCCTGCGTAAACAAAAGTGCAAGATACTCACTGGGAAACTGTTAGGAATCCAGTGGTGCATCAGCAAGGCGATGATTTCGACACTGGTGTTGTAGAAATGGCAAATCCTACACTATAGAGCAAGCATTATTTCTACCGCGGCAGAAACCGGAAACTTGAGTATCTTCTACTTTTATTGAAAGAGAAACAGGCAAACTTTTGATTCTCGGCACACTGTAAAAGCAACTACCTGCACTGTATCCTGTCGTTGGTAGAATCCCTCCCCGAAAATCCACTCCAAAAAAAGCGATTTTAACCCACAAAACCCGCACGATATCTTCCAAATGTCAACACACAGCCAGCCCGCCACAGACCACGGGCCACCACACTATCCCGCTACAAGCCAATAGGGCGCCAGTTTAGCTGCGACACACAAGCAACGAGCCTCCTCTTGCCATACACCGTCTGTAAAGAGGCTATCCTGTGACTGGACGGACGATTGCCCACCGGAGAACGAGCACAGCGCCACGTCGAATCCCCATTTACAGCGCCGTTATCCGCACCCCTCCAGTCGCCCACTCCCCCTTCCCTCAACACGAAATATGAATAACCCCCCTACCCTGCCTCTATTCCACCCCCCCCTCCCCGCGCCCACAAAAAAACCCTCAACCCACCCACCCAATATGAAACCGCCCAAAACTCAACCAACCTACCACCACCACCAAAACCCTCTCCACAAAACCTTACCCTCAACCTGTTGCAACCTGTTGCCACCCCCGACGTCTCACCAATAACACTCGAAAGAATGGCATCCGCATCCCACACAACCGCACCTGACCACTCCATATCGGAAATACCCCAACCCATGCCCCAGTATCGCCCGCCTGATGCTTGCATGCGACACGCGTCGAAATTTCAAATCCCCACCCCCACACACCGCCCTCCCCACCCTTTTTATCCCGCCGCGAATCGCGCACCCCACGCCACCCCATCCCCCACATCCAGCAAAACTACCCACCACCCCCGCACCGCCACTGCATCCCCCTACGTGAAATGCGTGAAAGATGCCCGGGAGTGGGTACGAGACGTTGTTACGGGAGGTATGCGCGCGTGTGACGTGCGAGGGGTGGATGTTTTCATACCTGTTCACAAGCGACGTACAGTCGGAGATATCTTTATTGACGAGTGGTCATTGCGGCAAGCACACGGTGTTGATCCGGGAGATGCGTCGTGCGGTGGAGACGTCACGTGGACATGCGCAGATGTTGGACCATGTGACGGAGCGTGGTTCGTTGTGTGTGCCTGCGTTTGCACTGGATGGGGTGACGGCGGGATTGTGGGTGCATGAGGGGAGTTGCCGGAGGGTTTGGCCTGGGGGTGTGAGGGGGTGGGTGCATTTTTCAAAGTTTGTGCGGTTTGAAGGGGAGGGGGTGTTGATAGAGGTTCGGGATGTGGCTGGGGGGTGTATGGAGATTGTGTATTGTGTTGTAAAGGGGGGAGACGAAAGTCGGAGACGAGGTTGATGTTTTCGTGCGGGGCGGGGGAGGTCAAGGTGGGGGGAATGTGGGGATTTCTGCGGGGGAGGTTGATGCAGGTGAGTAAGACGGAGTTGTGGAGACAATGTGTGGTGTGTGGGGTTAGAATGGGGGGTGTGTGTCGGTGTGGAGTGAGGGGGGTGGCGGGAAGGCATTTGCTGGATTTTGCGGGACATGCGGAGAATGCGGGAGTGTTTGTGGGGGAATATAGTGGCGGAGGGGGGTGGAGATGCTGAGAGATGGGGTGCAAGCGCTTTGTGCAGGTCTGGAGTGTGAGGAGAGGGGATACGTGGTTTGTGGGGGGGAGGAAGTGCGGGGGCTGAGACAAAGGGCGATTCGGAAGAGGTTGGGGTGTTATAGGGTGTCGCCTGGTGGAGGTGTGGTAGTGGAGGGTGCGGGGGAGGAGTGTGAGCGGATTGCGGATTTGTTGGCGAGGGGAAGGGAGGAGGAGGAGGACGAGCAAGGGAATGGGGAGAAGGAGGAAAGGGATGGGGTAGGAAGAAAGGAGAAGAATCGGATGGCAGCGGCAAAGTCGAATTTGAAGAGAAAGTGGCGGAATAAGAGACTGAGATTAAATGTGGTCATGTTAAGGCTGAGGGTGGCCGAGCTGAGGGAGGTGGAAAGTGAGTTGCGGTGTGAGCAGATGTGGTTGCGGGAGAGGTGTCGAGTGGAATTGGGCGGCGAGACGGGCGAGGCGGGCGAGGCGGGCGAGGCGGGCGAGACGGATGAGACGGGGGGATGGACAGGACGGGCGAGCACGTGTTGCCGGCAGGATGATGAGATGATGAGAGCGCATGACGACAAGCCGTTGGTGTATCATTGGGTGCCATGCAACAAAGTATTCATGGTTATGTGGAAGTTGGGATTGGTGGCCAATCGCAATGTTTCGCATGGCCACTGAATCAAATAAAGCGAAACACTTTTGGCATGTCAAAATAGCATATATTCATCCAATCATCGTCGCAAACTTGTCTCTCCCTTTCTCGTCTCCTCTGGCAACTCTTTGTCTTTGTCATTGTCATTGTCATTTGTCGTGTCTCTCCTGACCAGACTCTTATCCATTCATGCTCACGAGACAGTCCCAGTCCCAGTCCCAGTCCCAGTCCCAGTCCCAGTCCCACTTCCGGTCCAAGTCCAAGTCCAAGTCCAAGTCCAAGTCCCAGTCCCGCCACAACTGTCTTGTCATCCCTCTTTCAACATGCCACAACAAAATAACTCTCCTCCCAATACCAACCCACAAAATACACTCCTCCACCCAACCCCCAACCCCCTCCCCTTCTTCCAATCTTATCATCACCCATCACCTCCTATCACCCTCCATCCTTCTCAAACCATGCTCCCCGATCCATCCCTTCTCGAACGAGTCTTCTCCGTCCTCAAACACAACTGGGTCTACAATTTCTTCTTCTCCTCTCAACCAGACGAACTCGAACAACTCCGCCATGCCGTCACCAAGTCCTCAGTCACCACCGCCGAATTCAACTTAAAAACACTCTCCCCTTTCAACCAAACCTTTCAAGTCAACGAGCACCACCGCATCCTAGTAATCCCCTCCTTTTGCACCTCCAACATTACCGTCGGATTCGCCGTCTGCGAAAAAATCGCCTCCTCCTCCCACGTCGTATCCCGTGACGTCTACATCGGACGCATAGCCCGCGACGACCAAAACGGCACCTGTCTCTTCATAGCCCAGGACTTTAACGACCACATCACAGAGGTCACCTACTTTTCCCTCCACTCCCCATCCCACCGCGACCACATCTTCTCCCTCTACAGAACAAAGCCTTTTACCCGTGTCATGACCTCCCTCCCCCGCCATTACAACCCCGCCGCCCTGCTCCCAGCCCTTATATACCATTATTGCGCCACCGATGCTCGCCCGTGTCCGCACTGTGGCACCTCGCTTGCAAACTCCCTGCTTCCCTGTCCGTGCAAGCTTCCCATCCGTCCCAAGCGTCACCCGGATGACACCGAGCGTGACATGATTAACCTTCGTTCCTACATGGGTGGTTATCATGGTGTTGCCACTGTCGGTCTGTATTCCCGTGGCAAGACCCTCTTTCATGCAAACTATGCCGCCACCAGCGGCTCTCGTCTAACCATTGACCCCGAGTCCCATCGCCGTTTGGTCCTGTGGGCCTTGTGTTCAACTACTCGCAAGCGTCCTATCAACCCGCTCGCGTTTTGTATGGCAAAGGGTGTTCTTGGAACAAAGGGCATCTCCGCCACCGACACCTTTCTGCTCGCCTCTATTGCCGATTCCGTCGTTGACGACGCTAAACATCCCAACAACTCCTCGTCACACAGTACCACCCGCTCGAGGACAACCTCATCTACTCTGGCCCTCCCTGACATTTCCGACCTTGACAACTCCAATCCCGACGACTCTTCCTCCGACCGTCCCCCGACCAACGCCCCTCCGATGCAAAGCCTACCGACTCTATGTCCCTTATCTCAAAGCCACGCTCCATTTTCTCAACCCCCTCCTTTTCCGACTCATCTTCCCCGCCCTCCAATCCACACTCGTCCAATGCTTCTCTTGTTGATGACGCCCACCCGCTCGCTCGGTTACTGCACAAAGTACCCCCCATGTGCCCTATCGACGCCACCGCCTGTCCCATTGCACCCCCGTTTTGCCCGATTGTCGCCCCGGTCCTCGTCCCGCCGGTTCACCACGCAACCTCCGCCTCACACCAAGATCCATCCTCCGCTACCGACCACCCTCAACAGTCGCACTCTACTAACCAACAAACCACAGCACCAACATCAGAAGCTCCTACTTTGCAACCTGCGTCTACTACATCCGACCCGTCATCAACACCACAAGACACTTCTTCCCCGCAGGCTACACTACCGCAACCAGCCCCCCTGCAACCCTCCGCCGCATCGCAGGGTCTATCTCATTCCCGTGGTGCATCCGAGTCTCATCGTCCCCAACTACCGCCTCTCAAGCCCCGTTGCCCGCCCCCTGCTCCTGCCAAGCCATCGATCCCTACGCCCCCCGAAGCACCTCCTGCCACTCAGGATGACCCTCTACCGTCCAACTCGACATCCCAATGCACCGTCGCCCCAAAACCAGCCGTTCATCGCCCGGTCACAACCCCGCACCGTTCATCACCCCGCCCATCCACACAGCCGCAGACTCTCGCCTGCCACCGCAAACCCTCCAACCCCCGATCCCGCTGCACGCTCCCACCCGCCTTCACCACACGTCTCTACCCGCCCATCCGTCGCCAGCCGCACCGGTGGCATATCAGGGACAAGTAACGCTGGCTGCTGCATCACCTGCCGCCAATCCAAGCATGGTGCCACGTCGCGCTGTTCCATTGGGCCCCCGATGAACCCACAAGCCATGTCGTCGCATGCAGCATCTTTGCATGCACGACCGTCTTCGTCGCTGCAGCCGCATCATGTGATCGCAATGCCGCCGCAGGGCCGACCATTGGTCACGCATCAGGGGATGCGGCCGCTGGCACCACAACAGGCGACAGCAATGCCGCTGCAGACACATGGGACGTTGCCGTCGCACCAGCCGGCGCGTTTGCAGCCACAGCATGTGCCGCCGTTGCAAGCGCAGCCTTCCGCGCCATATCAGCGCGGGCAAGGAAGTGTGTCACAAACGCTGAGTGGTATGTCGCGGCCTTTAAGTGGCATGTCGTATCCGAGTACGTTGCAAACTGCGGGTGATATGCGAGGATCGTCGGTACATTCAATGAGCGAAATGCGGGGTAGTAGTTCATGCTATTCGGATGGGCGGGGGGGAGCGAGGCGTCTTTGGAAAAGGTGAGGCCGTTGCGCCCTGCTCCGCTGCAACCGAGGTATATTTTGCCGATGCAAACGGCCGAGAGTGGGACTGTGGGGGGTAGAGTGAGCAAGACTGTAGGGGATGAGCTGGACGAGAGGAGACGCAAGGCAGAGCTGAGAAAGGCACGTAATCGAGAGAGTGCGCAGAGGAGTAACCACAGGAGAAAGATGAGGATACAGGCACTGAAAGACGACATTGCGGCAGCCGCAAAGCGCGAAATGATCCTCAGGGCAAAGGAGAAGATGCTGAGGGAAGAAAATTCAACCCTAAGAAGAACAGTGAGGAACGATTGCTAGCTGGAATGACATAAAGTACGGAGCAACTATTTCACTTAATTTGTAAAGGGCCTTCTTGGGTCTTCAATGTTTACGCCATTGCAATGACTGCTGGTTCGGCACAACCGACGGCTAATGCATGTGAATTCATGGTGCTGAATAGTTTTAGAGACAGAGGGAATTTTGCCTCACGATTCATTGTGAAAGTTATTACCACGCATCCACCAGGAGACCAACTCTTTCGCGCAGCTTATTTCCCACTTGCTGCTACGGCGCAGTGGTTCAGCAGCAGCCATGGCCATACGTTACCACCGAAACGAGCATCAACCACAAACGTCACCGCAGGCAGCAGCTTTGGTTTGCATGCTGCGTGCCGAAAATGCACTCAGGCGGCTTTCTGGTTGCGACGCAAGGAAATTCGCAGCCGAACATGGCTGCTTTCAGGGGTGGCCGCAATTTGCCACTCGCGACAACTCGTTTGCCTCCAAATCTACTACACTCAATCGATTCCTTCAGGAGCGAAAGAAGACTCCATGTTAATTTACAAACGGATCACGGGGTCCAAACCCAGCTCGTCCAGCTTTATGAATGGATAAGCGCAACGAGAAGCAAGTATGTACACTGTTACACTGTTTGCGTCGCTGGCGTTGGTGTCTGTCAGCGGAAATGTACATACAGACAGCATATGTGCAGAATCAGTCTCTGAAAATTTAGATAAGGGAGTCGGTGATAGTGTCTTGTTTCTGCATAAAGTCATGGTGCTGTCAGTGAAATGAACGGTGCTTTGGTGCACTCTCTCATTGCGTTAGTAGTTCATCGTGCTGTTCCTTCTAATGCGGGTAAGGAAAACAAAGAACGGTAAAACATTGGATAGGGACATAACACATCATAAGGGGAGCGCATCAGAAACCAAAATGGGCTTATTCAAGGATACAGCGGGGAGTCGCGCAGCACGTTCATTTTGCCCCCTACTGGCTCATTTCGATGCGACGCCTCAGCTCAAAATTCTCTTCCCTCAGGACACGCTCCTGTTCGCGGAGTTCAGCGATACGCACATTTCCCTGCTTGATCTCCGCCTTGAATGCGTCCATAACGCTTTTCTTCCTTGCATTTGACCGCGCAGCCGCTTGCCGATTCTTCTTGCGGCGTTCTTCTGCTTTTCGCTCCTTTTCCACTGCTTCCAGGTGTGCCGCAATGGCATAAGCATTTCCCATTTGCCATATAAACCCGTCTGCACATGCACTCATGCCTGCTGGACGCGGTGCCAACCGCGCCCCTCGGGAGCCCAGATTTGGTTTTACATCTGGCACATCTTTGAAGTCCGCCAGCAGAACCTCTTCCTTCTTTGGGATCGTTATTGGGGTCGTAATCGGCGCCGCAGCGGGCCTCTCATTCGCCGGCATCGGAACAGGCTGCGCGGCAGCTGGTTGCAGATGCATCCCTTGAACAACTGGGCCAGAAAACGGCCGAGCTGCATGCTCACTACTGCGGCGACTTTGTTCTGCCTCCATGTCCATAAATTTCGGCATCTCGCGCCTCTTGTTAGGTTCTTGATGCAACGTTTGCGAATTGTGAGCGTGTTCCGGAAACGTGGACTCCGCTGGCTGTGCAAACACTTTGTTCTGAAACAACGCTTGGACGGCCGCGACTTGTGCATCCGACGTGGACGGCGTCGCCGCACTCATCGAGCGCTGCGGGTTTACGTCATCCGTGTCATGCGTAAATGCCGTTTCCTGTGACGGAACGGTGCCATCCGAGCCTGCAGACGCGCTCGACGTAACATCAATGTTCTTGTCATTCGAAATAAACGAGCACCAGTCCTCCTCGAGATCCATTCCATCCATACAGAGGTCAGTGCCGCCGGGTAACGTGCTGGGATCAGCAGGCATTATAGCGCTCTCGAGAACGTGAAAGTCATATTTGGAATCCGGAAACAAATTATCAGTAAGGAGAACATCAGCAGCGACAGGCTTTGTAATCTCCTCAAAAAAGTCCTCACTGGAACTGGTGGTGAGTGAGCCATCCGCGTTGGGATCACCCTGGAGACCCCCCCAAACGCCGGGTTTGAACGGCTGGCGGCAGCGCAGGTTCAATCCGCGGAACGGCGGGTGACACAGTGACCGGCGGAGCGGCAATAGGGGTGGGTATAACAGTGGCAGTATTCGCAGTCTCGAAAATAGCCAGACGCTGCATATCGGCGGCAAGGGCCGAGTCCAAACTGGGCTGATAGCTCGCTCTGACATCCATACATTCATCAATATCGACAAGATTATTGCGCGACGAGCTACTGATGACAGTAACGCGAACCTTTCCCACCCAACGACTGCGCCCCTCCCTGGCGACCGTCTCTGCGACAGCGGCGAGCCCCTTTGACACGGTAGCCACGGCCGGCTGAACTGCACATGCGCAGGTGACACTTGGAGGGGCGCCGCAAAACGGACAGGGTCTCCATTCCTGATCGTGACACTGAAACAAGACCGAGGCGAGAAAGTGACCGGCGTCAAACAGGTCGGAGGAACAGGTGAGACAGATACGCTCCCGTGTAACGAGCTTGTTGACGCGAATGTACTGCAGACGAATGATACCATCGCGTGGATTGCGGGTGAGGATGCACCACTCGCCGGTATGATTATCGCGTACATAACGGCCAACTCGGACATCGGCCATAACGGTAGGAGCGTGTAACGGATGGGTCCTATCGGTGTAGGAGGTGACGACAGCACCACCCGAAAGACCAGCACAGTCGGAAAAGGCCGGGATACCGAGATATCTTAGGGCGATTCTGCCGGGGAGTGCGCCGTGTTGTTCCTCCTCGGTGAAGATGGTGAAGGAGGGACGCGGGGTGGTGAGAAGGGCGACATCGTGAGAGGTGGAGGAGGCGTCGAGCATAAAGTCACGGACGGTTGGATGACGTTGCAAGAGTTGAAAGGCCTTGTGTAGATCATGTTCTACAAAGGCGGGGCGTGGAGGATGGGGAATGGTAATGTGGCGGGGGGCGTGATTGACGCCAGCTGCATGGGTGCATACGGAGGGATGGGGATGTGGGGTGGAAATGATGAATTGGGGGGGGGGGGGTGGGGTGGGGGTGTGTGAGGACACGGCGGGCCGCAAGATGGAGTGCGGGGGGGGATTGTGGTGGGGAGGTGGGAGTGAGGAGTAAGTGTTTGTTGGTAGATTGTCGGGTAGATATTTTTGTAATAATGGTTTGGGTGGTTTTGGTTGGTTGGTATGTGTATTATGTTTTGAGAGGGGGGAAGGATTGGGGGAGGTGGGAAGAAAGGGGACGGGGAAGGGGACGGGGAGTCGTTTGGGTGGAAACGAGTGGATGGCGGAGATGGCGGAAGGTGTTTAGTTGTTTTGTGTAACAAAGGACAAAGCAGGTGAGAGCTTTAGTTTGATACAGGATAAGCGGGGCGGAAAATTCTAGGCACAATTGGGGAGCGCTTTGAATTAGGGCTAGGTCAATTTGTTCTGTAAATGATATGCAAGTGGTCACTATATGACTGTATTTATCCTACAGTAAACTCAACATGCTGTACTCAACCGACTCAACAACCAATGCTTGTCAACAGCATGGCGCATGACTGTACTGTACAGTACAGTACAGTACAAGACTGTAAAGGCCAGCTCAGCACAAGATACAAACAACCCAACCAATTGCCGTCAACGACATGTCAACAAAACCCCAATCCAATCCCACCCTTTCCACAAAATACACTGTAAGCATTTCTTCATTACACCTTCCACATCATGTATGTCAACAACTATGTTGACAAAACCAATGCCATCCTCATCCGACCCCTCCTCCCCCGCCCCGCCGATCACCGCCACCCCTTCCCCCCCCCAACCATCGCATCCCAAACTTTCATCCCCTTCCCCACCCCATCCTCACCCTCCAAATGCCCGCCATGCAAACCACAACCCGTCGTTTCTCCCCCTCCATAAAACCCACCTCAACACTCTCCACCTCCCTCCACCGCCTCGTCCTAACCAAACGCCGCACCTCTCTCCAACTCCTCGCCCTCCTCTTCCTCCTCCCCCTTCTCCTCCTCCTCTCCATAAACCGTCACACCCCACCCCCCCCATCCCCCTCCCCCCATCCCCGCCCCCCAAAACACCCGCCAACCTCACCGCCGTCGCACTCGTCGCCCTCTCACCCCTCGATCTCCAACACCTCCCCACCACCTTATTGTCCATCCGTCAACAAGCCCCCGATCTTCCCGTCACTATTTACCATTCCATTCACACCGCATCCGTCGCCCATCAACTCGCATCTCATCATTCCGACGTTTCCGCCCAACCAATCTCTCACACCCGACCGTATCACGCCGTCTTGACCCCGCTTTCGCTACACCCCTCGGCAAATACATTGTACCTCCTTGCGGGCACCGAGTTGGCCCCGCGTGCCTTGGAGTGGTTGGCCCTTGCACGTGCAAAGTATATGGGACGCTCGGATATCGCCGCGTTTTTTCTGGATGGTGTTGCTGTCAGGGTCAGGCTTGCAAGTGATGCACCCGATCATGACAAGGCGTCTGGCGTCGTGAGAAGCATGCTGGCGGTCATGCAATCTTGTATCAGCTTTGTGTCGGTGGAGCCGCCTTTGTGCCCAATTGGGGGCCGCATTTGCATGTTTGGGACACGTTTGCGGAGTGGTTGAGGGTTCGTAGGGCGGATTGGTATCGTTATCCTGGTGGTTTGGGGTGGATGGTACGCCGTTGGGAATGGCTGCTTTGGTCGAGAGGAATTGGACGAGGGCCGCTTGGAATGTCTGGTTTTCCAAGTTTATGGCAGAGTACAAGTTGTATGCCGTCTATTCGGGGAGACGTTGGCGGTCCACCCGAGGTTGCAGTTGGGGAGGGATATGGCCTTGGGGGAGTTGTATCAGGGGAATGATACCTTTGTCGTAGAGAGTGATGTGCAGTCGTTTCATGGCGATGGCTCGGTGGCAAGGCCCCCAAAATTTTCGAGTCTGTCGGAGATTGTCGATTTGGGCAGGCGTCAAGGGGGGATTATTAGTTTTACGATGGTGAACAAGGTCTTTTTAGATACGGCTAGGAGTTGGCTGTGTAATGTTGATGGTGGAGGATTTAGACCAAAGGGGCTGGTTTGGGCGGTTACTGATGTTGAGACGAGGGATGCCCTAAAGGGTATTGAGGGGACAGAGGTTGTCATGCTGGATGAGGTGCATGGGGGTAAGGAAACGGGACACGAGTTTGGGAATCCGGGTTACTGGAAGTTGATGTTGGAGCGAACAGAGCTGATAGGGGAGATTTTGCGCAATGGTATCGCCGTTTTTGCTTTTGAGACGGACGCGATTTGGTTGGAGGACCCCGCGCCCTACATTGAGCAGCTCGTCCAGCAGGATGCTGACATCGTGGGTACGATTAACACGAGAACAGAGGTGTCGGGCAACTTTTTCTATCTGAGACCGACGCTAGCGACGAGAAGAATGTGGGATGAGATCATTAGTGAGTTTGACAAGGCGTACAATGGGGCCCATTTTGAAAAGAAGGAAGCGACGAGTTGGACGTACATCGAAAACGACCAAAGCCAACTGACAAAACTGGTGCTGCGGAATGAAACGTGGAGGAGAAGCTATCCCTTGAGCTTTTTGACTTTGGATATGGAACTTTTTACGGATGGGCGATGGTACAGTCCAGAGGAAGGATTTTACACGAGCGAGAGAGCGAGAAAGCCTGTGGTTATCAATAATAACTTTGTTATAGGCGTGGATGTGAAAACAGAGAGGGCCAAGAAATGGGGCCACTGGTTTTGGGACGAGAAGGAGCAAAAGTGCCTGGATGGTGTCGTGAAAAAAGCTGTTAGGAAGCAGACGAGCGGGTTGGACTTTGCTTTGTATCCAGACGGACACGACGGTGCATATGGACCGAGAGGAGGATCTTCGTAGGGCAAGATTTTGGGGACGTGAATATGAATTGTTTCGCTGAATAGGTGAATGCATGTTGTAGACGATCGCCGCTCGGAAACTAACTTGATGGGACTAACCCGGGCAGTGTAGGCGATTTTGTGCACAGACTCTCATCGCATTGAACAATATGTAGCAGAAAGGTTAAAGCGGGCTTTTGCAGTTTTTTGTCAGGGCCCCATTCCCCCTTGGCCACCGTACACAGGCAGCTTAGCAACACTGTCTCCCGCGGATGAATGAATGGCGGTCTCCGCGCTCGGCGTGCAGCGGCCGGCACCATGCACTCCCTCTGCCAACCTCAACACTTGATACCGACTCGTGCGGGAGCGCTGGAGTAGTGTATTGTACAGTGTGAGGCATCTGTTGGTGTACTGTACGCTGCCGTTGGGTTGGGCCGGCCACGTGTATGCGGGCGTGTAGTGCAGAATCGGCTAGATGGGGTTGGTATGATTCAATGCAGCGGGGGGGGCAGAAACGTGATGCATGGGCATTTTATAGTCGGTGAGTCGGTGCGCGCTTTGGATAAGGAGTGAATAGGTCTGTGTAAGTCTTGCTGGTGGGAAAGGGATTTTCGATTTTCGATTTTCGATGGAAATCAAAACGTCGGTGAAAGGTGTCGTGGATTTTTGGTTGTACAGTAGAGTAGTGTGGAACATGGTGGGTGATGGAGGAATTGGTGGAGTTTCAAAGCTAGTCTCTTTTTTGATAGCATGTTTCATAACAGGGGATTGCGGTGGAGCATTGCAAGGATGAATGCCAGCTAGATAGGTAGGAGTCTATTTGTCTTGGACGCGTTGTTGTTTGGTTTGGGGTTTGGGATGGAACAGCAGCTGGGCTCTATGGCACAAGTTTTGTTTAGAGTGACTCTGTGCAAAATACCGTACAATACTGTAATTCTTCAGTACAGTACTGTAAATAACTGTCCAAGGGATGAGTTGTCGTCATTGACAGACGTTGCACGAAACACAGCAAATCTGAATTACATTTTGGATATGCGCCGTGGTGCGCCGTGACTGGCAAGGAAGCTGAGAATGGCTGGAGCGACGCACTTTTCGTGAGAAACGCATGGAGGATACAGTCTGTACTGTACAGTCCTGTGCCAGGTCAACGATGACGCATTGGACATCGGTCCATGGAGTAGCATTTTTATGGCACGTTGTCGTATTGGATGGAGCGTTTGCATGCTGTGGAAATTGAAAGCTTTGTGCAAAGATGCCACTTGGAAACGTCGATTGCTTTGTTGGGAGAGCCAAAGCGACATCTATCAGCCACTTGCTCTCTCTCGCTACTAGCTATCTACCTCGTCTTTACAATGAGCCTTTAAAGAGAACCGCTCGTCTATGTTCCTTCTCTCTAGCGCCACTCCATTTGTCTACCGAACCTACTAGACTAGTAGAGACGGACTCCCCTTCATCATTAACGCTACCGCCAGCAAAACGAGCCAACATGTAAATCATGCTGCTCCGCCTTGCCATCAATCTCCATTGCCTATTATTGTCACCAACAACATTCCGATTCCTAATTCCTTGCCACATACTACCATCCTAATTCCACTGCGCTATCCCTCATCAACGCCTCTCATGCAAAATTCACACTTGCCATGACATCACCCACACGTTTCTTATTGGAACAACCATGACACATGTCGTAAAAACTACACTTGTCAGCATCTATCGTCTCTGCTCATCCGTCTGTGCCCAAACATCCCGCACATCTTTTTCACTTGCCAACTTTGTTTACAGTTTCTCAAATGCTGCAAAGTGCCTCCTAGCTACCGTAGCGTCATTTCATTCATTTCATTCAATCGCCACCTATTCTTCAACCCTATACCACGTACAGTACAACCTAACAGTGCAATTCAATTTCAATACAACGCGATACATTCCTTGCTCATACCTCAAATACTTGCATGCACACCACTCTGTTCCCAACAAGCGCCCCCTACATTCCGAGTTAGGCTATGTGCAAATCAACCGATCTTTCGTGCCACCCCCAACCGAAATCCCCCGTCCCTTGCCCCCGTGTTAGAAACCATGTCTTCATTTTCCAACTCGCCTCCCCTCCCCCCCTTACTTTCTCTCCTGCCCCGCCTGCCTCACATTCACGTTTGCATACGGAAAGCACCTCACTTGCTGAAACGTATCCACTGGAATGAGCGGAAGTCGCTGCCCGGAAAGATACACCAGAGCGCGAAGGCATTTGTTCTGCCTGCGCAAATCCAACTCCCTCATCCGCAGTTGCCTCTCCATCCCCTGCAACCAAGCCAGCTCCGTTTTCCGCGCCTCCTTTTGCTGCTTCTTCTTAATATTACTACGATGTGCAGCAGCCCTGTTCCTCTCCCTTCGTAAAAGCTCCTTGAAATCAAACTCCCGTTCCTCCAAATAATCCGCCGTTAAAATATCCCTAAAGTTTGAATTCGCCTCCCCAAACGTCTTTCCACCGGGAACCGTCACACAAAAGTCAAAGTCCACTGGCTCGTACACCTGCGACTCACTCTGCTGCCGTGGATTGTTGACGACGTCTGCCGAGGCGGTGAGAAAGCCCGGCCTGCTGTTGCAAGGTCATCCCATTTGGAATCCTGACTGCTGTCGGCATCTGAATCGGGCTGTTCGGGGACCAGTGGGGGTAGGCATCCCGGGAGGCACTGGGTACCGCTGGTGACGGGGTGAGTGCAATGGGAAGGGCCGGGTTAAAGTTGTGGGACGGGGAAAAGACGGGGTTTACGCATTGGAGTTGGGGGTGCAGGGAATTGGGAGGGAAGAGGGAAGCGGGGCGATAGTCGGGAACGGGAGTTGATTTCAACATGAGTGGAGTTGAGGATGGGGCGGAGGTGTGTGGGGTGTGGTTCATCACGATATCCGGCGCGGTCCGGATCTTTTTCTTCTCCGATACCAAGAAAAACGTGAGAAGGTAGCCAGGGTGGATTTGTTTGTACGAGACAAGGTGTGGAGGAGTGGGGGAGGGGGTGAGTGTTGACGTGGTGGGAGACTAGGATGTTGTGAAGGGGGGATGGGTTGGAGGGGGAGACAGAGTGAGGTGAGTCTAAATAGGAGTGGGTTGGAGGGAGGGGGGGGGGAGGGGAAATTTTTGAGTTATGGTGA
This sequence comes from Kappaphycus alvarezii, assembly GCA_002205965.3. Classification (NCBI taxonomy): domain Eukaryota; phylum Rhodophyta; class Florideophyceae; order Gigartinales; family Solieriaceae; genus Kappaphycus; species Kappaphycus alvarezii. Next base: position 1,452,311 of record NADL03000481.1, read on the forward strand.
AATGTGATGGAGCGGAAGTGGTGTGGTCCTCGCTCGGTTTATTTTATGGTGCGCGTCATTACAAGAACGGGAATTATCCAGGTTGTTATCGGCAAGTATAGACGTGAGGTTGGATGGGGGGGATATGGTTTCGTAGGCAAAAGGTATGAAAGGTGGATTTGAATCGAGATGAAGATGTCTTGCAAAAGTGGCGAGTGCAGTGGGATGGGGACAATGGCAGGAAATGATGACATATTGATTCGCTAGAAAAAGGGGCAACCGCTGGGGCAAGTAGAATGTCTCCATTGTGGCATGGTGTCCTCATTGCTGCCGTAAAAGCAGAACCAGTCTCAGAAGGGCAAGCATTGTCATTTAAAACAGCTCAACCGGAGTATACTTTTTTTGGTCTACTGTACTTTACTGTACTTTTCCGTATTGCACTGTACTGTACATGTACACTGCATTAAGATCCTCCTGATGGTATTGTACTCTACAGTGTACCGTACTGGCCGTTTTCAACGGCAAATGATCGTCTTCTCGTTGGTGGAACGGGCCTGTACCGTAGCCGACGAAAACGGCACAGGTACAGGCCGGTTTCTAAACTCATAAAACTCCATTGCTTCTCAAGAAATTACAGTATCCTGTGCGATCTTGTCGGGAAACTGATTTACAGTAAAATACTCTACATAGAATATTACGTAAATACAGTACCATACATAATTCCACGGTTACCAGAGTTGCAATACTGTACAGTACTGCGCCGTAGCTTACCTTGCTTCTGGTAAAGTACTGTACCGTACGGTATTTTGGTCACAGTTTGGTCAAAGTATGAAAACAGTGCGGCGCAAGGATTTCAAGGGGCACCGTCTGCCAACCCTGTAACTTTTTTTTCTTACGTTGCCGCGTTTGACACCTAGAGCAAATCACTCGAGTCAACACTGCGCTCGACACTCCAACCCAGACACGGTATGTACCAATCAACTGCATTTGAAACTCCCGTTGCAATGATGTAACTGTTTTTCAGTCCAAGTCCAGCATTTCAAGCGGTGACCCTACGATTCAAGATGATCACAGTCTCACTTGAAAACAAGTCCTCTTTGATCCTCGCCGATTGCCGCCTTGATGTCAAGTGTACAGTACAGTACTGTACTGTACAGTAACGTACAACACGGATACCCTCTGACTCGGCACGTCTGCACCACACCTCCAAAAATATATCTTTTCATATGCATCTAGTTGGATTTCAACAATTTTCATACTCTACCCGAGAAACGCCGCTACTTGTGTTTTCCTAGATCTTTCCAAGCCTTGACTTATCACTAATGGTCCACACGTCTGTGCCACCGCCCAGTGTCCCTGTGCGCCATCACCAAGTAGAACACAGGCGATGTTACTGTAGACGCCGCGACATTTTCGCAGATGCGTTACTTGCGGTCGTCGGCTCGATCTAAGCATTAGATTTGCTTACAGCTGACGATACACGCGTCATATGTCCACTAAAAGTGTTCCGGAACGAGTGTTTCGGAACGGAAACGCGTCAAGAAGATGGCCGCGACTTTGGCATACAGTTGTGTAAAATCGTCCTCTTCCAAACAGTGTTGGGAAGGACGATAGACGCTATCACATCGTCACAGTCACAGTCATAGTCGAGAGAGGATGGAGTTGCAGATGGTAACTTGCGATGCGGATAATTCCTGAATACTGTGTGCGCAGAGATCTTTACGGCTGAGTGGCTGCTATTTGCTGCATGAGGCATTCGAGGGACGCATGTCCGCTTTTGACTTTTTGTATTTTCGTCTTGGACCAAGTTGCTTTGTTTACAGTCGCCGTTGATCAAGTCTTGTCGTACAAGAGGGTATAATATTGTACTTGCCTTGTCATACTGACCATCGTCCTCTTGCCGGTATCATCATTACCTGTTTCTTTATATATCTCGATTCGACCGAGGTTATTGATCCTTGTTTCGGAACTGGTGCCAATTTTCGCATCAACCGTTTTAACTGAAAAATAGGAGAGGACCGTTTCACCAGCTAACATTGCTGGTTACTTGTGTTTGTCTACCTTTTTTTTTCGTTTTGTAAACCTGTGTAGACGTGGATTTGCTGCCAGGGATTCATCGAGCCACAAGGTAATCTCGTTTGGCGTTATGGCATTGATAACAGAGGATGCACTCGCCCATTTTAGTGCCGTTGCCAAAAATTCTGACCACTGAGACCGGCAGCCACTCTTTGCGACGGAAACGTTAGCATTAGATCATTGCAAACACTTTGCTAGTCCCAGTGAACAACAGCTGTGAATATTGCTGAAAAGGCTGAGATTCATTAAAATAACTGCAAATTTCGTAGAGGAAACAACATCTGCTCAATAAGCTGCAAAAGTCAAGCAATTGCAGAGGAAAGCACAGCCAGTAAACTGGCACGGTACACAAACTGTAGTACAGTACTGTATGTTACTACTGTACGTTTGTCGCCACACTGTAAAATATCTGTAAGACACTAGTTTACAGAAAACAGTCTTTATTGCTACACCTCGGCGACACTAAATAATTACAGTACATATTTTAAAGGAAAATTGTTCAGCTCGCATGTGACGGGCACTGCACAGTACTGTACAGAACAGTATTTACAGAACGGTACTTTACCAAAGACTGTACAGTACACTAGACTTTCGTGAGTTTCTGTAGACTTTCAAGGATCGCTGATTATTCGGATTATAGTACAGTAGAAAGGAAAGAAGTTTAATGCGTTCAGTATCTAATACTTTACTGCGTTAGTATCGGGGGTCCGGTCAGGAACCGACTATGTTGCTAGCTGAGTGGGTACCGGGTGGCCCACGTCGGCCACGTGCACAGGTGTGCGGGACACCATAGCGTTCGTCAGAGACGACCAGATCGTGTAACTAATGTGTCGGTAAATTCTCAGTCTAGCGACTCCAACAGATGTATCCAATTTTTCCGCGATGCGCAGGAGGAGGTCATCTACGAAGCGGATAGTAGCGGGGAAGGCCAACCCAGCGAATCGAGAGCCAGCGGTTGGAAATCGAAATTGGGGCTTTTGTGGGGTTATCGGAGGGCGGGGGGAGTCGACGCGACAGTTTGCGTTCCAGGTCAGTGACCATGTTGCGGTGCGCAATTGACGCAGCACCTCCCACGTCACGGGTAGCCCTTGATCGTACGTCGGCCTTGAACGGTGATACGACGGTGACGTCGCAGGCGATGGGGCGCTTCGCAGTGCCATCGGGAGCTGGCGGTGGTTGGACGAGGATGTCAGCGGGTCTTAGCTCGGTGCCGGGTACCAGGAGCGGGACCTCAAACTGGCGGTCCAGACCGGCTGCACGGGCGATACGGCCGGCAATGACGTTGCGTAGCGAGTCATGTCGGTGTTTGTGACCGAAACCCGAAGGACACAGGTCCACTGCGTGGTCTCCTAGCCTGTCCATGGGTCGTTTGCATTGCTCACAGTTCGGAGGGAGCGAGTCATCGTAGACAGGCAGTCCAAGGTAGCGACGTACCAGGCTGTCACTTCCGTGTCGGTGGTGGGATGGGCGAGGAGGAATGCGGCTCCGCGGCCTTTGCGGAATGCAAGGCCGCGTATCCGGTTCCTTTCTGCGGCGACGGTGTGATTCTTTGGATTTGGGCAACGAACCCAGACGTCGTCGTTCCAGTGTGCCTTGGCCAGCGCCTCCTGCTTCACACCCTCTCGATGCCAGTGTGGATGGCCGGGTTGGACTGAGCGCGGCCGGCATCCGCGTAGGCGGGGAAGTGCGGGGCGGGTGGCGTTGAGTGTGGCGGCGATGGCGCGGTGGTCGGCCTCGTTAACGTGGATCACCGCTCAGTGAGCAATGGTGGGGATGATAACGTGCGGTGGGAGGGGAAAACGCGCGTGGAAGGTGCCCATGCGAAGGATAACTTGGACCGTGTGGCGAGATTCAAACGCCTTGGTGGGGTCGCAGAGTAGGGCGATTGTAGTGGAGGAGAGGGAACGACAGGGGGTCTACAGTACGTGCGGTTGAGATAAGGGGCATCTTCATCAGCCAGAAGTGAAGAGGAGTGAATGCCACCGCGATGTGCCCCCTATGCCACTGCTGGAGTCTACAAGCGCCAAGCGCCTCCACATCGAGGGCAGAGCTCTCCTCAACACCAGCATCCGCTCCCGCCACGCCTACTTGCTTCCCACACCCCCCTGCAAGCAACACACCGGTGCAACTAATCCGGTCCACTCCAACGTGGCTCCAAGCGGTCCACAGTCCAACCCGACCACCAACACCGCCGCCACGACTCAACCTCCCGACAGGCCAACATCGACCAATGGCAAAAATCCACAGCCCCAGCACCCTCCGGTTCCGCCCTCGCCCCTCCATCATCGCCCGACTCCCCGCCACAGGCACAACATGCGCAGAGCTACGGCACAGCCGTTGCCGCTGCAATGTCTTATGAACTTTGCCACCCTCCGGTGTCTGTCCTCCGGTGCTGGGCACGTCACATACACACCTGAGACTCGGCTGCTGCTGTGGAGGACCTTGTTCCACCGGCCGTCGACCTCGCTGTCGCTGGTCCCCAGTCGGCGATGGCGGATGTTGCGGTCCTCACAGCCACTTGCGTACCTCCTTGACACATGTCCGTGTTGAACGTGGATGGTCTCGATTGCATTGTGTGCTGGAATTCAATACAATACAATACAGTACAGGGGACACCTGTTATACTACTGTAATGCCATACAGTAAATACTGCAGTCGACTCATCAAGACTCTTCCACGGATTGCACTTGCACGGATTTTGTTCACCACACCGTTCGGTACAATAGAGTCTACATTACAGTAGTCATCACCCACAATCTCAACACTGACCCAAAGAATTATGTGTTTATATTGCATTCACCCTTTTCCAGCCATTCCTTACAGCTACAGTAGTTCCATCGTCTCGCAGAACAGTGACAGTTGGCTTACAGATTTGTATTGCAACTCGGCTTACACTGTAATGTGCCACCTAGCCATGGCGCAAACATATTTCCATGCAGCACAGTATCATACTGTACTCACACGCTGAGATTTCTTATGATCCACATCTTTCGCGGAATCACCTCGTCCCAACCATTATCCGCCGCCCTTCCCATCATACAGATCACCACTCCCCTCCATACCTACACTCAACAGCTCCCCTCCCGACTCAATTCTGCCCACCCCATCCCCCACTCGCACCATGCTATCGCGCTTCGCCGCCAAATTACCGTCTCGAGGTCTAGTTCAACTCTCCGGCCCAGACGCTCTCAAATTCCTTCAATCCCTCGTCACCAACGATGTCTCCACCCTGACCCACCCGCAGGCCACACCAGTTTCCCCGTCCGCCTTTCTCAACGGCCGCGGCCGCCTCCTCTTCGGCACCCTCATGTTCCACGCCTCCCCCGATCGTTTCCTCCTCGATCTCCCCGCCGTCCGCATCCCCGCTCTCATCAAACATCTCACGCAATACCGTCTGCGAGCCAACGTCGATATCTCAGATATCACCCCTGAACATACCGTCTGGGTCATCGTCGGTGCCACCACTGACGACGCTGTGCATGCGCAATTGACACATGATGCCACAGTGTTTCAGACCCACGATTGCCGGCCTTGGGCCAACGCGCGCTACTCCCCCCCGATTTTCCAGGCTTTCACAACTTGCCCCTCGCCGACGAGACGCACTTTACACGACTCCGTATATCGCAAGGCGTCCCAGATGATACAGATTTTGATGGCACGCCCTTGCCGCTCGATTTGGCACTGCACTTACTCAACGGGGTGTCATTTAACAAAGGTTGCTATCTTGGGCAGGAGTTGACGGCACGGAGTCATTTTACCGGGGTGTTACGCAAACGGATCACCCCATAGCCGTCGTACCCGACGATGCGCGCGTGGACAATGCCAGAGAGGACGACTTTGTGACAGGGCTAGTCGACTCGCATGAGACCTTGCGGTTGGACAAGGGGAGCCAGGTTATGATACCCGGCAAGACGAAAGCGGGTGGCATGGTGACATCATGCGTGGATAATGTCGGGTTGGCGGTGCTCAGGCTGAGCGATACGTTTAAAGGAATGCAGACGGGGCAGTTGTCACTGGAGGATGGGCGTCGGGTGTTGGCGTGGCGGCCTGGTGGTGGGGGGCTGATGCGGAGGCGGTCACGTCGGGGCAATAAAAGTCTAACTTTGAAGCTGTGTGTCCAGATCGCATAGAGGGACGTAGCGTACTCCGCAGACGGTGTGCCTGGTAATGGCACCTTGGGTATCCTTGCGTACTAGAATGAGGTCTTGGGCGGCGTGTGTGGGCCCGACTGGAATTACCATGAGGCCTCCGGGGGCTAGTTGTTGGAGCAAGGGTTGGGGGATTGTGGGGGCGGCGGCACCTACGTGAATGGCGTTGAATGGGGCCTGCAAGGTGTGGGAGGTGTTAGGTCGAGTGTAGTTTTTTTGTGTGGGGTGTGGATGTGGAGGGGAGAAAGCTTACCTTTTCTGGGACACCGTCCTGCCGTCGGCGGCGTGGAGGGTGATGGTTGCAGAGGAGAGCAAAGCTTGGTCAAAGACGGTAAGGTTTTGGTGTGCAAATTGCTTGAGTTGTGGGACATGCTCTATGCCAACGACGGAACCTGTTTTCCGAGCATAAGAGCCATGCATGCTGTAAGATAGCCACTTCCTGCACCGACGTCGAGTGCAGAGGCACCGGGTGTGAGAACGGGGGCGAGAAGTTCGAGGGCCATGGCATGCATGTGTGGGGCGGATATGGTGGCGGCGCAGGAGAGAGTGTGGGGTGCATCTTGGTAGGGATTGGGGGTGTTTGGAGGGAGGAAGATGGCGCGATCTACGGCACGCATGGCTGCTTCGACAGAGGGTGTGCGGATGAGATGTGCGGATTTTAGATTGTTGATTAGGGATTCGTTGGTGGAGGCGGAGCAGGTCCAGGCCATTGTGCGGGGAAGAAGAGGATGGCGACGGGCGGGGGAACGGTGAAAGAGGAAACGGTGGGGGGAGGGGAAAAGAGATGGGAGACGGTCGGGGGCATTGAGGGAAGGGGGAGAGGGACTGGAGCTGGCGGTGGGCAAGGGGAGGGGGTGGAAGCATTTGGTACAGTAGTGTACAGTAGTTTGTCGCTCGAGCTGGACATGGACAGTACAGTACGAGGTGGAACTGAACTAAACTAGAGTGAATTGAGTTGTAGAGTAGTTGGGCTATTACAGTAAATTACAGTGGATGCATTGTGCAGGACAAATGCAGCTTTTTGAATGACCTGAGCACTTGGGTCGGCTGGCTGCAAGGGAAACTCAGATTTAGTACACCGTCAACAAGCTGATTGGGCCGAGAGAGGACGATTGACGGAGCCAGATGATCAACTACCAATAGGTTGTACCGTACAACTAGTAGACAATGCATTACAGTAACCATGAAATCGTTTCCGATAAGGTACGTACAGTATTGCGGTATTTTCGAGTGAGGTACGGTACTGGTACCTTGTGATTATCCATCTCCTCGACATTTCATGACGCACACAAGTCCCCGTCAGCTTCCTCATCCTCTACCACATTCACATTCATCATAGGTATTACCATCATACATACCATCATTCATCATTCATCATTCATCGTCATCATCTGTGCCAATCCAGTCCATCCTCCCCTGTCCGTTATCCAAACGCCCGTCATTTCCAATAAACATTTTCCTCCACATTCCAAATGTCGCCTTTTCTCCCGGCCAACCCTCCCACCCTCTGCCCCACCCCACTCTCCCCCCCCTGCCCCTATCTCCGCCAATTCTTCTCCACGTGAGCCACCACCCGGTCCCTCTAATCAAATGACCATCATCACCACAGCCTCTGCATCGCCATCGGCCCCCAACTCACCCTCCGCACACCCTCCCCCCCACAACCCCCTCTTCCCCCCTCGACTCCATCCTCCCCCTCCCCCTCCCCCTTTCCCCCCCATCCTCCCCTCCACCTCGCTCATGCATATCCCACAAAACCCGACATACAATGAGTGGCGCGTCCTTCCCATCGCCACCCTCACCTCCATCGCCACCGTCATCGGCTCCGGCATCCTCGCATTACCCGTAACCCTGTACAATACACCCCTCCCCGTCTTTCTCATCCTTTTCACCTTTTCCTTGTTCGCCCAAATCGCAGTCGTCTGCACTATCATTGAACTCCTCCAACATGCACGCCAACACGTCAAACCCCTCGACCTGGACCCCGATCAACCTCCTATACCCCCATCTCCACCCCACAACAAACCCGTCACCAAGTCTCCCTCTTCTCCATCGCAGAGTATTACCTCCCCAATGCACCCCTGCGTTACATCTATTTCTCCACCACCTTTCTCTGCTTCATTTCAATCCTCGTCTCATACGGCCTTGCAGGACCGCAGGCCGTTTGGCAGTTACTCTCTCCTAGTAACAAAGTCACCGCCCCTCCCACCCTCATGCTCATTGCCTACTGGACCCTGGGCACCGTCGCAGTCGTCTTTTTTGTCAATCAACTTCTCGGGGTTTTCGGTTCCTTCACCGTACTCAAAGGTGGCCTGTTTGTCGGCGTCGTCTTTATCGTCGCTCTTTTACCCGAGGCTGCCAAAGTCGCAACCATGCAGGATTTGTTCTCCGACTATTCCGGCTGGGCAGGTGCCGCGGCTCCGTTTTTAATGAGTTGCGTTGCCATTGGCGGCGTCGCCAACACCACCCCGGTGACATTTAACCTTCTGCCTATGAATGCTACAAAGGCTCAAATTGCTAGGTATAGGGCCGCCATGTTGATAGCCGTCGTCATTTGTTATCTTTTGAATGTCGGTTGGGTGTTGGCCGTGTTGCAGGTTGTGCCGCGGGACGCACCGCCTGGAAAGCCCTCGCTCACCGTTGCGTTTGAGTCGGGGCAGATTTCTACCGTCCCTTTGATTGCCGTTTTGCATGATGGGTATGCCGTCCAGGGATGGGTATTGGGTTTGGTCGAGTTGATCGTGGAGATGTTTATTGTCGTGTCCACGGGCGTCAGCTTTTTCGTCTGTGCAGCTGGGATGAAGAGCTTTGTCGACGGCGCCGCTGATACTGTAGGGAATGCAGTCCCTTTGTTTACAAATGGGGTTATGGCGCAGGTGCCAAGGGTTGTTGCGTATGTGATGAGTTTTGGGAGCGTGTTGGCTTTGATAGTGGCTAATCCTGATGGGTTTATTTCGGTTTTAACGAGATTTACGTCGTTTACTGTCAATCTACAGGCAGGGGCCTTGATGTTTGTCATGTTGTACTACGCTCGGAAGATGGCTGGACGTGAGGTCATTTTGTTTGGGCAAGGGCGTAAAGGTAACGAGGAGGGAGACGTTGACGCTGTTGAGCTTGACAAATTGCCGAGACAGTCAAAGGAGAATTTGATGTGGGATGGGGTAGATGAGGAGGCAGCAATTGCCCACTCGACAATACCGCTTGAAATGTCATCGTCCCTCGCATCCAACTTCATCACGTTTGGCTGCATCTTTTTCGGATTCGCGTGCTTCCTAGCTCTTCTTGGGCCAATGCTGGGAGTAAGTCTCGACGCTAGAGAGTGACATTGTGTGCTCGTAGAATGTCATTTTGTTGTACAGTCGGAGAAATTTCCCACTTACCTTGTACGATCAGTTAAATGAGCAATGTGCGTACGGCCTCTATCGTCTTTGCTCCCTTCAAAATACAAGCACGTCCTAGAAAGATCAAAGCAGTCCTAACATCCCCTCCAGCTGTTTCTAACGACAAGCCGTCAACCTAAAGTCGACAGGTCCAACACCTAAGAGCCCTGACGCAATACCTTGGACGATGCCATTCTAGCTAACACATCTACACAGGCATGCTGGAGGCGCAAGTGGCTCGCACGCACAGCCGAGACCTCCGAAATCACCAGACTGGCATCCGCCAGACCAAACTGCCTGGCGACCTGAGCATCAGCCAAGATGCGATTCAAGGCCCTCAAGGCGCCCTCCAATTCGTCGCCAAAGGCATGAGCCAACCGCTCCAGGTTTGCAATAATGCGCTTGACACTTTCCGTGGTCACAACCACCTTCCCGCATTCTGCCAACAACTTCATAGCGGCGTCCCAATCTTTCATCTGAATTCCTTCGGCGCCCAGAACATGGACGAGGACTTTGGAAACTTTTGGCCACACGGGCATCCCGGCAAACATCCTACCCCAGTCATTCCTCAAGACGAGGCCCGAAACTAACGGGACAACCCCGTCCTCTTGGACATGGGTGACGAATGCATCCATGAGATGCGCAACTATGTGCTCCTCGCGCATACCCAAAGGCCTAGAGGTGTCCAACACGACACGCATTGCAGCGACGAGGGCGACATACTCGGGAGGATGGAGCGGCTCGGCCAGAGCGTTCCCAAAGACGGCAGAGACGAGGGGGTCATCAAAACCCTGGTGAGAATTGGATACCTTGGCCAGTTGAGCAATCTCGTTCCATTGCAAGATTCTTTGATCCGGATCGTGGAAATCTGCAATGGCTTGGACTTGAGAATGCAAGGCTGGATGAGCTGAGGGAACAACAGGATCCATAGTGGAGTCAGAGTCGGCAAAGGATAAACGACGACGACAACGGGGGGGGATTCACACGAGGCTATGGCAGGACGGCGTTTGGAATCGTGAGGGGATTCAGGCGGAGGGGCTGAGATACGGCGGGATTGAGAGGGGAAGAGAAAGGTGCCGAGACGGGCGAGAGGGGTGTAAAGAGCCATTGAGGGGAAGTGGGACAGGGTTGTTGGTGGGAGAGGGGTAGGGTGAAGAGGGATTGGGCGATGTTTGATGGGATTGGAGAAATGTAGTGTATGTGGTGAGCTTGGATGGGAGGGGAGTATGGGGAAGGGAGGCACGGGGAAAGCAGGAGAGGGGTTCAACGTTATTGAGGGAAAGTGGTTGATGTGAGGTTGGCAGGACAGGTACGGTTGGTGCGGTTGGTGAGGGTTGAACAAGTCTAGTGAAAAGAGATGGAGTGTGTTGATAGTGGGGAGGAGTAGGGTGGAGGGAAGCTGGGACAAGGGGCAAAGGTGGGGTTGGGGTATGTATACGGTAGAGCGAAATGAAAGGTAGAATGGAATTCGGAAAGGAACCGAAAGGACCGGGGCGCCATTTTTAAAGGGTTAAAATCGTAATAGCGGCGGCGGTGGAGGCATTTTGGCGGCAAAATGTGTATGACAGACACGTCAGGGACCACAATTTCTCTTTTGTTTTTAAATTGCAGTATTTTGGAACGAAAGATTTTGCCGCCTTTTTTTTTGTATTCTCGGCCTTGTCCAGTTGTCCTGGGACCAACAGACGACCTGGATTATGATGACGACCGTTGATGGGGTCATTTGATTGGCTCGCCGATTTGATGTAATTCGGGAAAAATTGTGGCATTGGGAAAGAAAACTGCGTTGCGCTGGAACTGGCAGGGCCATATCATTTTCCTGACCCTCTCGGGTCCTCGCGGTTTCAATCTACTGTATCTTTCAAAAAGGAACACTACTGTACATACAGTATTGTACAGTACATCACTGCGGGACTGTGGGTCCAACAGCGTTTCACGACGAGCACTCTCGATCTTTCTACAATTTTCGACCTGGTTGCTATTTGTTTTATCACCTTACATTGAGCATTACAGCAAAAAGTACTGTACAGTTTAGTAATTGAAATCGACCAATGCTGCACTCTCGACGGCACGTACGTAAAATAGCTGCATCGTTTGCTGTGATTCAATAAGTGCCGATGTCGATGTTAATTAATTAAATTAATTAATTGAACTCCCATCTCCCTTCAAATTACTGCAAGCCACGAATCAACTGACAACCCGGTTCAGTATCGTCAACCGCTATTTCAAACAACCGACCACATCTTTCAAATATGAAATCAACCTACATTTCCCCCCATTTCAAAGCCCTTGAAACCACACCGACCGCGTCCCTTTTGGCTCGCCCATATGTCACTTTATTATCGAATGCGATGCGGGCGCCTTCCCGAGAACATACTGTAGGCGCCGCTCGTCACGGCCAACAACTTGCCTATCTGGCAACTCAACTCTGTTCCATCAGTGTACGCGAATGATATGCATTCGTTCAACACCTCTTGTCTACCGCGCACCCTACGCCCACCATCCGAGCAAAGCCCTTACCTTCCTCGGAAGCCGCCCCTATTACACTCAACCTCGATGGCGGTTATGGGCAGTTGTATACTGGGCGCCCGGGTGAGGCTATTGGGAGCATGGGGACAATCAGTTGGAATTTACAGGGTCCGTGTGGAAATGGGCTCCTGCCGGTGTCGCTGAGCTGGATGTATTCGTCTTGACTTTCACTCTATGGAAACGAGGGGAAAATTGGGGTGCTTTACTGATTAGGGATGCAGGACGGCTATTTTCCGAAGACTAGGTGGGACAGGTTTGTGTATTGGAGAGTCTGAAAATGAGGCCGAGTCATGAGGTACAACCTCACAGGGCTGGTGTAAGGCCAGCCGTAAGGCATGCTGCGTTGGACGAAACCGTCGCCGCAGCGTGTCTTTGCATAAGGAAAGATCGCACCCGCCCGAAGGTCTCCACAGCTCCTACGGCGACGTGCCTAACCACGTCTGTCAGCACCGCGAATGCGTCCGGGTGCCACCCGCCAGGAGTGGATATCGCCGCTGGGATCAGTCGGGACCTGGCACGCGTGGTGATGAAGTCTTGATACCTCCTGAACTTTGACGCTTTCGCGGCGTTCAGAGATGTCAAGGGGTTGAGGCAACGGGCACGTGTGTTGGAGGGAGCAAGTGGATTGACGAATGTAACGTCGAAAAAGTCTGTCCCTCCGGTGCTCCCTATAGCCTTGATGTCTGGCCTTGTGCAGTGTTGGCCATTGGGACGGGGCTCCATGATCGGGTGTCGCGCGGACTTTGCTAAGCCCGACGTGAGGACCGCAACCTGGCGGTCGTGACGCTCGATTCGCTCTCGGCCATGCAGGCAGTGCATGAGGTGGTCGCCGAAGATGTCCAGGGTTTCCGGGCAGTTGCTCCTGGGGCACGGGGTGTTGGGGGCAAAGAACGGTACCTGGCAATAAGCTGGGATAGATCGGATATATCTTCCAAGAGTAAAACACCCAAACCTTCCCCTGGCAATAATATTGGAGCCAGACTGAGAAAGCTCTGGGAGCAATGCGTGTCCTAAGGCCCGGGCATGGCGCGCAGTATACCCATTGTTTAGCACCGGGTAGGCCCATCGACAAGCGAAAAGCTTGTCTCCTGCTGTCGCCAGGGGGTATGAGCTCTTGAGCCGCTTCGTGAATTGCACCCGAGCCCACAGCAGCGGAACCTGGTTTAAAGGCTTGGATAGCGCGCAGGACATATTCTTCACTAAAGTCTCTAAATCCAGAGGAATGTTCCTCGTCGAGAGAGGTGACGTCCGCAGTTTGGAGATCCGGTGCATGTCGGGGGTGCTTATCAAATAAAGCTTGGATCACGCTAGGTGTAGCAGGGAGGATGCCGAGAGATTTTAGGGCTTGGGCTGCTTTACCGTATGCGCCTTCTCTGGCTAGCCTAGTTGCCCTTCTCACATTAATGTCGTTTTGCTCGGCGTGCGTCGGCTGCTGATCTCCTCGTGCGGTTGACTGTTTCAGTGCCTCTCTCCACAGCGTGTCGTACTCCCCGGCATTCCACAGTTCTATCCTTTGTCTCAGCCTATCCGCATTGGATTGTTTAAGAAGCTCCGTGGTAATGGTGTCTGAATACGCGAGATTGGCGAGCGTATTCAGACACCACCACTTCTATGGAAAGCGAGCGACGTTGCAGAACCAGCAGAGCTAGATTCGGTGGAGAAAGAGGAGCAATGAGTGTTCCACTTATGCGCTCATTGTGACCTCTTCGGTAAGCATCGCCCACCTCCTGATTTCCCTTGACCCCTCCAAGCTTCCGCAGTCGTCAAACCCTCTAGAGATATCCTTCTTTCAACGTTTGGGGAGCATTATGTCGCGTGGTTCGGTTCACACAGCAAATCACCATGCCTTGTACTGAATCAGTCTACGTTACATTTGATCATATAGTACTTTACAGTGTACTGTAATGGATCCGTTTATCACTGGTGTTTGAATGAACAACAATAATATTGTAAATATTATTTACGCATCTGTCATTTCGAGTGCATACTGCCTGACCGCCTGCCTGTAGGCTAAGATAAAGATCTAATCGGATGATCCACATCAGTCACGTGCAGTCGATCGCGCGAAATGATGGCCATGTGCAAGACGCCCAAGTCTTGGAAAAAAATAGGTTTTAATTATTCTGTGCATTACAGTACAGTACAATCCTTTTCTGCTTTTGCCTCGGTGAGGTGGGATGACCACCTCACAGGACGCTTCCACGTGGTGTGGTGAACATTTATTTATGTGGTAAATCATAAATAATTATTTATAATACTGTACAGTACAGTGTACTGTATCTCCCAGTTGATGTAGGGTTAGGCACTACATACCCAACACCCGACAAAGTACAGTACAGCATGTACAGTACTGTACAGTATATACATGCTGTACTGTGTTGAGAGTGCATGGAAAAAGGCGGAAGAACAGGTTACGCTTGGCTTTCATAGACAGGAGAGACATTTCCAAGCATTTCATGGCACCACATCCAAGGTTCGACGAAGCCATGACAGAGTCCAACGCTCTTCACCTCTCCTTTGATGGAACTCCATCTTCCGTCATTGCACGTTTCCTTTTCGCGTTCGAAAAAGTCGTTATGAGCGGAAAGACAGACAGAGGTAAGGCTCTCTAGATTATGTGCCACCTAGAGGGGCAGCTTTCGACTTCTACTACGAATAGTTTGGGCAGGATGGATCCCTCTCTAAAGACACCGAGAACTACAATATCGAAAAGAAGAAGCTCCTCGCCGAGTTCGCAAAGAAAGCAAAGCCGGAGGAGGAGGTACACGAAACCTTAACCGCAGGACTGGACGCCAGAGACATAGGAGTGTCTCTGGCTCGAATAGATGCCCTCTACAAGAGGGTAGGCTTCAACAAGACGGCTTTTTTCGGTTTGCTTCGGAAGGCAGTGGCGGGACACCCGGACTTGGCTCAGTTTATGATGCCCCGTGCGCCGTTAGACAACAAGGAACTTAAGAAGGCAATTGAAGACCTTCCGTTAGGAAAGAAGGCATTATTCGCCGACGAAGAGGCGGCTCGAGCGCCTTTGGTCGCTCCGAGGAGGATTCTGCGGAGGCCTGATGTGCACGCTGTCAAGCCGCACCAGCTGGAGGACAAGCTTGACCAGCTAACGGGGCAGTTTGCGGAGTTGTCTCTTTTCGTGACGAAGAAGTTTGAGAAAGGAGGACTTGCCGTTATGGTCGATGAATGCTGTAGCGGTTGCAGTTTCTATGGGCAAAGGGGCCACTATGCCACGCAGTGCCCGCAGAACCTTCACGGGCACACTTGGTGCTCTTTCTGTATGAAAAGATGTCACCCAGAGGCAACGAGCTGGTCCAAGGGACAGAAAGATGAAGGTCATCGTGTGGTAATTGCCGGAGCAAGTTTGAAGTCGAAAGAAGAACTTAAAAATGAAGGAAAAAATGACGAAGAGCCCGTTGTCGTCATCCTGGAGTCTCGCAATGGCGATGTGGTTGCCGGAGCAAAGAGGAACGCCGACTGCCAAGCCCTTACGAAGAAAAAAAGGGACAATGTCATGGACATCGAAGCGCTGATGAATAAGACCCGTCTTGTTCGCCCGCCGATGATCGAGTTGGAGCCAACCGCGAAGAAAACTAAGGCACGGAAGACCAAGAAGGCATCGGCAGCCCTCCAGGACTATGAAGGGAAGTATAATGTGGTTGCAGAAGTGGCTTCGGCCTCGTCGGGAAAGATCTTCGGGCAACTTCTGCGTGGAGACGTGGATGAAGCAAAGAAGCAGTTGCAGCTTCTGGTTTTCAAGACTGTCACGGTGACTCAGGCGTCCATGACAAGTCACACCGAAGTTTGTCGCAGGTAGAAGGTCGTGTCCGTGAAGGCTTATTGGACGGAGAAACACGCCCTGTTGGACACGGGTGCAGTTCCAAACCTGATGTCCTGGGACTTTTGCGAGAGACTGGCGCTCGCTCCGATGGCCACGGATCGGCAGGTCATCGTCGCCGATGGAACAGTGGATGAAGTTATTGAGTGCTTACAGAAAGTTCCAGTCTCCTTTGGAACCCTGGTGGTGCCTGTGGGCTTCTTGGTGGTATGGAAAGCGCCATTGGACACTATCATAGGCAGACCTGCAGTAGACTCTATGCAGGCAGACCTGTATTACGGTCGACAGCAGGTCACCCTGGCGGTTGGGAGGAAGAAGGCGCTTTTACCGCTACTAGGTGACCCCCCAGTGAATGACGAGATGCGGGCTGATAGTGAGGATTTCACATCCCCTGGAGAGTGTAATGGAGAGCAGTTTCCTGGTTCGTCCTCATTAGAGTCAGGCGGCAGCGATGGTGGGTCGGACATCGAGCATGAATTGGTGTGGCGATCTTGAACAAGGAACCGTATGAGCCCGATCTACAGGGCCTGACGTTGGAGGATGGGTCCAACGAGAAAGACGAGGAAGCGGATCACGCCGCGTTTCTCCTCTCGAAGGTGAATCATCTCGAGGAGGAGAGCCAGAGGAAGTTGGTGAATGCGCTCAAGGAGACGGACGTGATAGATTTGGACATACATGATCTGGAGCCAGCTCGGGTGCCGATGGTACATTCTTTCGAGTTGAGGTATGAGACTAAGATACATTCGAAAGCCCGCCTAATGCCGCCGAGGCATAACCAAGTAGTAAGCAAAGAAGTGAATGAATTATTGGAAGCTTGAATTATTACGCCTTCGAGGTCAGCCTGGTCCTTTCTGGTGGTCATCGCCACGAAGAAAGACGGAAGGCCCCGGTTCTGCGTCTATTACCGACAGTTGAACCGGGTGATCACGCCAGATCGCTGACCATTACAGAAAATAGAAGAAATCTTCGACGAACTCTCTGGCGCGGAGTTCTTCACGACGTTGGACCTTCACACAGGATATTTGCGGGTTAGAATGTCCGAAACGTGCAAGGAAAAGACGACGTTTGTCTCTCTATATGGAACGTACAAGTTCGAGGTGATGCCGTTTGGACTCATGAATGCTCCAGCGACGTTTCAAATGATGATGGACAAGGTTCTTCGCGGGTTACCGTTTGCCATAGTTTACTTGGACGATGTTGTAATATTTTCTAGGCCATTGGAATGATACCTAGCTCACTGCAAACAGGTGTTCAGGAGGATAAAAGAAGCGAAGTTGAAGCTGAAGGTAACAAAGTGCAGCTTTGCTCAGTCGGAAGTGAAGCTTCTCGGTCGTATTGTCAATTCGAGCGGCATGAAGGTGTATTCCGACAAGATAAAAAAGATATCGTAGAGTCCCCTGTGCCGGAAAATGCGACTGAACTGAGGAGCTTCCTCGGGTTGGCAGGGTACCATCGACGGTTTATACGGATCTTTGCAGATAGCCGAGCAGTGCTGCACGCTGCAACCTCCGTTAAGAAGGCATTTGAGTGGACCATGGGAATGCAGGAGGCTTTCGAGTACTTGAAGGAGAAGCTGTAGAAGCCTACAGTACTCGCGTTCCCGGATTTTGACTCCCCTTTCGTGATTGAGACGGACGCTTCTTCGACTGCCCTAGGAGTGGTTCCCTCTCAAAAGAAAGAAGATGGAAAAGTGCATCCGGTAAAGTTCGCATCCCGGACAATGACGGATCAGGAACGTCGGTACAATACGACCGACCGGAAAGCACTTGCTTTAGTGTTCGCTCTCAAGAAGTTTCCTGTGTATCTGTTGTCCGACAGGCCGTTTGTGGTATATACGGACCATAAGGCCCTGCAGACGGCTTTCAAGAAGAAGTATATAAATGGAAGGTTGGCAAGGTGTATGGATTTGATGGCCGAGTACGACTTCGAAATTAAGTATAGCCCTGGAAAGGCCAATGGGGCGGCTGATTATCTCTCTCGCAGACCCATCGTAGAATTTGAGTCTTCAAGGGAAGAAAAAGACACGAAGGGCCTCGCAGCGATGATCTATTGGGACGGCCCTAAACTATCTGGATTAGAGCCGGACCTCCTGGATATAACGAGGTTTCTGGCCGGGAAAAGTGTTCAAGAGACGGAACTGAAGAAAGAGACCGCCATACGAAGGAAAGAAAAGAGATTCATGATTTGGAACGACACTCTGTCCCGACGGGAGAAGGATGGACTGCCCGTTGTTCGGCCTATCGGGCAGCGTGCCGAAATATTGACGACGTTCCACGATAATATCGGTCATCGGGATGCTTGTTCTACAAGGAAGTTAGTGAGGGATCGGTTTTGGTGGCCTGGGGTGTATCGGGACGTGATGGAACACGTCAGGGCAAGCACAGGCTGTCAACACGCTCGAAGGCTACCGACTTATCATACGAGTCTTAGAGTACCCGTTACTGGCTTGTTCGAAACGTTTTCACGTTTTGCTTTGCGGGCCCTTTCAAGCCATCTCGGAAGGCAAAGAGGGTTGCTTTAATCGTGGTGGAGCACATGACGGGCTGGCCGATAGCTTTTGCAACGGAAAGCTCCACCTCCGATGTTGTCATCGAGTTCGTTGAGAAAGAAATTATCGAGCTGTTCGGGCTCCCGAGGAGGATAGTTTCGGATAACTCTACGGCTTTTATGACGGCTTCCGTCCAGGAGTTTATGAAGAAGCACGGGATCGATTGGTAGGCTGTCCTTCCGTACGCCCCTATGGCCAATGGAAGGGCCGAGAGGACGGTATGGACTATAAAGCACGCATTCAAGAGGTCAGTTGTGCAGATTGGAGTTGGCTGGGCGGGGGCTATGCCGAAAGTCTTGTACGGGCGTGATCGTGGGGATGTCAACTCGCCGTTCCGATTAATGTATGGGATCGAGACGAGGATGATGGCAAGCGGCGCGATAGCCCTTCTGGGAGAGGCCAATCCAAGTCATCGCCTCGTCGAGATGTTGAGAGAAGCTAGCGTGAGGGTTGCTGTAGTGGAAAGGTCTCGCGCTCCGCGAAAGGATGAGGGGTAGGTCAAACGGTTCGAGCTTGGAGACCATGTGCTAGTAATGCATGGGACAGCATTCGGTAGAGCTCGGAAGTGGCCGGCGTTTGAGTCGTTTTACTACGGACCGTGCAGTATAGTCAAGGGTAATAATCCGCGATACGAGCTGGTCTCGTCAACTAGTCGAGTGACCAGAAAGGCCATCCACGCGCGCCGGCTGGTAGGGTATACTAGGTTATCAAGGAAGCTCATTTAAGGAGGAGAAACCCAGGGAGTTGGGGGTCACTACCAAGGAGCTATGGTTGAGATATAATTAGTAAAGGTACTAGCAGGAAAAAGAAATTGGACATTGGTGGAGGAAAACTAGGGCGAAATTGATAAGGGACGGGGGAGCCGACATCTAGAAAGAGCCTTATTCCGTCACACAGGCGCCAGAGGATGTAGAGCCGTCGACAAGGAGGGAGTGGCTCACCAAGCCGATGAGGAGGAAAGACAAATAAGGGAACGAGAAAAAAGGGAGGGTAGTAAAAAGAGTTAAAGAAGGATTGTGTGGGACTGGACGGAGGCAAAAAGAACGAGAGGCGATGGGAGGCGGGCTGCTCGGGCCTAGATCACAAGGTGAGTAAGTCAGCCGGAGCCTCGAGAACCCTACTAATTCTCGTTCCTTTCCCTACCCTCTCTCCTTGTATTGGTAGTGGTTTTTCCCTTTATGAGACGAGGAGAGGGCGTCGTAGAGGAGAGTGGACTAGGAAGGAGGTACTGCTGAGTGGATAAGTTGGTTGAATGTGTGTAAGGACATCAAAGTGGACCCCGGGACGAGTAAGCAAATGTCGGTCTGAGTTATTGTCGGGGAAACCCAATGAGGAAATCAACGAAGGATGAGGCGTCTTTTGTGGTCCCGGAGAAGGTTTTCGGTGAGGAAGCGGGGGAATTTGCAAGTTTGGAGATTGCGGATAGGGATTCGGGGTGACCGAAGCTTAGAGGGGCTGTGGACGTTCCAAACTGAGATCAAGAAGGTGGTCCAGAGCTGGCGTTAAAGCAGTCTGTTCGTGGCAGTCTTGAGCGTTATGTGGGGAACGGAAGATGAAAGTAAGTAGAGGGTGTCACGGGAGGCCTGAGGATATTTACGGCGGGTTGGTGTGGGTCAGCCAGAGGCGACGAAGAGGAGAGTATCATGACTGGAGAGGTGTGAGGAGGATTATATTGTTGAGAAGGCCCACAGGGAGGTGGTTGGAACGACACGCCAAGGGGGGCCCTCCACGAGTATACAAGCTGTTTAACAGCACGTTGGCGCTTCTCAAGAGGCAGGCAGGGAAGGTTGAGGGCGTGCCCAGTAGGTGGTGGCTTATGGGCTGGCCTCGGTTGAAAAAGGGATAACGGTGGTAAGATGGTAGGGTAGTGGAGGGGGAGTTTGCACTTGCCAACTATGCACCCGTGTCGCACTTTGAAAGCACAAAGAACAAATCACAAATAACGAAAATTTGGTAAGGCACGTGCGACGTGTGTCGTTGGAAGCGATTCTGAAAAAACTAAGTAGCAAAATGTGGAAGTTGCACAAATCTCTGTAAGTAGGTGCTGACAGTACGCTACAGTTGGCGGTGTACACATATATTGTGACCTACCAATTTCGTCAGCAAGTTGCTGACGTATCGGTTACGTGGCCCATCAGGATTTAATCTCACTGTCCAGTTTCCGACAGCACAGTAGGTCTGTATGTTCATTGCGCGCGAAATTTCTCGAACCCTCTCCTACCGATATGGGGATCATCACCTTAATTTCCATTCCCCTCCACATGCCCAGACCTTACACAGCGCTCGGTCCGACACGGCCGCCACCATCACCTCATCAGGCCTCGAACCCACTCAGTAGATGCTCCCCTCCCCTCTCAATGCCTTTGCTTTCTTCTTGATATTGAAAACCCAAAACATCCTTCAACACCACGCCGGCCATCATCATTTCCTGAGCTTTATCACATTACCTCTCCATCAGAAACTAAACTCTTGAGATTATTCGTGTTGTTGTTCTACGAAAGCTCCCCAACTTTCATATCCACTCTTCAGTCCCTCAAACACTACGCCTTCCCCTCCACCCTCTCGCCCCACCAAACATATCTTTTACTACCTCTCTGCCCTTTTTAAAATCCTCCGCTCTATGCCCGATTTGAGAATTATGGCCTTGCTCATGCACCGGCATGAGCAGCAACAATTATCCACTCTGCCATTTAGAGACCAGTTGTCTCCTGAAGCCGCCCGTCGCCGTGACCGTCTAATTACGCGGCAGTGTTTAAGGATTCCGGCTATGTCTCCATTCAAGTTCCTTCTCTATTCCACATGCGACCAATCATTTATCAATATGACAGGTCTGGACCATTCTGCGTTAACCAGGCTCCTTCTCCCTTTCACAGTTCTCTAAAGACGGTATATTACGTACTCCAAAAACGGTATGGTAAAGGCTATTGCCGTTTAGAGAGAAGAGGAGAGGTCGGCCGAGGGCCATGAACGCCGCACATTGTTTAGTTCTTACTCTTGCTTGGTACAGGACCAGAGGAGGATACTGGTCTCTTTGTATGCTATTTGGAATCACGAAATCTTTCTGCTCGCTGTTTTGACGGTTCGGTAGAAGGATTTTGCTAAGAGCTATGTCATTAGAAGAAGAACCACTGGTAAAGATGCCGAACAAAGATAAAATGAAATATCAACCGGTAATTGCAGCAAGACACCCACTATTATCATATTTGTGCGGAGTTTCTGACGGTTTCAAGTTTATTTCAAACAATCAGGTAACTATATGATACAAAACATGTTTTCATAATGGTTCTAAATGTGACTATTTCGTGAGTAAAGTGTTTGTTTTCCAGCCATGCGGCAACGTAATTGCTTGCGCAATAAATGCCGCCGGCAACATGAATGACTCTGCTATGGCTGAACGGCGAGGAGTGTACGAAAAACTACAGAAGTGTTTCGATGAGCATGGCGGCAAAATTGTAGTTGAATCTGCATTTTCGAAGAGAAGCTACCCCTTCCTGATTAAATCGGCACAAGATGAAATTTTTGCTCAAGCGGGAGAAGAATTTATATTGAACCGTCAAGCTACTGCCGCTTGACAGGCATCTAAATGGGGAATGAGGGATTTTCAATCATAATTTCCGAGAATGAAAGACAGATTTTTTCTGAAGAGCACAGAGAAAGAAAGATTATGTTGATCTGCGCCGTGCTCTTATTCAATACCAGGTCGACCTATGTGGGAACTAACCAAATTCTCAGCACCAGTAATACCGCAAATGAGTGTAGAGGCAGACATGTTTTTAAGGGAAACATTTATGATTTAAATTACTCGCTTTGCTTTGCATGAGTCGCATGTTACTAGAAACCATGGGCATAATCATCTCCAGAAAGAGCTCATTACGAAGACTCTCTTGCTAGCGATGCTAGCAAGCATCACGCCGGTCTTTTTCTCTCCATTTTGCCCCATCATCTCTTCTCTGCTGGTCCTGCAACATCATCATTTTTAAAACCTCATTAAATGAGGAAGCTTCCGCAGCCTGCTGAGTTGATCTGCGTCTAAAGATTGGCCTTGAAGTCGATGACCGGGCCAATGGGTCTATCACAGTAGCACAACTTTCCTTCTGCGGAGTACTGGCAACAGTTCCCGTATCTTGAGGTTCCGTTTCTTCGGTCGAAAAAATTTCGTTCGTGATCACTTCGGCTTCCGCTCCATCTCCGATATCTGCTCGTTCGGTCATGCGGTAAAGCACTTCTTTTGCGCGGTGAAAATCTCTAGGTATGGGTGGATCTCCTATAGGCACCTTTTAGCACTGTAAATACGAAAATTTTCTCTTAAGAGTATCCAAAGTCATATTTTCGAGCGGGGGCGCATCTGAATGTTTTCCTGCACTTAATTCTTTTCTTCTGGCAGAGCGGTAAACTTTCATTAAGAATATACAGAAAAAAGTCCACCTCTTTCCTAGTAAATGCAGTACCACGGGAGGATGCAGGGCCCGAACTTCCTTTTCCACTAATGTTTTTGGTGATTTTGAAAACCGGTTGCAAGGGCTTCTCTGTCCCTAAATTACTCTGTTGATCGAGGGTCTCGCGCAATTCTTTTTGTTGGATACGGATTGTTATTTGGCGGGTGTTTTTGGTTAGCATAATTGTAACTGAGTGAGGCTATATCGGTGATTCAGAAATGGAGCCCTCCAAAGGGCCACGAAAGCCAGCATAGTAACGCTAATAGGGAGGACTCGGCAATTATGTCGGCTCATGGGTGTCTGGGCACTGGGTAGGAGTACCGGTACCTGATCCGATTCAATTCGATGTTGCATTGTTTACTTGAATGCCGGTTTCCTGCTGTATTGAAACGACTGTGGGGAAGGAAAATGGGAAAAGAGGAAGGGACAAGAGTCAATCTGGTGTTTTAAAAGGAGTTTAAGGGGTGGCGGAGGAAGGAGAAAAGCGATTTTTGAGTTATGGATTTGGTGTATACATTGTTTTGGGAGAGACTCCGAGGGTAGGAATATGAGGAATTTGTTGTAAATGGTGATAAGAGGCCTAGCGATGACATCGTGGAGGAACAGTAAAAATGGAATGTTCGAATTTTCGAATAGCTTTCACGGGAGTAGCGCTTGGCGCGGAAAATTCGACACGATCGCTTTAAAGAGTGTGTCTCTGACCCTGCTGGCACAAAATTTGTGATTTGTGTCATGGACCAAAATTGCTCGACGGAGAGGGGGGTCTCAACCAAAGTTGCAGTGGGCATGTAAAAATCACTTGTCCCAAGTACAAGGAACAAAGTGGACCAATTGAAGTCCGAGTAGGGCAGGACATCGGTACATGTAAGTAAGTTATTTCTAAAGCCCACCCCGACACGTTTCATCCCTAAAAAAATCCAAAGACACGGCATGAACATAAAATATTTCAAATGTACCAGGGGCAAATAAAGAATTAAATTTCAGCAGGGCAAATACAATGCTGAAAACAGACATGTACCAAGTACAATATAAATACAATAAAAATCCAAACATGTACTTCTACTAACCCAAAAGGCCCTACAGCCTAGTGGGTACAAGTGGTACTTCACCGGAAAAAATCGTAGGTTCGAATCCGGAGCGTGCAGGCTAAAACCACACGATTAATCGTGTGTGGGTCAGTGGATACAAGGAACTGACGTTTGGATTCTGTTTCTAGACTGATGACCCGTATTGGTTTTACTACGAGCTATATCTTCTCCACCCTAGCACAGGGAATAGCTTTCGTTGCCAAGATCTCATGAGGCAAGGGCAAGTATCTAAATGTCATTCATTGCTTTCAATGTACGATTGGCAGTACCGGGAAATATGCGATAGGGATTCCTCTGACGGCTAAATACACTTTTTTTTGCTGCTCGAACAAATCTTTAGCAATCTGAGATTCCTCCCCCACTAAAAAAAAGTCGCTAAACACTTCAACAATTCTAATAGTATCCTGATCGTCAGGAAATGAAGTAAAATTCTTGGGAATAGTCACGACATTGTTGATAGATGTATTAGAGATTCGGTTTCTAAGGGAAGTGCAAAGCCTACCTGCCAGACTGAACACACGCTCATTATCAATTCGAGTTGCAGGTATACCGAGAAAAAAACGGACTAAGTTGGCAACTGTTGGGAATATGGACTCCTTCTGCTGCATCCACTTGAGCTTTTCCGAATTAGTTCCGGCGTAAACTTCTCTCCTGTAAGTTTGAAGCTCAGCTTTCACAGAGTCCATGATACCTGATTCGCCCTCTCCGTCTTGTTGACAGTCAAGAAAGAAATACTCCACTTGATCATTGTGTGGCGACTGTATGGACGTGCTTTCATTACTTAATTCGTTATCCGTTGCAGCAGTGCTCTTCTTTTTGACACTTACTTCTTCATCATATTGTTTCGCTATTGCCCTTGCCCTAGCTGGTTCTGACTTGTGAAGAGTCATCAACGTACACTTCATGTTCTTAAGCTCTAGAGCAAAGACGATGGCTATATAATGATGCAAGAATGTTCCGTGGATATCTTGAAATTGAAAGAATGGGCGCAGTATGTCTGCAAAAGACTCACGTACATCTGGTGAAATCTTTGACTCCATCATTTGAAGTTTCATATCAAAATCATCGCTTGGGCCAGGATGAGTTTGACAATTCTCTTCGAAGAACAGATAGACTTGCAGGATTTCATTAACTGCCTCACTTACAGACCAGTACATCTATTGACTTTTCAGGCTTCGAAATATTAGAGGTTCAAATGTTTCAACAATACACTGAACAACATCCCATGTCTCCTGAGTGGGAATTCGTTTCCGAGGATTTCTATCTGGCTGGAAACCAAAACATTTCGAGACAAAATCCTTGTATTGTAACATCATTCGCATCATGACAATGACGCTGACAAACCTCGTTTTAAGGGGAGTTTGAATCAGCCTTTGAGGAAGCCCTTCCTGCTCGCATGCATCATACCATGCTTTCTTTCCTTTCGAATACTTCTTTGTCCAGGTAATGCATTTCTGTAGTGAGCCTCTCGTCGTTTTCAACGAAAGGAGAGGAAGTCTTTCGCAAACATTTTTAGACAAAGCCGGATTACAAGCCCCGGACACAACATGGGCAAAGCATGTAGCTCTAAAACACCCTTTTGTATCGGCAGGTTCGAAAGACGTAATCGTTCAAAAAGCATCAGTGAATGCCTTTAGATTACTGCCCCCGTCTTTCACACAAGCTTGATCAATATGGTTTGACGTGTTACTTAAACCATATTGATCAAGCTTCTCCATTAATACCATGCTCAAATCTTCGTCACTTGTGTTATCACATCCAATCAGACAAACGTGAACCTGAACGTTTTCGAAATTCTTGTCAATACCATAGGCGATAAGATCAAAGATATCGTGGCATCCTCTACTCATCTAAAGATCAAACGAAGTACTCACAGAATCTAGAGTAGACAATCTTTGCTTAACCATGCTTTCCTCAACATTCTTGATGAACTCAGGAATAATCTTCTCCCGAAATTTAGTTCTATCCTGAATTATAATTCTCGGATTGATGCTGTGTACAAAGCGAAGAAAGTCAGGATGCTCGACAAATTAAAATGGTATACCTGCTCTAGCGACCATGAGAACTAGATTCTTGTTGAATTCTTTCGCTGTTCATGGGGTTGGATTGTACTTTTGGTGCGTAGCAAGGATAGTCTGAACTTTCTTCAGTTTCTTCCTAACCGGTTCCCCTTTGTCATGCATCCTCTCAAATTCGCCCATCAGTTCGCTGTGGTTCTCTTCCAAATGGCGTCTAAACGAATTCGTTCCTGCATTGACCGTAAATGAGAATACGACTTTTCTGTCTCTCTTATTCAACGCTGAATGGTTCTGGAGATTCAAATTTTGAATCACCAACAGGCTTGTAGAATCCCCAAAGCAGGGCTTTTTTGCCAGCCCTCTTGTTTTCTTCCATGTTTCAGTTGCAATTTGAAGAATTCTGGAACCATTCGCGTCGCAAGTAGGTTTTGATCCGGTTTTTATGGCTTTTTGTTCTTGTTTTGCAGGAGGGGACGTTTGATGGTCGTTCATGGCGTCAGCCATCAGGCGTCTTGTTAGAAGTGATAGGTTGGGTATCAGGGTAGTTTTGCCGGCTGTCGATGTACCTGTTTCTACTTTGGCAGATTTGTGCAGGTGTCGAAAGAGGCTGTCAGATGCCCAAGAACATTATCGGCGGGCATTTATGTGTTGATTGGTACTGTTCTAGTCTATACATGGTACATGTGTAGTCTTTTCATTGTTTAGTACATGCCCAGGGCTCGTATATAATAAAAACAGGTACAAGTCCGGGCATTAATATTTTCATTTTCAATGTAGTGTAGCACAAGTACAGTACCAAGCCCTCCTTTTTTGGAACAAGTACATTTCCAATGTACCTGGACTTGTACTTGTTTATGTACCACGAACCGACACGTTTCCTACAACCCTGGTCTCAACCAGGAATACACATTTTGTATGTACACAAACCTTCAAATTTGTTTATTTGAGCGTTTGTGATTTGTGATTGTGTTTGGTCAACGGTGTTATGAACATAATTCCAAACAAAACGTTCACGGTGCTATTTTCGAACTTCTCCGACCGTGTTGTGGAGCTAGTGAAGCGCACGGTAATAGCTCTGGCCCGTTAAATCCCGGCTGGAGTACAAACCGTGACTTCGAACATTGACTCCCGTAACTATTTGAACTCATTATCACCGCTTCCAGAGAAACCTCAGTCTAAGGAGGGGGGAAGATATGAATATTTTTGATGAAACTGTTCAGTCGGGAAGTAGAAATGTCGAAACAGGAAAGTCGGGAGAGAACTAGAAGCAATCCGTCAAGATCGGGTTTGAGGACGAGTCAGTTCGTGGATAAGTTTAACGCCTGTTATCGGAATTCCGGTAACCTCGGATGTATCGCCGTGGCAAAAAACCGCATCGAATTAGAATCCGGCGCAAAGTAGGTGTATCAAGCGCCGTACAGATCAGGTCACCGATGTCGGGAACTTCAGAGAAAGGGTATCGACCAAATGATTGAGGATAAAGTCATATAGTCCGCACAGTCGGAGTGGGCAAGCCGCCGTCGTCCTGATACCGAAGAAAGACGGAAAGATAGGCTTCTGGGTGGACTGCAGCCGACTTATCGTGGTCACTCATCGCGATACATACCCGATTGTAGTGCAATGCGCGGTGCGCAGTTCTTCTCGTCTAGGAAAGGAACACTTTCAGACGATGAGGAAACCAAAACACACACCAAGACCCACAGGATGTTCGTTGTCCCTCTTTCTTTTTAAGCGCCTTTCGATGCAGTAGCACAGCTCGCTGATAGCGAGGAAAAGTTGGGCTGGAAGAGCGGGGGTGATTCCTTGGACGGCCGGACGGTATATTTGTCCTCCGGTTTGTAAAGCCGGAACGTGGACCGCGGAATGCTAGAACCTTGATAAGGATCTATTCAAAAGAATCGTAGACACCATGGGTGTAATACTGGACAAAGAAGAAGTAACAGTGGGTCAACAGTGCTGAATATCTCCTTTGGAGATAAGGATGTTGTCACAAACGACAACCTTGAATTTCCTATTTGTATATAGACGCCGGAGTCCGGGGCGCCAAGTTTGGCTCAATATCTTAAACAAAAAACAAAAGGGTTATTATAATATAGGATAGAGAGGGAGGAAGTAAAAAGGGGGACCCGGGCGGATAAACGTGGCCATAGCCAAAGTTGCCGTTGGCAAGATTTCTGCAAAGGCGGAAGTTAGGATACAATTTCAGAGCCAACACCGGGGTGTCTGTTTAATCTGGGACCCTAGTGGCCAAGTAAGAATAAATAGTAGTTAGCTAAGTTAGGGTCATCTGCGACGGCGGGGTGAGTAAAGTTAAGGTCAGCCAAGTAATGGAGATCCAATTTAGAGATAAGTAAAGTCAACACTTGGTCCAATAGGTTCCTACCAGTTGCGAACATATCAGGTCCATTATGGGGGCCGAATGGTTTGGACTGCAAGCCCTGAAACCCTCTCGGGTGGTTATACGGTACCAAGAGTAATAGTGGGCGACAACTGAAAAATTTCCTTACAGTACAGTACAGTGCCTGCTGATTAGCAGTGAATAAGGTCAAAAAAAGATCACCAAAATCAGCTCTGCCGATGACAGTACAGTGTGAGTGCCAATTGCACTACACCGATTCCGTGGGTGGACTAGTGCGTAGACTCACTCGGCGACGCGACTGTTTTCAGTACGTTAGAATGTAATTCGGGGGGCTGGCAAGTCGGAGTTACTGAGGAGGATCGGGATAAGACAACTTTTGTTACGCACTGTGGAAGTTACCGATTCTATCGGTTGCCTTTTTGGATTGAAAAAAGCCCCTGCAACCTTCCAACCGGCAGTGGATATCATCCTTTCCCGAGTGAAATGGCGGTTCGCGCTCGTCTACTCGACGACGGTGTCTACTCCAACAACCCGGAGGACCATTTTCGACACGTGCGGATAGTTATACATTTACTAACCGATTCCGGAGTCATGCTGCGCGTGGAAAAGTGTTCGGTCTTCAATTCCGAAGTGGCGTACCTCGGTAACCGATCAAGCATTGGCAGCTCGAGGTGAATGAAAAGAACGCCGACCCCATTATGAACGCCCGAACTCCGACGAAGTTGACGTAACTACGATCGTTCTTCGATATATGCAAAGTCTATCGCCGTTTCGTCCCGAATTTAGCCCGAATCTCCGCACCGCTTATTCGGAAAACAAGGAAAGTTGAGTCGACCAAGTGGGATAATTTAGACGACGAGGAATATTCCGCTTTCTCGGAGTTGAAATAGTGCTAAGTCTCCTTTCCGATCTTCGCCTTGACGCATTTCTGTTCCCGGTATACCTTGGAAACTGAAGGTTGCGACTGTCAGGTCAGTTGTTGTCTGATACAACAAAAAATGGACGGAGATAGACTTCCAATTGGGTATTGGAGTGGCAGTTCAAACGATGCAGAAAAGAAATACACCGCTTCGGAATAGGAGTGCCTCATAGTGGTATGGACTATGCTACAGCTCCTCCCATACCTGTACGGTGACCGCTTTATCCTGCACACGGATCACAACGCGCTTCTCTGGATCCTGAATTTGTCCGACGTATCTGGTAGGCTTACGCGCTGGCGTTTACGGCTTGCGGAACTCGACTACCGCCCCGGAGCCAAGCATCAGCTAGCCGACGGTATGTCCCAACTTCGGACGGACGCGGAACCGGAACCTCTTGACGATGAGATCCCATGTTATGTCGTCGACGCGCATACCGGTGACGGTGAGAAGGAAGTGCTTGCTGGATGTTGGGATGATGAACCGGTTTCGGAGGAGGTACTACGATCGTTTAGCAGGAGTTTGCAAAGATTGCACGTATTTGCAACCGAAATTTCCGGAAATTCGGAAAACACTAAGAGCCATTTGCAGCCATCCGAAGTAATTTCCGAGGACACAAACGTGACTCCGATAACGGTTCAAGAATTATTGGAAGCTCAAGGATTAGACCTGCTTTTGTCGGAAGCTTGCGGAAGAGGTGGGCATCCCAAAGGGCCAGTACGTCTACGACAGGTACGGCTTCCTTGTTCGGCGCTTCCTACTCGACGGTGCTCTTCAACGCTTGGTGCCGAAGTCCCTCCTTGCAGGCGTCCTACACTTGGCTAATTACCGAAGCCTAAGGGGTCACCCCGGTGCGATTCGGATATACTACATGCTGTATCGCGATTACCGGTTGCCCCTCGTACAACACTGTCGCTCGTTGTCGCAGTTGTATCCGCTCCCGGGGAACACAGCACAAGCATCAGAAGTACTTCAAGCTTTTCAAGGCTGCCGGACTTCTCGAGTTCGTCGCGTTGGATATCCTCTGCCCGTTCCCTTAGACTCTCCGCAGATAATGATTAATCCTTATCATCACAGACAGGTATTCGAAGCTCACGTGCACCGTACTTCTACGGAAAATTACCATCTCCGACGTCGGACAAGAGTTCTTGGGACAATAGGTTTACGCTTACGGTGCGCCGAATTATGTCCTAACCGACAACAGAAAGCAGTTTTTAGCCAAGTTCTTTGATAACGTAAGCAGAATTTTAGGGATGAAACAATACTTCACCGCCGCATATCACCTGCAAACAAGCGAACAGGCTGAACGTTTCAACCGTGCGCTCGTACGCGCCCTCTGGAATTATGCGCCCTCTGGAATTACGTCCTGGAGCACCAGACGAACTGGGAAGAGTTCGTCGAACCGCTTACGTACGGGTACAACATGAAACTACAACTAACAACGGGAAAAACACCTTTCGACTTAGTGCTAACTCTACATTCTCGGATGACGGCCCGGTTGGACTCCCCCCAACATAGCTCAAGCGCGACGCAATCAGGAAACTTCGGGAGAGGGTAAATGCTGCAACCGCAAAAATGATCGCTGCTCAACACAGGTACAAGCGCGAATTTTGACCGGAAATTTCGGTCCCATGTGTCATTCGACCCGGGGATGAAGTCTTTGTCGACCACCCGGCCCGGACTGTGACCACCCAAGAACGGGAAGAAGCGACCACCTACGCCGACGAAGTGGCGCACAAGCCTTTCCCTCGTCAGCAAGGCCCGTTTCGCGTAGACCCAGTCACGGATTAAAACGTTATGATCGAAAAGGATGTCGTGTTGGTAAATGTCTCCATCAACCGTTGTGCACCGGTTCCTCACACCGCGCCACAGAAGACTACAGGCTCTCCTGCAGAGCCGTTAGAGGACTTCATGATCCCTGAGCTAGACGAAGAAACCGAGTACCGGATTGAAGCCCTGGTTAAGCAAGAGGAGCGTGGTGACGGAATGTGGTACGAATTCCAGTGGTACGGTTACAGTCCCGAGCACAACACTTGGGAACCGAGGTTCGAAATTACAGAAAATTTCATAACCGCATATTGGGGGCAATGCACCCATCGACATCGGCCCCACAGTTCTGGAACCAATGTCTAAACGATTATCCGGTTGTCGGTTTGTACCCCAACTTAAGGAGGGAAACACCGAGGTGCGGATGGCTGCAGGGCATGGATTCAGACTCGATGGAAGCGGTGTTACCAGTTTGCGCTTCACAAGATGAAGGGAGAACGAAAATGGAAGTGGATGTGATCTGCAAGCGAGGTTCCCCTGCCGGTGGGGGTATTCCCCGTTGGACTGGGTTGCCGGCTGGCGGGTATTTGAATCCTGGCGGTTGGGTGGCATGGAAACGTTGGCCAGGTGAAAGGGTTCTTGGAGGGAAAGTTCCGAATCGCGGGGACGTGTTCCAATTTAAGGAGGGGAGATTGTGTTATAATTGTGGAGATGACAAAGAGGGATGCCCGTTCTCGGTTACGGGATTTAGATGAGGCCAGGAGTAATCCGGATTATCGGTGATTACTAATTAGTGTAGTTCACTGTGTAACTTAGCTAACTGTAATTAGGTATATATTTATAACCTTACTGTAGATAATTATCTGGCGCTCAAAACCCCGAGGTCGGCCTATATATAAGGCCGCCGCCGACCTCAACTGCCGAAAGTAAAGGAAAGGCAATTTTACCTGTAAACCATTCGTTAACGGTAAATCGTCCTAGCCCAGCCGTCGTCTACGATTAAGTTTTCCTCTGGTCGCTCTCATTTTCAGTCTTTCCTACTGTTTACTGCTCTAACGCGCGTCTAAGACGGATTCATCTCCACCCTAGGTTTGTGCCACCCTTCTTTTTTCCCATTCGTACCCTCCGTTGAGCCCGGATTTACTTCGGTGTCTACGGCTACTTAGCTGTGCTACTGACGCTTTCTTTGATCTCTCGACAAATTACCGCGAGCGTGGGTTTATCCCACACAATTCAAGACAGACGACTCAAACGCCTCATTCGTGCCCGATAGTCATTTAATTTTAATGAACACTTCCCATCGAGAGGGCAGAGGCATTTCCAACGACTAGACTGTCAGCGGTTGTAAAGTGAACTTATACTGAAGAAAATGGCGGGAGTGTGAGGGGAAAGGAGAATGTCTTATTTTATCAGGGGGCGGTTATTAGAGAAGAGAGTGCAAAGGAAGGGTATAGGGGAAAAGGAGTGGTTTGAAGAGTTGAACGGTCCTTGTTTAATGATAGGTAAATCACTGATAGGCGAGGGCAGGGGAGGAATTATTGGTGTTTCCAGTAGCTGCGAGGTCTCTGTTTGAGAAAAAGTGGAGAGGAGGGTGGGGAAGAGAGATGATGTGTCGGAGATTTGGGTTGTCGCTTGATGAGAAAGTCGTGAAGTGAAAAAATGCAGAGAGGACCTGGAGGAGGGTGTGGCGCAGAGCTTTGTGTCGGAGAAATCGGTAAAACTAGAGGAACGTACCGGGAGATTGGAGCGGATTGGGGAGGAGTCGTGGGGATGTTGAGAATGGGAAAGTAGGGGAAGGTGCGAATTTATATAACCATGTGAGGTGTAGGAGCTTAAGGAGGAGGGATTCAGAGAGGAGTATTCGATGCTGTTGAGAATGTCGATGAACGTCAGAGTAGAGGTGTGATAAAGTTGAAAACTGTTAATATTTGGGTCCGAAAGGCGATGTGTAATGGGTTAAAAGATGTTGTCGATGTGGAAACCATTTCTGTTTGCATCGGTTGGAAGTTGGCGAGTGTCGGAACGACAGCTGTCTTTGTGGTTCGGAGTTGATATCAGTCGAGGTGGCCTGTTCTCTCGTTTCAAAGTGTGACCGGGAAATCCAAGATTTCCAAGTCATGTATTGAAAAGCTGAAACGAACGTGGCAAGCTGGGTTGTTGTGGTTGGTTCCCCACATTTCAAAATTTCAATGTTTCACGTTTCAAAAAGACGTACAACGCCCCTAATACAAAGAGGCACACAGAATTTGTGGCCCGCAGAACGCGGCGAAACAACTAAAACTCTCAAGTCCGAGTTGGCACCGTCCACTCAACTGTATGAAAAAGCACTACGTGTCAGATGTGGCGCCTGCAACTGCCTCATTTGGCCCGATTCTCCAAAACTGAAATGCAAAAGCGATGACGTGTCAGTTGTTGGGAATGGCTGATTTGGGCGGAAATTGACGTGTCCAGCTGGAAAGCGGTTGTTGAATCATTCTGGATTGGCCCTTCATTTCAAACACCGTAGCCACCTCCACCCGCAACCTTACGAATAATAGTCCAATCTTTTCGAACAGCCTCCTTAACAACCTGCAAGAGCTCGACTCACACTCTCTACATCGCATTCTACTTCACTATACTCATGTTAGGCATGCTATAAGCATACCTCTGGACCAGGAAACCGAGAAGAGAACTTACAACGATTGTAGATCCTGATAGTTCCAATGATTATATTGGAGGCCCGCACGCAATTCGGGTAAATCCGATGTAGTCGTGGGGAATAAGGTGACGGGACTGAGTTACGCAGCGCCAGCGCACTTGTACGCTGCATAGCGAATCGACCCAGGGAC
The DNA here is from genome assembly GCA_002205965.3 of Kappaphycus alvarezii. Taxonomy (NCBI): domain Eukaryota; phylum Rhodophyta; class Florideophyceae; order Gigartinales; family Solieriaceae; genus Kappaphycus; species Kappaphycus alvarezii. The sequence continues at coordinate 1,486,222 of NADL03000481.1, forward strand.
GAACGGGAGCGGACCGTAATGTCATGTGCTGTCGGTTTGTCAGAACGAGCACCATGGACTGGCGGGCGAGGTTGAACAAAGATAACAGCAGGGCGATGGCAGTACCACGGAGGAGGAAGGGGACCTCCTGTTGGCACGCGAGACCAGCGGGCTTGAATACATGTCTAGTAAACAAGTTGCGGATTGTGTTGTGGCGGTGCAAAACCCCAAAACCAGATTGCAAACAGCCGCATGGTTACCACGAGGGTCCATCTGAGCGTGACAATGGTGGCACTGGATCGGCGAGGCCGAATCCTGCTACACGGGGAAGTCCAGGTGTCGGCGAAGTGTAACAGACCAGACGTTATTGCCAACATGAGAGGTAGAGGAAGGGTGGTCGGTGTGGAAAGCGCAGGCGCCCGGGGAGAGAAGGCGGTCGCGGCGGGCGCGGAGTCGGATTGACGCTGCGCTGTGGGCGGATGGGTTACTATAGCGTCCCAAAGGTCATCTTCCCAAAAGGCACGGGCGCCAGTGGACTGCATCAGCTGGAGAAAAAAGAAAGAGACAACGACGCTTAATTGTTTGTAGACATGTCCGCACTACGCAGGACCTCGGATTCTGCTAGACGGACGACTCCGGGCAATGGCTGAACCAATTGCCCTCTGAAACGAGAAAGGGACCGGGAGAATACTCCACCACCTGAACCGAGGATTCAGGAAGCTTAGAAAACTCCCGCTGTAAGCACATAGGCTTACAGATAGACACTGCAACGACAACGGCGAGAACTCCAGACGAGCGAGCTTGACGACCGGCCCGCAAGGCTGTGAAGACCACAACCCCTCGCAGTCCGTCAAAATGACGGTGGGTTTAAGCACGGCAGGGTACGGTGGACCTCGCAAACCTTGTTCGAGTAGTAGAGCCATCCTTATACACCTTTCTCATTTCGTCCCAAGTGCGCTGGGGGCGCAGAGAGGCAATCCACTCGATGTGGCCATGGACAAGAACTTTGCAACGAGATCTCTGTAGCCGTGACGGGCAATCTGCTGAGGGAAGAGCCGGATGAAAGTGCGGCGCCACGCCGTGCGCGGGCGCCGAGCCAGATGAAGTGAAGGTTGGATGTAGTCAGTCGAGAAGAGATGGACTCAACAGCAACTTGACCTCCCCATCCTGGAGGAGGAGAATGTAGGGGCGGAGAGGGCGTTGGATCAAGACCTCGGGCTCGAAGTTACCAAGATCTGCGGTGCCAAACTCAGCGCCAGGAGGGCGAAGGCGTTCTGGCAGAAGTTTGACATTTCTTGGCAGGGGTATGCGTGCGATGCGGCGGTAGAATTCTGCAGAGCGGTTCCCAGGTGCGCCATCTCTGATCTCGGAAGAGTCAGTCAGGCTGGCAGCATAAGAAGCATAGATAACGTGTGTGAGTGGTTGAAATGCATGGCCGCCAAACCGGATTGGAAGATGGTCCTGGTTGCGTTCGGTCGGGATGAGGGCGACGTTGTTGCGCCTTGAGTACGCCTGTTCATTTTCAACGCGGAGAACAATGCTTCACTAGCGATCATCCGTGCAATATCCCGAGAAATAAATTATTTTCCCGTTCATCGAGTGGCTGTTCCAATTTACGTTCCACCCACAACGGCTTGAAGACACCTGTATCGTACATCGCATGATTTGTAATTTTCTGCCCAATGAATGTGCGACACGTGGGCTGCTTTCCGTTCCAGCAACGCCGTCGCCCCGACTGGCATGATTTGTAATTTTCGGCCCAATGAATATGCGACACGTGGGCTGCTTTCCGTTCCAGCAACGCCGTCGCCCCGACTTTCACGTTTTGTTCCAATTTTTGTTCCATCCTCTCCGTTTCTCGTCGGTGCTGTATTCCATTCGAGACAGTGTGGAATGGTATAAATACTGTGCTGTACATCAGCTCGAAATTCCCGGCTTGAAATTCCCAGCTCTCTATTGCAATATTAGCAGATCGCAGTTCCTGGCAATCACCCACTCAGCCTCCTCGTCAATCTTTGCCCGCTCCCTCATCACTCCGTGTTCACTAACAGCTCTAACTCTCCCCCTCACCCCCCCCAACCATGTATTCGGAGCACTCCTCCGACTCCAGTTCCTTCAGTCGCTCTTCCTCTGACTCTAACTCCATAAACGATCGCAACCCTGATTCAACCGGCGACACCAATTCCTCGACCTTCCAAAACCCATACTTACCAACTTACTTGTCCACAGCAGTTAATTCTCTCTCCGCCGATTCTCCACACTTCTGCACGGGCAAAGCAAACCTACCTTCCCCTGGGTTGCGTGTTAGGGATGGAGACTCACTCCACTCCCTCTCCTTACCACTCGTTGACTCTGACAAGGTTTTCCTCGCCTCCATTGCTGACACTCTTCCTGGCGATCCCATAATTATTGATACCGATGTTATCTCATGTGCCAACCCCGAATGGTCCGCCGCTGTCAACGCACTGGTCGACAAAGCCATGACCCGCATGAATATACCCACTCACCTCGTGGATGTTCAACTCGCTCATTTGTGGCTCCAACAGAAGCTCAACATCTCCTCCTCCCATGCTCATCATGCTCACACCTTTGCCACATTTGTCGTCCAACTGCCCTCCACTATCGAGGGGGAGAGCTCTGCTTTATCGTGGAGGGCACCAAACAGTTTTTGAGCTCGGAGCAGACACCGGCGCCGCAGAGTTTGATCCCCATTACGTCGCTTTTCTCTCCGATGTCTGTATTGACTGGGCAGCACCCACCACGGGCTGTCGTCTCGCCCTCGTCTACCACCTCAGCTGGAAAGGCGTGGGGATGGCCCGGACAGGTCTTGGACTCCTATGGATCACCTCGTTGAGGCCTTAAAAAAGTATGCTCATGATGAGGGCAGACGCACCTGCGCCTGGAAGGTTGCGTTCTGCTTGACGGAGCAGTACAACCAAGCGGCAGCAGAAACCATGCTCTTAAAGGGAGAGGACGACAATGTAGTTTCCGCCTTAAGGCGCGCCTCCGACAGGGCTGGTTTTGGGAAACTGGAGGTTGTTGTCTGTTGTCTGGTGTGGGAAAGAGGTGCACGGAACCACAACGGGAGGCACACGGTTCAAGTTGCAGAGGCTTTTGGAGAGGACGGCAGGATGTGGACACAGGATCTCGGCTTTATCCACTGGGGAAACGTAGTCAACGAGGAAACATTAGTTGAAGAACACAATGGCATGGGAATGTCACGAGAGGAAGGAGTATTTGCAGTCGCGCTCTGGCCAAAGGATAAGAATCTTGAAGTATTCTACACCCCAAATGCAACTTTGGATGCAATACTCAGTGAGGTTGACAGCGACGCCATGAATGAAGCGCTGGGTAGGTTGCTGGGATGTATCGAGTTCGCAGGCCCGCGCAGGGCCTCCGCGTGGAGTCAGACAAAGGACATGCTGGACTATTGTACCAGGCACAATTTTGCGCACCACGCATATAGAGCCATTCGATTCGCAAGTAATCTGCACGAAACCCCGGGCATGGACGAATGCTTGCTACGGCTTCTTACTGCCATTGGCCCTATCAATTTGGCGAGCATCGTCGGCGAGTACCTCTGCCCGGTACCCTCCAGGTTCCCCAAGGCCATTGTCCACCGTTTGGAATCAATGTATGCATTGAGGGACATTATTTCGACCGACGTCTGCAGGCGCGGCCTAGCAGCTATCGAGAAACACGTCGAAACTCGTCAGGGAATGCGGAATGTCAAATTGGACAGCAACGAATCCAAGTACGCCCACCGTCGACGGCTTGACCATTGGTGGACCATGTTTTTGCGTATTCTCGTAGCACATGAAGACGACTTTTCCACCAGAGACATGTGGCATCCGAAAGCTTGGGCTAACCGAATGATAGAGATTGTCCGTTATCTACAGCCGATGGAGTGTGACGCAATGTACAAGGCGTTTTTGACAGTTCAATCGTTTGGAAGCATGAGGGAACTGTTCAGGACTTTGGAAGCTTCCCGCGAGGCTATGAACTATCCGCTTTTCTTTGCACTAGTCAACAAATTCGTGAATTTCGAGCACCCCAGGTGTGAACATGACTCGTCTTTTGAGATTATCAACTGCAGCTGGTCAAATTGCTTGGACCTCCTAATCACGGGGTCATCTGCGGCACAGACACGCCAAATGTGGTCAAAAATCTTTGGAAAGTTTCTGAATGCCATCCTGAACATGACAAGTTCGCAGCTGCGGCAGATGGCCGAGGGCGCATGCAAACTCTCTCAGAAGCGACGATCGAGAGTTCCGAGCGAGGTAGTTCCCAAAGCGAAGCTTGATTTACAGCATCTCTTCCTCGGAAAGTTACTTTTGGCGGCGAGGGATAATCTCCGAGCCTTGATCGACGAGGAGCCCGCAGAGGTGCAGAAAAGTTTTCCAGAATTCCGTTGCGGCGACAAGGACATTGAGGCATTCATGGCCAGCGATACGCTGCAGTATTCTATTGATGTGAAGAATGTGGCAAAGGGAAACGCGGTTGTAGCGCGGATCGGGTCTTTGTTCCCTGCAAATACAATAATCGAAGTCAAACAGTTCGGGAGCAGGCCAAATATTGTGATTACAAAGGGAGCACTTGAAGCAGAACAAATGTGGACTGAATATAGGAAGAACCGCAAGGTACTAGAGGCTGTGGAGGGCGCACTGGCATGGGTCGAGGGGGAAATTGGAACGGCGGAGACGTGGGATACTGGTGACTCCGATGACAAATCTTCCGATGAGAGTTTGAGTGACGATAGTACGGGGAAGCGGGCGAGTAAGCGGCGCAGAACCGGGGTTTAGGACCATGTAGAGATTGCTTGGTGAAGAGCGCGGACGCGGTTGTTAGTGACTGAGTCTGTTGCGAAAGCGGAACTTGAGACGTGCCAGTCTGGTAGACAGATTCGTGAAAGAGTAGAAGAGGATCAAAAATTTAGGTTGCAAATGGAATAGTGCGCTTCTGCATGTGACGTGAGGTGATAGATGCGAGGAAACTGCGGATGCGGATCAGGCCAAGGCATTAGGAAGACGACTTGTGCCGTTCGGTAACAAGCGGCCGGGCAGGCCAGTGTGGTCCCAAGATGCAGCTACGAATTCGCACAGCGGAATTATCTCTCAGCACAGTACTGGTCGCTTCTTAATGGAAGTTGGATAGGGTGAAGGATCGTCTCGCCAACTCACAACACTTCTAACGCCGTCTGTCCGCTGACAGGGCTCGTAGCTACTTTCAAGTAGCCATTTCATAGCGCGCCCATCGTCACCGCATTGCGTCCTTCGCCGCCGCTATACTGCACAGGTTAATGGGATTTTCACCCTATGTTCCACTCGCAGTAAACCAACCCAAAGTTCCCCGTTCTCCACACTCTCCCCTCTCATCACTCAACCCAACAACTTCAGAGCTTCAAAATTTCGCTGCTTTCGGCGCCCGCCCGTGGGACATGTCGTCGAGCGCGGGCGCAGCCACTTCCGCCGGTCTAGCGGGTTTCTCGTGCAGATCAATACGCCGCGACCGCTGCGCTCTTGCCGCCCCGATCTCGTCGATACCCGTGTCCACAGTACCGCCACCTGTCGCCCCCGGAGCACGTTGGACGAACCGGGAATGGCGCGCAAGAAGGATGACGTTGCTTTCAATGGTATTCTTCAAGGTTGCCCGTCCCAAAGAAACAGGTACATAGTCTTTTGGTGCCAAACACCCCGCGCCCGTCACTTAGTGACGGGAAGCTCCAATCTTCCATTTTGGAGGCCGCCCAATTTCAAACAAAACCTGAAGGCGTCTATGGTAGACGTCAAGGCGCGAGAGTGGGGTTATCACGGCCGCGGAGACGGACATTGACCTGCCTTTGATGGGACCATACGCAACCGAGCGATTGTGGGTGCCTGCTTGTTGCACGGACTGGTAGTATGTTCAACCCTTTCGACTTTGCACTCAACCCCCGTTATCAGGAAATTTGAGTAAACCACCCCAGTACGATCACTGCCCTCCAATCTTACACATCCGCAGTTCGGCCACATGATGAGTGGAAGACACAAGTGGCACCCGAGAAGGTTGTCCAGTTCACGGCTATCGACTCAAGCCAGCGGTTTGGGCAGGGGCAACTCGCTCGCCCAGTTGAGGAAAAGGCCTTTGACTGCCATGCGAAAGGGGAATAAGGGAACCGTGGCGTTCCGAGCCTCGTTGTCAGTGAATGGTTGCACGGACTGGCTTTCATGTCAACCGGCTCCAGGCTTTGCACCTGCATGTCGGACCGCAATTACAAGACGTGGTTGCAGTTCTATTGCAGGGTGCCACTGTTTCCTCCCGCTTCAAAATTCCACAAGAGAGGATGCACGACACTCATGGATCAGTACGGTGACCACGCGCTGTGCTGTGCCCGCGGATCCACCGCGGCTTGCAAACACGGTTGTTTGCCCTAGACCTCTCCAAAGCCGCCTGACACCCTGTCCTCGAGCCCCTACAATGCGGCCATGCAGTTTGGCCGGACATCAAGGTGCTTGGAGAGAACGGGGCACAGACTACTATGAGGAAATCGTCATCCATCCCTTGATCCCCGCCCGCCTCCCCTCCCTGGCGCGATGCCCACTCAAGGCCCCTTAACCATGCTCGCCTTGGCAAGCACACTCGTTTTGCCGACTTGATACGTTCAATGGGTCCTGGCATCGGTTCATTGCCCTTCCACTCTCCACGTTGGGGGGCTGTCACCGGACTGCCTGGGACTTAGCCAACCGGGTTCCGACTGGCATTGCCGCACGGGCAGACGTTCAATTGCTGATGCGCGACAAAGGATGTTCGCCCGTCGCGCGGTGAGATTTATGTAGAATAACACCAGTTGTTTGTTGGAAGGGATTTCGAGCAAACTTACAGTGAGGCCACAATTTGAGAGTATACACTGCCGCCCATAATTATAAAGCAACCCCCAGAATGCAGGTGTATCATTTATACACGTATATTTGTAAAAAAGTAGTACCGGATATGAATTTAGCGCACTCTGAAACGGTGGAAACCAAGGAAATTTTGTACAGTTCGTGCAACTGTAGTGAAATAAGTATAAAAATGTCATTTTCGGGGTAACTTGTGGCGGTTGTTATACGCGCAAGCGGCAGGGCCGCACTGTGCTGGAAGGTGGGTTTTATTAGACGCCTCTTTCAAAGATTGGGTATCGAAAGAGCCAATACATTTGTAGAAAGAGGACCTCCTTCAAATAATAAATTCATATTAAAGTAATGAGCACCAAAAAATAAAAGACAATTAAGACCCGAAATGATAAAGGGCATACATTGTTACCGCGCAATTCCGAAATCAGACATACTGATCAATCAGTTCAAACTAAAAGCAAAAGCCCGCTCTTTTGGTAATGGCTCAGTCATTACATAACAGTGCCTGTCTCGCAGACTTGATGCAGATCGAATTGACCTGCACCAAGTCCTACATCTCTCCTGCCAACCCGAAACGAGAATTGGCAACACCCAAACCCCAATCATGCCAACCCCTTCACGACATCCCACTCCCCTCATCCGATCAGGCAGCCAACGCCCTGAAAATTTTAGCAGATGTGGCCGTCGAGCGCGAGTGTGAACTGAACCAGTTCACAGATGATCGTGATGAAAACACCGACGACGAAAATGACTCCCCGTGCCCGCTTTTTGACGTCTTTTATGAATCAGGGGCGCAAATTCCATCCATGACATGACCAACTTCGACGCCGCCGAATTTCATACCCTATGGAACAACATCTCCGACATCGTCAGCGAAAACTACAACATTGGCCCAGGTCGAAAGTGTCACCACACAGATAAGGATATTTTGTTTATGACTTTGACAGTACTGAAACGCAGTGGGCAGTGGGAACTTGTGGCAAATATTTTCAATCTCAAGGGGCCAAACTTTGAGAGAATGGTAACTAGATTCATTCAAATCATCTCTGAACCCCTTCATGAGGCGGTCTTGAGTTGAAATAACTCCGTTTTTTCTTGTAATGCTATGTTGAACGAAAATAAGAAGTTCCATTATCATCCCTGCGCTCGGTACGTTACGGATGTAACTTTCCAGCAAGGAAATCGCCCAAGTGGAAATTTGCAGGAAGGAAGGCTGTACTTCAGCGGAAAGCACAAATTATACGGCTACAAGGTAGAGGTGAGTGTACTAGCGAATGGGCTGGCAGTGAATTATTCTCGCCACTATCCTGGGTCTGTTTCGGACTTGGAGATTTTTCATCGAAGTATCGAGTTTAATAGAAAAGCTCTACGCAAATCTAGAGTTGATGAGAGTATATCGGACATTGGTGTTCTCTGTGATCGGCACCCTATTGAATGGGCTGTGCTGATAAATAAGGGCTATCAAGGTGCGGCTGAGAGTGTTCGGGCAATTACTCCCAAGAAGAGGGCCAAGAGTAATATGCTTTCTCGGGAGGATGAGGCCATGAACAGGAAAATTGCTTCCGATCGGATCATTGGGGAGAATTTTTTCGGTAGGCTCTGCGGTTTGTGGAATGTTGTCGGGAGCAAATGGAGATGGAAAGAGGACAAATACGACTCTGTTTTTCAGTTTTGCGTTGCCCTCGCTAATGTGCACATTCAAATGCATCCCCTCAGGAGTGAGGATGCAAGTCATCATAGACGTTTTAAGAAGAGGCTCTATTCTATCGGCGATGACATATTTAAGAAAGGTCAGCGAGTACAGGAGCGATATCGCAGTAAACGCCGCCGTCGTATAGATTTGCAGTTCCGCACTGTTTAATTTAATGACCGTGAGATAGACTCTGAGTAGTCATCCAATTAAAATGAATTGCTTTGGTAATTGATGTTACACTTTGTCTATTTGTGGCTTATTAGCCTTTCTTCAAAGATACTGCATGAATTTATGAAATATGGTCATCAATAGGTACCAACGCGTGAAAATTCTTTTATTTTCATCATCTCCCAGTTACATAGTCATTGCGTATTTATGTAGTCTTTGGGGGATAGACCTATTAGGAATAATTCGCATATTAAATACACGTGTACGGTTTGAAATTATTTTCCACTATAGAATTAAACGCATCTCGCCCACCCAGCTGCCGGGCGAGATACAAGACAACCATCCCAACAACGGCAAGTCGCCACCAACAGCGACAGTCTCGCACTCCCGCTTTACTTCCTCTTTCCCTTCCCCGCGCCGCTACTGGCGTCGTGACTACACCACCCTTCAACTCTGCCGACGCCGCCACCCACTGCGCCTTCCTTTCCCTCCATTCGCCTTTATCGCGCGCACACAATGCGTCAACACTTCCCTTTTCATTCCTGCGGCCCCCGTCGGGCGCCTCAGCTGCAAATCTCTTTCAGCCGCCCAATTCCCTCTCACCGAATTGCCCTCATCCTGCAACAATTTCTGTATATAATACAGGATTTACGCAAACGGATTTCTGCAATATTTCATGAAATTCATATTCTCTGTTTACTTTCTCTCTGTGGCCAAGCGGAACCTACCTTTGCCCTCCTCCGGATTACGGCAGCCCTCTCGCCCTCTCAGAGGGGCTACCAGTCCGTAATCTATACGGGTGTATAGTACCTGTACATTGTACAGTACCACTATACATTGAACGGGCCCACTTCCCGCTCGTAAAGTGTACAGTGATACTATATACTGTACAAGTGAGCCGGCCCAATCAGAAAGCGACGCTGGGAGTCTCGTGACACAACTTCGCGAGTCACGCACCCCCACTCATTGTGGGCCACGGGCGCACCACAAGAAATAACAGACTCCAACAACCACCTCCCCACACATAGCGGGATCCTTGTCTACACTCTCCCCGTCAAACTATGTCCTTCACCTCTCTTGTCCACATCAGTCTACATCTCTCTCCTCAACTTCCGTTGGGAAAACGACCGGGGTGCTGATAAACAGCCGGTATACTCCAAAAGGTGCCACATTCTTCATCATCCAACAATTTTTCTCTTCTCACCACATCGTCAATCGCCAAAAACCCTCTCCATTTCCTTCTGAGTGTGTCTCTCTTCCTCAGGTCTGATTCTCGAACTCGATATCCGGATAGGAACCATGCCACGTTTAGCAAGCATGGTTCCAAGGCTTCAAATTTGGGTCTGACCAATTCACAATTGCTACCAATCCTTCTGATATGTTCTCTTTATTTCTTCTTTCCGCCTTCTCGTTAGTTATTCGCGAGAGATAATCGGCCGCCCTGATCGCCAGGCCCGGACGAAATAATTTTAAAGAAATCTAAAATGTGAAATGTCGCGCGACTTTAGTTTCCCGGAACTACTAGTGCCTCAGTCTGATTGAACCGCTTCCCTCGTACTGGTAGAGTGTCCTGATTTCTGGAATATTTGAAACTTCCTGTTTGCCGCATTTGTGCATTGCGGGCGACTTATCGTAATTGAACGATGCTCATCTAACAGTCTGGCTGAGACTGAGTCCCAGTTAGTGGTGCTCGGCAGACAAGCGACATTGCTTTGATTGCCTCACATGCAGTATTGAGCTCAACCGCTGCTATGGAAGACACCAAAAGAGCCACCGCAAATTGATCAGGTATCACAGTTTTCATTGCGGAGATCTGTTGAATTCTGCTTGCCATATCGTCTATGTAATTTCTAAGGTTTTTCTCAGTGTTTTTGGGTAGAATCGATACCAGCTCGCACATTTTACCAATTAGTGCTGCAGTTGAGGTAGATACGTAGCGTTTGTTTAACTTCTTAAGCATCTGTTTAAGGATTGCCAATTTCTGCATTAACAACTCGCAGAGCTTCATTAGATAACGCACATACAAGGTTCCCTTTTATTTTCCGTCTCTACCCCATATTTAACCGTTCATTTCATTGTTTGTTTGCGATATTTACTCACACTTGGCGCCCCGGAGTCCGGCGCCTATAAACAAATAGGACCTTCAAGTTTGTCCTTGGTGACAACACCCTTATCTCTAAAGGAGGTAATCCAAAGGAGGTAATCAGCACTGCTGACCCAGTGCTACATATTTTTGTCTAATGTTGAACCCCCGTTGTCCACGGGAATTTTGACTTGATTTTTCTCAAGGTTCTAGCATTTTGCGGATCCAGACCCGGCCTTACAACCCGGAGGACAAGTATACCGTCCAGCCGTCCAAGGAATCACCCCGCTCTATCCCCACAACTTTTCCTCGCCGTCAGCGAGCTGTGCTACTGCATTGCAGGGTGCTTAAAGAGAAGGAGGGACAACGAACACCCTGTAAGTCTTGGTATGTGCGTGTGTCGGTTTTCTCGTTGTCTGCTGGTATTCCGTACCTAGACGAGAGCAACTGCGCACCGCGCACCGCGCATTGTACTGCACTTGAGTCAACTTCTTACCAATAGTACGCAGCTCTTTCCTTCGCCGAAACCCTGCGCTCTGTCTAGTCTGCTGTCTATTCTGCCCTTTACATGGACTCCGCCTTCTCCAGGACCACTATCCATTCCCTTTCCCTCCCGATGCTGTCTTGAACGGAAAACGTCGTCGCCTCGTTCCGGTGGGCCCGGACGCCGACGGCTTTACTAAGGCTATACGCCGTAGCCGAGCACTGCCTTCCGGGACTTCCCCTACGCCCACAGGTACGAAACTGCCCATTCCTACCGACGCCTGCAGTGCTTTGGAATACGTCCCGCCTCCCGATTTAATGCATGACCACTGACCAGTGCCGTCCTTTTTTATTCCGCAACAAACCCAGTATCGGCGCACGACACGAGCTAGGCCTGCTGGTGGCTTTGGCCCCGTTACTTCAACGACGCTTCTGCACTCAATTTCTCCACCCTACTCTCGGCACGCTCCCCGATCCTTCGTTTCACATCCCGCCCTGTCTAACTTGTCGCGTATGATCTTTACCAAAAGTCGCTTCAGAACGTTGTTTCCACTAATTTCAATGTTCATTGCGAACGGGCTGTCCTTGAACTTCTCGCTCTCCCCAAACTTGTCTTCCGTCGTAACGGCCCTCCTCACCTCCGCTGTGAGGAGGGCAGCGCGACGATTGTCACACCAGCCTGGTCGAGCGGATTTGAATGGCCTCGGCCGGCCTCTTTGATGACCTATTTGCCGAAGCCGTCTCCATTTTTGACGTCACTGCGCTCCTTAGGTCTCCGCCTCATCTTCCATCCCCCTTTCCAACCCACAACGATGTCGGTGGTAACTCTACCGTGGCAGTCCCTCCCAAGCTGCATCGGCCCTTCTCCAGGTTCATCGCCCCGTCCCGACGAACCCAGCCAACCTTCGCACCCTCCAGGCCCTCCATCCCTCACCCCAACTTTAGCTACTCCAACCCCCGCCATCGCCTTCCACCCTCCGCCATATCTGTTTCGGAAGTTCGCTGGGCTATCCGTGGCGTCGACTCCTGCACTGCCCCCGGAGTCGATGGACTTTCCCCGCCTTTACTCCGCATGCTGCTCCGCCCTGTCGGCGACGTCCACCCAGAGCGCAACTGCCTTTACATGCTCATCAAGTTTCTGAACATGTGCTCCCTACGGGGATTTGCCTGACACTTGTCGGCCATACTTATGCGGCGGTCGCCTTATCGCCGTCCCCAAACCAAACGGTGGTATGCGTCCGATCGCCATTGGTCTCTTCCTCCAACGCCTCGTCGCACGCATCCTTACGCCCCGCTCCGACGCCTCGTCGCACGCATTCTTGCTCGCAAGGCTTCAGCTGTCGTGCCTTCTTACTTTTTGCCCCATCAGCATGGTGTCGGGGTACGGAATGGAACCGAAGCCATCATCCACGCCGTCCGCCGATTGGCTCAACGCCCGTAGTATCGTGAACACGTCCTGATCCAGATCGATGGGCATAACGCGTTCCAACATATTCTCGATGCTGTCGCCGACCATGTCCCTGGCATCGCTCGATGGGTGCACTATTGATATGGCGACGATACTGCTCTATCGTTTGGACCTTTTTCGATTCCTCGTTCTACTGGCACTCAGCAAGGCGACCCTCTCGGTCCTCTTCTGTTCGCTCTCGCACTACATCCCCTCCTCCTCTCCTTTCAGGAACGCCTCCACCCCACGTTGAATGCTTGGTACGCCAATGATGGTAACGTTGTCGCCCACTGCTCCTCAGCGTCTGTTGCGTTGCAATTTGTCCTGGATCACCGTTCTCGTAGTGGATTTCGACTCAACCTATCCAAAACCGGCGTCCTTGGGTTTTCCGCAACTCCCCCCCCCTTTCCCTACCCTGCTCTTTCTCTAATAGTGATGTTTTTACCGTACTCGGCTTCCCCATCGGTCCCGACAACTACGTCACTCATCATTTCGCTGCCCGCCAAGCTGACGTTGATCGCACCTTTGCATGTCTCCAAGACCTCGACGACGCTCAGCTGGCTCATCACCTGCACCGCTTCTGCGCGAGCGTGTGTAATTTCGTTTATTTGCTGCGGATCCTCCCCCTGACCAATCTACGGCCGTGGCCGTCGGCTTCGATACGAAGTTGCGGAAGGCATTCACGCAGATTCACGGCTAGCACTAATGATGAATGGAACCAAGCGTCGTTGCTGATCTCAAATGGCGGCCTTAGTCTCTCCCTCGCCCCGGATATCGTTGAAGCAGCGATCGCCGCCTCTACCATTGACGCGTTCTGACTGGACTCTGACATCCTCTCCTTCTCAAAAGACTGTGCCCTGGTCGAAATACCACGCTCAGCCACCTCACTGTTATCGGTTCGCCACCCTTCGCTTTCCGCTTCTCTCACTCCCACAGTTCTCTTTCAGCGCTGCGACTCTCCGGTCCTTGGGGAGCGTCTTCAATCAGTCATCACTTATCAGTTCCTGGCTTCGAAGTTCGACATAATCTTCCTCTCCTCGTCCGCTCCAGCGCGAGCTCGCCTTCTCTCTGTCCGCGAGCCATCCTCTTTTGCCGTCTTCTCCGGTCTTCCTCACCCTCACCGCGGCAAATGCCTTTCCTCTCAGGCCTAGATCATTTCCGTCTCCCTTCGGCTTGATCGGGCCCTGTTTTCCAGTCAGGATCGCTGTCCAGTCTGTTCCCGTCGCTCCATGGAGCTGCCCCGTTGCTAGATTCGGCCGGGAAACGTGCTCTCACCTGTAAGTATAACGATGTTCAGACGCGTCGCCAAATGTCGTCCGCAATGCCATTCACAGGTACTGTTAGGAACTCAACATTTCCGCCGCTATCGAATACCCTTCCCATGCCGTTCCTCCCTCCGCATCGACCTCGTCATCCCGGCTCCTACGGCTTAGATTTCCGCGATATCGCTGTAGACGCCACTGTTGCACATGCTCATGCTCAGTCACGCCTCTCCCAGTCCGCTGCATCGGGCGGGGCTGCCGCGAATCTTTCGGAACTCGCCAAACATTCCCACTACGATGATGCCTGCCAGGCGCTCAACGTCCTTTCCGTGGGTATCGATGTCTACAGTGCTTTAGGACCCAAAGGTACAGCGTTCTTTCGCCGTCTCGCTACTTTCGCTGCCTATCTCGCCAAGTGTCCTCCCTACAGCAGGACTTCCTGCAATTGATTACCCGTTTAATAATATTTACTCACCTGTCATTTCGAGTGAACACTGCCTGACGGCCTATTAAGATTAAAATCTAATCGGATGATCCACATCGGTCACGTACGGTTTCTGCCTGCAAGGCATGCAAGCCAGTCAGGTGCTTGCCCGCCGCGCATCCTTCTATGTAGATGCCTACCCACCCTGGTATGTTCGCATGCTTCTTACCGTACCCAATCCCGTATACGTATGAAGATTGCGTTGTTCTCCTCTGCAGGTGGCCGACGTGGCATACTTGGATAGCAGTTACAGTAGTCAAATAGTCGGGCTAGTCAGTACGTACAGTATACCGCACAGGCATAATATGCAAATATTATTTGGTACTAAGGTAAAGATTATCATTACAGAATATCATCATTACAGTATTATGAGATATTTTCTAACCTAAGTGAAGGTATGTACAGTACAACTTGCAACGATTGATACTGTGCTGTACCCTTCAGCTATACGTAATACTGTACAAGAGCCAAACTATGGCTACGGTGCATGGAATAACACATGTACAGCCCTGTACTTTACAATGTAGCTAAAATCATTGGACGGGAGCAAACAAGTTCTGCATTCTGCCAGAAGATTTGGAACAACAGTAATTGGGGAGAAGCATAGGCAGACTGGACTGCGTTGTAGACGGAATGGATGGGTGGCAGAATAGTATGAGTAGGGTTTTCGCCAAATTAATAAGAGGACATGACTCCCAACGGTAATATGTGCGTAATACGTGCGCAGAAATAATTCATTGGCGCAAAGATCTCTTCCGTCAACCGCCTCCATCGCTGCCATCACTTCTCTACCTTATCCCAGGGCAGCTTGCAAGCTACAGTATGCCAAACATTGCATATGAGACTTCCTGATTTCGAGAATCTCGCAGCAATCCAAATAACAACAGCGCAAGTTTGAATGAATAAATATCATCTTCTCTCTATCCCGTCGAAATCTCGCAGCGGAAGGATTGGTCGCACCCGATGGCACTGGGCTCAAGGATCGATTCTCTTGCAATTCTACAGCAGAGAAATCGTACTGTACTTGATTACGGCCTATGTAGTTGCGCCAGTAAATCCAAGACAAACGTTTCTCGACGGCTATGCCTTACACAGGAAACAGTCTCTCCCTGTCCTCATCAAACTCTGATTCTCACTACCCCCTGAGCGGCTTATGACCTCCTCTCTCCAAATTTATCCTACTCCGTCCGTTAAGTGCTGCAACTCACCAGCGCTCAACTTTCCGACACGGCAATGCCCCGTAACCATATCTCACAGCTTGACGTCCATATTTGCAATCCTGTACAGCTGTGATGCCGCCTGTCCTTTGGCATTGATGGGCGCTTTCAATCCTTTCTCTTCCTCTATGATCCTGGCACACGTCGACTTCATTTCGCGTCCCTCGTCAGCGATGTTTCTATCCATTTTGCTGGATGTAGTTTGAAGGCAGAGTCTAAGCTTGAGTTACCGGTTGGGCTTATCACCTGCGATGGCAAAAGTATTCAAGCCTGTTACAGGTCAGCAACTCTATTTTTGTTTACCCGTCCTTTGCTACATTATTATCCTAAGTTACCATCCCAACTGCTCCCCCACGTACCACTTTCCCACCACAGCTCACAAACACCCCTCCAACTCCCATTTTCATTACTCATTCCTATAGTACAGCTCACGTAATGCTGAAGTTTCAGAGTATGTACACAACAGACCCACCACTCCTAATTCTCTCAACTTCTCTCCTCTCAAACCTCGCTGTCCTACCTACTTTTCCGCCAGTCCAAAGTCGGCCCGAATTCCGTTCAAAGTCTTTGCAATTGCCAGAAAGTCGGGCGCTTATTCACGTCCTGGTCCCAACATTCCCGAATAAGGCGCTGCACAGCTGCCGGCACCTGATCTGATTTCAAAAAACTTTGGTCTTTCCCCCCTCACTGCTACCTTCATCACCAGTTGCGCCACTTGCGTAGTCCTCCCAAATGGAATCCTTCCACAGAAGATCTCCCAGCAGACAATGCCAAAGCTGTACACATCTGATCCCGTTTGATACTTTTGCTCATTCATAACTTCCGGTGCCATTGTCACTAAAGATCCTGTCAAACCCCTGCCGACCGGGTACCAGTGAGGCTTGTGTTGAATTGATTTTCGACAATCCAAAGTCGATGATAGTTGCCTTGTATTCCCGTCGTCTTGACGAGACACCAAAATGTTTGGCCGATTTCAGATCCCGATGCAGCACTATTGGGTCTCTTCCATGCAAGTACAACATGCCTCTTGCAATGTTTTGCATCAGCAGCAGCTTTTGCTTGAGGTTCAGGTCTACTTTGTGAGCCCCGTGCAAGCAATCAAAGAGACTTCCACCCGCAATCAGCTCGCTCACAATACAAAGTGGATACCTCGGGTCCACGCATGCTCCCATGTACAGCAACAGGTTTGGATGCCGTATAGATTTGAGTAGCGAAACTTCTTGCAAAAATCTCACACGATGGTTCGCCATTTCACTATCGGGTCCGCCGTTGTTCTCATCATCATCTACTGGTTCCCTATCGCCAATCATACTGTCGAATTCCGGTTCAAAGCTCTCATCGCCCTCGCAATAGTGCTGTTTAGGGTCGTCGGGATCACCAGCGGTTGCCGATCCGTCGGGATTAAGGATCAGTCTCGGCCCTATCTTAAATACTTTCACCGCCACTGGAGAGTCAAGCCACTTGGCTCGCCACACGGTGGCAAATGACCCACTTCCAATTTGATTTTCAAACGTCAGTGTCCTAAAGTCAACTTCAAACGTCCCAATCGCATTGAGCGTTAATGATCGATTATGCCCTGGTGTCCGCTGTTGATTTCCCGCCCTTCCTGGTGATGGCTGTTCCGGAGTGTGATTCGCATTGGATAGTGCTCCCTCCGCAGCGTGAAGTGGTGATGGATTTTCTGAGTACTGGGGCGGTGACTCCATCTCACCTGAATCATCACCGTACGTGCCTGGCTCTCCAGAATAATCGGACGACATTGCAGCTGGCAAAACGGAGGAACTTGCTTGCGATGAGGGGTTGAGAGCAAAACTTTCTCGCCAAAACTCCTTATCGGCGAAACCCAGTTGATCTAACTCCTTTGCCAACAGCGCCTTTTCACGTTCACTGCGTAACCTGGCGACCCCTCTTGCTGTCCGTGGGCAAGCATATCCATCCAGGTCTTGACGACCGGGTCTTTCGCGCACCATTTTGCAAACTCTGTAAAGCCGATCTTACCGTCACCATCCATATCATGTTCTAATAGAGTTTTCAGGGACAGTCGTCAAGATTTTCGGAATTACCACGCCTGAGACTCGCCAAGGACTTGCCCTCAACTGACTCGGAGGCCTTAAAGTCTTGACTCTTTGCAAAACTGCTCATGATGCGAAAGACACGCTTAATCTGCTGGGCACCAAGGAAACCAGTGCCCTCGGCATCGTACATCAAAAACAGGTACCTCAATCTTTCCTCCTCACTCCCCTTACTCAGAATCGTCATTCCAGCGACAAACTCCTTGAGGTTGAGCATTTCGCCAGAGGAATAAAACAAGAGTATGCGAAATTGAACATGGGACTATGATCCAAGTCGTCCTCGTCCAAATCCAAAATGGAGGAAAACAACTCAAAAAACTGTGCCCTCGACAACCAGCCCTTACCCTCGGCGTCCAGGAGATTGAACTTTTGCTTCAAAGCGGTAAGCTCTGCGTAGTCCCACCTGCGGCTCGTCCATTGAGCCCCGGACTACTCCCGTAATCACTGTAACTAGGGCGACTCGGGACTGGACTTTGCGGGCTAGGAATCTCGAGGGGATGTTGGACCGGAGGTACAAAAGTGCCCATCTTGGCATGTTGTCGCATAGGTGAAGGACCAGCACTTGGGACACTGCCATCGCTACTTTCCACGGTAGCATGACCACTTGACGTACGAACCCAACACCTGGCATGGCGCCGCGTCGGAGCCCGGAGGAGTGGCTATTCTCCTGGCGCCATTCTCTCCGATATCAATAGTATCAATGCTATCACCGGACGTGGTTCATCCCAAGCGACATTGTTTGCAACGGCAGGCCATTACGACCTTGACTGGCGAGGACGCTCCAACGAGATTGAGCGCGGTCAAAGTCGACGGAACGATAGGCACGTGCTGGGGGAGAGCGGAATGAGGGGCGTGGGGGATTGGTGGTGGCGAAAGAGGGAAGGGAATCGGCGGGGGGGGATGGGACGGGGGGAGGACGTTGGGAAGGGGGAGAGGAGGTGGCACGCCTGCGGGAGCGACCTGGGAAACGGACCATGGCGTTGGGAGTTCTATTTTTGTGACGGGGGGGTTGGGGTGGGGGGGAGGGAGGGTGGGGGTAGTTGAATGATTGGGATGGGATGGGGAATGGGTGAGGTGGGTTGTGGTGGGGTGAAGGGTGGGTGTGCGTGGAGTGATTAGGCAACCTATGACTAGTACAGTACAGGGGTTCATCGGTCTACGAAAGTGAAAAAGGGGCAGAAATAAATTAACAAGCAAGCCTGTGCCGGGAGGACCCTGAGGGGTTTTGTTTTATTTATTTATTTATTTTCGTTTGGTGATGAAAATTACGAGTGCCGCAGAAAATGGTGATTGGGGGATTTTTGTTTTAAGAAAGGCAGCTATTGGATTGCAAGAGTTGTTTTCTTGCATGTTGTCGACAATTTCATACCGTTTTTTTTCTTCCATTGCAATAATTTTTTTGCTGGATTTTCACGGTTTTTTAGATGGCATCAAGGTCTCCAAATGTGGTATCCATCGAAAGAAATTAAAGAAAATACTGGTTGGTCCTGACATTCCGAACTTTAGAGGATAGATTTGTGTAGATTTTCAAAAAGATTTTCCAAGCCGCACTCACATACGCTACACATGCCGTACCACGTGCCTGTGACGTGTTTCCGCCGCTTTCACACAACTGTACAACGAATTCCTAGCCATTTGCAGGGGCCAAACACGGATCTCCACCCCTCCATATGCTCACAATTACCCCCCTCCCTATCCTCGTTGTCCTTTTCTGTCCCAAAGTCCCACCATGCAAACTTATTTGTCAGCAATACTGTACTACACTGTACCTCGCTGTCCTATGCCATCACCACACTCACCCCGTCCCTCCTCCCCTCAAGTACCCTGCAGATATAGAATTCATATCGACGCCCATCCTCGCTGCGCTGGACACCCGTCATCGAAACGCAGCACGCCCGAGCCCACTGCAGTAAAGTGCGCCCCAACTTGCCAACCGCTAGTTGCACCCCCATGGTCCGACAACTGCCGACAAAGCGCGCCAGTTACACCCAACGTTCACGTCGATGTACAGTACTCTACGGTACTGTACCTTTATGACCAACCAACTTTAAAACCCCCCCTGTACAGTACAGTGCCGTACAATACATACGGCAAAAAGTAGCTGTAATTTGCACACTCGTTGCCAAATGTAAGGAAGCATGCTGATTGCACGAAGAGGAATGATGATTCGGGGAACCCTGAACAATTTCCCCCAAAAAAACAAAATGATCCGCCAATGGAAAGCCGATAATTGGTTGTTGTCGGTAAGCGCTGCGGTGTATTTTTTGTGCTTGATTCGGTGCCTGTGTCGCTATTCACCAATGATGCGTCTCGACACGTGCGTGCAACGACTTGCAGATCGTGTGCTACAAACCATGGTGCATTCTGTGGCTGCATACTCAAGTCATGGAGAGCCTGTGACGTCGAGTGCTGAGCATGGTGTAACTGTGTAGCAAACGAGAAACTTGATCTTAGTGACGAGGCGCCTGCTAGGACGGATGGATTGCAGCTGTTCATGTAAGTGCCCTGCTTGTCCTGCTGGGACTTTGTAGATTACACAATTCTGCAAACGCAGAATTGTCAACAAACCAAAATTTGCTCGTGGCATCAATACTTGGTCAGTATGCTGTCTTTGGTAAGTACAACTTACAGTACAAGACGAACTGTAATGAACAGTACACAGCGCTGTATACGTGTAGTAAACCGGACGAGTAGAGTCTGCACTTGCAACATTTTGCATCGATTCTGAGATTAACCATCCTCCTCTAAGCGAATCTGGATCCAGATGGAAACCCTAAAACGTCATCACAATAATTACGAGATTTGCGATGCCCCATCTCCCCGTTCACTCCCCCCGCAATCTTACTATCCCGCCAAATCTCCTCCGCCAGTTGCCTCCGTTCCCATCGTTCCGTCCTCCCCCCTCAACAGACACTGCACACACCAAACACCACCTACAATCAACCACCTGCCTCTGCAATGTCTCCGCCCCCCTTTCCTCCGTCCCCTTGCCCTCCCGCTCACCGCTCACCCCCCGCTTCCCACCCCCACCATTCTTCCCCTTCCGCCACTGCCGCCCCCTCAAAACCACCCCCCCTCCCCTTCCTCCTCCCCGTCTCCCACAACCCCACTTCTCATTCGTGCCGCACGCAATCAACCAGTCCCCGTCCCCCGTCTGGCTCATGCGTCAAGCCGGCCGTTACATGTCCGACTTTCGCGCATATTCCAATCGTTTTCCGTTTCGCAAACGCTCCGAAACACCCTCCATCGCCGTCGAACTTTCCATGCAACCGTATCGTGCCTTTCATACCGACGCTGTGATTATGTTTTCCGATATTTTGACACCCTTGCCCGCATTGGGTATTGAGTTTGATATCGCTGCTGGAAAGGGGCCTATGATTACTCAACCATTCGTACTATGCAAAGGGTCAACGAGTTGGAGGGCGTTTTGTTTGAGCCGGAGAGGGATTTACCCTTTGTCGCAGATGTGTTGGAGAGGTTGCAAGTCGAATTGGAAGGGGGTGATGCCGCATTGATTGGCTTTGTGGGCGCTCCGTTCACCTTGGCCGCGTATTCCATAGAGGGCGCTGCGGCGAAAAACTTGATTCAGACAAAGGCTATGATGTATGGCCATCGGAGCGGCAACGCGTCCTGACGCGAGTGTTGGAAAAATTCGCATGCATGGTCGGCCAATATGCCTTGTTTCAGATTGATCATGGGGCGCAGGTGGTCCAGTTTTTTGACTCGTGGGCCCATCATTTGTCGCCGACCAGTACATGCAGTATGCGTTGCCGTACGTCAAACGAGCCATGGAACAGGTGAAACGACAACGACCGGACGTGCCGCTCATTTTTTCGCAAATGGGGCGGGCGGGAAATTGGAGATGATTGGGGAGGTTTTGGATGGGGTCGTTGATGTGATCAGTGTGGATTGGGGGGTTCGAATGGAAGATGCTAGGAGAAGGCTGGGGATAGGGTGGTTTTGCAAGGGAATGTGGACCCCAGCGTGTTGGCAGTGGGCACAGAGGCTGCGATTAGAGAGGCAGTAAGGGAAACGGTGAGGCAGGCTGGGGGGAAAGTCATTTTGAATTTGGGCATGGTGTGATCAAGGAGACGCCAGAGGAGGCTGTTAGAGTATTTTGCGATGAAGCAAGGAGACTATCTGTGGCCGATATGTCGTGATACGAGCGGGATATGGAGAAAACTCCCGGAGTGTTAAGAGACGGGTGCGTGAGGACTGAAGGGTGGGGAGAGTCATTCGTTGTTACATAATCTTAAGTTAATGATACAGTGGTGTATACACGCCCTTCTCGCTCCATTTGTTCCGCCTACGGCTTATGACATGGTCACAGTTGATGCAAGTGTATCCACTGCAACGAACAGCACATCCCTGTCTGTATGCCGGAATCCAGCATAGCTTTAACGCGCCGGCCTATATTTTGACATTTGTAGTGCGCAAGCACAAGCACGATTGCAAGACGCCGTGTGGTGTTCATTTGTCGTTTGTTAACATGACTACGCCGAAAACAATATTGACAAGAGCACCCAGACTGATGCCCCTCTTCCACCGCCTCGATAAAACTATACTCCTGTCCATACTCAAAACCAGCATAATCAAGCCCAACATGGCACCCAGCAAAAACCCCCACAAGCAGTCATTCCACGGACCCTCCAACTCCAACTCGGCCTCTCTCTCATTCCTCTCCAACTCATCCAAATCGACACCCAAGGTTCCAACAGTCAAAGCGGGGTTGACATCATCAGAATTCGCGGGCGGTGTTACTTCCTCGAATAAAAACGGGAAACGCACGGCAATAATCTGCTCATCACTTAAACCGGCGGCACGAAGCGAGGCCACACTTTGTGTACTAGCGGGCAATAAAATGCGAGTCTCAGCGGATGGATTGCGGTCCGAGGGAGAGGAAGGGGACGTAGAATCGGGATGTGAGGTTTGGTTGGTGGGGAAGTGTTTGCAGGAAAGGTTGTGATCTCGGAGATTGCGCAATGGAGATACGAATTGTCGGTGAGGTTTGCAGAGGTGAGGGTGTGAGTGGAGAGCAAAAGTTTGCCCGCGGAGATGAGACGGAGACGATGGGTGTGTGGGGATATGGTAGGGACGGTGGCAAAGATTTTGGAACGGAGTTGGGAAATAGTTGAGGTGGGTGGTAGAGAGAGGGAGAGTGGAGGGTCGACGCCACCGAGGGATATGCGGAGGGATATTGAGGGGGGTGGTGACGGCGGTTGTGAAAGCGTGGACATATTTGATAGTTGGAGGGGAGGAGAGAGGAGGGTGAGTGTAGAGGTGACGTAGGCTGCTGCGGGGGGAAGGGGGTGGCGGGCGGTTGAAAGGTGACTTGCGGTGAGGTGGTTGGCGAGTACTCCAGTTGGTTGGGCACTGGTGCAGTAGGGTTTGCAGGCCGGCCTTTGTATGAGCACCGTAAATATCATCATTGTGAGTGTTGGAATTGGAAGAAAGCACTGTAATGATTACACTCTAGTACACTTGAGGAGGTTTACTGTCGGACAGTTTGCTGTACAGGAGGTTCAGCTCAGTTCAGTTCAGTGCACTACTGTACGTACTGTACTGTACTGCGTGACCGCGACAGCTGCCGAGTATTTCTCTAGTACCTTGGCTGGTATCGCAGAGGGTGATCCAAGCGAGTGAAAAGCTAGCGCACAGAATTCCATCCTAGCCTCGATCTCCCGCCAGGACCTCGCCAGGAATGGCAGCCACTTTCGTGGCTAGATCCCTCTTCTTCCGCTTTTCTGCTGCATTGGCAACGGCTCGCGCTTCCCGTGCTCCCATTAAAGTATCGCTCTCCTGGAATGGCGGGGATACGGTCATGTCGTAGGCCACTGGGAGAGGGGACCAGCTGTTCGTTGCTCCAGACCGCGGGTGCACCAGATATCTGCGGGTCCCACATTGAGTCCAGGGATTAAGTGTACTTAACCTCGTACTGGACGCCAACTCTGCTGCCGTTAACAGCTCTCGCCCAAGTATTTTCACCACTGCTGTGTGCCGCTTGGTCCACCCAAGGCCTTTCCTACAGACATCTTCGGCGTGGTCTCCGAAGAGATCCATGGGCCTGTTGCACCCTGCGCACCGCTGTGGTGCGGTGTCTTCAAACGCCCAAACTCCCAGGTGACGGCGCAACATCACTGACCACATCTCGTTGGACCTTCGGTTGATTACGGAGGGGTTTCCGCTCTCGTGTCCAGGGTCTCCTTGTTTTGTTATAGCGGGCCACTGGTGGAGTTTCTGGCTCCGGTGCTGCGCGAGGGGTGTCTTTCGCATCCGGGTCAACTTGTTGGTTGTCGTTGACTTGCACATCGTCGGGTAGGGATCCATCGTTTTGGTCTGTTTCCGGTGCCAGGTGTGGGCACCCCCTGTAGAACCTCGAAATGAAATTCTCCGCAAAGTCATTTATGCGTGTAGGGTGGCCGCTGCTGTGTCAACGAGGCGACTAGTTGCTCCCGCTAGGGCTTTGCGATCTCTCACGCTAATATCGGAAGGTATGGTCTTGAGGAACCCAACCTCGCGGGCGGCTGCAATGCAAGCAAGACCTTCCACTCGACCGTAGGAGGCTCGGCGATGAGATCGGATAGTGTGTTCGTCGAGAGACGAGCACCAGGGAGATCATTGCCGAGCATTTTCTAGGATTTTGGGGAGAGTTGGGGAATCCGCAGCGTAGTGCACTACAACTGTCTAGTCCCCCACCTTGAGGAGAGCGTGTTTCGGCAGTACCTCTCCAGCACCTTCTGCCGCTATCAGCAGGCATGCTTGTGCGTCCGCGTAGGATGACAGGGCCCACTTACCTGGCGGCCCGCTGAGAACGCGAGAGTTGATATCATCGGGGCCAATTCATACTCAAGCCCCGTCGTTCCGTTGACTGGGGCCGGCTCGATACTGACTGCGTATCGGCTGTGGCGTTACGGGGCCTTGGGTGGGACAGGTTCCGGTGCTTGTTGCAGTGATCCAGCCTGGAAACGGCAGAAATCTCGTACTGTGGAAGGGATCGTTGCGACTCTTGTCTACGTGTGCGCCTTGGCTATGTCCGCCTAGGAGCGCGAACGTGCCTTGTCGGTTCTGGCTTTCGCCATACCAGGCGGGGATGTCGAACCCAGGTTGGTCACAGTTTCTTGAGTGGGTTGATGGACGGAACGAGGGAGAGAGGGAGCGAGCGAAAGAGAGAGTCTCAAAAGTCGACACAGTCTAATCAGCGCCTGAGAAAATGTCAATGAGCACCTGCGGCCTTCCCCACCGCTTATTCATGTCCGCTCCCTGCGTTTTCCGCGCTTATGTCCTGCGCCCCCGCCTCCCGCACGTTCATTCTCTGCCATGACAACGCCAAACCGTCAACATCCACCGTAACCAACAACAAAGTACAATTCGTCAGAAAAGAGAAAGGGCACACTACCCGCCTTCCCACTCCATATCCCGAAATCCCCACTTCTCCAACGCGCCCATCCCCCGAGCTCCGTGCAAACCCACAGCGCCCTTAACATACACCATCTCCAATTTCAGACCCCTTCATGTAGGACAAAAGGCGAAGGTCGGGGAGGTGAAGGTCGGGGATACATTGGACTGTCGGGGAGGTTGAGGGATCGGCAGGCACCGTAGCTCAGTGTCTTGTACGAGTAGGGGGCCTCTAATTCGCAGTCAACTCCCACAGTTCGAGTCAATAGGAACACAAGCGCGATACGAACCGATGTTTGGCGATGCGGTCGACCGAAATCAGACGGGCAGAGATGAGCAGCGTGGTCTGCGAACACATCAATTCGCGTGGGCAAGGGTAGCAAGTAAGCGGCGGCTCTCTGGGCAGACTGAGAGGCCAAGTTGCTGCTGCAGTATGACGGCATAGCAGGTGGCGGTGGTCGCGGTGGTGTTGATGGAGTGGTCAGTAAGGAAAGCAGCGGCAGGGCTGCGACGGAAGGCGAGTACGCCAATGCGGAGGCGTTTGTCGGCGTCAGAGTATCGGGATGATGTGGGATTGGCAATCCAGTCGTCCTCCTCGCAGTAGGCCCAGGCCGTGGCGTCGCGCTTTAACTTTGTATGATACAGAGGGTGCTAGTGGGTGAGGCACCGAGAACGCTTGGAGCAAAAGGGGGAACGGTCAGAGTGGGACGGGTAGCTGGAGATGCCTAGGAAAGAGCAGAAACGTGGTGCGGCTTGAGCAAAGAGGGAACCCTTGAGAGCAGGGCATGGGTACCCAAGTATCGGAGAGGTGCAGGGTGTTTAGTACCAACCAGTGTGAGCCCGAGCGGGGCCTGCATCGATTATGTCGGCGGCGGCATAGCGAGAGAGGCAGGCGGAGGAGGAGGCCTGCTCACCCAGGCGGACTGGGAGAGGAGCGTGGACCCAAGTCTGGTCGGTAAGGGCGACACTGTTCAGGGACTCGTAGAAACCCCTTCGTGGGTCGTTAGATTGAAGAGCCGCGCTCATAAAGTGCTGCGAGTCGGAGAATCAGGAAGTGTGGGTCATAATGCAAAACGAAGCTCACAGGCGATGCATGTGGAAACGAGCACCATTTTCGCGAACGATGTGCAGAAGGTGGTGTGTGTTACGACCTGCCTGTATTTGGGCCAGAACGAAAGATTCAGCGAAGAGGCAGCCCCTGAGCGGAGGATCGAGGAATTCGAAACCTTTATCCATAAAATCTTCGAGAAGGAAGTCATGGCGGAAAGAAGAGTGGGCTAGACAGGAGGTCGAAGGCCAGAGGATCCTGATTTTGCCTAGGCTGGGATAGAGGCTGACAGTGGGGCCGTAGCCGGAACAACCGCAGCGCTCTGCGAAGAACGTCAAGCGCCCTAATGAGTGTACCATCATTTGCGGGTCATAGATAGAGAAGGATGTTGGTGGTGTCTGCGATCCGGCGAACTAGGGAGTGGTTGCAAATGAAAAAGGAGCATACTGGCAGAGTCTACTTGCCGGGTACCCTGGGCACAGGGAATCAGGGTGCGTTGGCGGTTGAGTACCAGCAGAGGCGGCTTGCACCTTGGGAACGGCCGTGTAGCATGTTCTTGAAACACGCTAGGGTGGCCGTATAAGTAGGCAGAATGCGTTGCGGACACCGAACAGGACAGTCGCAAAGTTTGGCTCGTGGGAGGCACTTTGAAGGTGGGCGCACGCACCGTGAGCAATGGCGTCGATGCCGGCTTTGATGCCAATCACCGTTTGGTATGTTAGAGGAAATCCCTTGTTTATTGAGCGGAGGGGAACAAAGCTGTGGAAACAATTCGGCGCAAGACAAAGCCGAAGCAGCAGGTCGGATCTTGTGCGGTCGGGGTTGGAGTGATAGTCGTGTGGTCTCCCGAGTCGATGCAGCAGACCGGCTTTGTAAGGACAGAGAGCCGTAACATCGTAGCTGACGAAGGTCTCAACCAATAGATGGAATCACCAGGAAGGGGTGCGGTCAGGCGCTGCAACGGGAAACGGTGTGGTGGTTCTCTTGAGATGCTCTGCGTGGAGCGTGCGACGGCAGCCACGGTGAAACGGGGCGGGGGGAGTAGACTGGGGACAAGGAGATGAATAATGGGCTGTGGGACCGCGATGAAGCTCGCGGAGCGCATGCCGCTTGCACGGGTTGTTCATGTCGGCTAGGGGATCTATATGCTGAGACCGCACGGCTTTGCCCAGCATGTGCCCCGGACCGCAAGTTTTAGCAAGTTGTGGTTGACCTAGCGAGTGCCTCGTCCTCCGCCAAAACTCCCCTGATAGAATTCATCCTACAAATCACCCGCAGACAAAACACATGTACATTAGCGATAAGGCGGCGTATCCACCAACGAGTCTGCTCCATGATCTTACCTACAGTTGCCACATCAATCTTTTCTCGAGCCCCTCTGCACGCTCGCCGAGTACTACCTGGCTAGCGGTTGACTGCACGGTGAGTATGGTCAACCACCCCGACTCAAAGCTCACAAAGAGGTACTTCAGACATACAAGCACCTAGATCACTTTTTCCCAATGTCACATGCCTGATTTATGCAAAGTAGAAGAGACGTGTACCTTTTCGACAACAGTCTCGAAATCCTCACTCCCACCAGCTCCCGCTAGAGGTTTGTAGCATTATCATGCATTGAAGTCGAGTCCCCACTGATTGTAGTGCCGTTCCTCCTCCTTCCATTTCGCCCTTACCTTGACTGTCAAAATGAGATGAACTTGAACTCCCAACATCTCCTTCAAGTCAAACCTACTCTGCGAACCAATCTTCTTGATGACCGCGCCGCCTTCCCCTAGTACAATTGCCTTCTGACTCTTTCTCTTTACGAATACATCTTGGGTTATCCTCACACTCTTATCCTTGAGTTCCGAATAACTCGTAGTCTCCACCGCAATGTCATACGGTAATTCTTGCCTCAACACTAAAAACGCCTTCTCTCTCGTCATCTCTGCGGCCATCAACCTCATCGGCATGTCAGTCAAATCGTCCTCCGGATACAACCAATTGCCTGGCGGCATTCTGTCCACTACCCATCTACCCATATCCTCCACCCCCGCCCCATTCCTAGCTGACATCATGAGCGCCCTCGCCCCCACCTCCGCAAGCCCACACTCCTCAATTATCGACGTAAATTTCTCTAGAACAAACGTATGGTCCTTTTCTGGAATCATATCCATTTTGTTTCCACAAACCAGAACTTGGGCCTCGTGCCCCTTCTTCCTTCTTTTGATCACCCCTTTGAACACTTCTCCCACCTCTTCACTTACTGCCAACTTTCTGAGCCCTACTCGCCTCCCTTGATGATACATATCTGCAACATCTAATACAATGGCCACAGCATCCGCCTGTGCGCCACTTTTCCATGCAGTTTTCACCATGGCTCTGGATAAGCGATTATTGGGAGCGAATATCCCAGGGGTATCTAGATAAATCACCTGTGTTGAATC
This sequence comes from Kappaphycus alvarezii, assembly GCA_002205965.3. NCBI lineage: Eukaryota > Rhodophyta > Florideophyceae > Gigartinales > Solieriaceae > Kappaphycus > Kappaphycus alvarezii. Next base: position 1,514,851 of record NADL03000481.1, read on the forward strand.
ATAGGTAGCGATGGCTGTAACTCGACAGCGGGTAGTTTGAACTTTTGGAGATACAATGGCTACTTTGTGGTCGACCAAACGATTCAAAAGTGTGGACTTTCCTGAATTGGAGGGCCCAATTAATGCGGCAAAGCCGCAGAATTGGTCGGATGAGGTAGGAATGAGCGGCGAGGGGAGTTGAAGATGAGATGTATCGGGGCTGAGGTTGTGGAGCTGGCTTGTATCGTGTTGGGAGGAGTTTCATGAGAAGGATTCCTTCTGCAAATGGGGCGGAAGCGGTGGGTTGAAAGGAGCGGAGGAGGCAAGAAGGCAGTCATGGCTGATAGACTTTCGAGATGATTGGTAGTCCGCAGTGTTCTTTAAGACGAGGTACGCGGAGAGATATCGCATTGCACAGTATGTATTTCCTAAAAGGATGCGGATGCAGCAGAGTTAGGATCAATTACAAATGATCCATGGGAATCAATTTCATGTGAATCTTTCTAATTGACATGGGAAAGCATAATTACTTACAGCAACAGAAATCTGTCTAGAATCTCGCACAGTAGTAGAGTACAGTGTACAGTAAAGTACAGTACGGTACAGTACAAGAGGGGTCACGCAATATTGCCACTTTGCAACTTTGGATAGTACTTGCCTCGTATTACGCCCACATACATACAGACGATGTAGCTATCGTTTGCCAGCTTCCGTCAATGGCCGAGATTCACGAGCCCGTTCAACCTCTCCGAAATCTTGCCTTTGACTGCAACGTAGCCGATACAGGTGCCGGACTTCGGCGCGCCTTGCATGGCTTCCTGAACGCCATTGAGCAAGCCAACGTGGGGAACACGCGTCAAGTCCTGACCCTGGAAATTGTCCTTAAATACGTCATCAAATAGTGCCGACTGCCATTAGTGCCTATTATAACCTCGTGCCGCGGTATGGCACTATACTGCTGTACCTGGTAGAGGATACTGTATCACCAAATGTATACGTACAGTACTGTACTGTACGCTACCCTAGAGTGTACATACTGTACTGTATTGTACTGTCCTGTACTGTACGTTGTGCTCTACGTACAGTACAGTACGGTACAACGCGACACAGTACAGACCTGTACAGGACAGTTTTAATTGAAGTTGGCTCATTTTCTGCTACACCGTTCCAGTCGCGCGACGTCCGTAGGTGCATCATTGTTCCTTCCCAGTTGCCAGCATCCAAACTTTTCTCGACATTTGGGTTTCCCCAACATGCAATCTCCCAACATTCCCTCTACAGACCCTTCCTCTACCCCCGACCGGAAGCGACTACGTCTCCACGTCTCCATCGAAACGTCTGCCGATGGCAAAACCCCAGTCCAACAAGTCTTCTCCGATGGGTCCTACATCCCAGCCACAGACACACATTTCGAGCGTACATCCGCCATTGCCACCGCCTTTGTCACTCGTGCACTCGCTGCTCCTACAGGAACTGCTTCAATCGAAACAAACGCTGCGGAATCAAGAAATCCCTCCGCGAGGTGGGCAGCAAAAGCAGTCACAGGTATCGAGGGTACCTTATATGAATTGGGTAGAGCTTTGGCAGTTATTGAGGCTTTGAGATCTCAGCAACCGTTGTTGGAGTTGAAGAGGACGGTAGCGAGAGGCGTTAGACAGGGAGAGGGTGTGGCATCTGAGCTTGCGGAACGAGAGGGTGAGGGTATGATGCAGATGAAGAAGAGACTCGTTGCTAGGAGTGCCGAATATTTAGATGAGAAGATCAAAGCTTCCCGAAAGTGGATTGAGGCCGATAACGCCTTTTGTGATGCCTTTCTGACAATGAGGAAGCGGTGCAATGGTGTTCGCCGCACCCCGAACGGCATCCCGTTGATAGACGTGGGCGATGCTAATTTTGTGCCTATAACAAGGGCTATAGAAATCAGTGCGGGGACGAAACAATGGAGATGAGTACCGGAGAGGAAAGTCAAGCCTCAAAGCGTTTGGTTCATGTTCAGTTTCCGGCCCACACCTTTTTGAAATTTGGCATCAATCCCTTGGACAGTGAGTACAAAACAACCACCGCCCCAGTGGTGATGGAGAGCGAGCGAATTGCAGAGGAAAAGTCATTGATGGCCGTAATCCGACGAGTGAGATTAGCTCGCGTATCTGCCTTCCGCCGCAGGACCTTTAACCAAATCCGGAAAGAGGCCGACTCTCTCCCATTATTAACAGAGCTAACCACTAGTTCAGTGGGCGTGGAGAGCGGCCCCGTTGATATTTTGCGGGTGGAGAAAAGTAAGCAAAGCGAGGGTGCCAAATCGTTGGATTTAGGCGTGGAGGGTATCGCGGGGAATCCAGACAGTATCGGAGCGTTGCAAACGGCCAGTTTACTGCAAATGGTAGCCATGCATGCATGTCTGACGTCGGCCGTTAATTCTGGGGCGCAGTCGTCAACAATTATGGATCGGTGCTGGCCGTAACAGCTGCGGCAAGTGTGTTACAAAGGACAGAACAGGTTTTGGATAAGGCTGTGGAAGTGCTTCCCGTTCGCTTAGAGTGGACCAGGGGGGCTCGAGATTGGAGGAGGCTCGGATAAAGGTGTTTTCGACAACCACAGACGGTGATGGCCCGGAGCGCGCGTTGGCAACGATTGAACCGATTTCCGCTGTGAATAACGGGGGGAAAGAGAGTCATAATGGGCATGTGAGGATTACTCCCGCCTTCGGAGTTATTATTGCGGCTCCAGATGATCCGGGTGCCAGGGGACGGGCGGTAGCTCCGCATCCTTCGAGCACTGGCGGCGGATCGTCGGCGTTGGGTTTGGATGACGTGCCCAGATCGTACGTGTGTCCGGTTGGGGGGAGGTTCTGTCAGTGCTGACATTGTTGCTGTGCATTCGCCTACTCGATGCACTGGAGGCAGAGGCCCGGGCAGGAGTGGAAGAGATGCTGGATGTTGATCGCCAATGTTTCACGGTGATTGTGTGTGCGCCAAGAAATGGCCACACTTTGAAGGCCAAGGTATGGCCGAAAGGACCTTGCGTAGGAGCAGAGGTACCTGGGTCGACGGCTTGGTTTAATGGACAGAAAATACACGGCTTTCCTGCCGTCGGCCCGGGTCGCGTGGTGGCCTGGAAAGAGTTGCTCAAGAGACTTGTCGCTGGGGATGTGGACACTGGAAGTGACCCGGCAGAGGTGAGAGCGGAAGCCAAGGTAGGTGGTCTATCTGGGCAGATTGGTGCCGCCAAAGATCCAGAGGCGAAAGAAGAAGGCTTGGATGGGGCAGCTGGTAATACGGGTCTTACGGGTGGGACGTCGCAGAGGCAGGCGCCGGACGGAGCAGCGGCGGCGGCGGCGGCGGCAACGGCAGCGGCACAAGCGGCGGCACAAGCTGCGGCTCAAGCGGCTGATAGATTCGGATTTGGACATTCAGCAACGGATTCTGGTCAGTTTCAATTTGAGCTATAAAGGCCCTTTTCCGAAGGTGAATAAAATCGAGCATCATGGCCCTGCAGATACCGTTTCCATAACTATGGCGTCATTGTCATTCATACTTCCAACGGCAGCGTTTCCTCTCAAACATTCAGCTTTTGTCGGTCAAAGCTCATTCCAACGGCACCGACGGTCCCGCGATGAGCGCAACCACTCTCAAGTCCTTGGTAATCCTCATATCTCTCTCTCCATCTCCCCTTGCACCGATGATCAAGCAATTCTCTCAATCGATGTCGGTACCTCCGGTACGAAAGCCGCCATCTATCGACCATCTCAAGCCAGCCCTCTTACTAAAGTCCACCGCATCTCTTACAAAACTCGCACCGCAAAACCTCTCCACGTCACACAAAAACCCTCAGACTGGTTCCACGCTGCGATCGAGGCCTCCAAAGCCGCTTTACAGGATATTCCGCCATCACAACCTATTTGCGGTGTAACGGTAACCGGTATGTGTCAAATTGTTTTCCTCAAGACTCAGAACGCCGAGGGCTCACCCCTCGCAAAGTACTAACATCAATTCTCACATCCAATATTTGCTCCATATTATGACAAATCTTCACAGGCCAGATGCAAGACCTTATCGCGGTGGGTCCTGATCCCCCTCAACTTTTGTCCTCCTCTGCGATACTATACTCCGATGCACGTGCCCATGTCCCTGCTGCGAGGCTCTCCTCTTCTCTTTCCCTCTCTATTCCACCCACGGACATACTCCCCAAACTTACTCTTTTGCCGCCTCCATCGACTCCTTCATACTCTCTCCTTCTGGGTGCTGCAGATTACCTACTATATTCCTTCTCCGTTCCTCCAAAACCTACGGTTACAGATCCTACGACGGCATCAACCACTGGACTAACTTTGTCTCCGCACCGCATCTACAACGAGACGCTGCTCAAAGCGGCAGGATTGGAGGGCTTTTTGGGGTTGTTGCCGAGGATTCTAGAGCGACCGCAAGTGGTAGGTCACTTGAGCGGGGAGGTGGCGCGGATGTTGGGACGACAGGATATGGAGGGAGTAGCTCTAATTCATGCGGGGGGCGACGCATATAGCACAACAGTGGGGCAGGATGTGACGGGAAGGAGAGTGGGACGTACGTTTATTGTGGAACCTCGGGATGGATCGGGGGTACGAGACGAGTGGGCACCGAAGTACGGAACGGTTTATTCGCTCTGGGACACATGGAGAATGAGGGGCTGGAAATTGTGTTAGGAAGTATGGGCTCTGCTGGGGGGAACTGGACTTTTGTTGCTGGAGAGATGATGTCTGTTGAGGTAGATGAGATCTGTAAAATGGCAGAGGGAGTCCAGGTTGGGGCGGGAGGGGTGATGTGGGTGCCATATCTAGGGGGGAGGAGATGCCCCATGCCAGACGGGATGGCGAAAGGAGGGATGATAGGTTTAGGCAGTGGATGTGGAAGAAAGGAAATAGCCAGGGCGGTGGTGGAAGGTGTCGTTTTCGGGTTTGGAGAAGCGGGAGATGTGGTTGGGGGGCTGAAGAAGGGATTAAGGGTTGTGGGAGGAGGGAATAAGTGCAAGGAGTTCATTAGGGGGATTGCGGGTGTGCTCGGAGAGGGAAATGTAGAAGTGGGGTGCGGCGAGGGAGTTGGAGTGCTTGGCGGCGGGGTAGTTGGTAGTAGGGTGCTGGGAATTAAGGGAAAGGAGTACGGCAGGGGCGATCGGGTCTCAATCGGGAAACAAGAGACTGAAGAGTGGAAGAGAGCGTTTGGGATGTGGAGAGAAGCGTGGAGGAGGATTGATGGGCTGAATGGAGTTTGAGGGGTTTTGGGAAGTGTTTTTGCTAAACTCACTGCTTTGAACCAGTCCTGTAGCAAGCAAATTCGAGTGAAAGGGTTGAGCTGCGCAATACTTCGCAAGAGGAGGTAGCAGAGTCCTAGCAGGGATTGGAGGTTTAAAGTTAACTCCGCATTTGCATCTCCCGTCATTGTACTTATCTGTGACGGAGAGGTCCATCTGCAGATCAGAACTGTGTCATTGCAGTTCCGTTCCAGTGAAAACCCGTACTTATGGCCTCTTCCACATACCCCAGAAACTATTCAGTTTCGGTAATGACGAACACCTTTCATTTTGCTGTCATGACGTTCCCATGAAGCAGTCGGGATTGAAAGTGGTGTAGTGCTTATTTCGACGTTCCCGGAGGAGAGCAGCGGATACAGGGGAAGTTAAATACGCACAGAGCATTGTTTCGTACAGTAGAAGGCAGAGTTGGAGCTCGGAATGATCGAAGCCTGAATCAGAGAAAGGGATTGTGCAAACGGTGCATATTCCTATAACCCTTCCGTTGTACAATGAGACGAAAGGCAGATGCGGCAGGGTTTAGTCCTTCAAATGACATCGCTATCGGAATACATGGGTGAGGATGAGCATTTAAGGAGGAGGGAGCAGATTCTTTTTGCACTAATGCAGACTGATTTCCATGAATTCGCAGTGCTTGGAATGAAAGTGGCTAGCAACGTAGTCTACAACAGTACTGACTTGTGGTGCCTCGTGACCTGGAGAGGAAGATTGCTCATCCTCTCAACTGCTGGCTCCGTCTCTATACCACGAGACGCTCGGAATTCTGCTGGTCCCCCTGAGCTTACCAATGCTACGAAATCTAGAATATCTCAGCAGAATGTGCGCGACGCCCCCATTCCCCGTGCTTATCCGTTCCTCCATGTCTAAAAGCACTTAAAGACGCTTGATTTTGGTGGCCTTGGCCCCGTATCCGCGCCTTTGCAACGTGTTGTCGTTGATTATGCGAAATTCATCGCGTTCCGCTCCGAGCGAGAATATCATGCGACGAAAGATCTCATTCAGTAATTGCGTAGATATCCAATCTAGTCCATTGTCACAGCTGCCCCCTTACATTGTGGCAGAGAGGGCAACTCTCAACCACAGTGACCTGTATTCCCTGTTCCAGAAACTATGGCGAACCTCTTCCATTCAAAGTTTAAAGCAGGGCTTTGGGACGGGATGATTTTACCTCGTGATTGTAGCATTCGTTCTCGTCGTTCGCACTTTGTGTGCCTCGTACTTGTGGCTCGTTTTCTGGCTCAGAATGGAGTATGCCTTGCCGTCTGGGCATGTCCTCGGAGTCTGGATACGATGCACTTGTAAAATATTGATCTGCCTGCGATGTGCAATATCATGTTACCTTATGAAAGGCACCTGGGGGAATGTACAAACTCTCGTAATGCCACGCGTAATGGCACAAAAGACGAACTGCAGCCCCGCCAACAGCGCGGCTAGGCTTTTGGAGCACTCAGTTTCACTTATTCGGTTACGAGTCAGTAAGGCAAGAATGCATCATTTGCAAGCTGCACCGTCAGATATTTATGTGGACGTCAGACCATGGGTTGATTACTTTATGTGAATGTGATTGCAGCAGGATAGACTTGCTTCGGTGGCGGCCCTTTGTGTTGGATATGATATGATACAATGCGATGTTGCTGTCGCTGTTGCTGTGCTTGAAACACATGCTCGCTGTTGGATCTGCCGTGTCTAATGCCCCAAAACACGGAAAAAGTTTCGAGTTTTAGCTAGATACCGCATCAAAGCCAGGCACGTAACTTGAAATGATCGTCCTCTCGGTGGTAATAACCTCCTGCAGGTGGCACTGCAGTTTGCTTTGTACTTTCAGCTGCATTATGAACTTTATCCTTTAGTGCTGTTTCGAGAGGATGAAGCTCTGGACGAGTGGCGAATAGATTTAATGGGGCTGTTAATATCGGCTTCGGTTAGCAGTTGGGCCTGGACAGCAGCCCCTGAACGCAGGTGTTGGACAGCACTTGCAGGCAAACTGTGCAGGTCCGAGATCATAATATGATATTGCATGTGTACCGCAGGGCAGACAGCGCACAAACTTGCATATTTCGACTGCATTGCAGTGCTGTAGTATCTGTTTTCAAGAGCGGGAAAGTTTCTTTAATATTTGAAAGATGCGAGCGGCTGTGTCCCAGGATAATCCGCCAGGTATCCGGCAGCGGCCTGCACTGATCAGTACGAAATACCCTCTCCACTAGGGGGTTTGCCTCTCTCTCTCTCTCTTTAACCACACCTTTCTGAGTTCTGCACTACGGAAACAAACTGTGCTGTACTGTGGGGTAGACATGCCAGACACCCAAACAGTCAGGGCAGGTTGTATTCAAAGAGCAACCTCGTAGCGGGTGCTCTACTGGAGGAGTGAAGACTCGCCTGTATCAGAAGCTTAGCTATTCAATCTGGTCAACATGTGCAGCATCCGTAATTTGTCGCGCACCGCAACACGCAGGGATCAGCCACCCAATTCCAACTTGATTTTCAGTACTTTGCAACGTTGCACATTTGGACTGTACACCAGTGATAAAACATGGAACCTTGTCGAGAATAACAAACGATGTTTGGAATAGATACAGTAGTTACAATGTACAACAAACTCTTTTATTACAGATTCACTAAACCGAGCAGGGTCACTCACGCATCAGGTGATGCGAGAGACAGGGCACGGCGAGCTACGGCATGGGCCGTGAGCTGGAGGACGAGGGAGGAGAGGGTGGTGACCAGGCGGTCGTATTCGACGGCAGCGGTAGTGCCGCGTCGTGTGGAGAAGAAGGCGGCTATCTTCCCTAGCGCGTGTGGAGCAGAGGAGCCCAGTGCCCCGTGTGTGTCAAAGCCAAGGGGGTAGAAGTCAGCGTGTATTGTTGCGCAACGGTCGGCGTAGCGTGCCCTCTTCTGGGTCTCCACAGGGAAAGTGGCGCCGCCTGGGGTCTTGCGGCGTGGGGGATGGCGGCAGCTGTGTACGGGCTGGCGACAAAGACATCTATGGCGCAGGGGCGAGGAGAGAGCTCGTAATTGTCGATTAAGATGTCCATCCTGTGACGGTCTTGGGGCGGGAGGTGGTTTTCCGCGGGGAAGGTGTACTCGAGGGTGGGGTTGAGCAATGCGGATGGGTGCCGAAGTAGGGAGAACAGCTTGTTCCGTAGGTGGTTGTGCCTTCGGAGAAATCCTTCCATAGTTGGGCAATGAGTCGCGTGTCTGCCGAGCGGGTCGAGGATGGGCGGTGAGCGAGCGTTGGAGAGCAGACATCGAGGGCACTGGTCGTGGCCACTGAAGACCGGGTTGCCGAGGCGCAGTAGGACCATGTACGTCCAAATCTCGGGGGAGACTCGAGTAGAGCTGCGTGAGTCCGGGAGTGTGAGGAAAGGGGAGTTGGCAGAGCGGGTTCGGCAGCTAAGGTTCCTCGCGAGGCGTTGGGCTGCGGTTTCATGTTGCGGGGGAGAAGTTAGGTATGCTTGCAGGCGTTGCTCATGAATGGCATTGGTGATAGTTTGCTGGACGCCTTGCGGTGGGCCCACCGTATGAAGGCGGGCGAGCAGGGGCTCGAGTTGGAGGTGGTCGGGGAGGAGGGACTGGTTGAGGGAGCTGTGCGTTCTGCGGATGGCAGAGGTGAGTAGGTGGCGCCCGTCGTCCGGGAGCAGGTCGAGGATGATGTGATAGGAACTGAGCATGGAACATAGATGAGCGGCGGCGTAGATTGAGGATGTGAGTGTGAGTCCCAGGCCGCCCATTGTGAAGGGAAGTGTTGCGCAGTGCCAAGAAGCCTGATGAAGGTCGCGATGAATCCTTTGAAAAGCCCCTCGCAGTTCTTCATCAAACGCATTTGACGAAGAAAGGGTTAGGTGCGGCGGGGTTGTCCGAAGGGTGTACACGAGCTTGCATGCGCTTGCGCAGTGGCGAAGGAGGTGGAAGGAAGTTTGGGGATCCCGGAGGGCTGGAAGGGCTGCCCAGATGTTCCGGGCGGACTGGAGGCTGTGTGGGAGGAGAGAAAAGCATCCGCGGTCAGTTCCGATCGGGGACCCGAGCACTGTAGTGGCCTCAGCAGTGACGATTTTGCATTGGAGGCGGGGGAGGTTGTCCTGTCCGAACCACCATGCTTCAGTCTTCTGCATGTTAATAAACATTCCTATCTGCCTGCCTTCCCTCTCGATTGTATGCAGTAGATCCAGGGCGTCACGGGAGGGAAGGATGATATTGCCGTCGTCGGCATACCATGCGTGCATCTTTGCTGCGGGGAAGGATGTGTGCAGATGGCGGAGGAAAGGTTGGATGGCGAGTGCGTACAGGTGCATGGCGAGAGGGTCGCCTTGGTGTGTACCTGTGGCAGACTGCAGGACGTAGGGGCCGAAGTGCAAATCCGAGGCCCTCCCGTAGGTTAGGTGAACGAACCTGGCCGCCTGTGGAGCGTAGTCGATGACCGAGCGGAGAAAATAGGAGCGCTCCACGCAGTTGAAGGCGTTGGAGAGGTCGATTTTCAGTAGGACGTAGTCTTGATCTTTGAGGGCAGAAGCCGTGAGGCGGAGGGCGTGTATGATAGCTTCAATGCCGTGTCTAGAGCCAACTGCGTGTTGCAGCGGACGTAGGTGCGAGAGAAAGACGCCGTCGTTGCTCAGTCTAGCTGCTAGGAGCCGTGCCACAAAACGTCTGTATAGGATCCCTATTGCTATAGGCCGTAGACGTAGAGAGTCAGGTGAGCTTTTCGGGATTGCGATTAGTGATGCGGCGGAGAGGCAGGTTTGGAGTGAGGAGGGTACAGTGCCGTTTGCGAGCTTGTTGACGAAGTCCGTTAGGGCTGATAGTGCGTTTGCTTGTGGTTCTCCGCCCGCTGGAGCCGTGGAGAGGACGCGAAGGATGGAGGGTCGCATGCCATCCGGTCCGGGTGCCGAGTGCCTATTGAGGGCTTGCAAGGCTCGTCGAACCGTGGACTCGGCGAAGGGGGTGACGGTAGAGAGTTCGAGCTGAGGGGTTGGCGTGGCTTGTTGGAGGGGCGAGGGGTGAAGGTTCTGGAGGATGGGAAGTGTGTGTGGGGAAGGCGTCGCCGGTGGCGTGTTCTGTAGGAGGGCAGCCGTTGCTTTGGAGGGACATCCGTCCTGGACATATCGTTGACATCGTTGTATTGGAGACTGGGTCGCCCTCTGCGGCGCAGTGGGATGTTGCAGTGGTGGAAAGGCGTCAGTGCAGCTCGTGTAAAGCTGTTGCCATTGTCCTTGCCTAGCGAGGCGGATGCGGTTGCGGAGGGTTGAGATGAACGCCAGTGAAGAGCGAGTTCGTGTCTCGTGCCGGCCATTCCTGCGGAGAACTAGTTTTGGCGTTGCCAGGATGCAGGAGAGTGCGTCAGCTTGGGTGTCTTGTGTGCGGGCTGAGTTGTATCGGGAGTAGAGGTCGTGGAATAGGCGATGGAAGTCTGCGCGGAGGCTGTTGGGTAGGTATTTCAACGTTGGGATCCGCAGTTGATAGATAATGTCGGGTGTCGGGCATGGTTGGGGGGTCGAGGATGTGGGTGATGCACTCATTGGGAGGTGACCATGTCAGCATCAAGTGGAGGCGGTGTGCCAAGCGGGGTCGTGGGGAGTGGGCCGTCAATTTCGAAGTCGTCAAGAACACTTTGAGGGGGAAGCGGGGGGGCTGGGGGATGTCGGTGGGTGGGGAGGGCACGGGTTCGGGAGTCGCGGGGTCAGGGGGCGGGGCTCTTGCATACGGGCGGGTGGGGTCCCGGAGGGGGCTTGGGTAGGGAGGAGTGAGTCGGCGATTTGGCGAAGGGTTGCGAGGAAGTCGTGGCGCAGGCGCCATTTGCACTCGTCAGAGGAGAGGCGGGCGATTTCGGCGGTGATGATTTGACGGAATGCGGCGAGGTCGGCGTCAGATCGGCAGGCTTCGCGGGGATTCTGTATTTCCGTGAACTGCAGCTGGGGTACAATGAGGTCCTCGGTGGTGGCTTGGTGGCGGAACCTCCTGTAGGCGTGAGGGATGAGCGGGACAGCACGCTCGGGTGCGATCAGGAAGAAGATCGAGGGAGTGGCGGACTGGAGCACAGCAAGAGGTGCGCGCAGTCCTCCCTCACGCAGGGCGTGACGGATGTGAGAAGGGCTGCGGATTCGTCCAGTGGATTCGGTAACTTGAACGTGGATGATGCGGCACGGTTCAGGTGCACAGAGCCTGCGGGCGGTGGATGCGATGGTGGAGCGGGCGCGACGGGTGAGAAGCGTGGGGTAATCGGGATCGTCGGCGGTGTCGGTCGGGGGGCGTCTTGGAGGCGGAGCGCCGGGAGGGAACGCGCGGGGCGCGCAGGTGCGGGGCGTGCGGCGACTGAGGCGTACGTGGGGGTGGCGTTGGCTGGGTGGCGCGTGACGTCGGCTGTCGCGTCGACGTTTTCCGAGCTCACGGGTGAGCCGGGTGAAGCAGAGTCGGGGAAAAAGGCAGTGGACAGTTTGTGCAGCAGGGCAAATTCCTGCCGCATCATTGTTTCAACAGCGCGGAAGCCAGGGCCTTTTTTCATGGCAGCTGCGAAACGCGAAACGGCGTTCTCGTCCCCGAGGTCAAGGGGGCAGATGGCGGTACGGAAGGACATGGCAAGCTTGAGGAAGGAGGCGGCGAAGTTCTCCGGCTGGAGGGAGGGGGGGTTGGGGGGGGTGCGCATGACGAAACTCAGTAGTTTAACCACACCTTTCTGAGTTCTGCACTACGGAAACAAACTGTGCTGTACTGTGGGGTAGACATGCCAGACACCCAAACAGTCAGGGCAGGTTGTATTCAAAGAGCAACCTCGTAGCGGATGCAACCTCGTAGCGGATGCTCTACTGGAGGAGTGAAGACTCGCCTGCATCAGAAGCTTGGATATTCAATCTGGTCAACATGTGCAGCATCCGTAATTTGTCGCACACCGCAACACGCAGGGCTTAGCCACCCAATTCCAACTTGATTTCCAGTACTTTGCAACGTTGCACATTTGGACTGTACACCAGTGATAAAAGATGGAACCTTGTCGAGAATAACAAACGATGTTTGGAATAGATACAGTAGTTACAATGTACTGATTGGTCGTAGCCCGCAACATGCAGAAGTTTGCCTCCCGCTCCAAAGCTAGTCAATTTTAGTGGCTCTTTACAAGTATTGAAGAAAATTAATGAGTAAATACAGTAACCCTCTCCATGGTATGTACTGTACAGTAAGACAATCTGGTCGTCTAATTCAGTCTCTTTTTTCGCGCATGTCGCTGTACGTGGCCAACGGAACATAGGCTAACCTATTTTTCGTCTAGTGTAGACTTGTTTGTGCGGATGAAACGTCAACAGATGGATAGCGAGGCTGGGACTACAGAGGACAGTACACGATGCGTAAGTGTCACCTACCTAGAACTGTACTAGTGCCGTCACCGGTCTTGGAGGAGGATCCCAACGATTGAGCAAGAGCAAAGTCGGTTTGTGCAAGAATGGGGATAATTAAGCATCGCGCTTAGTGATAGGTAGGAGGCATGCCTCTCTCTCTATGCCTCTCTCTCTCTCTCGAGAGTCCCCAGGTAGACCCAGGTGGTAGGCACGTTTCAAGCAGGTCAAAAGAATCCGACCAAGTTAGAGAAAGAACTCAAACAAGAAACTCAATCTGTGTATCCTTTCTTTGAGAACTCATCAATAAGCACTTAACATGTTTAAGGACAGTGTTAACGAGGTCAATTCACTTCTTGTCAAGGCAAAGAAAGTTGCTAAAGGTGAACCACTTTCCGAAGCTGCGATTGAGCCGGAGTGGACGCACACCTACGCGAAAATTGCCCGTTGTTGCCGAGATGATGGTGGGTTTGGGCTAACACGTTATCCTTACTAGCCAGGACCCTCCGTCGGCGCCTTTACTGGTGGGTTCTTCGAGCACACTGAGTGGCTCCTAAGGAAAGGTATAGAAAAGAACAATAGTCTAGGTGCAGTATCGGAGTATGAAGTACATTACATCAACTCCGCAGGATACTGGATGGCTTTTCATGAGGAAGCAATTGGCTTACGTCAAGAAGCTATCGAAGCCAGTAACGAAGCAGATGCTAAGAGTTATGACGTATGGGCATTGATGTCGATTCGATACGGCCTCCGGGTTGTTGGTCTTCGTGCAGAATTCTATAAGATGTCCTCTCGCGATCCTGCCCATGCTGATATGGTTATGCCAAGCCTTCAAAGGCGCTGCGATATTGCAGCAGCTGATGATCGTGTTGAGCCCTTCGAAAATATGGAGTCGCACATGGCAACTAAGGTGATGAAGGCAGTCGCCACTCTCAGTGCAAACATCGCAACGAAGCTTGCCAATGGAAAGGGTGGAGCCGCCAATGTCCAGTAGTCTCCATGCGACGCGAGCGCCCGCTTTGGCGATACACGCAACGGCAAGCCAAAGCGTGGCGCAAACTGGGTGCATCCGACTATTTGTGTCGAGCCGTCCAGTTCGGTATCTGCCAAAACTTATTGACACCTTTTCAGCCCGAAACGGAGGCATGGCTGTCCGAGATACCTAAAAAAGCGGAAGATCGGGCGTATACGGAGGCCGATCTTGTCGAGGGATGCCGTTCGGGATCGTACGAGGAAGTCTCACTGCAGCATGTCCAGCGTGCTCACAAAGCTGGTGCAGTGATCTCGTCCTCGTTGACAGTATGGCAAGAGAAAGATGGAATCAAGAAGGGAAGATTCGTGGTCAAACTTTCCGTGCAATCGAAGCATTGGAAGAAAGGGTCGGTGCGTATGGAGAATCTGGCAGAGTTTGCCATGACTCGCCAAAAAAGGGACCAAATGCTCTCCATGGATATTTACCGTAGCTATCGGGCGTTCTGTCTCCACCCATCAATGAGAGATTGGTCTATATTCCATTACAGTGGCCGGTTTTATCGCTGTGTCGCTTTATATTTCGGCTAGGGAAGGTCCCCGTTATGGTTTACGCAGCTCATGGATCCGTTAGTGACAGAAATGAGGCATCGGGGGTGGAGAATACTTCACTATATCGAAGACTTTCTTGTGGTCCCGTCACCCTACGGTTGCCATTTTGGATCACTGCGAACTTGCTCGTCCGCAGCTGGAGAAGCTTCTAGCCACGTTTGGGCTGAAGCGTCACCCAGACAAGGGGGAATGGTTAGATTCAAAGGTTGTGGATCATCTAGGGGTTTTCGTGGATACGACCGAACTCAAGTTTTACGTGCGACCGGACAAAGTCTTGAAAGTCGAAGTACTAGCAAGGAAAATAATGAATTCAGCGATGATCGGAAAGCGATGGGTTCCAGAGTCATGGTTGACGACCTTCTGCGGTACCTGAGTGTCGCGAAGCTTAGCTACGCCATGGGTACGGTACTATACTCGCTCTCTATACTCGGACATGAGCATATAATGACCACGCGATGCTCGCGGAAGGTGCCGCCTTCCTCACCAGTAAATTCGAGACTTAAAATTCTGGAAGAATCTGTCTTGGGAAGACCTACAAGGACGCCTTGTGCAACCAGCTACGCCAAATGGGTCTATGCATACAGACACGGCCGACATTGGTTATGGTGGGACACTTCACGACTCGGACCTCCGTCCAGGTCGCCCTGGACTGTGGTGTGCCCAAGGCGTCTGGCATTGGGAGGAGCGGGCAAAAAGTATCACCCTCCGCGAACTACGTGCAATACGGAAACTCCTCTTGAGCGCCCTTGGAGACGAGGCTATACGATGGGATATGCGACACTTGCGTTTGTACGTCGAAAATCAAGCGGTAGTCCATATTACGAACAGCATGGTGTCCGCGAACACGGCGCTGATGCGCGAATTACGGCGCCTGAAATGTTTGCTCGATCGAATGAGTATATCAAGTCGCGCGTAATGGCTCCCCTTAGCGTTAAATCGCTTCGCAGATGCATTATCGCGACGCTTCCCTCGCGGAGACTTGCAGATCTGAGGGCAGCTATTGCGTTCCGTCGTGGCTGGGATGAAGGCGCCGATCGACACCTTCAAGTTCCGCCCGTTAGGAGAACCGCCATGGTTCGCTCGTCGACAAGCGTACAAGGAGCTCGCTGGAGAATGGAAGCCCAACGAAGTTCGGCTCCTATGCCCACCGATCGACCACCTCAACGCCACAGTCTTGAAGCTGGCTCAGACCAGGGCACCCGCGTTCCTCATCATTCCGCATTGGCCGAGGCAACCGTGGCACCAGGCTGAGGTACGAATGGCTTCCAAGGTTACGGTATTGACGGAGCCAGCTCACGAAATATGGATGGGCCAGCGACGCGTGAACCCAGCATGGAAAGCGCTTCTGCTTGAAGTCAATCTCGACAGACGCGGTCCCATACCCGAGTCAATCGAGTGATGGGTCATCAAGTCGAGAACGTGGCTGGTGCTACTCGTGGGGCTCGAGCGGCGGCAATTCTCATAACCGAATACGCTTTGAACAACAGGACGATTTCTTCCCGTAACTCTCAGTGGCAGGCATGGTTGGAGTTTTGTAATTCTGAGAACCGAACACCACTACCTGTGACTGAAGCCCACCTGCTAGCCTTTATTGGTTGGTTGAAGGTGGAGCGAGAAGAAGGTCGTCGAAACGTCAGTAGATCTTCTATACCACAGTACTTTAGTGCTGTGCGGAAGATGCAACTGGAACTGAGTAATCAGCCAGTTCCGTCATTCGGTCTGGTTGGTC
The DNA here is from genome assembly GCA_002205965.3 of Kappaphycus alvarezii. Taxonomy (NCBI): domain Eukaryota; phylum Rhodophyta; class Florideophyceae; order Gigartinales; family Solieriaceae; genus Kappaphycus; species Kappaphycus alvarezii. Next base: position 1,530,745 of record NADL03000481.1, read on the forward strand.
ACGTTCCTCGCGATTATGCAAAGTGGGAAGAGGAAAATTTTCCGCAAGAGGAGGTAAGGTGCGGCATTGATGCCACACAGGCGCATCGAATCTGGGGGTTAGGCATGTCTTCAACATCTATCCGTGTTATCCGCAATGCCACAATGTGTGTCTTTGCGTACTATTTCAACGGGCTACGCGACAGCTCGGTGGTTTCAATCGCTACGCCCAACGTACAGTTAACTGAACAGATCATGACCGTGCATTTATCAGTCGTTAAAGGGAAGGAAGCCAGTCAAGTTTCGCTATTAAACTACGAAGGCAACAACGACCTGTCATCTCCACTCGATCTCTTCCGCAAGTGGAACTCCTGCCGTGGACAACATCCGCGATACTTTGCTCTCCCTGGTGAACGAGTCGAATAGACACGGGGTGGGCTCAATCAGGCACTGAAGAGTTGTATCGAGATGTTAGAGCTAGTACCAACCATCCATGGCAAGTTCACCTCGAATTCGTTACGCATCGGCTCGCATACGGAACAGGTGTTGTTGGGAATTCCCGTTGAAGCACGACTCGCAAAGTTCGGTTGGGGCTAAAACAGCCAAGACATGGCTAATTTATTTGTACTTTGACCGCCGAATTCGTCCTACCGCCTCGTCCTAATGGTTTTTGGGATGCTATGCCTTGCCCGCATCCGTTGCCATTCGTGGTAACGAACCCTTGGCGTAATGGCCGCGGTTCTGTCGGTTTCCTCGCTCATGAATATTGGAAGTTTCGTCTAGTGTAGACTTGTTTATGCGGATGAAACGTCAACAGATGGATAGCGAGGATGGGACTACAGAGGACAGTACACGATGCGTACGTGTCACCTACCTAGAACTGTACTAGTTCCCGCACCGGTCTGGGAGGAAGATCCCAACGATTGAGCAAGAGCAAAGTCGGTTTGCGCAAGGATTGGGATACTTAAGCATCGCGCGCAATGATAAGTAGGAGGTATGCCTCTCTCTCTTCCGCCCTCCCTCCCGTGGTTAATACCACATCATGCCTCTCTCTCTCTGAAGGAGTGTACAGAGGGGTACACAGTGGGGTAACGAACACATGTACATTTGTGAGGTGGAGTTCAAAAGTTATCCTGGCAGGGGCGGCGGTGCAAGGGGAGGGTGAAGAGGTGGTGGGTGGGCGATTTTGTCAAATGGCAAGATGGCGGAGATGTCAAAGTGTCAGACATGAAACATAACGTGTCAGGAAGTTCCGAGTTCGACTCCAGATGGGGACATGTCCACGCTGTTGCGTTCCTTTTATTTGATTGATGTTTCGCTCTGTATCAATTGGAGGCGGTGACAAGAAGTCACGCACTGTGGAGTTCTGTCGCTACAGCATTATGCTTAATAAACGACGTTTCAATCATTAAAACACCCCAATTTTCCCCCGTAGCCGGCGTGGACCACCTTGCCAGCCCTCAGGTAGCAATGTCGTTGGATCTTGCAACGGACACATCTCAAACTAATTCTTCATTGGCGCTACTCTCTACAACCACCGCGCTTACTTGCAATAGGTGTTTTTCAAGCTATCGTCGCCTTGGCTTGTCAGGGCTTCGGTAATGCAGTTTTCTTCCTTCCCTTTTCCGTGTGCGAGCATCGGTTCAGTCGTTGCCGGATTGAGTTGAGTCTTTTTGGTCTCTCTTTCTTTCCCCCTCTAGTACTTGCAGGGAACAGTTTATCGGATATTTACAGTACCCTCCGAAGTTGTAAATTTGACTAATTTCTCAGAGACTCTCTAGCTGTCTGCGTGACTCTGCTGCTCTGGTCGATGGCGGTGACCAGGTCAAAATACTGTAAAGTACACTGCCACCTATAATTATAAAGCACCCCACAGAATGCAGGTGTATCAGCTATACATGCATATTTTTAAAAAGTGATACCTGATATGGAATCAGCGCCCTTTCATGCGGTGGTAACCAAGGCAATTTTGTACAGTTCGTGCAACTGTAGTGCAAAAAGTATAAAAGTGTCATTTTATGGGCAACTATAATTATAAAGCACCTTCACTTAACTCAGCAGAGTAGGGCCTTCACGAGCTTCGCGGCCACTTTATTCGCATATCAATAATAAATACCTCCGCCGGAACGCTCAAGCACCTCGATACACCAGTTTGGCATTGAAAAAAGTAGAGAATGATCAACAGAGCTGTGCATTTAACTCCAACATTGTTTCACACAATTAATGAGCTCTTCAACTGACCCAAACTGCCTCGCATTCGCGTATACCTTTCTTACTAACCATCCTCAAACATTATCTATCTGATTCAGGTCCAGAGGTTGAGCGGGCCAGTACATTAGACGAATTCCATTCTCTGAGAACCACTTCCTCGAGTCTTGAATCACATGGATGGGAGCATTGTCTTGCTGATACGTCCAGTCTAACGGCATAAAATTTTCCACCTTCAGATAGATCTTTTTTGTTTGTCTTCCATTCAAAACAACCAAATGCTTCTTCCCGAAGCCAGATATTCCTCCCTAAAACATTGCACCGCTACTACCATTCTGACTTCTGCTAATAAGCGTATGATTGTTACACAAATCATGCCAGTATGCGTGAAAGACATCGATACCATCCAAACAGATGCGTTTCTAATCGTTGAACAAAATGCTTTTCCACTTCCCATGGTTCCATGTAACATGATCTCTTGCCCACTTCAGAAAATTTTCCTTATGAGATTGACTTAGCGGGGAGCGTTCTGCGCCTTGCGAAAGCACATTTGGGGGTCTTTAGCCAGAATTGCGGGCGTCCGCGACAGAGAGACCGGTAGCCCACACCTTTTTTGTCAGTGTCCACACCTTTTCGGGGCTCTCGGAAGAGATTGCGCCCATCTTGGTCGCTTATTTTTGAGGGGCGGCCATTGCGAGAATTTTTGTGCTTTTCTGCTGGATCTTTGAGTAAGTTTTGGACTGCGGCTCGGCTGCGTTCGATATCTCTTGTAGTTTGGGCATCAGATTTTCGTTCCTGGTGTAGTGCCAGTATTTTCCCTTTCTCAATATCGGTAGGGGCTTTTCCGCGGGGCATTTTTGTGTCCAGAAGTTTTTGCTGGATGAGAGCAGTACGGATAAAGGGAATGAGATCCATTAAGACGCAGGGGAAGGTTACTAGCATCTTCGTTTATAGAAATACTTTATAATTATAGTTGCCCATAAATGACACTTTTATACTTTTTGCACTACAGTTGCACGAACTGTACAAAATTGCCTTGGTTACCACCGCATGAAAGGGCGCTGATTCCATATCAGGTATCACTTTTTAAAAATATGCATGTATAGCTGATACACCTGCATTCTGTGGGGTGCTTTATAATTATAGGTGGCAGTGTACTTTACAGTATTTTGACCTGGTCACCGCCATCGACCAGAGCAGCAGAGTCACGCAGACAGCTAGAGAGTCTCTGAGAAATTAGTCAAATTTACAACTTCGGAGGGTACTGTAAATATCCGATAAACTGTTCCCTGCAAGTACTAGAGGGGGAAAGAAAGAGAGACCAAAAAGACTTAACTCAATCCGGCAACGACTGAACCGATGCTCGCACACGGAAAAGGGAAGGAAGGAAACTGCACTACCGAAGCCCTGACAAGCCAAGGCGACGATAGTTTGAAAAAAATCCTATTGCAAGTAAGCGCGGTGGTTGCAGAGAGCAGCGACAATAGTGAGCTTACGCATGCAGATTTCTTCGCAGATTTGCGAAGAATTCTGCGAAATAAATTACAGTGCTTGCAGCCAAGCAGAATTTCGACAACAGCATTTCTGAAATCACACAGAATAATCAGCCGTTGCTGAAGTCCCATGAGGGCGTGTGCTCTCGTTTGGGAGACAGTCTGTCTACTAGAATTGGCTAGAACTTGGGACATGTAACCCAACTTCTGGCAGTAGAGACGAGCATGCAGCGCGTGCAAAGTGGTGTGAAGATGGCCGAAGTCTCCGACTCCGCCCCTACTCCGACACCTTTGAAGCAAAGCAAGAGCTTCCGCTTCAACGATGATCAGGATCACGTTTTGTAAAGGAGGCTTACGCCGTAAAAGCTCACGTCGCTGCGCATGGCCACAAAAAGGAGCTTTTTTGCTAAGGGTGCAGCAAGGACCAACGCAAATACGGCAATCAAGGACACTCCCGTAGAGTAGAAGCCGGTTCAAGACCGTTACAAGCGGCTACAGGAAGAGTACGTGAAGCACGATGATGCAAACCAGCGTTTGTCGGGGTGGGGGGCGGAGAGACGAGAGAGATGGCCGACCTTCTTATGAAGATGCGGGAGGAGACGGGCGACTTCTATGCGCGGAAGAATGCGATCAAGGTGGCGAAGCGTAAGAGCGAACAAGACAAAGAACTCATGGGTACCGCCTTAGTGCAAGATGCTACAAAGCGCAGAGGTAGCAGCGGGTCGGAGAGTGGATCGGAGTTGGTTGGTAGTGGAGATGGGGAGGAAGAAAGTGGTGCAGGGAACGACGAGGGGGTGGAAGGTGCAGGTGGAAGTGGAAGAAGGAAGAAGCGCAGGACGCAGGGACCGTTGTTTAACAGCGAGATGGATCGCTCTGGAATGCACATGAAGGAAGCAGACCTCGCTCGTATTGAGTTAAAGCGGGAAAGGCTTGCGTTTGAACAGAGCAGAAGTGCTGCAGACCGTATCGAAGGCGAGCAGGAGCGCGAGGAACGTAGGGAGGAGCGCAGACTGGAGAGAGAAGAGCGTCGGGAGGAGCGTATTGCGCACAAAGCATTGGAAGAGAAGAAGTTTCAAGCTATGATAGATCTGCTGATGAAGCGCAAATGAGGCGTTTGCGAGTTTTTTTTGGAGTAGCAACGTGCGTAGAAGGATGCCGAAATCGCCCTGGCTTCTCCTTGGGGAGGGCTCCCTGCGGGGCTGCGGCAGTCCGCTCGCTTCGCGCCCCTCGTACCTCGGGGTCGCGGACTTTTTCCTAGCTCCTCGGAGCCCCCGCTCGGTTATTTATGGTTGACATACTCCTCAAGAGATGGAGGCTGGACTCGGAAGTACTGAGCATTTTGGTTCGAGTAGATGCCGTTTCTAAAGTTAGACAGGAGCATAGATCCGGTAAACAGCATTCCTATGGGCGACTCGAATATATTCATCTTACCCTTGTAATCAAGGGTTGCGAAGTCCATCTTCAGTTCCTTGAATATAAACTCAACCGTTATCCTCGCCCCTGGCATAGCCTTGTTAAAGGCATTTTGGGCGTTGTTCAACGAGGCCCCCTGGAAAGGCACCTCCATGTACCAGCGTTGATTGTACCCTGAATCACCGTAGATGCAATACCTATTACCCTCATAGTCCAGCATAATCGGAAGTGCGTCGTCTAGATCAGAAAGTACATAGAGCGTCCAGTCGTAGCATCTGCCTTCTGCAGGTCCATATAGATGCATAATCATTCCGTCGGGGGTATTGAGTGCCTGATACTTGAGTGCATGCTTGCGCTTGTGCCCATTGTAAACATACCTTTGTGCAAGATTACCTTTCGGTCTGGCTATGACTAAACAGTACCGTCTATAAACGCTACGCAGTTAGGTTGAATGTTAGATATGCGGTTAAATGCTGCGGAATACCTTGGCAAACGACTCCTTATAAACGCAGGATCAATAGGACCACTTATAAGATGCTCCCTTTTCTTAAGCAGGTGCTCTAGAGCCTCCCAGAATATTTCCGACAGCTGGGGACCACGCTTCCCAAACAACTCCTCTAGATCCGTCCAGCGAGCGGGCGCAGCAAGCCACCGCAAAATAACACAAGTGGCCAAAAGCGGGTTGCAAGCATAACGGTTTCGCGAAGTATGATGCTGAAAGGAGGGCCACCCCATAACATTTGTAAGCTTCAATATGTCTCCTTTACAGAATCCAAAGTAGGCTAAGCACTCTAGGTCGGTAAAGCCGTTCAAATTGAAAGCAAAGTCGGTGTTGGAGATGCGGTTATTGCGGCGTAGATGGGTGTACCAGTTCTCCCTGCGCTGCAAGTAGTAGGATGCAAGCTGTCCGAGCGCAGCAGATGACGTAAAGGCCGATTCATGACCACCATATCGTTTTTCTATAACGTACTGTAGTGAAAGTCGCGACGTCGAGGCCTTGGATTTGACTGCTGCAACGGGATGATCCTTCTGACGGTGGTCGACCGTCGCGGTGGGGTGTACTGTAACTGCGGAGTACAAGCTTGTGCTTAGCCCTAGGAGGTACTATTCACTTGCGCGAGAAATTCGGCATTGCGTAAGTGCATCAGTGACAGAATTCCGTTGTCCGAGCTCTACTTCTTCAGAATTCCAGCAATGTAGAATTCTTCCTATTTTGGGCAGAATTCTTCCGAGGCGTAAGCTCTATAATGAAGCATTAGTTTGACATGTGTCCTTTGCAGGATCCAACGATATTGCTAGCTGGGAGCTGGCAAGGTGGTCCACGTCGGCCACGTGCAGCGACATGCGCGAAAAAATTGATTGTGCACTAGACGACCAGATTGTGCTCCTGTACAGTACTAATGCGTGGCACAGAAGTATAGTACTGTACAGTAGCGTTACTGTGCTACTGGTACCCTACTTTTACAGTATGTACAGTTGTTGATATTCAGCATGCACGTGTTCCAGCTGGACAGCTATCAATGGCACGACGGAAACGTTATATGCGATGAAACGGGAAGATGAGCGATGGCGAACAGCATCAGCTGCACATGACCGATCGAGTGTAAGGCACACACTAGATTCATCTTAATGTCAAGATGTAAAGCAAGGACTTACAGACATGTACAGGATTGCCACAAACGGAATCGCAAAATGCGGCTCCGAAAACAAACGCATAACAGGTTCAATAACCGACCGACTGTGGCTCACCTTTGCATTAAAAGGTGTAAGCAAAGAGAAAAGCTGACAATAAGCATAACGACTCGCAAAATGCAAGATGCAGTAGAGAACATATAAATGATAGAAAGCGACCCGAACCTAAAAGAAGAAAAAAGGGGAAGGACCGCCAGCGACTTTGTGCCGATCTAATTTGCCCCATAACTACATCTTTTCCCTTGACGCGTTTCCAGCCCTCTCCAACTTCATTAAACCTCAAAACAACAGCCATCCAATCATTAACAGTACAGTACGGCACATTACAGTATTATGGACCAAGATTCGGTGTACCATGATTCCTTGTACCACTTGTCGCCTTGTCAAACTGCGTGATACGGGACTTACTGTACTGTATACCCGCTAGCTACCTACAGTACCAGTATGTCTCCACTCCTACTACTGGTAAAAGGTCAAAGCAGCGCTACCAACGGCTTTTTTTAGTCAGGAGTTTAAATACTGTAAATGTTCACCACACCAATGCGCTACCAATGCACATTGGTAGCCCAATGTGGTAGCCCAATGTGCAATTGTAGCGCATCCACCCCTCTCAGTACGGGAAGGCTTCCAATAGCCCCCTGAGCGCTCGCTCGCGGTCTCCGACATGTCAAGAGCCTACGACCGCGTTGAACGCCACCTACTTTTATCTGAGTGCCACTGCTTGGTGCTACCCTTTCGTTGTATGATAGCTGCCTCGCTTCTCCTGTACACTGCCGCTACCAAAGGAGACGCAACTCGGTCCTAGTCCATGACCCTTGGTCTTGTACAAAGGTAAACCTCTGTCTCCGACCCTCTTTCTCATCTACATCAACATCCTGGCCACTGCAATATTCAATAGCGCTGCACAACAATCACACACGGTGCCGTGAAAACTATTCGCAGATGACGTCCACCTACACACCACATCCCTGCCGCTCCTGCAGCAACTCCTCGCCATCTGCCGATAATGGGCGACCATATGGAACATGAAATGGAACGCAGACAAATCATTTATCATACCGCGGACCCTCCCCGCAAGCAACCCCCTTTGCTTACTCCAAGGAAATCAATACAGCGGGCCTCCCCTGCAATATATATACAAGTATCTATTACTTCTCAAGGACTCCATCATGCCGAAATCTTTGCACGCTCGCGTAGCACTCCGACAACAGTGGTCCGGCTTCATCGAGCAGCCCCGATTTCCTCTAACCTCCCTCCTGCGCTACGAGCCACTCTGCTCTACACTTTCGTTCGCAGCTCATATCCCTATGCCGCATTCCTTCTCACCGACTATCCTCCACGCATCGGATCCAGCTTCAGCGCCACTTTTTCTCCGCAATCCTTTGTACCTCCTGCCCTATTCCAAATGCTCGCCTCTCCTGTCCGCGCTCTCTATAACTAGTCCCGGATACCGATACCCGCGTCAGTCGGCAGGCTCACCACTTTGTCGAATCCCTTCTGGTCAACGCAAACTCCCCCGTCGCCCGTATCCGTCAGGTCTCCCGTAGCACCCTCCACTCAATTTCCTCTCACGGTGTCCACTTAACTCTCTTAAGAAAGCCACGCACAGACTACTTCTACGCCCGCTCTGGTCCGCTATCTTTCTCTCAATCTGGAACGGCCAAAGTCACTCCACGACTCGCTCACCCCGGATAAACTCCCCCGCGCCCCATACCTCGCATTATGCGAATAGACTAATACCCCGTTTCCTCAGATACTCCCTCTTTTGGGGTCAAAACAGACGCCTTATCCTTAGCTTGTTTCTTGATTGGCTCCCTCCACACTCACTCCGCTCCATATTTGCTTGTCCGGTTTCGCAGCCCACATTCACCCTCCTACATGTACTGCACCAACTCAGCCACCTGAAAGTACCTCCCTCCGTGTTTTCGCACCTCCCAGACGCCTTCTCCCCGTATGTAACCCACCCCGATTCATGACCCCTGATTTATAGTTTGGAACCCGGCCCCATGACGACACAGACTGCATTACCCGCTACAATACAGAAACAATACATTCAGCACTTCCATCATGGAACTTTGGCCCCTGGCCCCCCCCCCATGTTCATAGCCCACAGAGGCTTTCTAACCGGGGTATTAAAACGTTCGACCTATTACTAGTTAAAATTAGCTAGTGTCTATTCGGCAAGGAAAATGTCATCAAGAAAGAAGTTTATGCATCAATAGAGTTGGCCGCAAAGTACAATTTTACGTTGTATACTCGAGGTCAGCCACTGCTTAGCAAAACGGGTAGTAAAATAGCGTTGTGAAAATAGTATCAAATTTATTAGCAACAGTACTCGTGCCCTCGAAGTATTACTACCAGTTTCATGTCGAAACCTGTAAGAGATCCCCTTTCCGCCAAGTTTAACAGGTATAAGCTTGCTCCTAGTCGAATCTGTATGAATTCTGCAACATTCCACCACGATCCAACAGAGCAAAATGACAGTGCAACTAGAAACCACGTCCCTACCAACAACCGACTTACTACCGATCTCTCTGAGGCTACTAATGTCACCGCAAGAGCTTTCATCGATCTGAAAGATCATGAAAATGTTCAGCGACCACCAACTGACAGTCACACCGCCACAGCTGTAGAGAATCCGGAAGAAGACAATCGTAATGGTTTATCATCTAGAAATTCCAAGCAAACAATTTTGAAAAAAGCCGCAGGTAGTAGGACGATCAAAAAGAAGGGTTCCGTTGTCGGTATGGAAGCGTTGGTTGTTATAATTGAAAGCTATAACAGACATTTTGCAGCATACTTTAAAGGAAGAAAGAAGATAGTGCAGAAAGTGCCCAGATCTGTATGAAAAGGGGTATCTGATGATTATTTCAGCGACCAGAAGATGAAGTGCTCATAACACGGAAGTTCCTTCGAAAAAGGTAAGCTTCCATTGGAGCGCACATTGCAAGATGCACTCCGATCTGCCCTTAAAGACATGCAAATTGGAGTATCAGACTATAACGCATCTTAAATGGCTACTCTACAGGATGAGGACCTTATGACACGCTTGAAAGCCTCTGATTCTTACAATAAGACATAGATGGAGAACTGCGGGCAGAGTTTGGTGGCCTCCAGTGTCGGGTCTTTCAAAAGCTCTGAGGAAAAGCGCAACTATACTAAAAGGAATTACTTGAACAGAGCGTTAATGTCATGAACGAAATGGTTGTTGCTGCGGGCTCAAGCTCTAAGGACCTCTGCAATCTTGTCAAAGATCAGACGGCTATCCAGGAACGAGAATATGAAGATAGAAAGCACCTTCGTTTAAGTCAAAAGGAAGCAATCGCCAGTCAGGAAATTGATAGAAAGATGGCATGTTTGATCAAGCTTCATGAAATTGATGTTATTACTAAAGAAGAGTTAAACAAAAAGCTAAAAGGGCTGGTTGAGTTTTGGACAGCCTATTCTCCCACGTTGTCATTGATGCTACCGGATATGAGTACACTTTAATCTCTCCGCTGCCGATGAATGAATTTTGTAAGAATTGCAGCAGTAGTAAGCATATGCGAAAACGGCCTCCTTCTGTTCGGACAAACAGCTTGGCAACTTGCAATTTTTGTTTGAGGCCACCGATGCCCCACTCAACGGCTACTCTAAATCCCGAATGCATACAGTTGAATGCTCTCAATACAGTGTCAATATCGAAATTTTCGAACTCACGTTCATCAATTCTCCTTAAGATGAAGTGATCCATTCCAAGGTATCCAGGATCCCCGAGCAGGTAGTCAACAGGGTGGGGGTTGTTCGGCTCAGTAGTGAAATATTGCTGCCAATTTCGCGCGAGGTCTGTATCGCGTAAGATTCGAACGCCTTGAAATGAGCCACCGTAGCCTGGTGCAACGAACCTAAATAATCCGTCGTTGTCAACAACAACTGTGCTGTTAAAACAGTACATCCTTTTTCGACCGTTATAGTAGGCTAGGTTTTCTGCGCATGTCGGTCGTTTAATACGACAGAGAGTTCCATTTACAGCCCGGTAATTGTGGTATTCTATTGCGTAGAAAGCTGCGCTCCGCGGGATTTGGCCAAGCTATTTCATATTCCAGCACTTCGTTTATGACAGAGCACACAAACATTGCGTCATAACGCAAAGATGTGCGGCTTGCATTGCAGTTTGCTACTTCCGTGCGCACCCCATTGTTATGGAGAATGTATATCACACAGGATAGAAGCCTCTCCTCTGCGCTTAGATTGGTAGGACGCCCCAAACTGTTCTTAGGAGCGTTGATGTGTCGTGCACGAGACAGCATTATGGGGCATACCAGCTGGCTCAACTGTTCAAATTACGACGGAGAGAACCCGGTGTTCACCTTGAACAGGAACAGATGTACTTCAATGAAATTCTTGGTGCATTTGGGTTTACGAAGAAGTCTTCGATGTCAAGCGTGTCTTCATCAGCAAATATCACTAGCGCAGCTGAAAGCGTTGTCGATAAGACTCGATTGACAAGCATTGCGTGATGACAAACAATCGTTGATATAGTCCAATCTGCAAAAGACTCCTCAGCGTCATCAGTGATATTATTGGGTTCGTGATCCATCTTCACAATGGCGTGGTGTCACCGACAAGCGACGCCAAAGAAGCCTTTCAGTAAGAAATACTGTCCTCCTCTGAGATGAGATTTCATTATAACAACGACATAATAAAATGTTCGATGTTTCTGAGTGGGTTTGCGGCCGCGATATTTTCAACATTTCACAACGTAAAAATAGTTGAAGTTTCCAGCAACTCTAGTGGATTAAATTTTTGTAATTAATTGATGACGTGAGTATTCGTACAAATTTTTAATAATAATACTGTATTTTCAAGCTCGCCGACCAGGAAGATCCCCGTTCTGCTGCCAAACCCTCTGAAGCCCTGCAATAGTCGTCCTTACCGGAGCTTCATGGTGCCATCCTTTCGGAGGGCGCATGGTCAGAAGCCACCTTGACCTTCTGCTATTGTGTATCGGCTTTAGACTTATCGAGCCTTTTCTATACGCCATTGCTGCCATGGATAAATGCGCCGTCTTATGGTCAACCGCTCCCCGTCCAGCTGTTCAGCAGTGCTTCCAATGTGAGCTTGCTTAGCTCAATGCGGCTTCTGCCTTCCTTTACTCCGTATCTCTAATGCATCCCATGTGCTCTACTCTTCCTGGCTGCTTCCCGTCACAATCTCCACCCCCTGCGGCTGGCACCCAGAGGCCTTTTTCCTCTTGACAGAAGCGTTACGTTCGGTCGCACTTGATACATCTCGAAGCACACCCGTTGTCACCACAGTGTTTTCTTCATGGTCGCGTCGTGGATGAGAACCATGAGCATGTGGTACTCGAGGGATGAAAAAATATGAAGTTACAAATAACTTTCTTTTTGAAAAATTTTTTGAAAAAATGATACTTGGTGCATCTGATTTGCAACGTTCTCGCATTAGAATGAGGGGTTCAGTGCGGTTTTTTTCCTTTCAGCTCCACTACTGCTACAAATATATTAGGTCGCATTCGTTTAGGCATGACTTGTGTGGTGTAGTGGTTGACTGGAGTTCTTCTGCAGCTACTACACCACATCAGTCATAGTTTCAACTACTCGCTTAGTTCTCTCTGGGAACTCGAAAACCCTTAACAGTGTTGAGGGCTCGAAAAGGCGCCCTCTATCATAAAGGGGTATTCCCCCATAGAATCAAGTACATATAGCATTTCTAATGAGGCAGATAAGATTTCCCGGGGGCTCCAGGAGAAAAACTTTCTGTATTTACCCTATTTTTGTAAGGCGCTTACTGAAAAATGTTACGAATAGAAAGTTTGCAGTTCAGTGAAAATTTAAAATAGATCCAAGCATAGCCAGCTATAGCAAATAAAGATAGTTCACCTAAAATTTTTGAATTTCATACACAAGACGATAGTGCTGCTGGAAGCAGTAGCGTCCGCTATCTCCGTGACATATAAATAATTCCTTCTTAACTGTGCGAAAGCATCCATTTCACTCATGTTTAGTGGTCTTCTGATTACAAAATTTGCATTGCGATTGGCGCGCAAAATTTGTCTTCTTACCATTCAAAATGCGTTTTCTTATTGTTGTCACCAGGTGAATTCCAACAATACTGGCACGTTCATCTGTCGTTCCTTCATCTTCAGAAGTCTGACGAGCTTTGGTTCTCATTTCATTCACATTATTGTCAATAATGCCCTCTGCAATCTCACAATAGAACTCATTATGAGACATTGATTCACGATATAACAGACCTGTATTGTATCACTTGCAGGCATACATAAAAAATTTTGCAGGAATGTTGTGTTCACCCGCACTGATCGTTCAATAACCTCGAATTTCCTTTCCAAATTCAGGTCATCCTGACGACAGCGGTTTTGGCGGTCTACCCCAGCACAGGTACGGTAATACTTTTCGCAAACCGTAGGATTATCTATTTCCGAACTTAAAAGCTGTGGTAGTTTTTGCAATAGATCTCCATCGTTCGGCGTAAATTAGAGTTCCAGCAGTGAGTGTCCCATACGCACTGACGAAGTATCTTATCGATGGGTCAACCAAAATGACTGCTGCGATTTTCACCTTGCCATCTGTGGTAGTTGTCATTGCTGTGTGCTCACCTTGGTTGGCAATCTTCTGACCTGAAAGATGTTCCGTCGCAATTTATCGATTTGAATTCTAGACCAATCCGATATAACGTGAGCCCTTCTCCAACAAGGCCTCCGCTGCCTGAACGGAGGAAAATAAAAAATCCCGACAAAAAAATATACTTGATCCAGAACATGGCTCCACAAGCCCCATCACAGCTCTTTTTAGTTGTAAAAATACCGAATTAGAACCTTCAGTGTCTTCAGAAGACTTACAAATCTTGAGGTTAATAATTATACCACTTTCTTCACATGCAGCAATACGAAGCTGACAACCATTTCCGGGTTTCCTGTCAATTGCGACGTAGTGTGGAAGTCTTTTTTAGTAAACTTACTGCCAATTCAATACCATCGTGACATACATTCATCTACAAAAATTGAATCTGACGACTTCATATGGGGGTGCTGATGTTCATTGATAGCTTCAACAAAGTCGCTGACCAGACTCCAACGCCTCTTAGGACTAGATTATCCCTCCTCTGTAAGAGTTTTAGATTTTGAAAAAGAAATTTAACGGCGGAGAATTTGAAACCTTTTACGTGGCACGACATTTCCAAAATTTGGACTCCGTATGTACTTCGACGGAGAAGAGCTACCCACAAGGTCCTTCGGGCGCCAAACTCGGAACACGCCATGAGAACCAGAACCCCAAAAAATCCCAAAATTTCACCTGCTATACATGGAATCAAAGCATTACCTTCCAAAGTGAAGTTTGTAGAGAAGAAAATTGAGGAAATGAATTGCACTGGAAACATCCACATAAAATACTGATATGGTGTCATACTCTGGGGAGCAGTTCCTGCAAAAACGAGCTTATTCACTGATACATGCACTTTCCAACGTCTCTATGTGATAGGCCCATTCAAATTTAGCATTATCTCGTTTCGAGTCCACTCTCTGCCATATGCAACTGCTTTTGACCAACTAGATTCCTCGCTTACTGTCCTTGCACCTTCAAAATGAGCTTCTTCGATGCGATTTTGGCTTGTACTCGGCATTATGCTTGGGCTCCTACTCCTATCACATTCCGCGGGATTGTCGGTCTCCACTGACGAACTTCCTTGAATCTGGACTTTTGCTTCTGTTGTCCCAGGTGTAATTTAGTTGGACATCGAACAGGCTTAATCTTCCACAGGAGGAGCATTTATTTCTCTGACACTCGATAGGTGAATCGCCAACTGTTTAGGACCATCCAACATCTCCCACTTACTGACCATCATTCTCTGAAATCTTCCACCCTTGGTCACATTTTCGATTCCTACGACTGTTCCTGACACCATTTTTGTCTTCCAACGGGATCTATACAGCCTATTATACTTTACGTCAGATGTAAGTAAGCGCTAATTGGTGTTAACCCTAATTCCTGAGAGCAGACGTCCGTCGTTTGATATCACCATTTTGAAGGGGATTTGAGTCGGATAGCGGGAACGAAATATTTGTCTAAGCCAGTAAGAGTGCGAAAGCTCTGAATGGAAACTTTTCACTGGTAGAAAAGACCTAAGACCAAAATGTGAGGCTAAAAAAGGCGGTAAGAAAAGTTTCGAATTTAATATTTTCGTTGCTATAAAATTTCATCAATTGATGAAACTTGTCGAATAGACACTAGAGCTTGAGAGTTGTTTTGTGACAGCGGCAAAAATGGCACATTTATTGATATTTTATGCACTGTCTACCGTGGCCGCCTCAAATACGAAAAATTAATGAGCACATCCAGATTTAGTAACGTCTTCCAAAAAAATAACAGATGACCAGAATAACGGAAAACTTGACATCTGTAAGAATGTACTACTGCAGCTCTACATTTGAAAAAAGTCGGTCAGTTTTGTATACACCAATTCAATTCCGAAATGTGCCGCTCTTTTTCGGTACAGTGCAGCACATCAACCATTCAGCAATATCAAATCTTTTACTGACTTCCTTTCCCGTCATTCGCTCCTATTACGCCCATCTACACACTGCTCTGGCCCCTATTGGCTGAAGCCGCAGAAAATGCAGAGACTTAAGTCAGAAAATTTATAGCACGCAAAAAAGCTGGAGCATTCTGATAAAGAGACTGATAAGACTTCCTCTTTCTTTGACAACTACGATACCGGGGGTTCCAGCAGTATTAGAGAGATGAATAGCTTCTCCACCGCAGAGTTTTGTGCCATATGTAATCACTACTCCGATTTGATCACTAGCAACTATGTACAATGTGGGCCGTGGTAAACGTGCCCAATTTACCGGCGAAAATGTTTTTCATGACAATTACCACACTTAAGCATGGAGGTGTGGGATTTTCTTGGAAAAATGTTTGGGATCTCTGGTCCGAGATTTGAACCCACCGTCCCAAGTTTTATTTATCTGGTATCAGAAGCTTTAAGTGCATTGTAAACCTGGGTGAAGAACGGAAGATTGAGAAACTGACAGAGAAGGGGAAATTGTTCAAGAACTTCCCGTACGCTCGTTATGCCACCTATGTAACTTTTCAGCAACGCAATGGGCCTGATTGTTATATGCAAAATGGTAAGAAATATTTCAGTGGTAAACAAAAATTATATGGAGTAAACGTTGAAGTATCAGTGGTATTAATTAAATTAGCAATAGGACGCAGTACCGTATTCCCAGGGTCAGTTGCAGAAATATACATTATGCATCAAATGGTTGATTGGTGCGATACGGAATGCCAAAAAAGGGTCACAGAGATGGATTTGGAAGATGATGGTATTGGCTTTGTTGAATACAAAGGGACTTGGGCCATTGTTGCGGACAAGGGATATGAGATGGCAATGTATTTTTTGTGGGTTGTGAACCCGCAAAAAAAGCCTCACAGTGGTGGCCTTACTAAAGATCAATTTGCGTTGAACAAGACAGATGCATCCGGCAAGATTATTGTTGAATTTTTTTGGGCGTTTATGTGGACTGCCAACTGTGTTTTCTAGCAAGTAGAGATGGTAGGAAAAATCCACTGTGCGATGCTTATTCTGTCTGTAATTTGGCTTGACTTGATTGCATTTTTTTTGGAGTCCGCTTCATGCATCCGACCTGCTTCTGTTTACTACAGTGAAGAACAAATTGTATGCAATTAGAAAAGATTTAGTTGCGAAGCGGGCAAGAGCGCATGCGAAGTATCGAAATAAGCGTCGCAGAAGGATGGATGTAGAGTACAGATCAATTGCGCACGCGCATTACCCATCGGAATCTAAATATATAGAGTAGTGAAGTTTTTAGTCATTTCTGCCATTTTCAGATACATTCACCTGCTGCTTAGTAAATTTGATTTATTGATGAGAAATAGCCTTAAATACGTATGAAGGAGGCATTAATTTGCCCGTATGGCTTTTGAGTTATGTTTTGTCGCCGCACGATTGAGATTGACTAATTCCATACTTAGTGGACAAATGTGTTTGAGACTTACTGGTGATGACTAGCAATACTGAGTTTGTTTTGCAGGCCAAGAAATACACGTGTTTAATTTCTGAACTTTTAATTAACAAACTCGAACGTTCCCATCATTAACGCATTTTTCACAACCGCGGTGTTAGTTCACATTGAATGTGATACTTACTAGGAATAAACGTTAAAGGCTTCAAATAGCTGCGTGATTACCGTGTTCTGTAACTCTTGGGCCGTTATCATTTTACTGACGCCTGTTACTTTAATTATATTGGCGTAATGCCTGTACTTTGGAAATGAATTCCTTTCTATCTAGATCCAGCGAAGAAACAACTAAAAAAGAAACTTCATTTATTGATATCATTTGCCGGTAATTCAACAACGTCAGCAATTACTTTGGATGGATCCATTTTGGTAGTGGTACTGAAAGCAAAAAGCATCCGGGGCATGGGATTAGCCTAGGTGTTATTCCCTATTAGGGAACAAAATTGCTTCCATGAGTTAATGCTTTCAGATTGAAGTTTTTACGGACTCTTTAAGCTCCAATATGCCACTCTAGTTGATTAATTCAACTTTATACTACATAACTGTTAAAAATCCAGCTGTGATTCTTAACCTCGAGAAGGATATAAGCCCTCAGCATCAGTATCGGTCCTTATCTGACTCTTTGGACGGACTCTAATGCCCAATCGGCCACTTTTCAGCAAGAAAATCCTTGAATACATGTCTTAACTCACCGTACAATGTAATATCCCATATTGTGCAAATAATGTACAATTTTTTGTGTGCCTTATCATTCTGTAGGGGCAGCACTATAGAAATTTACGCACAAAGTGGTGAAAGCATCTTGGTACGATTGATGAGCCACCGATATCTATGCATGGAGATTGCAGCCGTCAAAGTCAGTGAAAACTGCGACCATCTCATTAAAAATAAGAAAGGAACCAAGAAATATCATAGGGTCTACATTATCCAAAACAATATGAATGATGTTTGCAACAGCACAAATACCAGAAAGTTTAAGAGATTTGTATGGAAAAGAAAGTATGAGAAATACCAAAAAGCTTCAAGAGAATATTGCACTTATTATGGTATTAGAGGCGTTGAGAACCAATTACAGAAAATTAGATCCTCTGCAGCCCAAGCGAGGAACGTGTTTCTCGCCCGAACCCAACTAAGCACAGAGAAAGTTACTGCATATCTTAGTATCCTGCTCCTTACCCGGAGAGAAGGGACCATAAACCCGCACATTAGGGCCGCTTGAAATATAATATTTCTTGAAATATATTTCTTAGAGAAATAATACGTTACGGAACTTATGGTTCATCCATTTCTGATTAAATGGACGTTGACAAAACTAAAAAAGCTATTGACATCGAGTAAAACATAGAACCATTTAAACGAAAGTAGAGGACTGCGATTATTCCAACGAATCTAACAATAACTTTTAGTAATGAAAGATACCGAAATCATTAGAGGAATTTATACATCAAAAAAATCTTGTTCAGGTTATAGAGAAGTTCAATTAACCACTACGACCATTATTTCAATTTCTTGTTATCAGAACTTGTTAAAATAGTGCATGCATAGACTATAGAGTACGTTTTCAACAGCGACAAGGTCGACTGAAAATGATAAGTAAGGCACACCTTCGGCAACTTATCTACGATGAAGGTAAATGATTTTCTCAAGCAATATGAGAATAACCAAAGAATCCTCTGAATTGAAAAGCCTTAAACCCCTAGTGGGAATAATTGGTTGCTCATATTGGGTAAAAGCCATCGAAAATGTAATTTTCACTTGAGCAAGAAGCATTCGGGTATTACCCATACTATTTCTAGTAGTAAAACGATTAATGTTTACTCCGCCAAGTAATTATGAGCTTGCAATTCAATTACGATACCACAAGAAACACATAAATTGGCCTGTTATTTATAAATGATAGTCTTGTGAGAGATTTTAATTTATTAATTGCTAACTTCTCCTTAATGTAGACTTTTTTGGTCTTGATAACGATTGATGCAAAAAATTGGTTTTTAAATATTGCCATAACATTTGGTAAACGGCAACGATTGACTTCCTTCATTAGAGCTATAAATAAAAAAAAGTTCAGCTAAGTTCAGAACAATATCTCGCAAAAGCAGCTGTAGGATATTATTTACAACAGCGCCCACTTTGTTCGGCGGACCCTCCGCAAATATTATATGGATGGGTGCTTTAACCATGTAAGGTACACTGTTCTATTGGACTACAGCTTGAGGTTATTAGCTATTAGCTTCCATATCTTCTTTCTTTTTTTCGCTGTTTTCCTAGGTGGAATGTCTAGGTGAATCAGCTTCACGTGCCGTATACCTTTCAGTAATCTTCTGTTTATGGATTCCACAACATCTAGCACTTGAGATTGTGCAAAACCACCCTGGTTATGGTTAGCACAGAGGAGCTCGTTAAACTTTTATAACACTCTCCTGAAGAGTGAATTCTCTACTTAAAACGTTCTCCCGTAGTAATGAAAAGAGGAGGAGAGCACGATACAAAAAAAACCAACAACATTTTCCATTGACTTTACGCGTCTTCATCCTTGGGAATCCTGGTAATAATTTTGGTATGGGATCCTGAGCGATGAATGTACCGGTAAATCGAAAGTTACATATATACAACCCATCCGTCGGTGGACAAGTGTTAAATGAAAATATTACTTCTCATTATTAGGCCTCTTGTTGAAAACTGGGATTTACATCAAAGAACCGACAACTACGCAATGCTAAAGTCTTTGCAGAGGTTTAAATTACACATAATGCTCTATGCAGTAGCTTTGAAATATTGCATTTATTCATAAAATTTTCGGTTATTTCTTAGTGGACCCGGTCAGCACAGAAGATATTAGACTACAGAAGAAATTAGACTACAGAACAGTAAATGAGATGTTACGAATAATTGCAATTGTGATTACCTCCCGGGATTTATGATTCGGTTTCCGCTCATTCATTCCACAAATAAGGGAAATTACAGTCGCCTCGCCGGTGGCGCCGGGGCGAAAGCGGGTGGATCTTCTGTTGGTACTCAAGCAACACCCAGTAAACCTACCTAGCTACCAGGAGTTTCATCGAACTCAAGGAAATCAACCAACCTCCTGGAGGTATTTGTGCCCTTCCTCCTTACATTGCCTTCACGAAGAGCCCCTGCAACGTGCGTGCTGCAGATTGGCTACTCATCACTCTCGCCCTGTCCCTTTACCCGCCACTACCGCCGCGCTTCACCACAGTTATGGGCCTAGTAGGTTCGTCTTCGCAAGTTCGCGGTCATCTTGACCCGCCGCGCTACTCTCCAGGATCTTCAGGAGTACTGTCGTCGAATTGCTCGCTGGACCGACGAGATCAAAGCTGCCACCTAGCTTGGTTCCGAAAAGGTTTAAAAGAAAATCCTTGCGAATCTGGGACGTCAGCTCTACGAATTTCTTCCCAGCTCCCAGCAGTAAATCATCAATAGGGATCAAGGTCACTGTAGGATTGACTACAAGCAATCTGATCAGATCACCGATGTCAAAGATATTGTTGATCTCATTGCTGCCAATCGTTCCATGGCCGTTGTCTCCCGCCTGATCAAATCGTTCAATAAGGTCACCGCTTACACTCGTGGTGTCAAGAATAAGGAAAAGCTTTCGAATTTCGCCTCTCGTTTCCATGGATTGGCTTTTGAGCATCTTATGAAATCGAACAGCACCGCTCCGTCGCAGGTTGTAGAGATCTTGGCAATCAACCTTCTCAAAAATGCAAGGCTTCCTGGGACTACCCTCACTAATGCTACTATGCAACTAATTTCTCGTATAGAAATTCGTGCCAAGAACGAAGCTCAGAATCAGACGAAAGTCATTAATCTCAAGGGTACGCAAGGTGTACAGAAGGTAATGGAATGTTTGAACAATATGAACGATCCGGTAAAACTCGGTCGCTGTTAAAACAAGAATAAAAAGTGCAGGCTTGGATTTATTCTTCTGAAGAATAAGGTCAAGGAGATGAGCAATTTATTTTCAGCTGCTCTCTAGGAACTTTCGCCTGAACTCTCCACCGATGCAGAGCTCAAGGATCCTGTGGAAGCAATCAAGAAATCCAAGCAGAAACCATAAACTCTGTATCTCCGCGATGCCGTGGACGTTTTGAGCAATCAATAAGTTGCCACTACCCCGTCGCCTGCGATGGATGAAATGCTCGTTGAGAGACCCGTCTCACGAAAAGTTCAGAATGCCCAAATCCCAGTGAAGAAGTCTTAACAGGATGATCACAAGTCAGCAGACAAGGAATCTGGGAATCGAAAGGTTAAAGAGCGCAAGCGTCACAACCGCAATCGTCCTTCCACTACGGACAAAAAGCCCGTTTCTGTTTCGACTGCGGTGATGACGGTCACCTTTGAGGCGATGATAGCTGTAAGCAGATGGGTTACCTCAAGAAAAAAGAGACGCCGTGATCTCGACGATTCTAAGAAGGATGATCCGGAGTAGCCGTCTCCGTTTTTCAGGAAGACTCCACCCAAAGCAAAAAAAGTAAGCATGGTTGCAGGGCGCGGAGCCCGTTCTATAATCGTTACAGGACGGGAGGCCCCTTACTAAATTTTGGATTGTGGCTGCCCTCGCAGTGTAGGTGGTTTAAAGTCTGCTGATGCTTCATGTTTGGACCTCGGAATTGACATCGTCCTCTGTCCCTTAGATTGCGATCCATTTTACTATGGATATGGTCGCAGCTGTAGTAAAGCTGAGATTGTAGTGAAGCTGAGATTACAGTTAGAATATTGGATCTTCCCATCTGTGGCTTCGATGGTACTGAGGTCAAGATTCAGTTTTACATGACAGAGGGGGATGGTCTGCTTCTAATCGGGAATAAAACTCTCCACCAATCAATTCAGAGTGGACTGGAGAACCTCTGAATAATACCGGCAGGCGTACGCAATCTCTCTCAGCATGAGAACATGTTCCCAACTTACTCTGATCCGGCCTCTCAAACAGACTCCGATGAGAGAAGAACCTACTTGTTGGCGGTATCCTCCAATGTTATGTCAATGAAGTGGTTC
This sequence comes from Kappaphycus alvarezii, assembly GCA_002205965.3. Classification (NCBI taxonomy): domain Eukaryota; phylum Rhodophyta; class Florideophyceae; order Gigartinales; family Solieriaceae; genus Kappaphycus; species Kappaphycus alvarezii. The sequence goes on from NADL03000481.1 coordinate 1,552,611, forward strand.
TTTTCAGCAATAGATCGCTCCTCTCGCGAGAAAGTGGAAACAATATTGTCAATGTGAGTAGCATGTCCGACGATAAGGTAGACAAAAGGTTCGCCCTTAAACTGCACGGCTATACACACCTATCGACGGAAGATTTGATCGGGATCTGCAAGCGCGATGGCGTCTTGACCTTGACTTACCTGGAAAATACTGCAATAATTATTGCTGAGCCTAAATTATGTCTACCAAAATTATTGAACGGCTCAAATTAAAATATGTGTCAGAGAAATGCACAAGCTGCAAGATGACATGCCGTCTTCAGGGAATGGGAAAGGTTTCAATTTCTTGAGTGCTTGTTCAGCTCAACGGACACGTTCGAATGGATTTTAGTTGGAGAGTGTACCGATAATCCACGTGATTGATGTATCTACGGGGTTTTCAGCAACCGTCACTCTGGATTCGAGGAGTATCAAAACCGCCACCCGGCCGTTCGAAGTTGCATGGTGCAATGTGCAAGATCCGCCTGATCGAGTGTCAAGTGATCCCGAGTTCGGGAATCAAGTTTTCGCAGACTCTCTCAAGTATCTGGGAATTAAAATCAGTCCCGCTACCGCTCGACGCCACAACAAGATCGGAGTTGTTGAGAGAAAAGAATATTTCATAAGGAAAACTGTTCAGGAACTGCTCACTGATGCTGAATACTTCGCAACTCAGAGGAAATCGCAGGCCTGTCAAGAAGAGGTTCTTTCGCGGGCAGCATTTCTCAGCAATGTACTTCTTGGGAACAAGAATATGAGCTCGTTCTAGATGGTCAGAGGTTACACTCCGGTACTTGTCGGACTGGCCCAGTTCCCTGTTGCTAAAGATAGGGTGACAGCTCATCAGGAACAAGTTGAAAAGAGAGCATTAATACCCATGAGTGACACTCCGGACCCTCATGTGCTGAAGAAGGATGTCTTGCCGCGGGACGCAGCTGTGTACTGTTTCAAGCGCGGAAATAAGTTCTGTAGATGGCATAAAGGGTTTGTGAGATCAAAGCCCCATACGGTGCTACTCTCATCGTCGCTTCAGTACCGAGGGGCGTCGATTCGAGCAGCACTTGAAGATTTTCGCAAGGCCCCGCAATCGAGTCTGCTTTAGGATTTAGACGGAATTGGTTTCTTATCACCCAGGTCTTGTCCACTTTTCGATCCCTATAAAAAACAATGATGTATCTCACCTCCGAGAGAACGAAACTGAAGTCGAAGATGTGAACCATTCACATAGAAGCGCACCGGTAAATTTTCCGACAGATTATCCCGTCAATCAACCTCAAACTCGTCCCGATCGTAAAAAAATGCAACTATCTGATTTTGCTGACGTAGCCGGGCTGTTCAAAGAAGAAAATGCGCTATTTACGAGACATCCCAGCTCCAGTGCCTTGGTGAACAAAAAGTGTAGGTTGCAGATGCCTTTGATGGATATCAACCCCTCAATTACGGAAACATCCCTGTCATTTGTTAGAATACAGGCGCAAGAATCTGGCGACTTAACACAGTCCTACGACCCTATGTATCCAAAGATATCAGTAATACGCCTGTGACGTCTCCTCCCAAAGAGTCCGCACAGCTGGAGTCTGACGAACAGAAAGTGCTCCAAGATATGAAACTTGTTGTTGGAGACGAACCAGTGTCAACGTTTCAATTACAGCTCGCTTCGCAATGGATTCTCGACAAATCAATCGCTATGGAGAAAAAAAACTACGACGGGGCATATGAAGAGGTTGATACATGGAGGCTCCCGAGTAATGCTAACATTATATCCTCTCATTAATTTTTCCAGGTCAATTATGATAGATACGATGATAAAATGAAGCTCAAGTGCCGTCTTGTAGCACACAGGAATCGAGGCGAGGCCAAAGAATATATTTCAAAAGACATTTCCGCTGGTCATTCGTCTATTCTTATCCATTGCCTCTCTTCTCCACTTTGCAATCGCACCCATCCACATCGAGCACGAATACTTACAAAGTGGTAACCTTGATCGCGATGTCTGCCTCCGACTACCTAATGGATGGGCATCCAACTTCCGTATTGTATGGAAGCTGATCGCGGTTCACTCTTCGAGGAACGTCTACAAGTTTTCCATGGATCCCCAAGATTTCTTACTTTTGTAGCACAATGGCACTTTAGTTGAAAATTGGTTTCTATAAACTATTTTAGCACTCGTTTTTCGAGCCCCAAATGGAAGGTGGCACGTGCCCCATTTTGTGTTAACATTTTACAGTGCACTGTACAGTAAGCGCCCCTATAAGGTATAGCACGGGACCTATAACTGACCCTGATATTTATATATGGCTAGCTGGCTAATATAGTGACAGGTGTCCTAGCTAGTGAGATCGGCTAACAAGCTAACTTCTGACTTAGTATTTATCTTTGGGACTTCGTGCCCACGCTAGTAGTAAACTTACGGAAGGTACCAACGGCTTTCCCAGTCTTTGGTTCTGGCTTTAGTTGTTGCTTCTGCAACTCGCGCCCCTTTTAGCAAAGGCTCCCGCGCTTGCAGCTATAGTAGCTACTATCCCCTTCGACCCCGCCCGACAGCTTGGCCTTCTAGCTTGTTTATTGTTTCAGGTTTGTACTTTCTTGGTGAGTATTGTCCCCATAGGGAGGACGTGTATCCCTTGTCTCCCTGTTGGGAGGACGAGTATCCCACTGTCCTGTTGAGCCGAGGACGATTATCGGTGGCTATTACCTTTTGTTTGTTTCTGCGCATAAGGCGCACCATTTTTTGTCTGCTGACGTACTTTCCTCCCTTTGCTTCCAGTAAGCCTCTACCACCCTGAGTTCTGATAACTCTCGAGCTACTACCCTTCTGAGGGATTAAAAAGAAAGCGGCGTTGAATACCGAGTAGTCGTTGCTTTACGCAATAGGGAGCGTTACCTTTCTAGGTCCAGTTCTGTGCATTGCACTACAACTTTTGTGTTGACTGTCGAATCTTGTGGGCTGTAGTCTACCTTGAAGACCCTGCACGAAGGTGCGGATTATCGCCTTTGTCCGACAGTCGCAAGGATTAGATATTCTTTTGAATGTGGGGAGATCTACAGTTGATACCTGGTCGCCTGCACTACGCTGACGCATTAACGAAGAGAAACCTGGACATGTTCCGACGCCTTAACGAGATGATGAAGTCGAGAATTATCGAACTCGCAATATTTGACAATGAGAAGCGGCGTGCGCACGAACGGTGATCATGAGGGCGAGCGCGAAGGACAAGATGAGGTAATGTATTTCAGTTTATCTGATTTTCTGCTTCCGATGACGCGCGTTCTGTGCATCTCAATTTTCGTCACTGAACTTTCCTAACTCTTGCAATGACTACCACCTTAGTATCCTGTACCAAAAATCCCTGTGATAAGGTCAATGATCCACGGTTCCCGGGACCAATAAAGTCGTAGAACGAATCTTGATTCTTGAAGCACCATGCGTAAATCCTATCCACAGCAGTGACCGCTGACTCCCCTTGCAGTCGTTGGACAAGCCTCTCGCTGACACCTACGTCCTCGATGTCTCACACAATGAGACTTCCGGGACACCTGTCGTTCAGGTCTTTCAACCTTACTCTGTTAACATTGATGGAGCGGAACTGCACTTTCCAAAAGTCCTTTGTATCGCCGCATGCGTATACGGAGGCACAGAAGCTGTTGGCCTTCCATCCATGTCGATTTCCTGATGCGTATACTATACGCTTGATCTGTCTGGTATTGTTTGACGTCAACTAACTTGTTCTAGCTAGTGGCGTTCATGTCGTCCAGAAACCTTAGTCTGACAAGGTCGGTGTTTTGAAATGCTTGACCAAAGAGGTCGCGCAACCAACATCTTATCGCAGAGGCTCATCGCAGTCGAACCTTGATGTCTCTTGCAAATCGTTCATTTAGAATCCTTTTGTGGTCCCTACTGTGCTCAACCTCGAATCCGCCGTCCATGTACCATACAGACAATAATTGACGCTTCAAAGCTTCAACATCAACGTTTATCCTCCAGATTCGTCGCTTATTTTGACCCCTAGTGCTGCCCATCGTTGGTACCAGGCCTTACGGCAACAAATTTTAGCTCCAAAACGATGGGACTTCTAAAAAGATTTGATATGGGGGATACACGGAAGCGGGTCGAAGATGTGTTTTATGTCGTATCGTGTCACCCTTGCTTGACGATACAGGTCAGAGGTCATAAATTATCGGTTTGTGGTCGCTTCCTTTCCGTGTTTGTCGGCATTTTAGCTTTCCTATTCGCCCTGGAGCCCGCCGGGTATTTTGTTGATTTTTGCCGGCGGGATTCTGGCGGAAATGGGGGGTATGTGATTATCTCCTGGGATTTATGATGCGGGTACCGCTCAGTAATTCCCCAAATCAAAGAAATTACAGTGGCATCGCCGGCAAACCCGGGGGACAACATGTGGATCTTCTGTTAGGTACTTTAGCAACACCTAGTGAACCTATCTAGCTGCAAGGAGGGTCGTCGAACTCAAGAAACTCAACCAACCTCCTTTGGGTCTTTGTGCCCTTCCTTCTTGCCTTGCCCTCACGAAAAACCCCTGTAGCGTGCGTGCTGCAGCGTGGGTACACGTAACTCTCGCTCTGTTACATTAACCGTTACTACCGCCGCGCTTCACCACAGCAATTGTACTGTAATAATGAAATCGCTGGAAGCAGTTTCTCTCTGCGCAATCTTCCTGGTACAACGATGAACCGAAAATCCTATTTCTCCCACCCCTCCGACTCTGTCTACGCTGTTAACACCACCCAACCTCCCACATCCCCGCCTCCTCCGCACTTGCCCCTTCGACCTGCGACTGGTATTTCCGGTGCCGCGATTCAAGCAGCTCGGATTGCACATGCAGCGGCGGGAGTACGAGAGACGATTGTCGGTGATCGATGTTCGGAATGGTGAGGGTGAGAGGAGGGGGAAGAAGTGGTGGAGGGGTGACCGGGAAAGTGGCCGGAAGTGGGGTATGTGGCGTTGAGGAAGGTTTGGAGTGTGGATTTTCTTGCGGTGTAGCAGAATGCGGTAAGAATTCAGCTGGGGTATTTTGATTTGATTTTGGGGTGTTTGATGTAGCGGGAGAGAGAGGTGACGGTGCGCGAGGTGATGGCCATTTTTGCGTGGTCTTCGTTGTTTGAGGCGTTTGTCGTGACGATTTTGAAGGCGATGGAGGAGGTATAGTATCCATATGTGGAGCAGTGGGGAGTGTTGAGGGGGGATTGTCAACCACAATGAGGTTTTCCTATGAAGGGGGAATTATTCGGGGGATTCGAGATGTTGTGACGTGGGGGGTGAAGGTTCGGTTTGGGGAGGGGGGATGGACAAATTAGGATCACATGTATTGTGATGAGCTCCACGTGTGCGTTGCATAGACGAGCAGGGAGGGCGTGGGGGAGGAGGGGGGCGGTAGATGGCGGTAAGTGTCAACTGGTTGTGAAAAAGGTGTGTGGGTTGGCGCGCCGCTTTGCCGTCAGTCTGTTGTAGTATTTTGAGTAATAGGAGCGACGCTTACCGTGCATGATTAAGGGCTTGTATGGTGTGGAAGATATGGGGGGCGGGGGGTTGAGAGGCGTAAGGTGAGGGCAATTTGGAGGTTTGGGCGGAAGGATGAGAGTATAGTCATCTTGCTGATGGTGGCGGAGGAAAGTAAAAGGGAAAAGTAGTCAATTGGAAGGAATTTGAAGCGGTTGGACGGGGGTAGCCGAGCCGTTTTGGAGGTACAGGTATCAAGCGGAGAGAGGCGGCGTGGTGGCAGAGTTTGGGGAACGGAATCGCTAAGTGGAATGCAACGGGGCGACGTTGGATGCCTAGCATATCTCTAGCACACATATATTTCATTCCCGTACGGGTGAATGGGGCAAATCGGGCTGCAGGAAGTATTTCGAGACGGGCGGCGTGGCCTTTTCATGATCGAAGCTAGATATGTGTAATTGCGCAAGCGTTATAAGTCGTTTACAGAATATCTGTATGTTTCGTGCTACTCAAGGTACGGACCTCTGCTGACGGCCAGCTTCACCAGTCGCAGTTGACGGGCTCCAAGTTGATGTAACTTTCGTGCTGGCTTTTACTTAGTGAAGGGGCGCTGTATGAGTTCTCAAGCCATGTCGTTGCCGATGAGACAGGTTTGAACGGCTTTTAATTGTAAGCAAGAGCTGTAATAAAATGGAACCAAAGCAAATTCGCCGTTTTCTTACGGACTGGCTGGCTTTCGGGGGGGGGGAATTCGTTAGCACGAAAGTCGTAGACCGTCGACCTCCCGCCCCTATCACGGTAGGCTGTCTGCGTCTGCACTCTACTACTGTGGATGTCCTCGCCGACGAAATACAATCTTTTCCGCACACAAGCCAAATGTTCACTATCTTCCATCCGGAGGCCATGGAACTGAACATTCAAATTTGTCAATGCCACGCAAAGCCTAAACAAAGCATCTAACGCGCCCGTTTTCACTTCCACTTTCCACTCACCACTCCTGAGAGGAGACAAAATCGTCGGAAAAAGCTATCTACAATTACTATCTCTGAGCTGATCTTGCATTTAGTAGCCTCCTTCCGCGTCAAAATACTATTTTCGGCTTTTCCTACAAGATGATAGCTTGCACAACTTCGGCAGATCCCTGGTAACCTTTTTCCACCAGGAAGAACCACTGACCTGGATACTCCGCGGACAAAATACCAGAGTCTAGAATCTGGCGCTCCCCTTCTTTTTTGCGAAGTGCCCAATTATGAAATCTAATGTTTCGCTGAAATATTTCCAAGTCTGAAACGGAACCCCGATATAGACTCCTGCAGTTGATAGCAATGTAATTTGGCAACAAAACTACCTCTACTTTAAATCCGTAAAGCTTGTGTTTGCCACTGTAGTATTTTTTGCCCTCTTGAATATTGCCGCTTGGACGATTCGCTAGCTGGAATGTCACATCAGTGGCATCGCGAGCAGTAGGCTAGTTTCGAAACCTCGCCAAATCATTCAATAGGTCTGCGTAAGTCATCTTTGTTGCGAATTAACTTACGTATTTGGTATAAACACACGTACTAATAATATCGATAAATTTCGTAAGTAGGCGCTCGGACGTTGGAGCTTTCATTCCAAAAACTCGAGAAAGTATGTTCCTTTTTCCACCATTTCTGAGTACTACCATTGTCATAGAGAACACATCTTTCACACCGTATAAGGAGTTACTGACGGCCCAAACGTTGTAGAAGGAATCGACGGTTTCTGAGAGCATATTCCAAATTGATTGGAACTCGGCTGCATCGAATTTTGTCTTTTGTTGAACCGATTTTCCCGCATTGAACTCATAAAATGTATCAAACACTGGGCAATTTGAACCGTTCTCGTCGTCACTGCCTTTTGCGGTTTGATGTTTCATATCTTGCCAGGTCTTTCTCACGATCAGTAGCGACCGTTGCCAATAGCCGTAGGGAGTTTGTTGCAGCAGATCGAGAGGGCATTGGAATGATAGCTTGTTGCGAGTCGGCAGTCGGTAGTTGTTGACTGGCCATCTTGGACTTCTTGAAGGCGTACTGATTGATACCCTGTGTACATAGTTGATCCTGTGACGAGTTGAAGAACAGTTTATTTGCGAATATGCAGTAATTATGCAATGAATGGGTATCAGAATAAGTGCGGGCAATTCAAGAAAGGCTTCAGATTTTGTGTATATTGACATTTTGTTACTTTTGTGCCCAATATTTTAAATAAAAATACATGGTTCAGTATTATCCAGGTTATATCCACTGTATGGGGCTATCAATTAAAATAACTTGTCAGTACTGTATTAGCTACATATTTACAGTAAAACAATGGCTCTTTCCGCATCTTCTCATTATTTGATTGAGAGGTATAATAATTATGTAATTTTATATCAATATCAGGAGCTAATGAACTATGGCTTTCAGAAATCACCGTTAATGGGCCATAATGAATGCTTAAGATTTATCCAAGGAATATTGAGCTCTTTATTTTGAAACATTGCTGCGGTGCTTTGACTAGTTCACTCGCAAAATCGATTCTACCGCCAAAATAATTTTCGACAACCCTGATGTTAAGTTTTCGCGCAAATTAGTGCAAACATGGGAGCCTGTTGGGGCGATGATTCGCGCCCAGTGCATACTGTGAAAATTCTCTAAAGAGCTTCAACAATATTCTTTCTAGTGCTGATGTTGAGCGTCATTGTAAAGGTGTGGTAACTTCTCAATTTTTCAATTTACTTCTAAATTGACTATCCAGCCATCATACTCCTGTGATTCTATAGATAAGAACACGATCACGCTTAGATCGAATAGGGAAAGGCAATTCTCGTCAATAATGCGCTTTTAGGTACACTAAGTTGAAGAAAGGGACTTAGAAGCAGACAAAAAGCCTGGAGATCGTGAGGAACTTTTTCATAAAACACTTTCGTTCAAGCGTTTGTCCTTAGTGTGTACCTGGAAAGAAATTTTTACGAAAAGATCGCTAATACAGATACCAATATTATTCCTATCTCCTTTTATCTCCAACTTTAAGATATCAGTGGTTGAATGCGGTAATGTTTTTCAACTTTAAATTTTTCTTGCCATTAAAGATGAGAAATATAGGAAAGCACCATTTATGGTTAATTTTGGGGGCTCAGAGGCGAGTGAACAAATAAAATTCTGAATTTGGGGGTTTCAGAGATTTTTTATTGGAGCAGCAATCTCTTTAAAAGATGCAGTTTATTCTTTAGCAAATATAAAAATACTATTTGCCGCTAAGTGTACGAAATGAAAACCCTTCGGGGATATTTTTTTGCCACATAGTACCCTGGCGACTTCCTCTGATAACACGCATATCTATGTAGGACTCATCTCTGTGAGCGTTTCGTAAATTATACTTGTTCTCATGTGAAAAACTCTTTCCTGATGTATTTGTGCACTATAATTGCATAATATTTAAATGATGAACCCTTAAAAGGATTTGAAATTTACATAAAACGGACTTTTCAGGTGTCTGCGCTCAGTCATATTGATATTGATGTTCTGTCAGCACCCTCGTCATAGTAGAGATCAATTTGTAAATTCAACAGATTTTCTTAACGAACCTTGAGTGAATGGCACACAATTTTATATTAAATCAGTTCAGAAGCGCAGAAGTACAGATTAAAATTAAAGCAAAACATCTGAAAAGTACTCTTTTTCTGGAAATATCGTACATTTCATCGGTTATACTATGCAATGATGCTGTTACTTTTCATATGAATTTACTGGAGGCTACTAAAAATGTAGAGGTACCACGGTTAAGTTGCATTAAAGTAAGTCAGAGGTCGGTAAATTCTGGTTCCATCCTGAGCATCAGTGGGACTAGCAGTACAACTTGGCTGCGTGGGTGTATTGGATGGCGTACGGCACAATGAAGGACAGCACAACACTCAAGCCATTCAACACCATTAATCAGGAGATAATGTGTGTTAGAAGCTTCTGAATGCACAGTGCATCTCAACGCGAGCCAGAGTATGGTACATAGATATAGTTATAGAAATTGTAAGACACAGCAGAACCATTTTATGCATTGCTTTGCCGCGAAATTTTAAGGAGAGAAAGGGTATGTTCCGCTTTGCGGAAAGAGAATATAAAGGAAACTGCAAGCATTACATGATACCAAATAAAAGGTTGTGTACCATGAGCGAATACAAAACTAAGAATTTCTTTTGAAACCAAATCAGCTTCTGATATTTCGTGCTTCATATTCATTTATATGCACTTCTTAATGCGTCAAGAAACTGAAAAAGAGAAGTGGCTTCAAATTATATGTCATCTGGAGGGCTTGGAGGTCATACTCTACTTCGAGTCCTTTCTTTGTGGTGGCTTGTAAACGGAAGAAGCCGATTTCTGCGGGATTACAATGGAAAAGCTCATCTACTAGTTTTCGGAGAAGCCGACATCGTAAGAAGAAAATCAAATAGCAGTCGCGGTGAGGTTGAAACAGCAGTGTATCAGTAGCACCTTAGTTCAGATGGATACTTTATACAAGAAACTTGGCTTCAGAGACACAGCCTTGTTCTAAATACTCAAGACAGTGACAAATCTTAAGAATACTGCTCAGTTTGTCATCTTTCGTTTTCTTAAGGCCTATAAGTGGCTGTAAAAGGCTATATGAGATCTTGCAATCGCAAATAAGGCTTTATTTTACGATCAAGGAAATTTTAATGCAACTGTGATTTTTTAAAGTGGGCTACAAGAAGGAAGAACATTTGAACTGGAAGCTATGACCAGCTAGAAGATAAGTTGTACCATTTTTCCGTTCAGTATCTATTATGGAAATAAATTCAATACAGTATGAACTGTGGAAGCTTTTGTATACAAATGCAATTGCAGCCTTTGTGACCAGAAGGGGTATTTAGTGAAATAATGCAATCGTAATTCGCATCGGAACACCTATTTTATCGCTTATGGTAGCATTTTTTGGCCACGAATTGGCCAAAAATGTAGCAACCGGGTGATCATTGATTTAATCTTACTGGAAAAAGGTCAGGTACTAAATAAGATCTAACAATGGAAGAAAAAGAATGGGTCAGCTAAGGAAAAGGCCAAAAGAAAATATTTGTCATAAAAAGGAGAGAAATTTACATGGATATCGTTGAATAAATAAGGACGGATACATTTTTTTCATCTGCTTATGGTCTCGCTGATACATGTTAAGAATTTAAACACAAACGGGAAGAAGAAAAACGAGTGTGGTGGCTTCCGAGAGCACATAGGAAAATGTAAGGTGATTTTTGAGCTGTTATCTGCCTACTCAAGCTTTACGTTTGGACGGCTGCTTCGTGGCGATTAAGATAAGGCAAGGAAGCATCTCATGAAGATTATCACGAAGGGAGTTCCAGTGACGCAGGACTCGATGTCGCAACCCCAAGAGGCCCTTACGTGTCAGAGGTAGTGTCTGTGAAGATAAATGTAACGGGTACGCGAGTCTTGTTAGATACTAGAGATGTCCTGAACCTGGTGTCATGGTTATTTTGCCAGAATTGGGAACTCGCTCCGACAGTCACAGATAATTAGGTCACTGTCGCCCGAGATAGGGTTTCACAGGACAATATTTACTTGGAAAGGGTCCAGGTTTCTTGTGGATCGCTGCTTGTGCTTATATACTTCGATGGTGCATAATGTGCTATTCGACGAAATCATTGGCATTTAAACTCTGAAATCCTTGTAGAGGGCTACGGATTATGATTACCAGTAGATCATTCTTACTTTTGGAAAGAAAGGACTTCTTATAACGTTACCCAGTGAGCTGCCAAAGCGAAAATTTCAAGTCTTCGAAGGAGTCTTAAAATGAAAAAATCGAGTCTTGTTTTTTATGATATTCATGCGTAAGTGCTATAGGATCGAAAAATGTGCACTACGCAGTTCTGGAGATATTAAGCAGGGAGTCGTGCAAAGCTTACTTGAAGAAGGCAGTTGGATGGGGCGATGTTTTTCGGGGGAGGATGAGAAAGAAGATGTCTCTGCAATCCTCAAATTAAAGGCGATAAATAAGGAGAAGATGGATCAAAATTAGCTATTGAAGGGGCTCGAGAGTATGGAAGTCCTAAGTTGAGCTATTTCCGAACTGGAAGTGGCAAACTTGCCTCTTTTAAATAGTTGGCGCTAATTGACCAGTTGCCGGTACTGTTTAAAGTAGGTAATAAGCTGCCATGAGAAGAGGTGAAAGAAATTTTAAAAGGTGGATTTATAACATCATCAAGCTCTGATAGGCCCTTTTAAATGTCTGAAGTCACGATGAAGGAAGAAAGGCCCACTTTTTGCGTTGAATGCTTCCAACTGAACAGAAAGATGAAGACGGATAGCTTTCCATTGTTTTAATGGTACTTTACATAAAATTTACGGAATTTTATATACAGTGCTGCGTGGAAACCCGGTAATTGAGCTACGATACTATAATATCAAAAAAAGAATAATGAAAACTAGTTATTGACTAATAAGTGTGGCCTACTCATTACATTACTCTGAAATTCAAATAAAGCTCAGGATAATAATTCAAACCAGAAGAGGATTCCTACTTTGGATTTATACCAATTAAAAAAGCTATATAAGTACTAAGTTACTAAAGAATAAGTCATAAACATATAAGTGCGACAGAAACCTATATAATTTGTCATGAAAATTCACTTAATGAAAGCTCAGAATGTAAGCCTGATAGGCGAGCCTGGAAAAGCTATAGACGTTAATGAAGTTTAATTTATTGAAAATAACTTTTTACGACATTTGAATTTATTTTAAATTTCAAAAAGTTTTATTGTAATCAGTACATGCCGTAGTCCACCTTTGGCTTCTCGATTGTCTACCACTTACACTCTCGTAACGATAAGAATAAACTTGCTATTATAAAATTTCAAACTAATATTTTCTAACGGAAAACGCAAAAATAAAGAAAACAAGAAAATATAGACTAAAGTAGTGGTGAGAACAAAATAGCCATCCTGTAGACTGTATATGGTACATGGATAAAGTTAATTAAGCCAATTTGCGGTATAGGTCCTACTAATTTCTACAGAACTACTGTTCGCATTTTCTTGATGAGGATATATTAAACTAAGTAGTTGTGGGCCAAGAATGTGCCCATAAAAGAAAAAACGCATAGGAAAATATTTATTTATAAAACGAGGAATTGATGAACTATCCATTGATTGAAAATCTCTCGATTTCTTCCAAACTTTGTGGTACGTACGGAAACAGAAAATTCATTAAACTAAATAAGTAATTACAAAAGTATCTCCTAAATAACTTTTAATATCAACTATTCCCCAGCTCTTCATAATAACCGAACAATTTAAATGTAAAGTGAAGTATGGAGGTGAGGAAAGATCGGACTTGTCAGAGGAATTCGCTGTAATACTACCATGTTGCAATTTCGGAAAAGGTTATGATTTTGTTAGCCCGACTCCGCAGAGGGAATCCATGTTTCCCGTACCTCATATATTGCTTGAAACAAGAAAAGATGATATAGGGTTCTGAAGTCTCAAAAAGAGAATAATGAAAACTGAATTCAATGATTGAATGTCGAAAAAGTTCAGTATCCTGATATTCAAGTCCAGCTTAGGATAATAATGCGAGCCAGGAGAGTTCACGCTATATCAATTTCTACTGTATAATTTTCAATTTGACATAGAACTCATTTGAGATCAAGCTTCTTAAGAAGAATTATATTACGATGTCATACTATTCATGCACATGCAATTTTAGATAATTTCTTAGAATCTTCATGTATGATACCGTTTGCTTTTTGACATATTTATGATTTTCTCTTGCTTTATGGAAAAAGATCGTTTTCTGCGATACTTCGTCGAGGCATTGAAAACATATAATTTTACGGTATGTAACTGAAATCAAGTTATTTTACCAGTTTAACATATTACTGAATATTGTTATTCAATTCATGTGTACTATACAGTACAAGCTTATTACGACGAGAGTCAAATTCCAGGATTCTGTCGAATTATGGTTCATAGATTTATTAAGATATAGTATGAAAAATCTCAAAGATCATACCCGGCTTTAGGGCGTAGTTGAAGAATCTTGATAATTTTCTCCACTTACAACCTGTTAGCTGATCCCCACAAATATAAATATTAAGTAGACTTTATGAGTGGTCAGGGATTGAATAATAGGCCCTAGCCGGAGTAAGTAGGATAAGTATAAATTAACGTTATATTTTCACTCACCAAATACTCAAATATTTAGATCCAGATAAAAAGTTGCTTCTTAAAATATTTGTCACTCGAATCAAAGCGAAGTAGTAGACATAAATCTTCTTATGAATAAAGATGAATTATTGAAATGATTGCTGCAAATTCCTAGACTAAACATACATACAGGCAATAGTCCAGCAAATACAAAGATTTGAAGAACCGACGGATAATTTAGGAGGAGTAAAGTGATCCATAATCTCTCAGGCATTAAATAGAGTGCCTTAACTCAAAATTTAGAATCTAATATTTAAGATGCCAAGGAGCACGAAATGAGAGGACTTTCGCAAACAATATTCCAATGGGTAGAATACTGATATGGAAACAACCAAAAGTTGACTTCTGGAATCTGATCGTCTTCCAGGGTTGAAGAAGAGGTTTCTTCATGTATGCAAAATCAATTGTATTTCGAGAAACTACATGACAAGATTCAAACAGAGGGGAGGTAAAATTTGACGCCGCGGAAATATATCCGTTTCCATTCAATCTATCAATGAATCTAAACGATAAAAAAAATCAAATAGAATGAAGAATCAAAAGAAGTAAGAATATAACAGCTCTTTTAAAAATGAGTCTAACAAAGTATAGATGCGAGGTGAATGAACCAAATACTCAAACATTATACTAGAAACGATGTTTTCAATATTAATAAATAATTCAAGAGTTATGCGTGATATCGCCATACCAAAAAAGAAGATAGAAAAACGTACCATCGATCATGTTATGCAAAGGAAAATAATAAATTAACATAGTAAGCATATTTCATGTCGTAGATTTCTCACCAGAATCGGTTTCGAAGAAAGTTTTACATGTCTAGTTATGGCAATAAAGAATCGAATCTAGTGGAAAAGCACCATAGTTTTAGCCAAAAATCGTAAAAGTACTTTTTACAACTGAAGAAATGTGCTCCAAATACTTTCAGGCACGTTTTGAAACTGCAGCAATCAATAAACAACGAAAATAATTGATAGATTGTGGCCTATTAATGTTTAAATTTTGGACATCCTAAGCCAATTAAGGAAGGCAAGATACCGAATAGAATCGCAAAGTTTTACGAGATAGAGATGAGTTGTTGTTTCGGAACCAGATTAATACAGATGGGAGGTATGAAGACTCTAATTTTCCCTTGGAAGAAATATTACGAAAGATTACAGTAGTTCTTAAATTGATGTTGAAAAAGGAGAAATGAATCAAATATTACAGAACCTGAATTTTTTCATGACAAATGAGAATGTGAGAATGAAGGGGGACTATAAGCACCAATGCTCCATGAGGAGTATTTTTTAATCGAAGAAAAGATTAAATTGATTTCATTAAGCAGCATAGAGGAAGACCTATTTAGGATAAGAAGCCAAACTCAGAATTATAGCATTACAGGAACTTTTCAAAATTTCATTTCTCATCAGAATTGAACAAACAGTTATACAAAGCTCTTTAACGTGGGCTCGTAACACGGAATATTACAACTTTTCTTTCTTTATATTTATCAAGGATTAAGGGATGATCATCTGCATAGGCAATCATTCGACTATCCTAAAATATGGTTCTATTGTGTAATTGCTCGAGCCAAACTGGAAAAACGTTCTTTTATTTTACGCTTAAGAGATTAGTATAACGAAGTAAGAATAGAAGGTGACATTGAAACGTTTTACCCTTAGCATTTGAAATTAACTCATTACTTTCGTTAGGGAATTAATAAATACTATTGTCCAAAAGCCAAATATTTTATTTTTTGAGAGTTTATATGATATAGTTTATTCAAACTAAAAACATTGGGAAACTATTAAATGTCACCTTAATCGTACTAAATATATTATAAGAAGACAGGATTTATCAAAAAGATAATTTCAAATTGTGAAAATTGAAATATTTGGATAATAATCTAGGACATTATGTTCATTTAGCGTTGAAAACTGCCTATAGTTGAACTCGAAAAAATGCATACACCCAGAGACTGGGAGACACGAATGAACGATAATGAGACAAGACAAATTATTTTTATCTATAATGGTTGTTATGGAGGGAATCCCACGGACTTTTTTACTAGAGGAACGTCTTTTCAGATTTTACCAAGCATCAAAAACGATTCTCATGGGTAAAGGTAGAACAAATATTTTAGGGCTTTAAAAATGCTTTACCAAAAGCCCCGCGCTGATACCGATTTCTCAACCTATTTGACTCATGACATTTATCACACTGTCTCTTGGCCTGTTTTACGAAAAAGGATATCTTACTTTGTGTATTTTCCGCTCAAAATAGAAGAGGTATTAACGGCGTGGAGATGACTACAGCACTGACATAAGAGAAGTGTTGGCAGCTATCCAGACTATTCGAAAACTAAATACGTTATTTCTATGCTTCCAAACTCAATAAAGTCACATGTAATCCTTCAGTAAGGTATATGGACATGAAATTATAACTTTTCAGACGCTAAGAATTGTTGCTGGAACTACATAAAAAATTGATAACGAAACTATTAAATGAGGGATAATCTGAAATATTTTATATTGGAATATATTGTTTCTTAAGACCAAAAGCGAAACTTCTGCAAAAATATTTTGAAAATAGTTTTTATCATTATTTAGAAAGATATTATTCCTCAAGTTCGATTATTGAAAGTTAAAACCATCTGATGCAAAACATTCAAGTAGAATTTGAGCAGCATTGTCGCCTTTGGGCAATTCAGGACATTGATTACTATACTATGACCAATTATGCTCAGCCCGAACCTTGCTTGGATTTCTGCTAAATTTCTAAAGTTGAAAATAAACATTAATTCAATCTCTGCTCTTATAAATTTAGCTTGCCAAGAATAATTCTGATGGAAATGAATACGTTTCCCGAGAGAAAGCTCTACTCCGCATTGAGTTTGCCGGATTCTGTGATTGTAAAATATGTATGCAGTAAGAATAGAGTAAACTTGATTGTATTGGTGGCTTTAATTGGTTCTCAGACATACATGTTTAATGAATTGATTACTCTCTATTGACAGGAGATGATTCAAGGAGATTTTTCTTCCCGATTAGTTTTACATTCATTTTTCTTCGTTTGAAAGCGCGGACAAAGTTTCTAGAGATGAAAAGATGGATGAAGCTTCAGAGAAATGATGTTAAGTCGCCAATTGTAAGCATATTTGGTGTAACTCATCTGATGTTGATTAGAAAATGTCTCAGTTAACCATATTTTGCAAGTATAAGCCATTTTAGGAAAAAGAATAGGTTTTATTCACGGAAACGTATTTTAACGGCTCTAAATAATAATATCACATACAATCAGGACGTTTTAAAGACTTATGTACGGGGAAAACTTATAAGCCAGCTGCAAGCTTTCCCATAAGAAAATATATTCAAATTTCGATAGGGCTTAATGCAAGGTGTAAGCAAGAAAAATGGAGATTGGTCCACAGCTTATGGAAAAATTTGATTAAATTTCTTTGTTACCTCAAAATATACGTCTCAACGAGAAATAGATGGAATGGGTTCTTTAGGCGCAAATTGCTTTATTCACGTTTTAAGGTCTACTATTTTACAGAGAAAAGATTAGTTATATGACTTCGGGAAAGATTGATTGAATGCTACTCAGAGATAGATTTTCCGCGCAACGCACTTTTATCGGTGTGGATACAGCCGAACAAATCTCCCATGCACTAAAATAATCTAAACTTTCCCAGTAAAATCGATTATAAAATTCTCTCCAATCCGTACAAATTGTACGAGAAAGAATAATATAACTCTATGATAATAAATGACGAGAAGGATACTTTATCTGAGCCACTATAGAGAGAAAATCTGCTTCCAAAATTACTTTTTGCATCGTAAGAAAAAAATCATGACAAGCCACACTGTCTGAAATTCAGATCGATCGTAATTTTATCACCTCGGAATATGCAAGAGCGTCCTTCATTTATTTTCAAAATCATCGCGGATTGCTTAGGAAATTGCTTGAGATAGGTATAGTAGTTTATAAGTTCTTTTCGGCAGAAACGTGGAAAATTATACTCATTATAATTAATATATCTACCTCATGCAATACTCACGTTCTTCTACTTTACGCTCCAAATAAGCTTACTGGGTTATTCTAATCATTTTGAACAATATTTATTATACTTCAAAGCTTCCAGAGCAAGTAAGTGATTCCTTAATTCGGTGGGAAGAAATGAAGCACCTGAATTAAATTATATAAACTAAATTGTACTCAACACTTCTTTTATTTCCATCTGCGTCAAAAAAATCTGCCTTCAAATAGCCTGCACAGAATTCAAAGTACAAAAATTCCTCTTCTACTTTTCTCAATTTTCATCCTTCTCTGCATCACGTTTCGCTCAGCTAAGCTCTTAGCAGACCTCTTCCATGAGTCCCAAGGATTTTTCCAATTACAAGACACCTTTTCAACAGTACTACTAACTACTCGCTGAGACATATCCTTCTCAATGAACCTATACTCAAATCGCTTCTAGCGATCTTGAAAGGCTTTCAAGTTATCATATGTGATAGCTTCTCCGTTACGCTCACGTTACTTAACGAAATTTAAAAGCGTTCTCGAGTCCTCCCAGTTGGTTTAGTATGAGTGTTACACTCCGCAGCTTTGTGCAGATGAACTTAGCCATCATCCCGTGAGAACCTATATCCCCAACTTAGACTTACTTAGGATGTCAGCGGTAGCAGAAACGGCAGCTTCAGTTCAACTACAGTGGATATTGTACTTTGTACTTACGGCAACGGAGACGTATCAGTTGTGACTGTCCAAAGAAGGCAGTTCATGAAGCTCCAATGAAACAAAAATGGCGGAAGGCGATCTTGTGTGCTGCTAACGCAACTTCAATTAGTGAGTTTATTTCACCACTGTATACCATGCGCATGGTTTAAACTTCTGTAAATAATGTTGAAAGTGGAAACATTCTGCATAATTATGAGCGCAGAATATCCTTATTTTGCTACTGTATGATTCCAAGTTTCTCACGTACTTTATAAAAGTATGGTCGAGCATTTTCGATGAACATTTTTTAGTTCAGAAATATTTAGTCGCAATGTGTTCAGATTAAAATCGATTTTCACATCCTTCAGGGCATACAGATTAATTTTCAATTCAAAACAGTACAAAAGGTACAAGACTGAGAAAATACTTTATGACGATGAAAATAATCCCACATGAAATGAAAAGGTCGTCAATATTGAGAACTTATCTCAAAAAGAAGATAAATTCTATGGAAATAAAAATTTTATGTCAATGTTCGGAACCATTATTTTCTAAAATAATCATGAAATGAGGCTGTAAATCGCAAAGAATTAAAATTTATAGAAAGACCATCAGTTTACATAAAATTGAACTCAAACAATTGAGCTCATCAAAATAGGAAATCTTTATTTTAATCTTTGTTATGAAAAGAGAAATAGTCTACCGAAACAGTAAAAATACAACATAATTGACAATAAAGATATCAGTATAATCTTACATGAAGGATATTGCACAAAAATGTTTATTTCTATATGTACTTGCCTGCAATGTGATGAAATAGCAGTAAATAATAAGAAAAAATCACTTAAGAATTCATCCATGCTAGATTCGGTTTCGTCTCACCCATTTACAAAGATAAACACACTATGTAGAAAAAATAAAATTGCTTTAAAATCTTACGCTGTCTCAAATCGCTGCCTTAAAGGACCACTGCGATTAAATTATGAATTACCTTAAAGGAAAGGCATGCAGCAATAAATATATAATGTGGTAAGTTATCATTATTATCTGCTTTTATGTCGTAATATTAATATTGTGGTCAATGATTTGTTTGAGTCCATGAACAGTCAACTTTCTGCGCGTATATTATTCCCAATAGATAAGATACCTATTGAGACGAAATTTTAAAATCATCATATATGTTTTCTTTGTAATTACAACTGCAGCACATATTTAATTAAAAAGAATGGTAAATTGACGAATACTTTACTGGCTATTGTCGATATACAGAATAGTAATAACTTGTAAATTGTATTTTGCAGAACATCCTTTTAAATGATTTCCTGCCGTACCAAGTCAAAAAAGCAAGACGTAACACTAATTGCTGAGTTAACTCTCAATATTTTCCACTTCGTAATTGGAAATCTGCTATTTTCTTCGAAATATAGAGAGCAGTGGCATGGTTTGGACCTTCAATTCTCCATGAATAACGGAAATTTGACATGATCTACGAAAAACGTGATTCTAACCACAATAAATATACTTTGAATAAAGCACAAAATAGAATATCGAGTTTTTGGATATTGCAGTAGTGCATTGTTATGGAAAGATGTTTTTACTTTTTATTCTTATTTTTAACGTAGATCTTGAGGGGAAACTATCTCCTCACAATTTTGTAATATAAAAATTAAAGGGAGAAAAAATGGATTTCATTACTGGTTTTAGAACTCACCTTGTCATTGACGGACCAAGGCAGCCGAAGGAAATAAAAGCAATCTCATATTGATTTCAATCATTAGTTTTCGGCACTTTTGCGACAATTTAACCTTAAAACGGAACGTTTATGATATTGTTATACGTTTTTTCTCAAAACAAGCCCCAATTTTTAAGGGCAATATATCAATTAATTTGAAATTCATGATGCGGGACAAAAATCTTTAGAAAAAGCTATTTCGTCAAAAATATACAATAGAAAACCTAATTGAAAGCAATAGATAGTAATTAATCAGAGTTTGAAATACTTAAATGGTAGTTTTTTGTATTCAACGCGCATTTATAGTTCACTAGCTGTGTGTAGGATGACTTGGACTAGATTTTCGTTTTAGGAGGAAGATCTGCAAAATAAAGTCTCTACAAAAAAGATAAGGCGAATTGATTCATTAGGAATAAGAAAATATTTAGAAGGGATTAGAGTAGTTACATTAAGCTGAATTATTGTTTATTTCTTATGACTACACGGCGCAGTAAAATTTTGAGCTCGTTTAGTAGCTTTTTAAATGCCAATAACTCCTGGATGTACAGAATCCTAGTTGTCTTGGTGATTTCTGAAAAGGAAATACTTTGAACACCATAATTATTGTGTCTTGCTACGAAAATTACCGAGTATATAAAATTGTTACTCTCTTGGCATTATCCAAGTCTGAAATAAAGTACTGGAACATATAGATAAAATTTATGTTCAATACTGTTCATACGATGCAAAATATGATAACACGAAACAATTTTGAAAATTTTCTTTTCAATTAATACCTCAAAAATAAATATTCTGCAACGGGTCTAGTTTTATTATATCTAGCAGACTACTTAGAAACCAGAAATGAGTTAGGATATATTTCATGAAGAGTTAAATTGTCTCCTTTTCAATTACCTTCGGTCCATTTTTATCTGTGCTTATTCATAATCTTAACCCTTTTGCACCTCTAAGCCATGTATAAGAGTCAATTTTCAAGATTCGTAGAGAATAGTAAGCTCAAAATATCTGCCAAACTTTTTTATGTATAGTTTTCGCCGTGGAGCTCTTTCTGACTCTGACTCGCATAATCGTATTAGTTTAAAATCGCACATAATTTTCAAATAAATTAAAATGCGTCCAATTCTTTTGATTGCTTATATAATTACAATGAAAAAACAGGAAAATCCGGAAAATATTCCTGAAATGTTTCTATTCACTTTTTTCAGCGTCAATAATTGTTCCCCGAAATACTTTGTAATTTTTGGTGCATGACTTATTCGGGCTAGTCAGCTTGAACCTTAGCTTTTCAAAAATTTTGCGACATTACTTAAACCCTCATATGAATAGAAAGTATAACTTTTTTCCAGAACTTAGTTGAAACTTTCTCTCTTCATGAGAAAGTACTAGATGACTTAAATTTTAGGGCACGGTTACGTATCTAGGATTGTATGTTGGGGAATGGACTTTAAAATGGACTGAAATGAGAATTTTTCCGGTGATTAGGATAGAATGTCAATAATACTGGGCATTACTCAAAGAAATCCTTAATTTGACTCTATCTTATATCTGAAAATATAAAAGAAAACTACAATTTTAAAAATAATTCCAAAAATTTTCAAATACGAAAAGAGTACGCAATCTTTTTAAGCCAGTTTTTATAGTGTCGTTACATAATATATGAGTCAGAAAAATGAAAGCCCAAAAAAATATACACTTGGACAGAATTCATTCCAGAAACATATCCATGACTTGGAATAACTATTTTTAGGCTTTACTTTAACTATATTGTAAGCAACTATCGCGTAAGGCGGACGGAAGTTGATCTATACGCTCTTTTACAAGCTTTTAAGGCTGCTTTTTAACAAATTTAAGATAAAAGCAATCTGCATGAAACTTTCGCTAATATTTATACCATTAAACTTTTGAGCAGTACGTTTAAGATTATGTTGCACGTTTATGGCTTAAATTTTGTCTTTTGATCAGTTGTGCTGCATGTATTTTATTTATCTCAACAAAAAGTGATAACATGCAGTAATTTCATATCAGAAAGAATACTTTGCAACATTTATTTAGCTCTGCTTGCTTCTGTCTTCTCAGTTGACGACCCATATATAAACTCTTAATGAAGAAGCAACATAAACGGACGACAATATCGTTGTCAAATGCTTGTAATCTCTGGTCGGCCCCCCTCTTGTTCATCATGGGAAGAATCAAAGACTTTCGCTACGTTAATATAGATTACTAAAAAGTTACAAAGCGCTTCTCGGCAGTTGAAGGGGAGATTTTCAATTTTGATAAAAAAAAGGTAAACTGAAAAGCGTGGGTAAATCTGGTAAAACTAGGAGTGTCGTTGGAAGATTAGGGTTTTCAGAATGCGGATAGTTGGAAAAATATAAAAATATTGTGAGACCATAGCGTCAGTTGTGGAGTTTTACCGATAAAAACGAGGCGGTTGGGAATTTTGTTCACCTTTCGCTTCGAAAAATCCCTAGATCTGGTTGATGACCTTTAAAAAACAGGTGTTCAAGTCACATTCAGGATGTTTATAGACAGCCTCGTTTCAATTCCACCAGTATCATTTGGATTGTATGAAACTGCTGGGCTCCATGCACTTAATTCGCGTGAAATTGGATACTATAGTTTCTAAACCATGTTCAGCATGAACTAAAATGTATATTTTTAAATTACAGGAAGGATGAAAAAAATACATTGCATACAATGTACACAATTTTACTTCATGTATATATAGGACATTTTGCACTTTTTGGCCATAATTTACAACCCAAAATAGGCTTTAGGGATCACAAGACCTCAGAGAAGCTGTCAGAAAACCACTTAGGATCGTGTACATAATTTTTTGACTTTCGATAGCTGAAATTGACGGGTATATATTTCAAATTTTTATGGGCTCGTATGGAATAAAATTACAATTGTAATTTATTGGGTCAATAACTGCGTACCGAAAGCACGAGCAAAATTTAAATATACTGAAAAATCATTCGTGTTCAAAAGTCTAGCCTTCAATAAGTTTATTCGTTGCAGTGTTATCGCAACATCATATCTATTGGAAATAAAATTTCGAAATATTAATGGAAGAACTGAATTTGTGGAAACCAACGACCTATTTCGTCCTAAACAGGGTACAAAATAGTCCATGATGAGCCTCAATTTTGTATAGGTGGTTTTATTTACGGCAGACTTCAGCGAGAAAACCACTCTATTTAAGTTACACCATGATTTGTTTCCACCGACAAAGCACAAATCCACTTTATGCTTGTTGAAGAGCGTCTGATTCCCTTCATGTTGAGAACGGAATCAGTAACTTTGGAGCTTACTATTACTAAAGAAAAATTCCATCCATCGGAATTTATATTACTACGCCTGCTCCAACAAGGTACTAACCCAGGGAAGAGCGAAATTTTCTGTGCCGATTTTTAATTTTTTGAGCTCCCTAGGTCAAATATCCTTGTTTCAAAAGTGAAACTTATACGTCTGAAAATGACATCATACTTTACAATGTTTAAAATACCGGTTTTAATAATGCTTAAGTATGTTAAGAAGGTATGAAAGTAGTATATACATGCTTGGGGTATGTAAAAAGCACAGTTCAGGTTCTAAATGAAACTAAAATTGAAACAAGGGAAAATTGCTTCAATTCTAGATCTCACTATATCCATTCGTGGTACAAGTGTTTTCACTAGAAAGATATATTGAAAGAAAAAAAGTATCCAAAATATCCAAATCAGAAAATCTGGAGTAATTTCTGTGAACGAAACACGCTTGGCCCTTATTTGCTGGAAATTTTGGGTATTAAGCTAAATATTTGAAACGTTTTTTTTGTTAAAATACTAAAATTGGATACTCAACGCCAACAAAGAAATCAGAACACAATTTCAAATTAATTTGGTGTAGTTTTAGACTTATTCGAGAGAAGAAGTCACTCATTTCAATAAATTCACGAAAGAGAGAGATATTCGAAATGGAGCTGAAGATGAAACTTCCACTGTAAGGAACTAAATGAATTCATATTGGCCTATTCTTCATCAAGCTAAGCCTGATGGCCCTGGGGCTTTAAAAATATCTATATGTCGCTTATAGGAAAGAAGAGCATAAAATTCCGAAGTTTTCAATGCTTTTCTTTCCTTTATTTAGAATGATGAGTAGAATGGCTGATCTGCACAAAAAGCTTAAATTGTGGCCAAAATATAAATAAAAAATTAAGACAGAGGACTTAGTCAACGCGTAGATGCTTTTATCTAGCATCGACTACGAAATTTTTCGTGACTTCAGTTAAGATTATTAGAACAGGTACAATTGTGAACCTAAGTAATTTTAAAACTCCTTGTAAACATTTTAGTGCGAACTACTCGTTACATTTGAGGGTAAATGTGTCTTAAATGAAACCTTCTCTTACGTGAGAATACAGTGATAATAGTCAAGTAGTTTCCTCCTTTTATGTAAAAACTTACAAGCACATGTGCTAAGATTTGTAATTTTGTATAACATGAAAAAGGACTTCCTGCAGATTCCTTTATGAATATTTACTCTGCAAAATTTTGTAAAGTAGTTAAATTAAGAACCGTTCCTCAAAAAATGTCATTATTTTTTGAGACTATAGTGAGTTTTGGTATAGAAGTGACTGTCACATATAGACGGAAAAACAAGCAGGGTTTGGTAGAGTAGACCTAATTAGCAAAAACAGACGGTCGCAGTTTCGGAAATTTAAGACACTGACCGACGGCAGCGTCTCAAGAGTGTCTCAAATACTTTACACTCACTGTTAAATGAGAATTACTGAATTAATTTGATTCTAATGTTTCGAAAATGACGTGTTACCGAATATAAAGGTTTCTCCTCTCTTATTTGCTTACTTTTCTTGTAAAAATATAATTATTAATGATTTCAAACCAGAATAGGAATCGAAAAGGTATTTTGCGCACCCGTTTAATTGTAAATAATATTTAAGAACCTTGATCATTACAAAGAGAAGAGAACTAAGCTTCCCATAAGAATTGAGAAAATTGCTGTTGCTTCTTTGGGTCCCTTAATTGGGACCTTTGATACAATGAATGAAAAAGCTTTCTGCTGATTTAAAATTAGATAGAACACCGGCCTGTAACTGAAAAATATAAAGAAGTGGCAAAGAATTTCTCATTTTTTGTTCCTTTGGAGTTAAAAAATACGCCTTATTTGCACACATATGGTCTCTAATGGGTTTGGAGTATTTTATGAAAATGTTTCATCATAGAAACGATTTTCACGAGAAACTGAATATTGCGGAGCGTAAACGCACGGAAAGTGTTCTTTTTTCATTGTTTTAGATAATCAAGAAATTATTTAGGATAATCAATACCCATTGTGCTCTTTTTTTGAAACTTTTTCATGTTATTAGCCCGAATTGAAAGTTTGAGGTAGGCTTTTATTTTCCTTTGCGCCCTTCGTTCCCAAAAATTCACATTCCATTGTTTACTTGGCTAAATTTATTAATTTAGAAACGTATTTGAGGATAATCCTGTATATTTTATAGCCGTTGTTGTTAACGGAGATGGAGACAACATGTACTTAAAAAGTATCATGCGTGCATATATATCATTTTCATGGAGGCCAAAAAGTGGCTCAACAAGTTGATATCAACTCTATTATCTCATTAAACACCTTTTAAATCTCGGTTTTCAATTTACGTGAAGTTTTTTTTGAGCCCATATACAGGTTTTATGTCACAAAGAAAAGACTTTGATTCTTTCATTCGCTGAAGCCGAATAGAACCTTTAAAATTACTTACCTGAAAATAATAGAGATCGTAAGAGTTTGTGAAGTAAGTAAGCGTCCTGGAAAGAAGTAATTAAATTATAGTAGCGTTAATAATATCTTTTTAATATATTCAAAGAACTTGTCAGAGATCTCTCCAAACTACTTGATCTTTTGAATTAACGTCTGGTTTCACAGAGATGACACAAGTATAATCCATTAAATGTATCAACGGATTGTATGATAAGGGCCCAAAGTTTCTGTACTCTCGTATAGATTCTTATTCTTCATTCATTTTGGAAATAAATGAGTCAATATTTTAAGCACAAAAGGCTTCTTTGTATGAAGCATTAAGTACGTTTCTGCGAAAATCAATCTTTAAAATGGATACTTATCTTCATGAATTCTAAAAATTCTCCTCAATATTCTATAATATCGAGTAAGAAAATAAGAATCAATTTCTGCATTGAATTGAATGCAATTTGAGGTCACATCAGCCGACAACTTTTCGTTATTTTCATTATTCTAAGTATCAACGTTAAGAAACAAACCTTTATTAGGTGTACATGTTAACTGAATGATTTCGCAGCTCATATTTGCCTGAAAGTTCTTCCAACGGCCAACAATTGTTTTCAATTTACCAGATTGACCTACATATTGAGACACAACCATATTTTTTGCCCATTTAGTCCATGGCCCTGTGCATTCTGAGGAAATAAAAGAATTCATAAGGGCTCCGACATTCATAGTGCTTTATTTTTAGAGTTACGGAACACGATAATATTCTTGTGTATCGAGCGATCGCAGATGGGATATTTAGATACATTAGTATTACAAAGATTGAAAGGACGTTGCACCTATAAATAAAATTTAATGTTATTAGATCACCAATTTAGAAAGCGAGAGTTTTAAGACCCAAAGTTTTTATCAGGTGGAACTTTTCACACAATACCGAAAGGAAAAAATTGATAGTTTTGCCCTTCACGAATTCTGCTCTTCTCCCATGCAGAGTAATATGACTTACAGTGCATTTTATGTGAGTTTATGTGTGGTGCGAAAATTTTTAAAGGGTGTAAATAGTTTTTGCCCGATATTTCAGTTAAAAAGCAAGAACAATAATTTTAACTCCATTTTCATTGCTCACTAGTTTCGATAGCTGATAAATGTGAATATTCTTTATGGTTTGGCTCGATGTTTTTCCTCAAAGAAGCCTTCAAAAGAAATTAAGCGCATCAAATTCTCTCCTATTCTATACGAGAATAATCATTTTGTCTAATCATAAATAAATTATACTGTATGTCCATGAGTGGTTTTCATGTGTTACCTTCAAACTACAAAATCGCACAGAAAATGAAGATTCTAACAAAAGAAACCACTTCATGCAATAGCATAGCTCGTGAAAGGCGAGGAGAAGTTGCTGTAGTAACACAGGAGTGATTCCTCTGATCACGGGACAGTGTACTTTCCGTCGTAGTCGTAAGCCAGGGCAGTGATCATTCAGGACAGTGATCTTCGTAATCACGTAACCTTTACAAGAATAAAATCAAAGAACAATAAAAACAGGGGTTCAAAAAATGACAACCATGGAAATGAAATTTTTTCAGCGGCGCTGAGGACCCGCCTTGGGGATTAGGGTATTTTCCACAACGATGACCCCAAGTTTTCTTTTTACTTGTAGACGTCGGATTTTGCGGCACCAAGGGATTAAAATCACAGACGAAGCATAAAGTACATGAGATGGTGAGGGGCGAATAGGGAACCCGGACAGATAAACATTGATATAGCAAAACATTTATGATGGAAATGAGTTGCTGAGGCGAATTTTATGAGTCAGTTCCAGGGCCAAAACTGATGTATTTGTACATTTTGGGGCTCCAGTGGCCAGGGAAGTACTAATGTTCGTCTGAAAGGTAGGAGAATGTACTACGGCGAGGTAAGTAAAGTCAATGTTGGCGAAATGGCAAATGTCGAAGCTGGAGACGATTTAGGCCCACACCTGACCCAATGAGCGGCCATCACCTGCGAAAATATCATGTCCGAAATGGTGGAAAATTTTTCGGACGACAAGCCCTTTGGCCCGTTCGGGTCGGTATATTATGAAATCCACTGGTAGTTTATAGTCGCCAAAATGCCTTTCAAGTACCTGTAGGGCGCAATGGGCTGACATTTAGAAGCTTTATGCCATGAAGAGACAACCAAAATTAGCTCCACTGTTTGTAGCGCACCATGAGCGCCAATTCCAGTACATAAAATAAATAACCTGATTTGCTTCGGGGGACTCTTAAAGGGTCCAAAAGGTACAACAGTCCATGAGAAGGGGTTTAGTTAAGAGATTTAATCACCTTATCGGGTAAAATAAAGATAAAAATTTAACCATACATCCAGAAAATTTTATCGTTCTAGTTGTATTTTGGTAGCTCAGTTTAGCTCAAAACTCCTTTGCCGGTAATTTACCTGACAATAGAATTTTTTGAGAAGAAAAGTAGTGACAAGAAAACTGGTTGCATTAATAACTTAGATGGTATTGTGGAGAAACTCACAGATTAAGGGCGGTTAATCAGGCCGTTTATCGCTACCACTGGCAAACTTGATTTTCGAAAATTTGGCTGAGGTAACTCTTAATATTTTCCCTACTGAAAACGACATCAGATCTGAGAGGGAGAGCATCTGAGAGGGTAAACTCAAAGCAGGGGTGTTACTGCCCAATTTGAATGTGTGGCACGCAGTGGCTAGTGAACCCGACAAAACGAACTTTAAAGCGAGAAGTGATCGAACGCTATCAAATTGTTGGTAAGCCCTTTGCCCCCGAAGACTGACGGTCGAATCACCGCTTTTTACTTTTTGTTTCAAGGAAATGAAGGGCTAGGATAGGCTATATTGAACGGTTATGGCAGTACTTCATTGGCATGATTTGCCTGGTCACGGTGGCAGCTGATTGGATGGTGGAAGCTATATTCTTGACCTATACATTTGAGTACAGGTGTGTTCTCGGATTCTTGAAGCGTTGTAGATTGAACGTTCCCACATGCAAAAATGTAAGGTTTACAGTTTTCCAATGAAAAGTTACATGGACATAAATATGTCGAAGTACTGCGGTCAAAATTATGCTCCAATTTCTATTTTCGATTTATACTAAGAAAAAGGAAGAACAAAGTTCTCCAATTACCTCCTAGTAGGATTAGTTGATGATTGCCCTTCAAATTTAATCAATAGCCTATTGAGAACGTGACAGGAAGTGCTTCAAAAAGACAGTAGTGCTGCTTTTAAAACAGCTAAAAATGCTTTTAGCTGCCCAATTGCACCACTATATTGAATTAAGTGGATTTTTCTGAGAAAATCGATACAGTTTCCACCGAATTTTTTTAATATAGGTTCGAGCAAGATGATTTTCAAGAGTGCCACTGAGCGACTGTGGAATATTTCTGTAACATAAATTACCTTTCCTGTTCTTTTTGAGCCGGAATAAAGCTCTGCAGAGATTTACGTGTAAGGTTTGGTAGCTTAATTTCTCGGGTTGACGAAAATTATGCAGTTAAAGCCACTTTTAATGTATTTTGATTGCGCCGAACAGCACCTTTCTAATTTCGAGGAAATAAATCTGCATTTCTCACTCTGTTATATTTGCAGCTTCAAGAGGAATAATCAGGCCTTTTATATGTCTCACATGGTATTGATATTGAAAAGATTCCTCGGCAAATTGTACTTCTTTCGATATGAGCGGATCTACACTTGCAGGTGGCGCAAAGTTTTCTTACAATGCTATCCAAGAGAAAGTTTTAAAGTTTTGTTTAAGTATGATTGTGCAGACACTTAGTCTCTGTGGTGCGCAAATTACTATAAAGAAATAGATAATTCAGGTGTTTTCTGGGCGCTTTTTGTATAGGGAATCATTCTTTAACGTACGAGGTTATATTTGTAAATCGGCGCAGGTGAAATCCTCAATATCTCAAGACAGAGTTATTGCAAGCGACCACATTGACACTGTATTGTGTGTGTATCAACACGAGAAGGATAAAGAATGAGGCAATAATAATCCACAAGTATGACTGAAGGGACTATTATCTTCAACTTATACTCAGTGGCTAAAATTCGGCATCTCATGTTTTTTCTTCAGCATAAACTCATCAGATTCGGCCTTTTAATGTTTAAGATGCTTGGAGTGAACCGGATACAAGCTATAATTGGCGATACATGTCTAGAAATGTCTTTGTGGATAAGATGTAGCGAATAGCGGGTGACTGAAGATATATCTGCTTGAAAGTAGGGATAAGGGCCGTATTTTCCCCATCAAACAGCGCATGCATTGAAGTTTTTTCAATATTTCCCTGTCAAACTTCAGTACAGATGAGATAAACTCAGAGATGTTCATGTCCCTATCAGCCCCCAAGTTTCCACTTCGTCCATTTCATTCCAAGACCAAGATTTTTGACGGATTATTTCTAGTTTCCAGCGCTGAGATTTCTTTCTTTACTTCCAAGTACATATTGCTCAATCCGTTTATACTTGGTGCTTCGCAAATTATTTTTCATGTTTTCTTTTGTAGGAAGAAGCAACTTGTTAAACAATGTATTGGCATCCTTAAATGCAATGATGAAATCTAATCTTAACAAACCGAAAGATAGAATGGTAGTACGGGAGTGCAGACCATTGACATCCTGAACTATTGTATCGCCGTTAACTGGGACCACTATCTCTCCTTCCCCGACAAACTTTGATAGCCCTAAAGCATCTGCGGCTTCAATTGTGGTTATTTAGGAGTACCAAGTGAAGTATTTAGGAGAGTATAATAAATGATTAGTGGCATCAGAACAAATTCAAGCGATAGAGGATTTGTTTTTGGGTAAAGTTGTAACCTTGCTGGGGAATGATATTGTGCACATTTCAAACATGGAAAATTGGGAGTGGGTCTCTTCAGTGTCTCTATTTTTATTAACTCGAGCCACTTGATGGCCTCGAATGTGGTTACACCTGATGCGTCGTGGAGGTCCGTTCCATCCACTACTCCATTCAACATTCTGACTTTTCTGGATAATGGCGGACTCCTAATTGGTACTAAACTATATTTTTAAGGTATCGGTAGCTGGTTCCGTCTGAATTTGAGTTAACTTATTTGAGAATTATTTCATTCCCGTGCTCTTATTAATTATCAGGATTACGGGACAAAAAACTAGTTATTCCACAAAAATGGCAACAAGTTGTCTCGAACTCCGTTTCTGCAGCCAGAAGTACTACTATAACCACTAACAGAGCGGGCATTTCCCCTTTTCTTTGTTCTGGTTCCGCGGTTTCTCAATCAGATAGTAGAAACTTTTACATTAGGATCCTGTGCTAGCTTTTACTTTGATTTTGTGCCAGTATGATCATTGAAATGATCTTCCTGAACATAGCTCAACATTTTGTTGAAGTTTAACTCTTGTACTCTTGAGATTATCCAAGAGGGGCGAATGTGTCACGTAGAGACCTCACCATCTTGGATCTATTTTCGGTCTCACTTATCAAAGATTCGTATGTAGCAAGTTCTCCACGATCTTTATGAATTATTACATGTGCTTGTCAAAAAATAAACCATCTCTGAATACCAAAGATTCTATTTTCTGCTTCAGATTCTGTATAAATTGTGTGTTCGATATTGTGTAAACTTTTTGTAGTTCTTTCTACAATTTGCTGTCAGTATCATTGTCTTATTCAACGTTCATTCTTGTCTAGAGGGTGTCCATATCACCAGAAAAAGGACAATGTTTCCTTTAGAGACCGCATTCCTGATGATTCACGACTAGATGTCACTATTTCACGCCCCATGACCAGGTCGCTCGTGGTTCAAGCCAAAAAGTAACGAATACGGCCTTTAATGTAAACATTCGCATAATGGTGCCTGAATGTAATCCAAAGCCCCTCTATTTTTCGGAGCTTCAATCAAAGAGTCCTCTTTACGTTATAGATCCATGTTGACTATGTAATCGATGTCAATTTCCCGTATAGGTTCAATTTTTACGAAACATTTAGCTTCGCTGTTCATCTGCGAATCATTCTTGATACTTCAAGTAACATCTGCATATAGATATTACAGCCTAGGAGTCAAGAGCTATCAAAAGAGGTGATTTCTTCAAGGATTCGGATCCCAGCCCCCGGTCAGATACTCCCGGTTTGTTCTTTCTCTCTCCTGTCTTCCTAGATAGAGGAGGCGACATGTATCAGTGACTCTAGGTAGTGGAAAGCTATAGGGGTCGATGGATATTGTGTTTGGTAACTCGCAAATGCCACCATGCCAGTATTTGTAAAAGATGGATTATTGGTAAATTGAGAGTCCTCCCTGTCTAGCCGCGTTTGTTTTTAGATCAAAGAGCGCATACACTTCTCGATTACACACTTAGCTCTAGAGTGTACTTTGGACAGTGCTGTCCAGAATTTTTTTAACGTAGATTATTTAAAGAGGTGAGTTTTGAGCCTTTTTGGCCTCAGAAATGACATTTTCACCACATTATTCACCCAAGGATGTCCGTTATTCTCCCATGTCCCTTGAGAGTTTCCATTACCATCTCGACGATGGAAATTTCGTTCCGAAACGCACCCGAAATCACCTCAGTCGTCCGCAAAATGGCTGCATTCTCGATGGACTGCGACTATGAGGACTGAGAAGAGAACCACCACGCAACCGACGAAATGTTCCATCTCTCTACAGAAGCTGAAAATTACAATGATCAGCAGTCAGACTACGTTGAAGCTACCATTGACGACGAGAATTTCCCAACAGCTCATCTTCTAGCTGCAATCGCAGCTAGAAGACGCGCAAAAAAAAACTCCAGCAGCAACAACAACAAGCCAACTTGCAGTTCCCGGTCGGCATCCCATCTTTTACACTACTATATATTGATCCCCAAAGATCTACAGCTGCTGGTAAGCCGAAACTACTTACTTTGCGGAACCCGTTTGTGTGCAACCCATTGGGAATCTTCAAATTATTTGTCACCACCGTCAGAATGAAAAAAATCGCCACTCATAGCAATATTTACGCTGCCATGAAATCAGTCGGCGAAGGTCGCCTATGGAGAGAAACAATAGCCGCCTAAATCGGATGCTTCATGGGAATATGACTTTACATGGGCATCCACAGAAGTCCATCGATAGAAGACTACTGGAACAGCAGCCCTATTTACACGGTCTCACTCCATTACCAAGTTCATGTCTATGATTAGCTTTCAACAAATTAGGAGATCCATTCATTTGTGCGACTCGCAGGGAGATAAAAGGAAAAAGAATTCTTTGATAAGGTGAAGCCCTTTTTTGACGCCATCACGTGGACAACGAGAAGAGTTTGGGTTCCAAGCGTGAATTTAAGCACTGATGAAATGATGGTTATGAACTATGGGAGGTCAGGAGAAACTGTGCGGATGCGTAATAAGCCGATTGGTTACGGATTCAAGATCTGGGCGCTTTGCGATTCCGGATATCTTTGTTCTGCATGTAGTGCAATTGGCACTCGTAATGAACTGCCACCGGCAGATCTAGTTTTAGTGATATTTTTAAGATCCAATTTTTATTCATGCTGGCACACTGCTACCAGCAGACACCGTACTGTACAGTACGGACAATTTTCGATTGTCGCCCACTATTTCTCTTGCTACCGTATAACCACCCGAGAGGGTTTGAGGGCTTGCAGTCCGAGCCATTCGGCCTTCAAATTGGACCTGATATTTTCGCAGGTGAAAGCCACCTATTGGGCCAAGTGCCGACTTTACTTATCTCTAACTTGGATCTTCATACCTTTTCTGACATTGACATTACTTTCCTCGCCGTCGTAGATAAACCTAACGTAGTTAACTAGTATTTATACCTACCTGGCCACTAGGGCCCCAGATTAAACAGACACCCGGTGTTGGCTCTGAAATTGAATCCCAACTTCCGCCTTTGCAGAAATCTTGCCAACGGCAACTTTGGCTATAGCCACTTTTATCCGCCCGGGTTCCCCTTTTTATTTCCTCCCTCTCTATCCTATATTAGAATAACCCTTTTCTTGTTTGTTTGTGATATTTACTCACACTTGGCGCCCCAGACTCCGGCGTCTATATACAAATAGGAAGTTCAGGGTTGTCGTTGGTGAAAACATCCTTATCTCCGAAGGAGATATTCGGCAATGCTGACCCACCACTAGATCTTCTTTGTCCAGTATTACACCTCTGTTGTCTACGGTTCTTTGTAATCTATCCTTATCAAGGTTCTAGCATTCCGCTGTCCACGGCCCGGCCTTACAACCCGGAGGACAAGTATACCGTCCAGCCATCCAAAGAATCACCCTCGCTCTTCCAGCCCCACTTCTACTCGTCGTCGGCGAGCTGTGCTACTGCATCGCAACTTGCTTAAAGAGAAAGAGGGACAGCGAAAAACCTGTCGGTCTTGGTTTGTGTGTCTTTGTTTTCTCATTGTCTGAAGGGGTTCCGTTCCAAGACGAGAAGAACTGCGCACCGCGCATTGCACTACACTTCATTCCCCCACTCCAACCGGAACCCATGGAAAAACTGCATGGCATACAAGGTTAAATTATGGTATTCGTCTGCAGTTATAGCAAGCTCACTGACGACCTCCGTAGGTACCTTTCAGAATGCAGCAGTACTGTGCAGTAAAAAATCTATATGGACAACCTTTTATCTACTCCAAAGCTTTTCAAGTTGCTTCGCGAAAGAGATATGGGAGCGGTTGGCACTTTTAGATCAAATGCATCTGGCTTTCCAAAGAGCCTTACAATTAGAGGTCGTCGAAATATCGTTCTAGATTGGAACACGCTTGGCGCTGAGTTAAGTGAGAATGACTCTGTTCTAGCACTAACGTGGGTCGAAAACCGCCTTAAGCAAATACTTTCTACAGCCCATGAGCTTGGGATGGCCATACTTTGAATCGTCTACAAAAGTGGCCAAATATTACCTCGTCAAATGGGCGCCGCGTTCGTGCTGTAATTGGAAGTTCTCTTACGAAGCTTTTACCTATTCCAAAAGTTGTAGACGATTCCAATTTTAACACGGGAAGCGTCGACATTGCGAATCAGCTCAGAGCTGTGTACACTTCACACATTCCCTCTCGTGGTACTTGGATGTGATTATTTTTCTATTGCTTTCTAAAATCGATAGAACATAGGTCAGGGGCTATAAGAAGTTTACAGTTCAGTTGACGTGGAGCCTAATCAATGCTCATGGTTTTACTGAATCGCCAATTGTGAGGAGCAGGCAAGGCGACGGTACTGTTTCTTCAGAGCCATGTTTGGGTGTGAAGTGTAAGGTTAGTTTTGGAGAATATGTTACTAGGGCTAACAAGAATTCTGCTCTTACCTTACTGCCCGATGAGCAGCATATTCCACTTCGTGTTCCCAGTAGCAGGAGAGGTTAATGTTTCTTTTTTTGTCGAAATGGTAGTTCAAATGGTGGTAGGCGCAAGTCTTCTTTCAAGTGCTGCAGTTGCGGTGTTTTCCTGTGCTTGCGACAGGATCGGAACTGTTTCTTGGAATTCCACCAACGTAGTCTTAGGGTATTTCGAGACCCATAGAAATAAACGAAATAGGTATAATTGTCTCTCGTTTTGCATGTACACGTAAAATTGAGTTAAAATCTATACTTGATGCTTATTGGACTTCAAAACGCCTCCTGATCGCTATAAATGGAATTTGAGTTTTCAATGGTTATTCTGGATTGTTTCGAAGATTTTTAATTTGGAAATTTGGAAAATGTCGCCAGAATACCTTTTTGTTTTCTGGACAATACAGTCCAAAACGACCTACAGTCTTCGGTAGTGATGGCCAGTAATGAAAAAAATTATTCCATGACAGGCACTTAATAAATGAAAATATTCTATTACCAGGTAATTTAATTCCCTCCCAGACCAAAACAGGAATTATTACCTTATAGGTAATTTATGAAGTTATAGTCTTAATCATGACTATGACTTCATATTTTAATGACCTAGCTAGTCATAATTATGATCAGCTAGGAAATTAATTCCCCGAAGAAATTAATTCCCCTAATCATGACGCACGGAATAGTTCCGCACTGTGGTACACAGTACTGTACAGTGCTTTATATTACATTGTAAGGGCTGGCACAAAGGCGCAACATGCAGTCATGTACTGTACTGTACAATGCTGTACATGGCTCCATTTTGTACTGTACTGTACAGTAAAGTGCATGAAGCAGTGCACTACGATATTCAAAGCAAGGGTCCAAGCCCGGAGAAACAAGACCACCTCAATTGTTTGAACAGCCCCAGGCCAATGCACTCACTTGCAGGCAACCATCTATGCGACCAGTTACGCCACATTTAGAAATAAGCAATGTATATATACAACTATTCGCTTTGTAGTTCTCAAAACTCGACCCGTGGTCGAGTGGTTAAGCCTAAGTCCTGGGACTCAGGATATTCATATCCTTTCTCGAAGCAATTTAGTTGGAGCGGTGATTTAATTTCCTGATTCCGAGATCGTTATCAGATTAATGTCATAATGTAGTACAAGGAAGTTGTTATATAGATGCCGACTAAGAAACGCCAGAGATTGGAGTGCTACTCGTATTAATATGTCTCCAGAAGGGCAGCTACAACCTTTAACCAATTTTTGTGAGTAAAAGGCTGTTTTTGAATATTTTTACAGGATTTTCTACAACAAACACAACTTTCATAAACTGGAGTCCATTAAACATAGCTTACATGAAAGAGGTAAGTTGTAGTTATTTATGTGGATATGGATAAATATCTATTTCCACAGGGCTTGGGACAGAAAAGCAGTGTATATGTTTATAACTAAAGCATGTTTGGTCACAGTAGCGAGCGCTATTTCATTATACCGCAGGTAGCCTGAAACATAAAAGGTATTAAAAAGACTTCAAATGAAGAATTTATAACATTCTTAATGTGGCGGATCTAATTCAATTCGTCTGGAAGATGCTTTTGTCTCTTCAGATAGTCTCCAACTTTCGAAAGATAGTCTCCAACTTTCAAAAGACATTCGGTAAGGCCAGCTGTCAGCCGGGATCTATTCTTGGATCTAATTGATCCAGCAACGCTGAAAACTCTTTCAGATGATGTGGAGGAAGAATTAGTAGTAAAAACAACACGTGCCACTCGAGATAAGATTGGGAATGTGCATTCATACTTCTTCCAAAAATAAAGAGGTTCAATTTCTTTTGCAGAGTCGGCCATAAATTTATAAAGGTTAATTTCAGAACCAATGGAGTCATATACTCTATCCCCAATTTGCACATCATCCTCATCTGGATCGAAACTTGATAAAACCCCCTTCTTGAATGTTCGGATGCTTTTTCATTTAAAGCATCCGACCCTGACGAAACCGTGATAGTGAAGTAGTTTTCGGCCAATTTTGAGACAAGCTTCACAGCAACTGTGTCAGAAAGGGAGTAAGAATCAACTCCACCCAGAAAAACCTTGTCCTTCATTTTGAAATATCTGGGACTCAGAAGAGTTGCAACATGAGCACAATGCTCTGCCATTGGACACTGAAGGTTATTCTTTTTTCGACGGTTCAGGATTAATTCAGATAAATCATCGACCAATCTTCGCGTCACAGAATCCATTAAATTTTGCTCTTTCTTCTTTTTTAGAATTTTCAAAATTCTTGCCGAGCAAATGTCCTTCAAATGCATTGTTGGGCCTGCCTGAGAGCCCAACAAAGATATACTTTCTTTGATTGCCCTGAGTAGCTCAACAATAGCTTTCAGAGATAGCTTTTCCCTAGCGGTAGGTCTGTCAGTTGGACCGACACTTTTCCACGTAACATTGTCAGCTAACAGTCTTTCGATAGTAGATCCAAAATAGGGTTCCAAGTACAAAAAACTCCCAAACATTGAAAAAATAGATCCCTATTTGTCCGAACACCCAAAAATTGGCCGCAATGTACCCGCATTTTTGGACGAAATCTCGGAAATAAGGTACTGTGCAGCAACTGCAGACTTCTTAAAAAACTTGACAGTCTGGCGCACTTTCATAAGTAATTCGTCAATTTCCTTGTCTGAAAATGCCTTACGAGACGAATTATGAAGGGAATTAAATGCACATGCAATTTGGTTCCAAGAATGTCTGAAAGTGTAGGCTGACTTTGTCTGATTGGTCGAGGATCTTTCAGGAACAGTATCTGCAAGGGAGACGTTTCAAGGCAACTGCTGCAAGGTGGCATTCAAGATCAAATTTAGCTGATAATCGAATGAATCTTCGCTGAAGTCCTCATTGATTTCATTGTCATCCAGTCCGGTTTCTACTTCCTCGAATACTGATTCATTGGCAGCGGGTCAGATTCAGTTGCCTTAAACGTAATTGCATCCCTTTCTTGCGCATGAATCGAGGCGATCTCGTGAATTTCCTCTCCACTTTCAAGCTCTCTAATTTTCTAGAGCCGCGACTTCAGCAGTACATAATCCTCCATTTCAGCAAAAATCCCTTCCTCTTCCGACTTAAGTTCGACTTGTTTCTTCGCATTAGCAGCGCTGCCAGTGGTTACGAAAGCCACTTTTTCTCGATTCCTAATTTCTTCGTAGATTCAAGAAGGAAGCGTGAAAGTTCTTTTCCAGTATGGCGACCAACCAGCTTAGTGCAGCATACCAAGTTTTATGGAATCTCCATTCACTGTCAATGAACGATATTCTTAAAGATGAATAGGAATCATTATTTTCGGCTGTCTAAACATCTGTGGTTCCAGCTAAAATCGGAACCTTTTCGAGTGTATCTGCATTCAACTTATCAACGATAGCCTCCGATTTCTGTAGAATACCACTGACGGCCTGACGGCCTGACGGCTGTCATGGTTGGTTTTTGGAGCAAATTCATCAATAATTTCGCGAAACCCCGAATCTTCAACAATAGAAAGCGGTATTTGATTAAGAGCAATCCATTCTGCGCATAAACGAATAAATTTCTTCTGAATCGAACCCGATTTGTTGACCTTCTGGTGAACATTTTCTTGAAGCCGGGGTTTGTCAGGCTTGATATAATAGCTGAACCCCCCTTACGTTTATCGAATGACACGGAGATGTCAGTTGTCTTGGGTTTGCTGTTCATGTGGCTTCGGACATTCGTGGTTCCTCGTCCCAAAGCACCTACTTTCGCGCAAAGCCGACATTTAAACTTTTGCTTCAGCGGTTCATCTTCGGTGTAAACCCGTTCAAGCTGCACGAAAGAAAAGATCGGGTTGTTATAATTTCCATCATACAGTACTAAATGAGCAGTCGCCGAAACTGGTGAGTTTCGCACGGGGAGAGGGGCCGTTGGACCTTTTTCGCGGACCAAAGGGGTTTCTGCTTGCACTTCGTTCTCGGATTGCACATTTGCATCCTGAAAATTCATTTGTAGCAGAAAAGGTCTTGAAATTCAGCAGTTTCCGCAAAATCTTGTATTGTCTGGTCTTAAACGGCTCTGGTCAAATTCATTGTGGCTATTTGGATCTATTTTCAAAATTGTGCCATTTTAGGCAATAATATAGAGTACTGTAAAATCATGACTTAGTAGGGGCATCGGTGGTGGTCAGCTCATCAGTAATTAATTACTTTTCGGTAATGAAATTCTGCAGATGCGGTAAGGTGAATATTTATTTCAATAGAATAAGAACAGTAATACAGCTATTATTTCTCCATGTCATAG
Organism: Kappaphycus alvarezii; assembly: GCA_002205965.3. Classification (NCBI taxonomy): domain Eukaryota; phylum Rhodophyta; class Florideophyceae; order Gigartinales; family Solieriaceae; genus Kappaphycus; species Kappaphycus alvarezii. The sequence continues at coordinate 1,592,090 of NADL03000481.1, forward strand.
TGCTTTATTTTATAATACGCAAGTAATTAACTGGTAATAGAAATAATTCTGCCCTAGTGCAGTCTATTGCCCTCAGGTAATAATTTGATAATCAAGTTATTAATTCTTTAATGAATTCAGTAAGTCATTAATTCCTTTATGAGTTCATATGCACAGGTAGGGAATAAAATGACAATTATTTTGGAATAATTCTATTACAGGGAATTGAATTTTTTTAAATTTTTATGTATTTGAAATTCTACGACCAATAATTCCCCGCCATCACTAGTCTTGGGGATATGAGCATTCAACTTCACTATTCGAACTCTAGATCCACATGAAATTTCCATTACACCCTTAGCGAAAATACTCATTTTCCTCGATATGACGAGGGAGGGTGCAAAAAAGTAGTGTTAAACACGAAATAGCAGTGCGCCAACGTAACATCCGAGTATGACATAGTGCGAAAATTTAATAAAAGAAAAAATAGTTTTCTCTAAAATTCCATGGTATTCAAAAAAAGATTTAGTAATAGTGCAAAGAGTACAGCCAAAATTGTAAATATTCGAGTATTTCTGTAAAGACCTTGTCTTTACGCATGAACAGTTTCCATAAAATTGTTTCTGCGGTGTCCACTGCAGGAACCGACTATAGGGCTAGGAAGTAACCGGATTTCCACGTCGGTCACGTGCAGAGGCGTGAGTGAGCAGATAGCCATAGCGATAGACGACCAGATGATGCAACTATGGCGCTGATACACACGCCGGCGTGTCACCCTTGCAGTCATATTATACTTCCGCGCTATTCGCGGGTTTACCTCCAAGCAATACATAGTTTGTGGGGTAGACGCACCTAGAGAATCAAACGCAATCGGTTGAAACGTAAAGTTCGGTGCAGGGGTCGGGGTGTCGGACGGTGCAGGGGCGCGGCGCGACAGCTTGCGTCCCAGGTCCCGTAACTTGTCACGGTGGGCCCATAAGGCAGCATCGCCAGCGGCCGAGGTGGCCTTGGTGCGGACGGCGGCTTCGAACGAGGAGAAAATGGTAATGCTACACGCGACAGGGCGTGTCTCTTCGTTGCTCGGATCGGTGGGGGTTTTACAAGGATATCCGCGGGCCGAAGCTCTGTGACAGGGATGAGGAGAGGCATTTCGTTATGACAGTCAAGTTGGGCGGCACGGAAGATATGGTATGCCAGCGCGTTGCGGAGGGCGTTGTGACGGTTTGTCCGGCCAAACCCGACAGTCTCCATTGTTCGCTTACAATGCTGACAGGTTATCGGGAGTGAGTCGGTGTAGACCGGCAATCCGAGTTGACGGGATAACATGACAGTCCAGTGGGCTTGCGACACTTTGGTAGCATTGGTTAGGTGGGCGAAGAGAAATGCAGCGCCGGGGCTGTGTCGGAAGGCAAGGGCACGGATCAGGCGCCTGATTTCGTCGGCACTGTTTTGATCCGGGCTGGGGAGACTGCCCATGCGTCATTTTGCCAGAACGTCTTGGTCCAGGCCTCGTGCTTCACCCTATTTAGTTGAGTTTTGATGTTGGTGTGTGTGGCAGCAAGGGCGGTGGGGTCAAGAGGTCCCGGGTCAATGGAGTACGTGCGTCCAGGTATTCCAAGGCAGTACTGCCGGAGAGGCGGCCGAGCTTGGGCCAGGAGAAAGGCTCGGTCCCCGCGGAACCTGCGTCCCAGCAGGGCGGTAGATCGCGGGGTAGTATACTCGGCAGAAAGTTCGCGGGCCGGTGCAGCGTCTATGACGCTGGCGGCCGCAGCAGCATATAAAAACGAGGCGATAATGGAGAACCCGGCATAGACGAGTACGACTACAGTAGTACTGTGTGGTAACCTATAGTTGACTGTACCGTGAACTAAAATTATGCAATACAGTACCGCAAACGGCCATTCTGAAAAGTAAACGATCAAGGTTAGGGCCCAGAAGTATTCGTACGACCTTGACAATACGATTTGCGCTTAATTTAAAGAGATGTACATGCTCCCACCAAAACGCATTAACACTGCGGGAAAAAAGTATCGCCAAACCCTTAGAAAATTATAAAATTAAAAGGAAAACATAAAGAAAATAAACTGCCAATTACAAAACCTGTAAAACCGGAACACCATGCCACCCAAATCTCTCATTTCCACAATTTAGACAAACATAAAATGAAATTTTGATATAAAAGAGTTGGGCCATACGGCCTTAGGGAAAATTCGGGATAGAAGCAGCAAAATGAAAGGAGCACCATCAGCCTCAAGAGTTTTACGCCTTATGGCAGAAAAGAGCAGAACATCATGAAAGAATGCACCAAATGCTACAAAACTCAGAAGAAACGGAGTCGGAGTCGGACAAGGAGGAGTCAGATTGTCCTGTTATGGACACCTTTGTGGAATCTGGAGGTTCTGGGGCAGTCATTCAAATGACTAACTTTTCTCTTCTGGAATTTGATGCTGTATGGCGAATTATAGAACATACCGTCCGTGTGCAGTACGATGGAGGCCGAGGTCGAAAATCTGGATCAAAACCGAAGGATGTCTTCTTCATAGTTCTTTCAACACTCAAGCATGGAGGTAGCTGGAATTTTAATGAACGAATGTTCGGGATTAAAGGCCCCACATTCGAGCGCATGGTGATTGGATTCGTCTGTAGGATTTGCCCGAGTTTGTTCGAGAAAGCAGTGCAGAAGTATGAAAGGGTATTTACAATGTCTCGGTTGGTTTAAGAAGGAACTACGTTCAAGAACTACAAGTTTGCGCTTTATGCTACTGATGTTACTTTCCACAGCACAAATCGACCGAGTGGAAATCACGACGAAGCCAAGTAATAATTCAGCAATAAGCACAATCTATACGGATTCAAGACTGAGGTTTCTGTCCTTTTCAATGGCTTAGCCATTGGGTGTTCCCTCCATCGTCCTGGCTCAGTCGCGGACATTACAATCTTCAATGAAAGTCTTTAATTCCATGGCAATTCGACCTCCAAGACAGGTGACGAGCTTCAACAAATTCCGGATGTGGGACTACTTTCAGGAAAATACCCCAACAACTGGGCTATAGTGGTTGATAAGGGATACCAGGGAGCCTCGAGCGTAGCAAGGGTTGTTCAATCGAAAAAGAAGCCTATCGGTGGTGTTCTATCGTGTGAAGAGATTCGAGTGAATAAGGAGATCAGTTCAGACCGCATCATAGTCGAGAATTGTTTTGGGCGTTTATCGTCGCTGTGGGCTGTGATTACTAACCGCTGGAGATAGGACGAGAAGTGGTATGACACTTTTTATGCTTTGTTTAGCTTTGACGAATTTGAATGTGAAGTGGCATCCGCTACGTGATGAAGATGGTATGATGGCTAGATTGTATGGGGAAAAATTGAGGAGGTGGGCTTGAAGAAAATAGGAAAACACCGACTGGTCCTGCAGCGCTATCGTGCGAAACGCAGGGCAAGGGTGTCGGCGGAGCTAGGATGTAGTGTTCGTATGGAGGAGGGGGCTTTTGCAATGCTTGATTTACTCAATAGCTGAGCCAGTAGTATTTCACTTGGTAAATATGGTTTTACTGTATCAAATCAAAAATAATTTATTGTGTTTTTGTGCAAAAAGTTCGTGTTTACGTATATTCTTTCTGTTCAGCTCATTAAATTCGGCCATTAGTCAAAAGGCCTGTCATTATGGTAATGTCAGTCATTTCAGGTATCTACTCAGTATTTGAATTGGAGATCTATTACAACAGTGCTTGTGCACGGAGGTGTAAAAGCGTCAGACGACGAAGTAAACTACCCCATCATTCCCCCCGTTTTCGCCAAAAATTGAGATCGGTTGCCATATCTGGCAACAATAGCTGGTTTGGCGGTGATTGCAGAGCCAGTCTTGGTCATTCTCAACCTAAGTGCCGCCGCCGCATTGAGCGCAGCGGAGCGGAGCCCCATGCCAAATGTTGGCTTGCGATAGCGGCGCACCTGCGATCATTGCCGATATAGCCGCAGGGGCCTTCCCGTTGGCTAGCAAGTTGACCACACTAGGCAGAGCAGCTAGCAAGCTTCGTCCACCATTGACAACTGGTGGGACCTGTAAAAGCTCAACGAGGTGGTCTGGGCGGAGTCCCGATCCGCCTGCGGCGCTACCATTTGGAAAGCTCTGAATGCAACGAAGAACAAGTTCTGGAGTGAAGTGAGGGCAAGCCGGCAACGAGTCAGGGGAAGCGGGTTGGTACGACTCCGTAGTCGGAAAGCGCTGTGGGTGTTTCTCCCGAAGAATGGAAACCACCTCTGCGGAGGGGCATGCTATCCCCGAAGATCCCAGCGCACGCGCTGCCTTACCGTAAGCGCCCTCCTTTGCAAGCCTCAGGGCGCGACGTTTGTTGATCCCCGCTTGTTTCTCTTCAGTTGCCTTGTGCAACGGGCGGGACGTTGCCAAGGCGCATCAAAGTTTCGTACTGTCCATCACGCCACAGTTAAATGCGTTCAGCAAAAATACGGGAATTTGATGCTGTGCCCGGAACGAGGGTTGAGAGGGTGGAGGGCTTGAGATTGGCGAGGATCGCAGACGGGAATAGGAACAACTTGGTGAATGCCTCCACAGCTTGAGGAGAACCATGTGGTGCGTCCGCGCATTCTCCAAGGACTAGAGCTAGCTCTCTTGAAATCCGCTGGCGCTCACGTCGCGGTGTGTGTTGCGCTAGCGGGACGTGAGTAGTGCAGATTGCGTGCAAGGTGGGAAGCGGCTGTCTCCTCGGGCGATTCAATGAGGGAGCGGTGGTGGGCAAAGGCGGAGGAGGAGTGGCATCCGGGATGGGCTGTGGTTCCGGTGGATTGGTTGAGGCCGAAGCTGCCTCAGGGGGTGTCACCTCGTTCGGTACACGAGATGCAGAAGGTGCTCGAGGAGTTGAGCGAAGCTGCGTGGGTAAGAGCGGAGTGTACCGAGGAGGGGTTGAGAACCTGTCGCCGCACTTCGGGCATAGCCGACATGTGCAGGAATGAAGGCCATTTTGAATCTTACGCCCAACCTTTGAGCTCATGTATCGCTTGTGGGCATAACAGTACCAGTATCCGTAAGAAGATAAGCAGGCCTGCAGGCTTGGAACCTGCGTGCGCTTGGGGTGGTTACTGGTGGAGCTCTTGCCGGGTTTGTGCATTTGGCAGAGATGTGAAACCAACCCATGGACGGTAGTCGCCGTGATGGATGCGCAACCCAAGGGACAGTGGTGAGGGCGTTGTAGGGGGCGCTCGGACGCCGGACGAAGTGATTTGGGGCATAGCCATGCACGTGGATCACCAGGTTGATGACGGGCCACAGCGGTTGTACTTGGACTGGCAGAGGGGATCTTTAATAACAAATTCCCCTTCCCTGAGGCCCTAAAAGCAGTGCACCCTACTAAGCGATTGGAGTTACTACAATACTATATGCCAATCCTCGGGACTTCCTGTCCTGTACGGTCGGTATGCACTTCAGACCTCCCTTTCCGATACTGTAATGGCACCCGAGAAGATTGTCCAGTCCACGGCTACCGACTCAAGGCAGAGGTTTGGGTAAGTGCAACTCGCTCGCCCATTTGAGGGAAAGGCGTTTGACGCCATGCCAAAGGGGGATGAGAGGACCATGGCATTCCGAGCTTCGTTGTCAATGGATGGATGCAAGGACTGGCTTTCATGCCAAACGGCTCCAGGCCTGGGCACCTGCATCTCGGCCGCAATTACAAGACGTGGTTGCAGTTCTATTGCCGGGTACCACTGTTTCCTCCAGCTTTAAAAAGCCACAAGGGGGGAGGTACGGCACTCATGGACCAGTACGGTGAACACGCGCTGTGCCGCGGCTATGGATCCACCCGTGGGTGGCGGCACGACTCGCAAACACGGTTGTTTGTCGCAGACCTCTCCAAAGCCGCCCGACACCCTGTCCTCGAGCCGCTACAACCCGGCCATGCAGTTCGCCCGGACATCAAGGCGCTTAGAGAAACCGGGGGCACGGACTAGTATGACGTAACCGTCATCCATTTCTTGACCCCCGCCCGCTTCCCCACCCCGGCGCGATGCCCTCTCAAGCCCCTTAACCATGCTCGCTTTGGCAAGGACACTCGCTTTGCCGAGTTTATACGTTCCAAGGGTCCTGGGCATCGCTTCATTGCCCTTCCACTCTCCACGTTGGGGGCTGGCACCCCACCGCTCTGGACTTCGCCAACCGGGTTGCGACTGGTATTGCCGCGCGGGCAGCCGTTCCGATTGCTGATGCGCAGCAAACATTGTTCGCTCGTCACGCGGCGAGACTCGTCCAGAATAACACCAGTTGTTTGTTGGAAGGAGTTTTGAGCGACACTTCAGGCCCCAACTTGAAATTGTGTATGTAATCCAGAGAACCTTCGTTCTCAGGGGATGTACAGAAAGTGGTTACCCCACTTACAGTAGTTGTCGTCTGCGATTGCTGTTATCAGGAAAATTAAGTATACCAACCCATTCAATCTGGTCAACATGTGCAGCATCCGTAATTTGTCGCGCACCGCAACACGCAGAGCTTAGTCACCCAATTCCAACTTAATTTTAAGTACTTTGCAACGTTGCACATTTGGAATGTACACCAATGATAAAAGGCGAAGTAACCCATTCAAGTACTGTAAACCCAAACAACCTAATTGCTAGAGTAACAGTGCCGTACAGTACTGTACTGTACAGTACAAGGACAGTACAAGGCCTTCTCAAAGGAGTGTACTCTCAGATTGCAGTTTCATGGATCATACTGTACGCTGTACAGTGAATTCTTGCCAGCCGTTACGGTTGGCAGCTTTAGTATTTATCCCGAGAGCATTTCTGCACACCTTCCTTCGACAAAGATGTGTTGTATTTCAAAGTCTACAAGAAACGCCCACCACGCAGCCTTACGCACTATCGTACCAAAGAGGTTTGAGTGTGCAGTACGATAGTAAAAGGTTAACAGCACGGGTTATTGGGATTCAGAAGACAGCGTGATCTTACGGTAAACCGCGGAGTAGAACAAAGCTTACTTCGATTGATTTGGGTTAGTGGCCTTGAACAGCAGCCCTTTTATTGCAATTCGTTTGTTTCACGCTCCCTTGGTTTACACTGCTCGAGAACATAATTGCCCCTTCCCGGTGAGCATAATTCTTAAATTATTGATACAAACTAAAGTTTTCCAAAGAGCAGATTCAGAGGTTTCGACATTACTGTAACACCGCTCAGAAAACAATTCTGTTCGATGGACTCTGCAAGTCTGTTAGATGGACTCTAGAAGTCTGCTGGTGAAGAATTTGATTGACTACCTTCCAAACGTTTCAGAAATATATAATGGATTCGATCTTTCTCAGGGCGCACCATCAAACAAGCACCAAGATTACAGCTTAGCTACCTAGCCGTTTGCCCGTACGAGAACACCGTCCTCATACCCCACGTAGGCTCCTCACCGGCGTATGAATAAAATATCCGATCCATGTACTTTGCTTCTTTATATACTGTATTTGCATTCCATTTGCTATGAGTCAAGTGGAGTGGTTCCAGACAACAATTTCAAGCAAGGTCACATTCGATTAAGATTATGTTTCTGTTGTAAAGCTTGCGATACCTTGTGTTGTCGTTCAAGACCACTAGAGGGCACTGCCGCGCACAGCACCGTCGGAGGCCTGGAAAATAATGAAAATTGTGGTTGAATTACTTAATTCAGTCCTAATTTCAGGTTATAAACATAACCTATTTGTACTTTAACGTCAACTCGACATGTGTACCCATGACTTTGGTCACTTAGTGGAATGGACATGAGACGCAGTTCAGGCGTGAAGCTCCGTATCCCATTCCGTCGTTGAATTATCACAGCCACATGCATTTATTTCTGGTCGGAAGGATGTATAACGATCAACTGTGATACTATACAAGGACACGCCGCAAATACAACTTAGGTGAGAAGCTGCAGATGAATTGATTTGGTTCAGCTGCAGATTGAACCCAAAATAATTGGTAATTTAAACCTTTGGCTGTTGTGTTATTACTTTATGGAACAGCTGGCAACAGGAACGGAGTGTGTTAAAAAGGAAAAACAATGAGCTCTCTTTACGTTTCTAGAATGAATAATTTTCGGAGCATGGTGGAAAAACATTTTGACTGCGAAATCACTCTCAATAATTAAAGATTCTGTCCTACGTGAGCATCAACATGCATTTTGTCCTGAACTTTCTCAATTAGTTTACTGACGCGTCCACCCTTGCTGCTGCAAAATTTCATGCCATTATCCCAGTTCCCAAAGAAATTATTTGCTGATATGCTCCGAAAACTATTTCTCTGATTTTGAGAGTGCAAAACTAAGTGTTATCGGTTGATAGCTTTCAAATCAAAAACAGTCAAGTCTCCATCACAGAGGTACCACTGGGATGGATTAAGTTTAGCAAAAGACTCACTTTAATTTTTAGTACAAGGTCCTGGTTCCTCCCGTTTGGAATGATGAAGCTTTCGATCCATTGGACTTCAGTACAGTATTGGAGAACAGATTGATCAGAAAATCTCATTCTTAAGAAGCGGCATTCAGGTCTTAAGAGACTGCCCGCCCTGCCCTATCAAAAGTGGAATCGGCCATACAAGTAGCAGTTCCACTAAAAATAGTTGCTGCTGGCAACATAGCTCCTTAATGTACTCAACCATTACCGTACGTCGAGAAATGATTTCCTTTTTGCGGCAGAGGTACGAATGAGCGCGCAGTTTTGTGCATAAAGTTACCTGCAGATGCCTTGTACCTCGATGTTTGTGAGCCACTTTTCCCGGCCTGAAGACGCCACACAATTACGGTATATATCTCCCAAAGCGCTGTAATCATGGACTAGAGTGTCCCACAATTCATTAAATCTTCAATCAGAGACAACTCGGAGAAACTTTCTTAATCTAGTTAGGTGACGATTCAGTAAGGAATGGCTTATGGGTGGGTGTTTGAGCATTTCTGGCTCGACAAACCAACTGCAAAAGCGCAGTGACTTCATTGTACTTGCATAATGCCACATATGTTACATTTACGTCTATCTGATGAGCTTACAACATGCAATCCATTTCTTGTTGTACCCACCGGCCTCCTGGCATCACTTACTGTTTTCATGGAGCCAGTTCGGGACAGCTCGGAAAATCTCTGGGTTGTTGTACTGTACTGTACTGATGAGGGAGATACCGTAACAGCTCACTAATTTTTCTGGGTTACTGAAAGGCCAGTCAATATACAGTATGCAAGTACCTATAACGCCGAATCTGAACATTAATGCATGGGCTTACCCTGATGTGCAATTGATAAAAGGAACTGATAGCCCTGCAGTCCACTATGGATTTCTCTCCAAAAACCATCCTCTACTCAATGAAAAAAAGTTCCATCTCCAAAGATGCAGCCGGAGATGACACCACATCCCGGTAAACAGATATGTAAAACGAAGACAAGACTTTGCTTTCTTGGTGTTTGCGAATTGATTCTATTTTCGTACATATTTAATTTATGGGCGCCATTTGATCAGTTTCGACAACATGTTTATATTCTTTCCAGAATCCACCCACATTATCGAGACATAGTAGTAAGTACTGCTCACTGAATCACACAATCAGCACGCTAGCAAAAGATGCAAGCATCACCAAATGATCATGTTTTATTGCTGTAACATTGCAACGGAGAAGTCCTTGAAAAACGCTGAGACGATGGCAAACATACGAGAAGCTAGCAGAAAAAAAATCTGTTCGAGGTTTGTGCTAGGAACGTGAAGGGTTACCACTTTGCATGAATCTGCGGCTCAGTACTTCGTAAATACGCATTTATTTCTTTCAGGGGTGGCCGTATATTGGTCTTTCAAAGACAGCCGTGCACAGTATCTATGCCAGGTACGTAGGGCATAGTTATTGCAGCATTCTGCAGTCCACAGCAGTGTGCCAGCGTATACACCAAGCAGTAAACAGTGCTGTACGGCACTGTCACAGAGTACCCGCGACTATTGAGATGAATCAACACATCGTATTGTTTTGAACCCTATATGTATCTGTATTAGTCAACTCATAAAGATCTACTACCCAAAATACAGTACTGTACCATATGATTGTGACAGAAAAGTAGTAAAGTTACGTACTGTATTTCGTTTTAGTTCAGCGAGTTTGTGTAGCAAACAGTATTTTAAAGAAATCAAACAAACAGAAGCCACTGCTTCCTGGCGTCTACAAGGGGCTGCAGAGAAGGTACCGCTTCCTGGTGACCATCTTGTGTACGGTTACTTGAACGCTTCGTTCGCATATGATTCCATGCCAGGAGGAAATTTGATTGTTTCCAGTATCAGTTAACTGTTCATTGGTTTCATACTTTAGACCAGGAAAGTATCTGAATGCCGCACGAAATTTTGCAAGTTAATGACTGGCCAATACCGCCAATGCCTAGGTTATATAAAATTCCCAGAATGAATGTAACCATTCAAGAGCTTTGCTTTGGGATCGGGATCATCGGCAAGCGCGTGGAATCTGTCTCCTATCTTGGCTGCAGCCGTCAATTCCATGTTCACAAAGCAAGGCTCAGTCAATTTACTTCAGGAGGTAACTATTTTCAAACTTAAAAAGAGTCAACATAGGCTGTATTGCAGACACAGAGGTCTGATGAAAATGAAAAATCTTGAGGTCCATGAATATCAGTCAGAGGGCTCTTCAGTCTGCATGAAGTGCTCGAAGAAACTGTTCCATGTCATGGAACACCCATCTACTGTTATGCAAGCTGTGCATTAATGGCGTTCGATTCCTACCAATGGTACTGAGAGGTTGCCTTCGCACTCTGCTTTTTTCCCGCAGAGACTGTATTTGTCATGATTCATTGAGAGAGTCTGATTTCACGCGCAAGTTATGCCCATAAAACGAATAAGAAACTGTACGCTCATACGTCATTAGAGTAGTGTTCCAGCCCGAGGTAGGCTCATTTACTAGGGTCGAAATACACGTTCGACCTTCCATGGCATCGAACAGGCCATGCCTTCCAGTTAGCTTCGAAAAAAAATTTGTGTACCGAAAGAGTCATTGATCAGTAGACTTATGTCCTTGGCTCACAAAAACCGTTCGATTCTGCGGGAAAACATTTGGTGACGCAGCAATTTCCTATGTCGATGTTCTTATTCCTCAAACGTGACGATCCAGTCACATGTGTGCAGATAGGAATCACGTTTCCAGTGTTCCTTAATCCTGTAGCGTTATCTCTGTCCGAGAGGAACGGTTTGGGTGTTTCACTCTTGGAAGATATATTCGATATACCCTATGGCGAAACCAAATTTAGTTCAAGATCACGATAAACGGATTGCAACCCTTTGGGGGCGACTATGGAACGCAAGCAGTTGTTCGATTGCAACATAATAAATCCGCACAAATTGGAAGTAGGTTGTATAATCGATATGCAGCCGTATACATAGAACCATAACTGACACCATTTGTTGTCGAGGAGACTGCGTTGTACATAAGAATACGCTCTCGAATACATTAATACCAGTAAACTATATATTACTGTAAACGGAGCAACGGAACTGCTTTTTTGAGAACTCTAGATGTCCGATAAAAATCAAAGTCCACGATTTGTGAACTGACAAATCAACAGACGAGTCTTCTTCGCCCTCATGTAGCGCTGCAGCACCGCCTTCTCCAAAGCTACCTCGAATAAATCGTTCCATTGAGTGCGTACGACGCTTTCTATATTTCGCCTGTGTGCTCTTGCGTTTGTTGATGCCTGCCTCGGCAAGTTCAAGCAGCTCTATAAAGTGTCACTCTTAATTCTTGCTATCTGCCTCACACAGAGGTTGCCACTTAACGTGTTTACTGGTAAGGACGAGCGTCGAACAAAAATACTCATCGTAGAGACTCTCCGTCCGACGATACTGGATCCCAACAATTGGCCGCAAGTCACACTGTCTCCTGAAATAATTCTCCACGATCACGCGATCTGATGCCTTGGCATAATTTTAATTCAACGATATCCCTTATCCTAGGCGTTCCCAACTGTCAGGGTGCCTTTCCGCCCCACTCGAAACGTTCACAACAGTCTTTTCCTGCTCAGACTTTCCCGAAGTATTAAGACCCGAACCGATCGTATCAATCGCTTTCGTGATGTTAGTGATAGACTCATCGAAATGCCTATTCGTAGCAATAGCAAAAATCGGCGCAAGCAAGAATTCGCTCTTGAAATCGTATGATTAATGCTCACCGGTGAGGCACTTCTTCGATTCCTCAAGGCTCGTAGATGGATGAATAGTTTGCTGAAATGTGACCTGTCTAAAATAAATGCACCAGTTCTATTACTGAAATAATGAGTTGTCGTCGAATAAACTTTGCATTGTGTACTTCTGCTTATAGGAAACCAAGAACTGGTTGAGTGAAAAGTGACCCAGTATAAATATAATAATTGAAACCCTTTGCTCAAAAGTCAAGTCTTATTTACAAAGAAAATAGTCAATGGAATCTTTTTTCGCCCCGCTCTTTAATGCGGCAAGTGCAACAAAAATGTCCTTAGGTTGAATGAGAGACTTACTATTGAATCTCGTGTTTTAATTAGGATATAATTAACTCTCAAGATAATTGAGAACTGGTATTAGTCGTTTTACATGGATTTTTCTTATCTGTAAAGACCGGATGGCCATTTTCTGAGAGACTTTTTCGTTTATTGGACAGATAGGAATCTAATTAATCTCCGTCCCTCTCCGAAAGCGAAGGTTCTTCGGCATATTTTTCTAGATCTTCACAGCGTTGGGCAGTTTATTTAACCATTGTATGGAGCACAAAATCCGCGTTAACTTTAGACTCCTGGTCCTTTCTGTTTTGGAAGAATCGAATAGGAATAATGTTGAAAGTCAATGTTGGCTGGTTATAGCTGAGAGTGACTGCGGCTGATAACAAATGACTTCTTTTGATAGCTGATATATCAAACAAGGAGAAATTGGCGCCCATTTAAACCTCTGAAATATGGGACAATTAATTTTGCACGTAACTGAGAGAGTTCTGTTTTAATATGCCCGCCAAAAGTGATTACTATACATCTACGGTTGATAGAGGTGTTTGGAGGAATTTTTCTCTTCGTAATTACTTTGTCCACTCTTAGATAGCCATTTCACGTAAAAATTTATATTCAAATATATTCACACAATAATTCTAATCTAGCAAAAGATGAAGATTTATCAGGTAGAGAATAAACACTAAAGGTAGTTGCTTCAACTGCACTACTCATTTTAAACAGACTATATGGTATGAAATAGAATATTTTAGGTCTCTTTCCTACATTTAATGGTAAGTTGAATTCTGCGTTTATTAACTGCCCTTTAGACCTTCCAAAAGATCATTCAATTTTCAAGAAGTTATTTTAATTTCACAGCTTTCGGAGGCGATCATTTTCCATTTCGTTAGGATGCGAGTAAAAACGAAATAAGGAAAAAGTTGTACGTAATGCAAATTAAGTTATGAGATAATAAATTTTGCAGTAAATTTCTGAACAATGATTTAAATTCAAATTTCACATGCCAAATCGAAAATGGACCGAGTTTCCGGCAACTGAACTTCGCACCTAGTCTTTCTCGCCCCCTTCAAAAATTGCAGTACTAATAGATAAGAACGCAGAAAGCGAAAAATTATCGAAAACTATCAGTTTTATTAAGATTCATTTCTTACTGTTTTCCAATATTTTCCGGGGAAAATTATATTTAATCAGTAATTGAATGATGAATTTGACGGCAAATTCTTGTAAATCACACAAATTTGATTTGAATTACATTAAATTAAAACACATGGTTTTTGGGTCAATAAAGATGTTCTAGCAGTTCACTCGAAGGTATGGATCGATTCGTTGAAATTTCATATTTAAAACTTCTTCATTTTTACCGAAGAAGTTTGGAAATAGGAAGAAGAAACATAGATAAAATTATGCATGGAGAAAATCATTTTTGCACTTTAATGGATTTATGTACTGTACTGTACAAATAGATGGAATGTTTTCATTCTATAGACAAAAAAGTGTATACGCGTCGTAGTTTTAGAGATTAAGAAAGATTTATTAATGATTTTTAAAGTATTTACATTTATTATTCTAATATGTAAATATTTGATAAGATTTAGAAATTAAATCATGTACACTTACCAATTTATCCGTGAAGGTACAAATTCAAAAGTACAAAAAACAAACTTCTCTTCATACTAATTTTCAATCATTATATAATGATATCAAACTCAAAAAAAGTTTCTAAGAGGCCAATTTGGAGGCATTAAAAATATTAATTAACATTAGAGCTTTTAAAAATAAATTGATAAAATTAAAAAGAAGTAGACATTCGAAGAACGCACGTTTTTGGATAAATGGGATATCTGTGGGCAACAATTCTTATTTCTTTGTCCCCTGAAGGGAAACAATAAGTAAAATGTTACAAAATAACAACGATGAAAAAATAAAAACATCTAAAACCCTTTGGGTAATAAATTAGTTGATAGTAAAACTTTATTGAAGCAAGTAAAAACTAATGAAAAAAAGAAAGAAACAGGTATAGCCGTATATATCCAAATGTAAGAAAAATCTCTGAGAAAAACCTTAAATTTCAACCAAAATAAATATCTACAGAAAAAATATCCCTAAAAGGCATGGAGCTACTGAAGACTCTTTCAACCCCCAAATGTTACATTGAAGTCATCCCCGAGTCCAAGGGCGCATATTACGTCACCTGAAATATTACTAATTTCGATGTAAATGAAAATAAGACAAAATACTTTACCATTCAATAAAACTATTAATGTTCAGTCACTCCTCCTTGTAGCTAGAATATCAGCTTCGCCCTCTGAACAAATCAATTGATAATAATAATTAGAAAAGACAAAATAGTAGTACAATTAAGGATAATAATATTCCATGACTTCAAAAATGAAGTAAAATGTGAGCGATATAACAAAAAAATAAATACACTGGGGTCATTTTGTTCTAATACTGGTCCGAAATGGGACTGAGGTTTCCTGCAGAATATTTTAATCGTAATCAATTGAATCCAGACGTTCCAGACTCGCGATCTCCAGAGCTGCGTGTCACTTTGATACCGTTCTTGGGTCAAAAAAGGAGATGCTCTGTTTACTCACAATGCATCCTTTTCCAATGACTGTAGGCTAAGTGCTTTTAAACGTTGGTAATATTGAGAACGAAATACGCAACGAGAGTAGTCGAGTGATCATCCCTTGATTTTTATTTATCGACGTGTCCTGCTGGGCGCACCTGAAGGATGCTTAAGCGATGGAAGCAGAAGGACCAACTATAAGGAATATCCAAAGCCGGTAAAGGAGGCTTTTCGTGTAAATTCATCACGATGAGGAAAATAGGGAGCGCTATTGAGTGGCTATACATGCTATGCAAATAATGGAACGCGCGAAAGGGTAAGCGGAGAATGAACTTCTTATCTAGGAAATGGATGAGGAAATTAAGTTGGACCTATCTCAAGTCATTGACCATGAAGCTGTTCCAAACTTGACTACCGAGAAAGAGAAGCTTATACAATTCATATTTAAGGAGAGGTAGCGATGAAGTGCTCGGGAAAAATGGGAGTGACCGTGTGGAAAGCTAGCGGCAAAGGAAGCGCATCTGAAGAAAGACGACAGGTTCGCGAATTTGAAGCGGGAGAGGAGGACGGAAAACGACAGAGGACTGAAATTATGCATCTAAGAGAAACCGGTGCGAGTAATGGATATATAAGGGTTCAAGTGAAGAATGGTAGCATAGGTGAGAATGGAGAATTGGTTAGTAATGTAGAAGGCTGTAGTAATCCCATGTACACCAAATAAGGACGACCAGTTGATGACGGATCCTTTCAGGGGAGAGTGGCCGGAGGTAGCGATGTTAAAAACGGAAATAACAGATGATGAAAAGAATGACAAGAAATAGATAGTTACGGTGTGAATGCCAAAGGTATGAGGGAATGGCTTTTTTAGTTATGGATGGAGATACTACTAGAACTTTGCTGATTAAGGAAGGCTGGAAGGTCGAAAACTACCATAGTTCTGGGAATATTTCTGTCCAGGGGCAACCGGAGATACTGAGGGTTCAGTTCAAGCAAAGAATGCCGGGGAATGTGAAATGAAAACAGAAGGGAATGGATCCAAAGGAAGCCAGTCGGGGACTGATAGTAGGGGAGATGGATAAAGGGCGGAAAGGCGTGGTGAAGGAGGAGCAAGGCCTACTCCAGAAAACGCCATACAAGATGGGCAGCCAGTGAGAGATGGAGCTGGGCCTAAAGCAGATAATGGCAAACATGCCGGACCGAGTGCTAAGTTTCAAGTGTTGGTGGGGAAGCTTGGTCAGCCAGCATAGGTAGTAACAAAGCAGAGACATATTGAAATTTGGAACAGGGGGCGGATATGAACAGTGATAACAATTGGAAACCTACGAAGACTGAGAGGAGTGTTTGAATGGATATTCAGTCCGATGAATCTGGTGGGAGTAGCAGAGAATCAGAAGCTAGTATTGAGAGGACAGCAACTTATTTAGGAACAATTGGTAGAGAGCATCTCGGATTTCCACTGGGGGAACCGACTGGAGAAGAATTCTGGAGCGAGGAAAAGATTAATATGGGATAGGGTATAAGAGAATATGTTCAGATGGGAGAAGAAAAGCATGCTGGATTGCAGAGTGGGGATGTGTCTGAAGACGAGTGGAACCGTATGTTGGGGAGATTGGTGTGGACATCAACTCGTTCCAGTTCCTCACATCTGATAGAGCTGATGGCAGACCAACTCCAGCCAAAAAATCCCTTTCTTACCACCGATGAGAGAAGTGGTATATAGATGGGTAGTACTAGTGAAAAAAGAGAGGAGCCGGATAGGCCATTTTTGCAACGGGGGACAATTAGCAGCTCAAATTGTGGCTATTGAGATGTCCATATCTCAAGTGGGTCTTTAGAGGTAGCTTTCGAGGGAAAGAGGTATTCTTTGGACGTGATTTTATTTGCAGGAGGAACCAGGTCAGCCGCTCATTTCATGACGAAGAAGTTATAAATGCGAGAAATTATAATGTGGATAGCATCGTCCTAAATGTAATGGCAGATGGAGACAACGGTACGGCTGAACATAGGGATCGTTACAAAGGCAATACTGGTGATAAAGTTCCCAGTGTTGATGGGGATAGTAGTTTCAGTGGATCCATTTCTGGGGATGTGGGTATTAGATCTAAATGAGATTGTATAGGGATAGGATCCAATTCTGCAAGTGTGGGGGTGCTTCCAATTCTGGGTATATTCATAACATTTACAGTTTATGTATTAATGATGAGGACCTCACCGGATGATGGGAAGCGGAGAGCTACATAAGCGGGTACATGGAGACGAATAACGCCCTAAGGGACGGCAATGGACAATTTAATAAAGTCCGAGGCAATGCAAATAAGTTTGCCGGCTCCTTGGAAAAAAAGATGGAAAAATGATAGTAACGATGAAGAAACATGCAAGGGGAGGATGTGGCGGGGAGATCTACAGAGCTAAGGAGGGTACAGTAGTGGACAAAAAAGAAAGAGAGAAATGGGAAGTACTGAAGGAGGTGGCTTGGACGAGGAAAAGAGTTCAAGAGTGCGGATTGAGGGAAAGGTCTCCTTGACATCAATCCGTATATTTTCCTGCCTGTTCTGGATGAAGATATCAGTGATTCGTATTCTTCTAGGGGGGCTGTAATTGCAGCTTGTAGCAGAGATGAGTTTTAATGATAAAAAAGATCTGAACGTAATCAATGGCTTCAAAAGCAAAAAATGGCTTTAAATGAGCCCACAAAAGAGCAAATTCAATGCTTAATCTGGAGAGTGTATCTGAAAGATCCTGTAAATCACAATGTTATTTTCTTGTTCTATTGCAGGGTGGCATAATGTTGGACTCGAGTCGGCGATAATGGCAGCTTACAAGAGCTCATACGGCTGATGTGTGTGTGAGAATGGGTAAAAGTATCTGGAAACCCAATGAGAGGGTTAGTGTGAAATGCAGAAAGGATTATTCATCAGGACTATTTGATTTAATTATTCGACTAGGCTCAAAAAGATTTAAATTAGATGCGCAGTAATTCAATACTTTCCCAGTATTTTCTTATCTTTTTTGCTTCATTTAACATCTTCCCCCAGATAGATTTTTTATAATTTCCATCCATCAGTAGATTATTTAGTCGAGCTTTAATTGCTTTAATAGTCCTTTAGATAATTTGATTTCGATTCAATCTTCTCGGACTTTTTTGTAATTCTGTACTTAATCCTCAATAAAATATGGCTATAGTAAAAAGTTATAGTCTTTATTCCTCTTTAGAATCATTGGTCTATTTGTTAAGTGAAAATTTCAAATGAGCGCAGAATATGTTCATGTAAAAGTAACATTCAAGCGTCAGTGAAAAAAATTCAGGTTTGAATTTCGTCCATATTCTTCAACTACATCAATATAAAGTACTATTTATTCTTTCTAATTTATTGAAAGAATCTTGAAAGAATCTGCTGTTATTATATTGTCACATATACATCTTTTCAAAAATCTACTGAGCCATTCCAGTCAAAAATTAAATAAAATGGTGTGTTAATCTCGCCTTGAAGAACTCGCCTGTGTATAGGAAAAAATGTACTGAAAGGAATTTTTTCCGAGCATCTCCTAGGCGTAGCAATAAAGCGTTCATGATCAAATATGAACTATGATTGATACTACGCGTTCATGGTCAACTACAACTGGATTCAATTAATTATGTTCCACAATAGCATGAAATGTTTTTGATTCAACCTTTATTTATATATGTTCTCTCCTTTATCTGAAGTTAGAGGCTTACTAGAAGCATTTCACATAATCTGCGGCTAAATTAAATAATATAAAGACTCCATTTTACTAACATAAAAAGGAATTTGGTGAATTTAACGGGTGTTTGTACTTTTCTAGTAGTCCGCATAGCCGCGAAATGCCCAACTTCTACTATATAAACTGCAACTTTTGTAGTCAATAACAGCTCTAAAAAGCTCTTTTGCGGATAAAATATCTAAAATCCATACTTTCTTGCCAAAATGAAACTTTCATATACTTTTCCATCTTTTGGATAAATCTTGAATATTATTAATAACAGTCAAGTTGTTAAGTAAAAAGAATACAAATTAAGTTAGGTCCATTTCTTTATGAAACTTTCTAATTAATAAAATACGCTTAAAGCTCTTATTAAGACAACAGTAGAATAATACTAAACTTTTTTGGGAGCTAATTAGGCATTATGTTCAAGCTTGCCTTGAATATGCACTGGAGCTATCCCGCAAATTACCGAGTAGTGTTGATTTATGTATGTATTTTAAATGAAGTTTCTGAAAGAAATATTACTATAAATATTATGGGGTACTTACTATAAATATTATGGGGTATAACCCATAATATTTAAAAAATTTCACTCATAATGTGATACTTTCTGAGTGAAAAGTTTTAGAAAGGTAGCATTCTGAATAGTTCTGAGCACCTGATCGTAAATACAGTGATAATTTGTTCCTAGCTATTTTTATTACTACTATGCCTTCAGATATAAAAGTTAGTTCCAAGATTGCTTAAAGTAATGATGAATAGATAATCGGAGGTCAGGAAAAATCAGGTCGTGCTAATCAAGCAACTCCAAAATTTCATAGAAGATTATTTGGGGATTACTATGATGGATATCTCATTCTCATTTAGTCTGAAAATTACTTCATGAAAATGATAATTTGGTTGAGTACTGTTGAGATATATTAGTGCTTGGCGTGTTAGTACCCAAGTTATGCATGAATTAGGACGGTAGAGATTTATTCAGTACAAAGGTTATAAGGCCTATACTGTGGGTCCAAACTGTGAGATACTAGGTCTCAGACATGATTTTGCTTCAATCTTCTTTTCATCATTCCCAACGGACTATTTAAGTACACTTTGTGGTATTTAATAGTGAAAGGTATATTTTAGCATTCAAAATTTCCTTTAATTGGCTTTTTCCGTGCATAGCACCTGATATCTTGTACAAAAAGTTCAATATTTTTCACGTTAATATTCTTTTTGATGAATTATCTAGTTTTTTTCACAACAAAAAAATTTTACATCAGAAATTTTTTTGCAGAAAGAAATAAAGACATATTACTTTTTACTTTCAGAGGAAAATACCTAGAAAATCAAATCTCTGTTCGTTTGAAAATTTTTTGAAAGGAAATATTGGCTTAATAATTAGATAAATTTTCATTTTAGTTAAAAAAATCATCTATAGAGGCCTAAAAGATACAAATTAATATAGTTGAAAGACTAAACCAATTGAAAAAATTTCCGAGAAAGCAAAAAATGATTCTTGACAATAATTTAGTTGTAAATGAGCAGCTGTTGACACATATACACGACTGGGTCGTTTACAAAATATTAAAGTGTTTCTGCAGAGCAAAATCGTCTCTGTAGGGGCTCAACCAGAGCCTACCCCACTGAGTCACACGGAAGAAAATTTTCCAACGAAATGACGGTAAGCCGAGATTAGAAAAGCTGAAAAACTAAAGGTGTGGGAATTGTGATTGTGTAGTTCAACAGATACGTCGATTACTGCACTAAATAAGCGGCCTTGGGTAGAACCAACAGAACGGCGAGAGCTAGGACCTCTCGCCTGCTCCAAAAAAGACAATTCCTGTTATTTGCGAAAGGCTATAATGAGCATTCCAGTGCCTAATCGAGGAGGATAAACTTCGTTACAGGATTTTTTCTCCATGAGCCATCGTGCGATTTCAGCGATAGATAACAAACAAACAAAAAATCCAAACAAAAAAGTAGATATAAAGAAGCCCACGAAGATGAAAAGGGCGATATATTGGACCCGCTAGACCTTGATGTCTCCCGGTGAAGCAAGAATTGAATGTAGAGTTATTCGAAACGAATAGTAAAATATCTGGGCCGCAAATATTGAAAAGATGAATAGATACAAGCATGCTGTCTCAAACGTCACGTACGTTCATTAAACCTGGGGTTTATTTTAAAGAGTACATAAAATAAAATTTTACTGCCGACTTAAAAGGATGAAAACTGGATTCAATCTAATTACTGTGCGGAAATATGTACTATTTCAGTATTTCAGATAATTTTTAATATACGATTCTGCGAAATCAAAATGTAATCTAGAAATGTCGTCTTAATGTGAGTTATATGTTCTACAAATATTCTTTGTTGGGCTTGTTCTAATGTGATGTTCATGGATCTCAGTTTAAAATTTTAACATATTTTCTGTATTGAGTTCTCATTTTACAGCGCTCAAGTAACCTTTTCGTATATTTTAGTTAAGCTCTTC
The DNA here is from genome assembly GCA_002205965.3 of Kappaphycus alvarezii. Classification (NCBI taxonomy): domain Eukaryota; phylum Rhodophyta; class Florideophyceae; order Gigartinales; family Solieriaceae; genus Kappaphycus; species Kappaphycus alvarezii. The sequence goes on from NADL03000481.1 coordinate 1,613,318, forward strand.
AAACGCGGGGTCTTTGAATGAATCGTTTGCGTTTATTTTTAGTACTACATCCTTAGTCTTGACATAGGCCATTTTTATGCACCCAGACCCCAATTGATTTCACTTCTCATTCAGTACAGCTGCTTTCAATATTTAATATATAGAAATAGTGAAAATCAAAACAATCTATAGTATTTGATTACTTAGCGTACATTCGAGGATAAACATAACACATGAATAGAAATTATCATAATTGACAAAGATGGCACCACTCCGCAAGTCTTCAAGTCCATTCTATCATATACAACTAGTTGAATGGATTCGATGGGGCATTTACAATGTGTATTTGGTGTTACTGAACCAGTTCACAACATAGCTGTTGAAAACGACACAAAATTCAACATGATTCAGATGCAGCTATGCAATTTCCCATCCCCGAAAATGCAAAGAAGCGCCACCAAATGGGTCAAAGTTTTAGATATAATAATATTATCGAATTAAATCAACAAAAGTAGCCCATCTCGCGACTGAACTTAACAGGGAAAGTTGCAATGGTAAAAAGGAATGGAGTCGAGAAGCTTATAATTTGGACTTCCTCAGTCAGTTATCAAGTATCAGAGGTGTAATGTTGCGGTTTCACAGTCAAAGTTTAAGACTTTACCCGTGGCCATTAGCCAGAAATTTGTCATTTGCTGAGTGATTTGTTATTTGTTAAATGATTTGAAAATAGCAAAGGGAAAACTTAATCTAATTCTTAATTGCTGTTGCTTACCAGCCTGTGCCCCTCATCATTAACCAAACTCGAGAATTTGCTTGTTTCAACACAATTTCAATGACCGGCTCCTTTGCATAACCCGGAAAAATTATTCGAAAAAAGTACAGTCTTGTTTAAATGGCACACAAGGATCCAAACCCAAAATTTCCGCTGAGAAAGTCTTCGTTTTGTTCGGAAGGATAGTAATTTTGTTTTGTACTTTGGCAGACCTGCTTAGGGTATTTGTAAAATGTCGATAAAATATCCTAGATGTAAATATCCTGGATATTTACGTGGAGTCAATGCCCGCTCCGATAACGCCTCGATGCGATTGTGCAGAAAAATGAGGCAAAACCTAATACGAAATAGATCTGGTACTTGACTGCTGCTGCGTCTTGAAATTCCAGCACTTTTTGATATGCAACTCCAACTGGACCAGGACACCTCAAATGAGCTACCACGTTCATTAGTTTTGGGAGTTCTATAATGACGATGGTGGGAGAAAGATCATTGCGTTTGCGGATTGATCGATTACTTTGAAACTAGGGAGCAAAGGGGGCTGGTTTACTTTGTGATGTTAAAGGCTGGGAGTCATACGAAATTGCGTTCAAACCGTTTTGCAGGATCTATAATACGAATAACCATTTCCGGCTACTATGTAGCTGGTAGCCTTTGAAACTGGTAAATGGTGGTTAACATGATGACCACAGGCAAAAGGTCATGGAGAAGTGCAGTGGTTGTCCACTGTCCTTAATTTTTTCCGTGCACTGCTCTTCAAGTTTTCCAGTACTACGTTACACAGGTGGTAATGGGACAGTGGAGTGATCGTGTAATTGGAATGCAGAGTGGACCGAATGGGTTCCTGCTTAAGAGAGCTTACTAAATATCATCGGGAATTATGATCACGGGAAAACATGAGAAGGAATACAACGCCATTACTCGTCCGACAAAGCTTTGCTGAAGCGCAGCTATTGGACCACGTGGAAGGAAGGTGGGCATGTAATTGCCATCGGCACATAAGGCGTGTCTATGGGTTTCACATACAGAAGAGTTTCGGACGCTGTGAACATTAATTCGAACGGAACTAGCAGTCCACTGGGAGTTTCACTGGGAGTTTCACTGTTGGTGAAAGGAATCGCAGGTACTGAATCAACTGCAATGGGTTGGCTTCATCAGTCAATGTTGTTTACATGTACAGGTCTGTTATAGCATCTGCCACATCATACAGCAAATGTTTGCTTGGGGAAGGTGGAGGGTGAAAGCAGTGAAGTGTAACCTCCTAGACTCGATCAGTTTATAATTGATGCTTTCAAAATACAATGAGCCAAAATTTTTCAAATCTATAAAGGCGGTGTCAACCAGTATTCTGTAGCCCTATTTAGTGTCGAGGGTGTTGGGATCCAATGGCGGAGATGGATGGTGCGGAAGGGTGATGAGACTTAATTAGAGGGACAGCATTGGACGATTTTTGATCGAGGGAAATCCGGTGAAACTATTGCTGGACAGCTTTAGTTTGATAGTGAACCTGTAGAGAAGGAATTGAAAAGTAGTAACTTGCAGATTTGAGAATTTTAAGTGATTTTTCATTGGTTTTCACTGATGTGCAGGCTTGTGGAATTGCAAAAAAAACAGAAATGCTAGCTAGGAATACTGTAGATGCACGAGGCATGGCACAGTACAGTACAGTACAGTACAGTACAGTAGTATGCACGTCATACTGTACTGTACTGCATTTATTGAAGGAGAACAAGTACGGCCGGTAGCCGAGTGCATTCCTTTTGGGGATGCCCTAGTGGACAGATATAGTTGGGGATACGGAGAAGGGGATCATTTTGAATGAAATTTTAATGTGGAACAATTACTGGTCACTAGTGCATTTTCAAGTGGTGGTAAGGTTTTACAGGTCGCCCCACTATGATAGCCCCCTCCTTTTTTCGTATGATAATTGGCCTAATTAACGCTGCAATGCAGCGTTACATCAAGCCGAAATTTGTCATCATTGAAAACAAATGCAGGACAATATAGGTGCTTGAAAATAATAAAAAAGTGGAAAAATGGTGAGATGTGTGTTTCTGTTAGGTGACATGGTTGATACCGTAGTCACATGCAAAGTCACTGGAGCTATGGAAATGCATGGAAACGGGGGTACCTACGGTAGGACAAAAAGCAATGAGTGCGAACTGGACAAGATCAGAACTGAGGCATGGCATTATTGTTAAAGTGGAATATTTTAAGCTATCAATTTTGGGTCGGGTCGAGGAAAGAGTACATGGCACAAGACAAGGATTGTTGCAGCATGGACACGCATGCATTACGGGCAGAAACGCGGTATAAAATTGAATAGTGTAATAGCAGTGACTGGCAGTTGATGGTTTACTGTATTGCACATGCTCGCAATGATTGTTTTCATCGAGACTAGTCGGATGCCAAGGGTTGACATCCATGCCGTCTTGGGAGTTGCAGCCGTCGTGATGTAGATACCTGTACTCGTGGTTTTTGTCAAGTTATTTTGGATATGAATGGCGAGACTTGTTCGACTTGAGAGGGGGTATAAAGTAGTGTGAGAGAGTAGTGTCTGTTCTTAGGTAACAGACAGCTTTATGGCTTACGATACATTGGTTTTTTGGAAATGTCCTCAGGTGGGTGGCCTTTATGCCTGTTCTGAAATGTAAAACTGCTGATCTTGATGTTATCGTTTGGTACACTTATCAAACTTATTTCTGCTCAAAACGCACTTTTTCATTAGACCTTATCAAGCAGAAAAAAAATTCCCTTTTTCGTAACGATTTTGCTGAAGCTTTATATTGAAAAATACAAAAAAGGAAGTGTGAAATTGAAAGGTGCACTCGTGCAGCGGTCCTACTAGTGCTATGTTATCATGATGCGGCAAAGATCTCCAAGTGTCAAAGAAGAGTAATTGAATCACACTCCAAAGTTGATTTTGTTGTGCTTAGATTTTATTAATTTTTTTGAAGTTATAAATTATTAAATCATTAAAAGTGTCGATATTAATCAATGACTATGTAGAGAAAAACGATGAAATGAGCAAATTATGAAACGCTCTAATGCAAACAATGGTATGTCAGAATGGCAAACCGAGCGTCTCTCCTTGATATGATTCCCTTTGAGGAAATGGCGGCCACTCATGGTATACCCGAAAGCTCAAATCAGCGAATGGATATACATGAAGAATGAGCATATTTCTTAATTTGATAATTTGATACGGGTAACTTACAAACTGGCAGGGTAATATAACAGAAACTTGCGAGTGCCAGTGCAGACAGCGGTTTGAAAAAAGAGTAACCATTTCAATGAATGGAAATTCAAGCTATCATAAAGTAATAAGTTTGTGTCTTAAAATAATGCCCAAAAACGAGTTGTGTTGATTTTTTTTGGGTCTTTTGTATTGACTGGTAATCCAGGTTTAGCAACGATGAATGTTTAGTAGGTTCGAATGATTGTTCTAATTAAATTCATGATTTTTGTGGTTTTGCTGGTTTGCATTGAGCCTGACATGAGCACGAAAAGGGCTTTCTTGAGGTCGAAAGGAGCTTGTATGATACAATAAAAATAGTGTAGTGTACTATGCTGCTCAATACTTTGCTGCTGCATTGCACAGTACGGTAAAATCACGTGTTCATGAATAAGCTGCTTGGAAGCTGCAGCTGTTGTACTGGTGTACTGTACTGTACTGTACTAGACTGCATTGGCACAGAACAGTTCACAGTACTGTACAGTACAGTACAGCAAACATAGGAAATGTAAACATTGTGATAAAGTTAAAGCCTACTGTGGGACACTAGAAAACTCGTTGATGCTGGCCCAACAATTATATTCAAATAAATAGTCCAAAACATTTACGCTTTTGAAATGTTAATTAATAGTGTATAGAATTTATATATACTATATATATATATAAATATAGAGTCGTTCCGAGAGAGGTCTAATCCGATCAAAATGGCAAGTTAAGCTTGAAAAAAAAACAGCAATTAATTTTGATAATGTTTGTGAAGCAAGTCAAAAGCGCCAGAGCAAATGAAAACGAGCAACAAGAGCCAATCCATAAGCCCGATTTCTGCTCAATCTTTGAAACCTTTACACAATTTTCCCCAAAACCAGCTCAAAATCCACCTTCAAGCTGCCCCTGTTCCCTGCCCTACTCAAACCCCCTCCTCATCAACTCCATTACAACTCGGCCCAATTCGCTAAATCCCACTTCCGCCACCGCTTATGTTCTCGTACCAAGAAATGCAAGCTCGTCTTTGCCACCACAAACATTGTCACTGAAACACATTTCAAAACCTTCGCTTTACCCATCCCTGCTCTTTCCTCCTCCTAATCTTTCACCTTCCTTTCAACCTCCCCCCCCTCCCCCGACCGCTTCACCCCTTCCTCATACTTCCCCCATCCGAGTCCTCATCCCCTCAAGTCCATCAAACCCTCCCTACATTGTTTACCACCACACTAGGGCACATCCTCCTATTCCCCGCAACGATCGCACATCCTCATGTGGACAATCAGATGAAACTTCCCAAACTCCGTCATCAATAATCTCTCTCTACACGCCTCACTCCGTCAGCGAATGTCCTCATCCGCGCCCAAACCCTTCTCACTCGTTTCATCTTCGTCTGAATTCCTTCGCAGAACCTCTCTGACCTACTTATTTATCGTGTCATATCTGTGCGCACCCCGGGATCATCATCATACGTGCAGTTATTCTTCCCGTCGCCTCCGCGTCGCCTCTGGATCCCGCCTCCAACAAACTCCAAATCTACTCTACTCACGGATCTAAATCTGCCGAAACTATCACCGAATTCCCGATCTCACAGCTTGGCCCGTCCTCTCCATAAGTCTACCCTACCTATCTATACGAACCTTTCGGGCGAACAAATTCGCCCGCTTCACTAACCCAAGATAGCTAATCAACGCCGTTTCGACCTTATGGGTCGTACTGACAATCCCTCTCCAATGGAAGGGATTGCCTTCCCACAACGAACTAGCAAAGGTGCGTCCTTACGTCGAATGCAATCGGAGTATGTCCCCGGCAGTTCCCGCGCTGGACCTCCGCTTGGTCCACCCAGAACTCGAGAATCGTCCTCCAGGGGCAGCTTTTGGAGCACCGTCATGGACAGTGGCAGGCCTCCACCCTCTATCACTTCTGCAGGCTCTTTCCACAGTGGTTTCCCTTCCGCATCGAGTTCTTCCCCTCATGTTCAACCTACCCAATCCTTCCACGTATCGAGCCCCACTTCTTCGGCAAGTCGCGCCGGACCCAGTCGACCCTCCAGTTCTCAGAAACGTTTTCAGTGCTCGGAATGTGCCGCCGCGTTTCCAACGTCTCAGGATCTCGCATCGCACAAACAAAAAAATCATCCAAAGTCAGCCCGTCCGTTCCAATGTGAACTCTGTTCGACTGGCTTTTCACAAAGGAGTCATCTAAACCAACATGTCCGCACCGTGCACAACAAAGTCAAGCCCCATAGGTGCCAGCAGTGCAACAAAGCATTTGGGAAGAAATACGACCTAACATCTCATCAGGATGCTGTCCACGGCAATGAACGACCGCATCATTGCGAATTCTGCGATCGCAGGTTTGCGAAAAGGTCGAATCTCACAAGGCACAAGGAGAAGTTACACAAAGACAAGTTTGGACCGGGCAGACGATAAGATACATCGTTTACGAAGTGGACCTCCTGACGAGACTTGCAGAGGCGCCCATAGGCCAGGCGGCCAGACATTGTTTCTCCAAAGTTGACCGTTATTTCGATATCGATTGCGGCTGAGTATGATATGGCTCTCTACATGGTGGAAATGTAATCTACTAGACAGCTTTGAATGACAGCAGCCGCAGTCTGCGCGTAGGCAACAAAGGGTCTGTCGCTTTATTCTACAGCGGCAGTACGGATTCGGTGATCCGGGCGTAGTGCGAAAGAACTTGTTTGGAATTGTGCTAGTCAGAATGTTAGTTGCTCAGATACTTGAGGTGTTTTCAACTGGAATATCGGAAAGAGGACAAATATTATCGACCTTCTGTTCCTAATTTGTTCCATGACCGACACTGATTTCTCGGATATAGCTGGTAGTATCTGCAGGCGCGGGGCGAAGCACATAACAGTAATAAGGAGAAAAGATAAAACCTTCCGAATGGGTAAACCAGAACTGTCTGATGAAACAAACATTTGCAGGCACTTTTGGTGTCTTGGAAGTGGACACTACAGTATGCTCGGCAAACAGCAGACTGACTCTGATACTTCCTGAACAAAGGTTTGGGACATCAGCTGTGACCTTCTACAAGTACAATGCCGTGTGTGTGGAAATCATACCCATGGCTATTGCCGGCATAAAGAGGGGGAATCTGGTTGGGAGAAAACTAATGTAGCATATGATGCTTTGACAGGCTATTTGAGCGGGAAGGTGATGTACCATGGCGATGTCAACCGTGAATAAGCGTCCTGTTCCACCTTGCGCCAAAACACTTGTTTTATCCGTAAAGCAACTGTAGTCGTCTCTTCTTGCTATACTAACATATACTGTACTGTACTACTGTACAAGATCTCATCGTATCAATTGGGACCAACGGCGGAAATCATGCGGAACAGCTAGCTGGCGTTCCTCGGCGGTTGACTCTAAACCACTTTTTATTGGCTGCCGGCCAGTCCCCTGCGGTTTTGGATTCATGGCGATCATACTGTACTACAATGCACAGTACAGTACTGTACAGCACAACTTCGAGATCAAGCTGTGAATCGCGGGCTTGACAGGATCCCTTACAGTTCTTTATGAAGGTATACTGTACGATCCCTCTGCTTCGACAGCAGTGCCGTCTAAAATTGCACTTGGAACAGAGAGTACTGTAAAGTATTGAAGGTGGAATACCCGTGCATTCGCGAAGTGGCAGAGGAAGCACTGTAACTATGAATATTATTAACAGAACTTAATGCGAAATGATTCGTCGCGATAGTCTGGAGGCTCTTTGACCAATGAAATGACAGAAACTGGCACAACACAGTAAATCTACCGCTTCGTACGACCAACTTCCAAGGCAGACTGGCGAATTTTAATCAGAATTTTCGAAAAAAGATATTGCTATCCACTTACAACTTTTCGAATTTGAAATTTTCTATTGACTTCAATATTGCAACACTGTTCTCCACAGTACAAAACTGTACCAACATCCCTCTGCGTACAAACACCAGACAAGATTGTAAAATAACTGTAAATACAATGCGCTGAATAAAGTTTGCCCCGCATCCGAAACACAGGGGGGGGCTGTAAATATCAATTAATGTCTCATCATGTGAATAATTAAGAGGTTGCATAAGACCTACTGTTAACGTTAATATTCACGTTCACATTAAATTCATACGTTAACCTTGCTGACCCTGAAATTTTAATTGAAACACTAACTTATTTCAAAGGAGTTCTCGTCAAGCAAAAATGAATAGTTTTCCTGCACTTCCTTCAAGTCAATGTAGACCATTCGTGCTGAACTATCCCTCCATCCTAAATTGTACTTAGCATAAATATGCGTCTGTACAGCGAATGGAAGAGCGAGCCTGGAGTATGATTCAACCTTATCAGACGTCCTGTCGCGAAAAGATATCAAAGCGTGCTCAAACCCAATACACCTAGGATGACAACGTTCTACACCATTACCATCAGTGTCTGTCAGCCAATTCCTGTGCATTACAGCAGGACCACAAAGAGGATTTAGCTAACATTCTTTTACTTGCAACTCCCTTCCGCCCTCCTCCACATGGACAAAAAATTCCCAGCAACGACTCCACTTGGTAACAGGACAGCCACAGTGACACATCTAGTCGTCGTACCAGGTTCAGTCCAAGTAGAAATTAAATGTAAAGGCTGAAACAACTGGGAACATGTGATTTCTTTCTTCGTAACTTCCACCTCTGACGACTCCACAGATTCATCATCCTCATTACCCAACCTCCGCCATTTCGAGATGGGCTCATCTGCCGTACATCGATTGCGCAAACCAACAATACTCTCATCTATTAACAGGTTAGGAAATCACCAGAAGATAAAGAAAAGTAAAAGTAAAAGTGGCACTAACCAGCAGTATCACCATAATACTCCTGTTTGAGCTTTTTAAGCTTCGTTTTAAATATGTCAAGCTTATGGTTCATAAAAATAGCCTCCGACGCCCATATCTGCTTAGGGTTTGAGTCTCGAGCGATTTCTCCAGACGCAAGCTTGCACCTTAAAAGAACGAAAGCCCTTGATGATTTGGTTAGTTTCTCAGGCATCCTCAAAGTAGAAGATTGGCAAACCTAAAGCGATAATTGAACCTGTCGACCACCATGAAAATGCCAGTATTATAGCCGTCTTCAATACGTAATGTAAAGTATTACAGTGGAAAGGCATTTCTGAAATACTTGTGGTCCCCAACCTATTACTTATTTCACTAAGTATTTGGATAAAGAATATTAATTCATTTGTGTACTGTTACGTTGGCGTCCAGTACTATCTTCCACAACAAAGTAACAATAATTATGCTCAGACACGTTCAACACGACAGCCACCTCTAAGTTCTAGTATCGAACTCAGGAATTTATAAATAACTTCGGAATCCGAATTTAAAAGTATAGATCCTAATCCAGTATTCGACTCCGAAACACTGTAAACGAGATCTCGAAATATCAAAGTTCGAGGAAAAAAAATTATTTATTTGAATCGCGGTAGTTCGGCGACCCCATTTTGAAATATATCGATTTTATACAAATTCGGTAGTTTATGGCATTAGTAACATCCCTAAATTTAATAAAAAAAATCATAATTTTACTGCAATTCCCGAGTCTTTGTAGACAATGCAACAGAGAAGAAATATTTGGACCCTTTCTGGATCATTCTTTAATTTTAGTATAAATACCGGCGACCTAAAAATAAGACTAATTCTAAGTTCGAATTCAAGTAGACGAACTCAATACTTACCTCAGATTAAGGTCCCTCTGTAAACAGTGATGGCATGGCTGTACTTCTGAATGTAAAAGTTTAATCATTTTATGTACTGGACTCTTTAATATTTAACACATTTCTATATTTCGAAAATAGGGATCTATTTCTGAATTTCTGTACTGTCTTTCAGTCACTTCTTTCCTGTACTTTAGCTGTTCATTTTTTATTGGGCATGACAGGGTAACTTTTTATGCTGTTAATTAGTGGTGGGTGAGCAGTGAAGTGGGATGCGAGCTATGTCGTCTCACTTCACTGCTGTCCACCATGGTCATGGCAACCCCGGCCCTTTTCACTCAAACCACGGGATCATTTTTTTCAATGGGCGAGGGACTTGGAACAGTAGGGAGGATGCGATTTAGGGCAATTTTCGGGGTGTCGGCGGAGGTTGCATCTATAGTATGGAATATGCTAATTACGTCGTTGTCAAAAAAGACCTACCGGTTCATCAACTGTGTTGTTTTTAATTTTTAAAAATTTACAGCAAGGAGGCAGTCAACGCGCTAATTTGGAACTGTGATGGAAAGACTTTTAGGAAATGGTCTTGGTATTTCATAGAGAAGGTTTCGATTCTCCCAGTGGTAGGTTTATTTTTACTTTGGTTTTGGTAGGGCTAAGTTTCTAATTATTTACTAACATTTGTAGCAGATTTCCTGGGAATCTCGTTTCAATTCGGGCAATTTGTGGGATAGCGTTGCTTGTTCTGTCGACGGAACAGATTGCCCTATCAATGAGCCAAGCCCTTTCGACTCAAAGTGGTTTTCTCATAAGTTCCATGGTGCAGGTTTTCGTTATGAGATTGCGTTGTCTGTGACAAGTGGTGATATTTTTGGTGTAATGGACCTTTTCTTTGCGGTTCGTATCCTGATTTACGTATTTTTAAACAAAAAATGCTTTTTCATTTGAACAGCAATGAGCATGTTATTGGTGATAACAGATACACCCATGCACGCTGTATTATTCCAAGCACTCTGTGTAAATCCAAAAAAGATTTACACTCCCTGCTGAGGGCACGTCATGAAACTGTGAACGGAAGAATCCAGAATTTCAATTCAGTGCGCTCTATTTTTCGGCACAAAGTGGTTCATCATGGTACTTTACTTCACGCAGTGGCTCGTGTAACGGCCCTTATGCTCCGTACGAGTGATCCGTTGTTTGCAATTTAATTTTTTGAGTAAATCAGTATCTTTTTGGAACCCTTGCTAAGCTGATTGCGAGAGTCCTAAATTCTCGAAGTTTCCCTCATCTCCCTAGAGACTAGAGCTTAACTCAATAGTCAGTCAGTGAATGTACTGTACACTCCAGAAACATGAAGAGTAACGTTTTATTATATTAATATAATTAATATTTACAGTTTAAAATGTCTGGAACTACACGTGTAGTGTCTATTCGACCATGAAATGCACTCAATTAAATACAAATTTTGCCAAAAACGGAAAAAATAAAAATTTCAATAAAAATTGCTTTTAATTCATGAAAAATGATTGGAATTTAACCAGTCGTAGCGAGCCAGCGTACCGTAGAAGAAATTATTTGCTCTATATAAGGTTAATAAAGTCTGTCAATGGATTTTGAAAATGTACTCAATTGAATACATTTGTCAAAGAAAGAATCTTTACTATTTACTTATCTTTAGTTCAAATAGAAAATAGAGGTGAAGAGATTTCATATTTTAATTCTTACTCTAAGAAGCATATAAAAAATAATGAATCCAAAAAAAATTTCAGTATTGATAATATGAAAATAGAGTTGAAATGCGTTGAGTCCTAAAGATTTTGCGCAACTTTTCTTTTTTTACTGATGCCATAAAGTTACTGTCTAATTTACGTATTACCAATTTTAACAATTGATAATACATAAATGCAGATTTGTTTCGAATATCGTAAGAGATAAATAAAGATTCGAGTTTATCAATCTTTTCTACCATAGAGTTCGCCAACTTTGAGAAGATTGAAAGCAGTGGGAGGAGGCAGTTGTTGCACTGGTACAGCTAACTCTGGTCCCCTCACTATACACATTATATGATTGAAGATGCACCATTTTCTTTTTCTTCAGCAGCATCATAGCGGAAAATACAGTAACATTTTGATCAGTTGACCAGAAATCACTACCATAAAAGCTCTCCTTTAAATAGCAACATGTATTTTTTACAATGACTAGCTGCAATGAGTGATAAGTTGGGATGTTCTGATTCCTCTGCTGTTCCTAAAAAGAATCTAGTTCGCATTCGTAAAGAGGCTTCTTTGTAACTTGGTTGATTCTTCTTTTCTTTGCTTGATCTCGATATTGCGGCTTGATTGTATTGTGGCTGGGCAAAAAGGCAAGGTCAATCTCCATGCTTCGAAAACAGCACTTTGATGCGTATGTATTTATGCACAAGCAGTAGGGTTACTCATGTGGCAATAATTTTTCAAAAGTTCTCTTAACATGATATGTTGAGAGAAGCTTGAGTCATTTTTCTTGAGATCCGTGTTTGTGCAACAAATCTGCCTGTAATCTGGATAAAATTCTATAATTGTTGCAGAAACCAGAGTCAATTATATACACTTCAAAAGGCAAGTAGTCAAATACGCCTCCATAACATATTTTGAGCAATACTTAAAGTTTTTTTCTTTATTGCAAGATGCAGAAAATGCTGTAACTATTGTCATATTCTACACAAATCAATTTTTAGGGGTAAAAATTGATACTTTCCGTGTTGTGAAATGTGCGGGACGTAAGCGTTCTCATCTAGGTACGAGATGCCGTGGGACAATGAAAAACTTAATACTTACACACCAAGACTCACAGGGTGTTTGCCGTACCTCTTTCTCTTCGTTTGCTGTACCTCTTTCCCTTCCAACCCGCCACGCAGTAGCACAGCTCTTCGACGTCGAGAAAATTTGGAGTAGTAGAATGGGGCTGATTCCTTGGACGGCTGGACTGTATGCTTGTCCTCCGGGCTGTAAGGCCGGACCGGGATCCGCGAAATCCTAGAACCTTGAGAAGAATCAAGTCCAAAGAACCGTCGACACCAAGGGTGCAATATTGGATAAAACTAGAGGTAATAGTGGGTCAGTAGTGCTGATTATCTCCTTCGGAGATAGCTCTTTTGCCACCAACGACAACACTGAAGTTACTTATTTGTATATAGACGCCGGAGTCCGGGCGCCAAGTATGAGTAAAAATCATAAGTAAACAATCAAAGGGGTAATATAATATTGGACAGAGAGGGGGAAATAGAAGGGGTATCCGCGCGGATAAACATGGATATAGCCAAAGTTACCGTTGGCAAAGTTGCTGCAAAGGCGGAATTTGGGAGACAAGTTCAGACCCAACACCGGGGTGGCTATTTATTCCGGGGACCTAGTGGCCAGGTAGGTATAAATAATAGTTTGTTAGGTTAGTGTTATCTACCACGGCGGGGTGAGTAAAGTCAATGTCGGCCAAGTACTGGAGATCCAAGTTAGAGATGAGTAAAGTCTATACTTGGCCCTATAAGTGCCTTTCACCAGCGAAAATATCAGGTCCATGTTGAGGGCGGAGTAGTCCGGAATACTAGGCCTCGGGCCCACTCGGTCTGCAGTAACAAGACCGATGGATGTCAGCAGTCGCAGTATGTGCCCTTACTGTATAAAATAGCACCTGCGGCTGGCAGTGGTATGCCCTGTACAGATAATTAGATAAAAAAGATCACCAAAATCAGCTCTGTCAGTGGCGGTACAGTACGAGTGCCAATGGCGCTACATTCTGTTTTTTTGATGATCCAAAACATTCAATGTGTGTTCATCATTTACACTAAGATCTTTTATACTTTTTCCGAAATACATCCATGTAATCGACCATAAATGTGTTGAATCCAAGATATACCCTGTAAAAAATGAATTTTAAAAGATTTATTGTACGGGTATGTTTCAAAATAATGTCTTTGCATCAATTTTTCGGATAGAGATAATCGAATTTATGGTTTAGAGAAAAATAACCGCAAATCAACAGAAGTTGGTATCAACTTCGTAGCATTTGTTTGAAGAGATCTATTCCATAATGAATCATGGTGATGCGCACCCATTAGTTGATCACCTAAATTTTTTATTCTTATTCAGCGTCATTTCTACTGTGAAGCTCACTTTGATGTTAAATTGCTATGTCAGAAGCGTCCGATACTTTCTCCAAGTTCTTATTCGTTTCGTACCTTGTTGAGTTTTTTTCAATTGTGATATATCAAGAAAATATATCCAATTCTGGTTGATTTAGTTCTTTTTAGGCTGCAAAATGATCTTAGGCAATCAAACCACGCGAAAATTTTCATTGATTCAACATGACTGCACTGCAGCAAAATTATCGTTTATTTCTTTGGTTATTTCTTGGCTTTTCCAAACAAATTCTGCATAAATTTATGTTTCCAGTTTCCATATTTTATTTTCTAAATACATATTTGGTTTCTCTTAGAGGTTTATTGAGGGTTTGTTTCAAAATTTAACGAGTTCCTGCAGTGTGGAAAAAAGGGATCGAGTACAGCTGTCTTATCGACAGAATTTTCCTCACCACCTCTCTGGTGATATTTTACTTGTTGTGACATACAAATCGAGATCTCACTGTTTTATGGAAAAGCAGTGAGACGCAAATTTACTTGACACTTTAAATTTTTCTCCATAAAATAAAGAGGGTAGTATTATTCAGACCCCGTACATGTTGAATTTTTGATTTAGATCTCGATTCATATTCGATTCCTATTTTTCATCTACTTCTGCTTGAATTGCAACTGAAGTAGGTGATTATGTGGAACTGATTTCCTCAAGAATCTACTTATGCGCAATCATTTAAAGTAATTGTTATACTTCTTTCATTCCAAAAGTCAGAGAAAGAAACTTGCATCCTATTGAAATCTTGAACAAAAATATTAATAATCAGGCATAAATTTATCTTCGTGGATACAGTAGAGTTGGTTAAAAAATCATTTCTTAACTTCAATTTAGCACATGCTCGTATCTGTAAATATCCATTGCTTTTGATCTCTGCTATTCTTTGTCAATAACTTGCTCAAGGGTACATTATTCTTGTTTTTAAGCAATACTTTTACATCAATAAAGTTATCTTTCCGCTTAGCAGGATTAACCATTTCTTTGTTGGTCGAAGCTCTCTTAAGAACTAGAGGAATGGAATTCTATATTCATCGCTCCTATTGAATGTATTTGGCAAATTAAACTACTACTTTTCCTGATTTCGAAATCCAGTGAAATCTTTTGCGGACAAAAACATGTTAATTATTCACAAAGTTGAAAAATACTTTCAAGAGATCGTTACTACGAATTTACGCATTCTTGTTCCCGGTATGACAGAAATATCTTCCAGAATAACTTTCATTCGTACGCTCTGGTAAATAATTGAATTTAATTCATTATTTTACGTAAATTCTACACAAATTTGTTTCCCTTTCCAAGTTTTGATAGATACAGATAGGAAATTCAGTTCTTTCAAAATTTGACTTCCGGGAAAAGAAGAGAACACCAGTCGGAGGAGTAACCGACTCTGACATATTTCCAGTGACAAAGATCTCAGTCAATCTGAAGACGGAAAAACCATAGCTGTGGATGGGATTCACCCCTGCAAAGTACACTGCCTGCGCTGCATATCGCTCCTCTAGCCTGGGATAGAACAAGTTGTTCGCAGTCCTTATGATACCTTCAATCAGAGTTCTGGAAACATATCAAGACACCTTGGACGTCAGAAGAGCTTGGTCCCTTTGATGCATGCAGTCTAGAATTATCCCTTTCAGTGCTTTTTGTTCCAGCAAAATCTCGTCGCAGAAGGACTTGACGGATGAATTCCACGAAATAATGCATGAAGATCTACCCCTCGGCGACAACAGGAGGCAGGCATTTCGGGCCTGCATGGCTCTCCCCGGTGCGACAGAATTATTATACTGTTCCCCATATCCAGGAATAAAGACAAATATTGAACGGGGAGAATTCTCTTTGTGGTTCTAGCATAATTTTCAGGTCTAACTTTTCGCTCTACGGACACCATGCCCAAAGAGGAAGTGCCCCGAAATGCTTGACTGCTTCGGTGAACACCTCCTTCCGGCTTTCACGGAGGCGAAAGGATGTTCCTTCACTGGCATAAGGTGAGTCTACTGGCAATTGGCCTAGAAAGGGTTGCTCGACACCTAGTCGTGGAAATTCAAGAAAGTCTTCACCGCTCCAGGCCCTTTACTAGAGTAGTGGGGCATAAAGACGAAGCTTAATCTTCAGCATCACTTTCTTCAAACATTTAGAAAACTACTGGAGAATAAATCACAGCTGCAACATGATCACGTCACTCAATGCAGCGAAAATCGTGAAGTTGAAGGAATAAGAGTAATTTATTGCGAATAACGCCAGATGTAGACTTATACACGTCCCCATCTCCACCCGCGAAGGTTTTCACGCGAGTACCTACTTGCTGCTTAGCTACTTCATACTAAATTTAGCAGTAAGGACAATGGTTACTTATAGAAAGGTCAAAGAAGTCTTCAATCAAAGGCACTCAACGGCAGCATCAATTTCCAGTGCTGCCTGCCTGATGGCTGGACTCCAGCCCATTTTATATGGTGAATTAGGCACGTTGCTAACCTCTCACTGTGTAAGTTTACACCCACTTGCTTCAATACCTAATGGAACGTGAGACCTCACTACAGGAAATGACATTACTTTCCAAATATAAGTTTCGTAAATTTTCCTACTTTTCCACAAAATCACACCAGTAAAATATATTTTCTAAATGCATATATATATCACGCTTTAAGAGTCAGAATTATCAATGGTATGTGACATCAAATAGAACTAGTCGTACTGGACAAAGATCCTTCCTGTGCTCCACTTTTGCAAATAAAATAATTGAATACCTTAATTTAATGCTTCTACAAATCGTCAAAGGTCCTTAAACGGATTGCATAAAGACTCAAATTATATCACTGTGTCTCATGGGTTGTAATAAAATGCATTCTTGAGTAATTAACGTTAGCGTATTTTTAGTGAATGGAAAATTTGCGGTCAGCAAGGCTTCTTAAAATTTATAGCTATGAGCAAAGTTATGAACTGCATAATCATGTATATTATGATTTGTACTTTGGTTCAGAGGATCACTTGAAGCGATCATCGCAAACGAACAAAACCAAAGTATTTTAGAACGATCTCTGAAAATATTCAATCCATTATCAGTATGGAACCGATGAAAACAATTTCGAAGTCAATCAGGAAAATCCTTGTGCCGTTTTTATCAATTCAGTTGTGCTTTCTCTGCAGGCGAATTAATATTATATCTATCGGGTTCTGAGAAAAAGAAATTTTTTTGCAGTTATCGTAGATGACTATCTCCAAGGTATAAGACAAAAAGCTGAGCTTCTGGATATAAAATTAAAGTTGTCTGCGAATGACTTACTAAAGATTCTGTACGAAAAGTCGACGAAAAGTCGAGGTCAAGAGGTAGTGATGTATGAAATATAATGGCACTTCTGCTGACCGAATGAAGCAAATCTGGCCTTGAATCTGGATAAACTTAATCAAGTATTATAATTTAGCGACATCATTCTCCGAACTACTAGAGCGCAAAAAGACACAAGAAACAACAGGGAAGTAGGCGAAAACAACTCCACGACTACATTCTATTTACAATATGGTCCATGAGGCCAGAAAAGCTTTAATATATCCAAGTGCGGAATACTTTAAATGTCATAAAGGGAACTTCAATCATTTTTGTCGCAGTTCGAATCGTTTATCTCCTGCGTTCTCTCCACAAACATTGAAACAGTTCCTTGCTCTAACCGTCCACAGCGGATATTGAGGGAGTTTTTGAACTACTGTCAAACTCGTTATTTGGTCATGCAAATAATTATTTCTAATTTATTCTACTCTGTCCAGTATGAGGGAACGCTTAGTGCCGAGATTCTCATTCTTCACCAAACGCCAGTATTTTATGTACAGAAACGCACTTGTCGGGATCTATTTTGTGATGAAAACTGGAAAAGGCATGTATTCTGTTCTTCTTTCTTAACGAAAATGTCTTTCTAGTCGTCAATACAACACAGGAAAATAATCATCCCACTGTGTCAAAATATATTGTATTTAGTTCGAATATTACTACTGGAACTTCGCGTGAATTTGGTCTCTTAAATTAGAAAAGAAAATTTCCGTTTTCCAGAAGGAAACCTTCCACGAGCATTTCGCCGAAGAAGAAAATACACCAGTTACAAATATTTGAGTTGTAAAATTTTTCTTCAAATTAAAGCCAAACCGGGCGCTCAAATAAAATGGTGCGGGCGTACCTAAAGGCTGACTTACATAATACCCAAAAAAATGAATTCCTTTCCGCAGCATTTTGTAAATCTAAAAGATTATGACACCGGAGGTTGGCATTTTTTGGAAACTGGAAATGAATTGACTTGACGATTTCCAACTACTTCCACCATGGTCTCTACTCTATGTGATCTCCCTTTAGTTAACGTTGCGGTAGTGTGATTTGAATTCGCGATTCCGCAGGAAATGGAGGGATTTTTCAAGCGTCCACGGCCGTCTGATAATTCTCTTTTACCTCTGTACGAGTAGGCAAGAGACTTGAGCTTCATTTGACTTTAACCGCGAAGTTTTCAAAGACAAGACGATGCTGCGGAAGTTAATGTTGTAAAGTCGTGGTATTTCAATGGAAGTAGAGTAGCAATGCTGATAGTTGCAAAAATGAGAGTGCGGTTTGAACCAATGAGGCAACTGATACTAAACAGGCGTGTCTGATGGCCTAGAAGGCACCAAGGGGAATTTAGGAAGAAATAGAAGACAAAATATAAGGGCAACAAACGCAATCTTGTGCGAGCCCTGGAAGCTGAATGTTCTACACATCAATTTTTAATCAAGAAATTGTTTGAACTAGCACAGTAGTATACCTATTTATAGTTTACTTATGTTCTATTCAGCGTCATCTAAAATGTCAATTTGCGCTGCCTGCCATCTCAGTGTTCGTAGTATGATTATCTCTATCTTTTTATACGGCCAATTAGAAACTTTTAGTGTGTCTGTTTTGGAGTAGGGTCTCTTGGACTATTCGCACTATATTGTATTAAGTAGATAGGAGATGTGCTAGGGACCGGTTGCGGTATCTACTGCGTATAAAAGGCCACACCACCTCAGGCATTGAAGTAAAAATCGAACAAGGAACAATTTAGTTTCAACCTACCCAAGTGCCCTACTCCAGCAAAGCCTACAGTTTTTTCAGACTCGCCGCCAGCGCCACCAGTCTGCCCTTTTTATTCCTTGAATTTCCCCGACACCAGTCTCGGGACGGGAAGGTACTGGAGCTGCTATTTGGACTACTGCAACCCGCGTAGTTTGGCTACGGTATATCTATGAACGGTTTTACTACATGCACTGTAGGAACATATTTTTCTATTTTGTTTGTGCCTTTGTAGCCACATGGGAGTGATCAGGGTTAGTGGAGTGGTTTACTTAAATGTTTTGGTAAACGGGTTGGTACCGTGTACCTAGTTTTCCAGATTAAGGCAATAGAGGCCTAATTAGGGTAGCTACTGACATACCCTATGAACAGTGATTCTCTGGAATATAATACTTTCAAGTTGTGGCCGCTCAGAACCCCTTTCAACGAACAACTGGCGTTATTCTGGAGAAGTCCCGCCGTGTGAAGGGCGAACAATGTTTGTCGCGCATCGAAAATCGGAACGAAGCAATCAGGGTTGGTTCACTGGAAGTGATGCTAAGGTTTGGAGTCAGATGAACTTGCATTCTACCCGTGTTTTACCTAAAATCATACCGTACCGTACAGAACTAATGTGTAGAATCCTGCGTGCTGAGCACCCTTGTGAAGAGGTGAGGAGGCAGCTTCCTTATTAGCGACAAATTGCAGTACACAGCAACCCTTCTGAAAATCTGAAAATGTTGGTGGAATGATTGGAAAATGATGGGTGAATATGGTAAAGGGGCTTCGACGTGGCTATGGTCCACAATTGAAAGCAAGTCACACTGTCACGTCCGCATCTCGGTTGCATTTTCATCGGCTGGACTGTAATACACTAGATATAAGGCCACGTTGGTAGGTTACCGTTGCTCAAGGACTTGATGTGCGATCGGAACCCGTCGAACAGTTCTATATAACCGACAACTTGGAAACCGTAGCCACAACTTCTGGTCCCTCAAGTATTCTCTTGTTCTCAACCTTCGAACCAGCTCTGGGCGAATCCTCTTCCAGGTCGACATTCAAAAACACGTCAACAACACCATGACTAATGACTCCTCCTCCTACTCCTCTGCACAATCCTCTCAGTCTCGCATCGTCACTCTCGAGAACAAGGTTGCCGGCATTGAAGGCCAGCTCTCCGAAATCGTCAACCTTCTCAGATCTAACTAAGGAAACGCAGCCGCTCCTACGCCAGCTGCGACTGCAGGTGCCGCCGAGGCTCCGTTGGACCCGCCTGCCGACAAATCGCCATCTGCCGCAGAAGCCTTTCAGTTGGGAAGTATACAGTTTTGACTACCAACCCCTTCCGCTGAACACGTCGCTGACGCCTTCGCAGCACGACGAGCCTACGCCGCTACGGGTAAGCTCAAAAGTTTAGGAAACCGGCAACTACCGCGCCGTTCCCCGCCAAGAGGTTCATTCCGGAACCAGAGGGCCTATTTGGAAGGATCAAGTCCGCGGATATCCGCGACGGTTGGGAAGCAGAAGTCCTGTGGAACATTGGTGACAACTGTCAAAGCGCCTTCGCCACCGCGCACAAGGTCACTGAAGCGCTCGCCGCCAATGACGTTGACGCGGTCACCGAGGCCTTTGCAGTGCTCAACCACTTCGTTCAAGCTTCTTACGACCGTGTACTGGAACGTGTGCACTTCTTCGCCGACGCTCTCGAATCAGGAATGACGAAGGCTATTCTTCTACAGAGATGTATCCGCGAAGACGACTACCCCTACTCTTCGGAACTGTATCCTTCAACCAAACAGAAGTTCGCTGAGCTCCGCTCTCAGGCCTATATTAAGGAGTTCGATAAGCAGCAAGCTGCTTCAAGAGTACGCCGAAAGGCTCGCGGACAACGAAGTTCTGATCAGAAGCCAGCTCGCAAGTAAAACGGTCGCTTTCGCGGCCTTTTTCTTTTGGTATGTCGCACATCCTTTGGCACAATACCAAATGTGGCGCTCCCTTTTGGTACAATACCCTTCATGCCTCCGAATTCCTACTCCGCGCTCTTCGCTACGGGGTATACGAGGCTCCCATCAAAATTTCTCTTCGCTATACTCAAATCTCTCTCCCTCAAATTCTTATTGCCCCAGAAGACAGGGACTTCTTCGATTCATCCATTGCTGACGCTCTACATCGGATAAACTACGAAAAAATTCCCAGCAGACACCGCACGAAGGCTATATCGCGAGGGTTACTCAATATCCAACGCGTTTGTAGCCGTCTCAGGAGAAAAGCACCGGATGTTTCTCAACCTATCTCGACAATCAACGCTGTTCTGAGACATGCCGGTGAAAATGGAAACTCTCGAAGGGTTTGCTCTGGAACTCAAGCAGGCGGATCTCATGTTTTCTTTCCACATTGCCAAAGGGTATAATCATTTCCGCCTTCACCCAAAGATACGGAATTGGTTTCTATTCAAGGTCGACAATCGATATTTCAGATGTATTGCCCTCCCTTTCGGCTGGAAGCTTTCACCCGCCTACTTCGTCAAGTTTATGCGCCCTATGGTTCGTTACATACGCCAACATCTCCGTCTACGCATCCACCGCTACAAGGACGACTTCCTCATCGCTGTGAGGAGTCGTTCCCAACTACGGAAGGCCAAGCAACAAATCGACAAGTTGCTACAGGCCTGTGGGATGTTGCAGAAAGAAGACAAGGGAAACTAGACTGGAACTCACCGTATAGAGCACCTAGGATTCGTTATCGATACCTCTCAAATGGTTTTTGGAATTACGGCTCGACGTATGGACAAGCTGCGCGGTATTGCACAGCAACTGTTGCGTCAAGGCCGCCAGAACAATCGTCTAGTCAACGTCCAGCTACTACGCCACTCCACCGGGGTAGCGATTTCATGCTCGCTCACCATGCCGCTTCGCCCGATTCTACACCCGGCCACTGTACGACTCCATTCAAAACCGATCAACAAAGTCAGGGAAACAGGTTCGACTGCTCCACGCTGGAATGAGGGACCCCAGGTTCTGGCGGGATCTCGCCAAACAACCACCCGAACCGCTAATGTCTACTCCATCCTCTACCATGGCTATCTACTCCGACGCGTCCACATCGATCGGTCAGGGGAATACACTGGGGTCGGATCTTCGACCAGGGGTTCAAGGGACTTGGGAAGCACGGGGGTTGTGGGACCCGGCACTGCGTGTGAAACCAATCACGTTCCTGGAATAACGCGCGATCACGGATATCATTCGGTCCTTTGCAACGATGCTACGCTCAGGGACAGATCTCAAACTCTGGGGGGACAACCAAGCGGTCGTGTCAATCTTGAATTCCATGAACACCAAATCCAGACCTCTCATGCAAGAGCTCCGAGTGTTACACGCCTTGTTGGACCGACTTGGAATCTCAATCGAGTCTAATTATCTCCCCTCCGCCGTGAATCAGTTTGCAGACAGGCTATCCCCGCTCCACACGCTCGACGACTGGAGAATCAACACGAAGGAAACTCAACCCCTTCTCGATTCATTTCCGCCAACCATCTGCCGTTTTGCCGACAGCACCAACAAGGTATGCAGCCGATTTAATAGCGAATTCGCATCAGCTGGCTCCCCCGGGATCAGCCCATTCAGTCAAGATTGGAGTACGTACATCAATTTCTGGAATCCGCCGCTCAAGCGGCTGCCACTCGTCGTCAGGAAAATCTGTCACGAACGGGCCAAGGGGATTCTGGTTACGCCGTACTGCCCCGCGCACCAATGGTTTACTCGCTTGCTCCATATGGCAAAACCCCGGGGTTTCGACGCAGAAGACCACTACCTACCTCCAGTTTAGACTCCGCTGAAATTGCCATCGCCACCGTGGAAACTCGCCGTTTGGAAAATCTAGGTGACGAGGCCGCCTCGCTGCCGCTGGCTGTCACATTACACCAATCAGTGTTGGTTGCAGCAGGCATGGGTCATGCGTTGGGTGGAACTACAACTGCACAGTTGATGCACAAGGCTCGAGCTCCGAACACATGGCGTTTGAATGAAATCTTGTGGAAGAAATGGATGCAATTCTGCTCAAAAGACAAAAATGACCCATTTGGGGGGTCAGAAAGTTCTGTCCTTCGGTACCTTGGCTGGCTATTCAATCAAGATGAGGTCAGTGCTTCGTCAGTCCGTAGCTACATTTCTAACGTCGTCACCGCACACACACGCATCGGCCGAACCTTGACCTATACCATTTTAATCCAGCTCGCTATCTCCGCATATCAACAAGCAGACCGGGAACCGAAATTGATCAGTGATCCCACACTGGCCTCCGAACGTCGGGCGCTACCCAGATCCGTGGCTCGCCAAGTTTTTACAGCTGCCATGGCTACAACCGACAGGATATTTCTCCGAAATGCAACTGCTGTATTGGTTAGCTTTGTTTTCTTCTAGCGGGGAGAAGCTGGTGTGTCGTTACTCCTCAGCAATATTTCGGTGTCTCAAAATTCAGTCGATATCGCTATCGCATTACGGAAGAATCAGCAACGAGTGGCTCACACCCCTTCGTATCGTCGCAATCCCAATTTTGAGAAGAGTTTGATCGACCTCGTGGCACGCTATGACGCTATTCGCAGAGGAAACCGCACAACCAGCAACTACTACTGGGCTATGCCTGGCACCAAACTGTCCAAAAATGCCAGAACAATTACAGTTTGGCTCCTTTCATGCTAAGAAGAACTCAAAATGGGTCCACCACCTCATGTATCATGGTCCTAACACTATCTGCGCATGGGGGCAGCCTAGGAATGTGCCGCCATTGGTGTTCAAGAGTACAAGATTTCCACTTGGGGTGATTGGACGGCCTGCCACACGTTCCGAGAATCTTATTTGAATGGTCGTGTTTTACAAACGGATGATTCGCTATTTTTCTTCGGTCACTTGTTGTAATTTCACTCTCGAATACTTTCTGTGGTCCTTTGGTTTTCTCAATTGCTTAATTTGGTGGAATGATTGGAAAATGATGGGTGAATATGATAAACGGGCTTCGACGTGGCTATGATCCGCAACTGGAAGCAAGTCACGCTGTCACGTCCGCATCTCGGTTCCATTTGCATCCGCTGGACTGTAATCCACTAGAGATAAGGCCACGTTGGTAGGTTGCAGTTGCTCAAGGACTTGATGTGCGATCAGAACCCGTCGAGCAGTTCTATATAACCGACAACTTGGAAACCGTAGCCACAACTTCTGGTACCTCAAGTCGTCGCTAGTTCTCCGGCCTCCCGCCCTCCATTCATCCTTCATGGCCCAGTCACAAGCCGTCATTTGTTCTTGCTTTTATGTTATATTTTATTTTTTAATTCTTTCTATTATGGATACTATGATGATTCAAGTCTCACGCAAACACAGCAACCGGTGGAATTATTGATTTGGTTCTAGTCAGAGGATCAACGCGCATAATGGTCACGGGCGTATGACCGCACTACTCTCCTTACAACTCTTGCGACGCGAACACACCAAATCTAAAGAGTTTACCCAAGCGTACGCATGATGGAACGAATGGAACCGGACAAGGATTTCAGCTTCTGGGGAGAAACGCCGACTATCTCAACCAATTACACTTTTCCATTACTCCCGGTCCATTATTCTCGGTCCTGGCAACTCACCCGCCTTTTCGCTGGAATATCCTCTCCCCTTCGTGTGCCTCCCCAGGTCGGCCATTGCTGGAAGCGTACGTACACTCAAAGCAAGTAGGGTTGGCACCAAACGGAAGCTCTCACACTACACCCTTTTGGGGTACCACCCCCAGAAGAAGCGCCCCGCGCCCATAGCCAATGTACAGCAGCATCCGAGGATTCGAGTGTTCAAGCATTTTTAACCCTGCCATTACCAGTTCTCTCTCGAGCAAACGTCCAACATAAAGGTTCAAATCAGTCCCAACTACTGGAGCAAGTCAGCTGCATAAATTATCCCTGGTTGCTGTAATGCGTACTTATTTAGTTATCCCTGTTGCTGTTAGCTATTATTTGCTTTAATAAAAGAGTTTGTGTTTCTGAATTGTTTAATTCACAACCTCAATCTTTTTCTGAAGCCATCAGTTGTACGCATTCTGTACCCACATACGCCTGCGTTCTGTTTCGCAAAGGGGCTTTTTTTGTTTTTGGTGTATCCTAAAAAGCGACTGAAGACCATAATGTACTGTTCCCTTTGTAACAGGTGAAAAACTAGCTAGTACTGAAGGGAAGCCTACTAGTACGCAAGGGTTAGACGTTCCTACCCCCTCCAGACCGTTTTGGATATTCTCTTTCCTCTTTTTCATATTAGTCGCGTCGGGTTTTGTCGATGAAGCTCCTCGTTGGATCGCGCGACACCCGCCGGGACGACAACAAACCACCTCCCAATTTCTCTTACGGTCAATGACCCCGAACTCCCCATTACATGCATTATGATAACCCTGACACTAAAACAAATTCTCTCCCAACAAGGTTCATAGCATCTGCCCGAGTTTTCATTGCTCACTGAATTGCCCTGGCATTACGGCCCTAGTCAGATCTCGGTCAGAAATCAAATAAATGTTCACGCCATCGGTCCTTGCTAAGAGCAAATACGGTAGGGGTTGTGTTAAGAAATAAGTTTAATGCGTTCAGTAACTGCGAGACTTTATATTATGTGAAAGAAGTTTAATGCACTCAGTATCTACTAATTACAGAGGTGAAATTTTTGGGTTATTTTAATGCATGGAAGATGTGGTCGGTTGTATCCCCGCTTGTGCGTTATGCGGGATAAGTCTTCAATTATAGAGTGCTATTAAATGGTACTGTTCCTTCGAAGCAAACACAGGGGAATCCCGGAATGAGAAAATTTATAACGAGATTTACAGAAATTTCAACATCCAATGCCAGGCCTACATGCACATCTCGACAGTTAATGGCATTATCCCACGTTAGTAGGGGAACTGCTGTCATTATTAGGGTAATCACCTTGTCGGTTAGAAAAGTCGCTGCCGGAAAACTTTTTTTCGTAAATGGCGCACGTGTGCAGCCCCTTGCTGGAATGCTGCAGAACAATTCATGGGACTCGACCTTCGCACAACACTCAGTAAACAAATGCAGATCATCCCTTGCTGCAAGTCCTAGCTTTATCTATTGGCCATTTTCGCCCTCAAGTATATGTTGCCTCCCAGATTTACGCGAAATCATACCGTACCTAGGGTACAAATCTATTTTGGGACACGTTTCGGTGTGTATTTTTGTGAGTTGAATTGAAGCCATTCCAAGGACGGTATTGCTGTACACTACACTTTACTGGTTACTTCCGAACATTAAGCTCTCCTGCCGTACCTTAACAGACTTGGTATTACGGTACAGTAAACTAAGTTCTTGACAACTCGAAAGCTTTGAAAGCCCAGAGTTTCATAACAGGGTGCGAATTGGAAACCCCTACCTGCATTTTACGCTTTCAACATTTAGGATAATAACTGCTGTTTTCTTTCCCTATCACTTCGTCGAAACACTGTACCAGTTTTATGGCTGACATGATTGCTACTGCTGTGACATGATTGCTACTGCTGTGGTCGTTGAGGATATGAGGGAGCCCAACTTTCAGTACAAAACACAACTATCAGAGCTTGTGTCGTTGTAGTTTTCTGCAATTAGTCGCGATAGCACTTCGCTGCTGAACCAAAGAGCTGAGAATTAGCACCAGTCGATGCTGCTCTGCAGTTGGACTAATCCCTTTATGAGGTTATTGAGGAATGCAGACCAGGCACCTGTTAGACGCACTATCTTGGCTGGGGGCGTTTATCTGGAAGGCTGTCGTGCAGTGCAATCATAATTTCTAGAGACCTTCGTTGCCCGAGCAGTACGCGTCCGAACTAGTAATTCAGGAAAAATGGACAAAGAATGGTATTTATTTCATTCATGTTTGAAAATCAACATCTCAACAATGAACACAATCCGTCTGTTACACGAGATGATACGGGGATTATGATCGAGAGGGAGCACTGCTATAGCTCTGGTCAAGAGTCGATTCTTCCTCCATTCAGTCAGCATGATATTTTTGTTGGGCGTGACTGCAAGCCAAACAATTACATACTCAAGACAGCACAGCAATGCCAACGAGGAATTGATAACATGAATGTTATTCGGGGGAACATCTTTACGGCGGTGGGAGCAAGCACTCAGAGGCGCCGGGGAGGAGTAGGATAATATTATTCAAAAGAACTGGCGACTTCTGAGCCTCGGTAGTTGTGGATGACCGCTTTCATTCGCGTGTATGTGTGTTGAATGTACAGTATTGAGGAAACGAATGTCACCATCCATGCATTTCTGCTCACTTCAATGTCGAATTTCCTTCCAACCGCCGCTGGTTTGTTGGAAGAGGGACATAAACTGTTGACTTGGTTATCCTGGGACAGACAAGTTCGAAAGTAGCCCTTTCAGTTGTCATCATTGTTTTTTATTCTTCCTCTAAACTGAGAGAAATTCAATGTTAACAACCTGATTGCATGATTTGCTGACGTCCCCCGTAGCAATCACAATCTCTGCATAATTGCATTCAAATCCCTGTCGCACCTTCCGGCGAACAAGATCCCGTAAATTTGCTTGGTCAACCCAATGCCATGTAATTAGATTCTCCGTCATACTGACTCACTTCCGAACGTAGAATGGGCGAAAATCCTAACAGGAGTACAAGAAACAGTTTGCTGTCGGAAATTGGCCTCAAATTCTTGAGACTGACCACAGTTCTCTTCGTCTAAGTGAGAACGCCTTTATCACGGGTTTCTGTCCTGCAGTAGTAAAGGGCGAGTCTCGGTACGTAAAAAGTTTTAGTGAATAGATCTGGGGGATGGATTGAAGCAGGATAGCTTTCAGGCTAGTATTTATTACAGCATTGATTCAATACTTGTCAACAATCATCGTTATGAAGACCTCCCATGAAAGTAACCCCAGACTGCTGCTGCCACCATTTGGTACTTCCCTCATTCCACCCAATTAATGATGCCAGTAGAAGATAGATTACTGCACCCGCGTATGAGTAACCTTCGGGGGTACTTGACGTGCAGGTGTCGTTTATTTCAAATCTGTGTTGAGGCTACTGTTATTGAAGGGCTTGCTCCTCAGAAGTGTGAAGTATTTTATTTTATTTCGACGATTTCTTGGTGAGGGGAAAGTTTGAGGGGTTTTTACTGTTGGAAGATATATTCGATCTGTCCTCAAATTTCCAGACAACCACAATCGACTCAAAGAGGCATGCCGGCACAATATGGGGAAGGAAATAAGCGCCCTAAAAGGCTACAGTCAGGCCAGCATTGCCTGCTGTTGGAAAGGGGAAAGGTTTGTGTGTTTTATTGGTAGCTGGTAGAATAAAGTGCCATCAGCGCCTGCCTCAATTTTTCATGTGAATGCCCACTACTGTGTAAGTTGACTGGGTATCAGCCAGCTTATCTGTTGCAGCAAATGAACCTCCTCGTATCCCCCCCAAGACAACTACTTGATATAAACTTATTATCACTGACTTTGCAGTTAGGAACTAACCGTATATGCTGCACCAGTGTGGGCAAGACTTGTCTAATTGGAGCAATGGCCAGGAAATGCCAGCACTTTCGGTACCAACTGCACCACAAGGGGTGGTCATGTCCAGGCCGATTGAATTTGGTTGATCCTTACGTTGCAAAAGGGTGTATAGTGTGCAGAGAAAGGCCCCAAATTAGATGCACAATTTATTGGAATTCAAAGTTTGACCAAATTGTTCAATACTGTACTGTACTGCACTGTACTGCACATTTATGATTTCATTATCATTTATTTGTTTACGGATCACACGAAGGGCTATTCGATATTTGACTGAAGCATCCAGAGATTGAGGTTTCCCGTGTCCCCTCCCAGATCCGGAGCTGCTGGAGCATTATATTTACTCAATGTACAAGGAGATACGGTATTCCCGATTAATTCTGATTATTCGCGCGGCTATATTACACTCAAAATTGCATATGATGCGTTTTAAAGCCAAGAGTCTTCGATTCCAATGAGACTGCCTTTTCAGACTACGCGGTGTAGAATAGAAAGCTGACCATATTTTTCATGCATTAAAAACACCCCAAATTTCCCCCGAATAGAATTTAATGGATGGTTGGTGGCCATAAACTTTGAGCATAGTCGCCCTTCCACTTGTACCGTGCAATTGTGAGATAAGCTTCGTCTGCTTATTCCACTATTATTAAGAGGTGGTCGCAGGGCTGGAGGCCATGCTTGACAGCAAACATAAACTACAAACTCCTGTTGCTGAAGATCTTGAACCGTTGGATCATATTCGCAGCAAAGCTCACCATCAACCAATCAGGATATCGCAGACTAGCGAGGATATCTCAGAAAAACTAAACAATCCCCTTGCACTAATAAGCAAAAATATGTCCGAGGAAATAAGAACTTGGCTTCACCAACATATTTCCAATGAAATCATATGATTAACTTTAGAACTCAATCGTTAGACACAGATGACGCCCTGCTACGTCACAATACCTTGAAATGAAGTTTAGCTGATGGAGCTGTAGAATGTCAAACTTTTCCACTGACATTCACAGGACCGTGGACTCAGCTTGGCGCAGAATTGAGTATGAGGATAAGTTACTATTAGTATAGTGCAATGATCCATGCCGCATCTAAAAGCTAGAAATGGTCCAGGGCTTGAGAAAGTGAATTTAGTAATTCCTGCCATATTTCAGATGCTTGGGTTAATTCCGTGCTGTAACTGCCGACTCTCAAAGTTTGTTATTTCACTACTCGTGACGACTGTCATACCATTTGAACACATTACCGGGCAGATATAACTTCAAAGCTTATCTGCCCTCTCCGGTAACTTCAAACAGCTAAAATTCTTCATATCTCATACATCGTAACCAACCCAATTTACCTCGTATGACATTGCTTGACGACCACCCCTCGATGAAATAAATTTACCCACCTATATCGTAGGTATCTGTACATTGGAAAGCAAAGCGCTATTTTTTAAAAAGGCAGTTTGTTCTTGATGAGTTCCCGCAATACAGCCTGGATAATTATGTATGAGAAGCAGAATAATCATATCATTCTAATGGAGCATTCTCATCAAGACAATAAATAGTGGCCTATAATTAATTACCATTCTTCATCCTTTAAGGAATCTTCATACATTGCATGAAGTCTCTAGTGTCTAGAGAGGTTGGACAAAGAGTACGATATACGCACAGCACTGGAACCTGTCCCCCCCTAGTCTTCGGAAAATAGCTGTCCTGCATCCCTAACCAGTAAGGCCCCCCAATTTTCCATCTACAACATTCTGAAAATTGCTTTGAAGGCAAATCCATGGGCCCCCAAACTTTACCACAACTCCCACTAAACGAACCTCAACCTCAATGTGTCCACGGATCCACCCGCGGGTGGCGGCATGACTCTAAAGCACGGTTGTTTCCTCAAACCTCTCCAAAGCCGCCGTTACCCTGCCCTCGAGCCCCCACAGCAAGTCCATGCAGTTCGCCCGGACATTAAGGCGCTAGGAAAGAACAGGGGCACAGACAATTATAACGTAACCGTCTTCCGTTCCTTGACCCCCGCCCGCCTCACCTCCCTGGCGCGATGCTTAGACAACCCTCTTAACAATGCTCTCCCTAGCAAGGACACTCGCTTTGTCGAATTGATACGTTCAAAGGGTCCTGAGCATCGCTTTATTGCCCTTCAATCTCCACGTCTACTTCCAAAAGTAAAACACCCAAACCTTTCCCTATTTCCACGTTGGGGGGCTGGCACCCGACTGCTCGGGACTTCGCCAACCGGGTTGCGACTGGCACTGCCTCACGTGCAGCTTTTCCGATTGCTGAGGCGAGGCAAACACTGTTCGCTCGTCACGCGGCGAGACTCTTCCAGAATAACGCCAGTTGTCTGCTGGAGGGAGACTTGGTCGAATCTTAATGCCACAGCGAGTAGGTTCCAGATAACCTCCGTTATCTTAGTATATCAGACGCTACGCAAAGTAGGCCTAACTCACTACTGACTGTTTTTGATTTTCCGGTCAGAAACGGTAGCCGATTCTAAATTTGGGATTAACAGTACTTGGTCTTCATGCATAACTGCATGCGGCAATGACAGACAATAATTTCATTTCAAATTTATGTTTTCTCTTTTTGAGAAAGAAAGTCAGTCACCGCCTTTTTACGTTCGGCGGGAGATCTTTTATACCCGATATTGACGTTTTCGGTATGCTTGGTGCAGAGGGCTCAACCTTCTTCCGACGGCTTGCCACATTCGCTGCCACCCGTCATGGATCCACTCCTCAAGCGGAATTCCATAGCTTCTTCAGGCGTTTTGTCTTCTGATTGCACGGGGTGCATGCCTGTGAGATTCTCACCCGGCGCTTTTCTGAGTAGTATCTTTGCAATCCCCTACCTCAGCAAGAACTTCGCGACTCCGTTACTGTGTACCTTTTCTACACGATCTGTCTCTTGACGACAGCAACCTCGACCTGTTCAACATAGCAAACACAACAACCTTTGGTTATGGGCCCAGCGCCTCTATCAGGTTTGCCGTCTTGGCCTAAGTCTTCCTGGGATATCAAGTCTCCGCCGTGGACTGTTGGCAAAGGAGACCAGGAAGAATACCGCGATGCGGCAAAGCTTTGGCAAACATTTCACAACGCCTTGCCTGACTCGATTAGCAACGAGATCCCGACAGCACTGCAGGCAGTCTGTCTCAAGTCGCAATTATTCGGAAGAGCTAAAGATCGTTATTCAGGAGTTTCCGACCCCAGTTGATGGAAGCAAATGCAATACACGTAATCGTTGGACAAATCTATCAGAAAGATGCACTCTCAGTCGGAGTGAGGCCTATAGAGCATTTAATCAAATCTGGAACACTGGTCGCAGTAACAATGAGACCATGAAGAACTTTGAGTCCCGCTTCTCAGCCCAAGTGGCCAAGTTTAATGCTATTTCTATTACTACGAAGCTTCCAGAATGTATAAACGCTCTAATACTGTTGTCTAATTCGGCCATAGATGATGTTAGGCGCAGATTTTTTTTGTCGCCGTCATCTACAGGCCTATAGTTTACTGTACTACCTCTCCTTGTCCAAATTTGCTTATAGTTCCGGTCCTTCCTCGTCCTCCCTGAACCTCGCTTATCATTACCGCGGTCCTCCCCAAATTTACTTCCATTTTATCTAGATATTTTTATACTGTATCTACCCCTCTGATTCGATCCCGAATCAAGTTCTTTTTCCCTTTTTGCTTACCTCCTCCTCCAAATTCGTTTTTTTTAGAAAAAGGGCGCAAATGCAATACTACAAAATCCCTTGCAGATTTATTTTACCTATTCCTAATCTATAGAACCTGCCCGGGAGCCTATTTAAACCCCTTTATTCTAAGTTCCAAATGCCCCCGATCATTTTACTCATCACCTCTCTCCCCCACACACCCAAAACACCCTACATTGCCTCCCGTTCCCCGACGTCTATCAAAATGAACAACCTTCGCCCCTCTGTCCCCATTTCCAAAAACCGCCCTTCCCGTCCCATCAATGGCCTTCGTCTCGCCGCCTACGGGCCAACCGATGCCGACGACTACATCCGGCGGCAAACAAAGAAGCAAATCATCGAGTTCGTTCGCCGCCTCTTCATAGAAGAAGAAGCGAGGGAGGTAAGTGAGGGAGAGGCTGAGAAGGTCGAGGAGGAGAGCGGGGAGTCCTTCGAGGAATGGTTAGCCCCTGAGCTAGTGCACGAGGCTCGGGAGAAGGATGAGGAGGATGAGGAGGATGAGGAGGATGAGGAGGATGAGGAGGATGAGGAAGAGGATGAAGAGGAGTATGGGGAGGAGGAGGAGGAGGAGGAGGAGGAGGAGGAGGAGGATGAGGAACAGGGGGAATGGAAAGTGTTGGACTGGTGGGGCCTGGAATGGAGAGTATGGATCAAGTTGTGCCCACGATGGAACCGGATGGAGATATATTTAGTAATCTAGATATCTCCCAGGGGGAATAGAGAGCTGTGAGCCATTCGCAGATATTTGTGGGGACTGCTTGGACAGCATGGATATTTTAGAGGAGTTGTTTGGATCTGATTTAGAGAATGGGAAATAAGAGGACCAAATTAATTGTTAGTTTCTTAAGTATCTTTTGCTTAGAGCATATTGTCCACACAAAGTATTTTTATGCATTTCTTGGTATCTTCTGTAGTTTTGTTCGGACTTTACAGGTAGCCAAAAGTCTATATAAGCTGAGTAAACTGCTTCCTCATGGAGAGGTCAAGCAAGTTGGCAGACAACTTCAGGTCAAGCTCCGAGTAGTAGGAAGTTGAGAGTCAACTTCAAACCCAAGAAAACTTTTTCCTAAGCAAGTCGCAGAGAATCAGTGGTAGACGCTGCCCCTTTTATACTTGCTTGTAGCCCTCTCAACTCTCTCCCATATACACTGCTTTTTATTTGTTCAACTATACCACGGTAGCACTTTTGTCGCTCGCAACACCTCCGTCTTGGGGTAGTTGGTTCTAAGTATCTCTTCTCCCGACGATTTACCCCTATCATTTGGTACTCTTGTGGAGGGGGTTGCACCCGAGGTATTCGAGTTGAGCAGTCTTAGGGAACCATTCGAGGGGATTTCTTTTCTGTAATCATGGATCTCAACGCTGCTCGTATAACGTTCACAGGGGGCAAGAATGAAGACGTTGAGGAGTTTCTCTATACATATGTCAACGTTGTGATGCGTGAGAAGAGCGATGAAGAGAAGGCCGAAAGTATCTTCGCCTATCTTCATGGTGACGCAAAGCACAAATATAAGGCCAAGTTTATCAACGGGTGGTCTCTTAACGGGAATGGGCGTAACTTCGGTGAGGTATGTGAGTGGCTCGTGAAAGAATATGCTAAGGAGGTAGAACCAGATGAGATGATTCGTACCGCCATAGAGGCCCGGCTCAACTTCGACGATTTGTTAAGCTCATTGGTATACTTGTGTGATCTCTATGAAAAGGCTGGGTTCAACGCCCAAGCCAAGTACGGAATGCTGCGTAAGGCGGCGATGGGGGATAAGCGGCTCTCCGATTTCCTCCTCATCAAGGGCCCTCACACTTTTAATGAACTGAAGGGTACCATAGTAGAATTTGTCAAAAATTCGGAGACGTTTCAGTCACTGAGTGAGGTACCGAGGGAAACCCGCACATCGGTGTCTATCGTACATCCTGAAAAGAATTATCAAAGGCCAGCGACTAGCGCAGCAGCATTGGAATCAGTCAGGAGCGATGTCAAAAACTTGGAAGAAAGGTTGGAAACCCGATTCGATAATCGACTTGACATGATAACCTCGCAGTTGGAAAGCCTTACTCTTACCATTAAGAAGAACCAGTCTGGGGCCCCAAGGCCGCAGAAGTCTGTTCCTACTGTCACAAGCCTGGACACTTTGCAAATAGGTGTCCTGATAATCCACATAGAAACACTCGTTGTGGAAAGTGCGGCGATATGGGCATCATGAAAGTAACTGCTGGTCTAAAGACAACAGAAAAGCAAATTTATCGGACGCAAGGAGCGAGTCAGGACCAGAGATGAAAATCTTACAAAACAGAAAGGATCACAAGTTGACGGATGCCGGTAACGTATCCATCGCTGAAGAAATCAGTCAAGTCAATGTGACAAAAAGGGATGGGGAAGGGAACATTTTATCGAAGAAACCTAGGCTAGATTATGGAATGCTGGAACATATCCCAGCACCTGTACCTCCTCGAACCAAGAGGTCTGATCAAGTTGTTCCAGGAGTTGGAGTCACTCCGGCCAAGAAGACGAAAAAGAGTAAGAAATTTAAGAATATCCCAAAGGACGTACTAGAATATGTGAAGAAGTACAATTTGGTGGCTGAGCTTGCATCAGCCCCAACTGGGATAACGTTTGGTCAACTTTTGAGGGGCGACGCAGAGGACGCGAGGAAAGAACTCAAAAAAATTATCAGGTCTAATAAGTCCGCTAAGGGTAAGAAACTGTTTCTTCAATCGGCCTCGACAGCACCAAGACGTCTTAAACTAGTACCAGTCAAAGTATTGGGAATGCAAACCCAAGCTCTTTTCGATTCGGGCGCTGTTCCAAACCTTATTTCAGAAACTTTGGTGACAGATCTAGGTCTTGAAATTATTCCAACTACTCGAAGAATAACTGTGGCGGATGGAACCGTATCAAAATGCATGGGCACTGTTGACAAGGTTTCCGTGTTCTTTGGGGACTCTAAAGTTGATTTAGACTTTCTTGTCATGCCTGATCTCCCTTTCGATGCAATCATTGGCTGCCCTACCATGGAAAGACTAGGGACCTGCATTGACTTGGGCAACCAAATCGTTTCAGTTAATGTTGACGGCAGAACCGTGAAGATGCCCCTGGATTTCGACAAAAGCACACATCCGGTAGATTTGAAAGAAACGGACAGTGAAGATTTCACTTCTAGCTATGACAGCGAAGATTTCGAACCAACTAACACTTTCGGAAGTGGAGAAGGGTACGCTCGGGGGATACTGAACATGGCATGGGATGATTATGATTCTGGGTTTGAAACAGATGAAGACTGGAATTCTAGGGTAGGTGTGACACCTGAATGTGTTTCTTTTTGCGATAATATCGAATCAAAGGACGGAATTCGGAGCATGAAAGAAGATTACAATTGCAAGGAAAACAGGAATATATCGGATTCCATATCTGAAGATGTGAGCACGCCGGAAAAGGTCCTTCAAAATATTGAGGTTGAGAATCAAGAAGAAAAAGGGCGCCAAATGGCAGAAATCCAAGGAAAAGTGCAGCACCTTCCCGCCGCCGCCTCACTGAAAATATCCGACATGTTAGCATCTTCCGAAGTAATTGCATGGAGTGTATCAGATTTAAGACAAGCAAGTGTACCGGTCACTCACTCATTTGAACTTACCGATACTCAACCAATTTACCACAGGCCTAGACGTCAACCGCCAAAATATGACCAATTTATCTCAGAGAATGTTACAAGTATGCTGGAAAATGATATCATTCGGCCAGTTTCATCCCCATGGTCATTTCCAGTTGTGGTCGCACCAAAGAAGGATGGAAAGCTGCGTTTTTGCGTCGATTACCGACAACTGAACCAGAGAATGATACCCGATCGATTTCCGATTCCGAACATGGAGGAGATCCTCGAGGACTTGAAGGACGGGAGATACTTCACCTCAATTGATCTTTACACTGGTTATTGGCAGATTCCATTAGATGAAAAATGTAAGGAAATAACAACTTTTACCAGCAAAGCCGGTACATTCAGGTTCGAAGTGATGCCTTTTGGTCTCATGAATGCCCCAGCTACATTCCAAAGAATGATGAACGAGGTTTTGAAAGGACTTCCATTTGCAAGAGTTTATATCGATGATGTAGTGATATTCTCAAAAACCTTGGATCAGCACATATCGCATGTCAAGACTGTGGTGGAGAAATAGATGCGTACAGCCTGAAAATTAAGTTAAGCAAATGCTTCTTTGCGAAAACGTCTATCCAATTACTCGGTCATATCGTCGATCAAGAGGGAATTAAAGTGGATCCAGAGAAAACGAAAAAAATCAAGTTGGCACCAGGCCCGCTTCAAAGACGGAGGTTCGAAGCTTCTTAGGACTGGCCTCATATTACAGAAGATTTATCAAAGATTTCGCCAAAACTGCAGCACCGTTACATGCCAGCACTACGAAGAACGGAAAATTTTACTGGAACAAGGAAATGCAGACTGCATTTGAGGAGCTTAAAGATAAGCTATGTGTCCCCCCAGTGCTCATGTACCCAGATTTCAAGAGACCATTCGTTGTGGAGACAGATGCCTCAGAACGGTCTTTGGGTGCCATTTTGTCCCAAAAAGACGAAAACGGAAGACTACACCCTGTTCAATTCGCAAGTCGCACTCTGAATGATGCGGAAAAGAGATACTCAGTCTGCGAGAAAGAAGCGCTAGCTGTCGTCTTCGCACTGAAAAAGTTTCGTGTTTACCTTTTATCACTCGAGAAATTTGTCTTGATAACTGATCACCAGGCACTTAAGACAGCATTCCAAAAGAAAGATGTACATCACCGCTTGGCCCGATGGCTCGACATTTTCGCAGAATATCGGTTTGAAATTGTGTATAGGCCCGGACGCAATAATCAGCCTGCCGATTACCTATCCCGCTTGAGGGATCCATTGATTCCAAATGAAAAAGCTTCCGAGACATCGTCGGAGTTGCCGAAGTTCAAGTGCCGATCGATAACGAGTACGAAGCTTATATTCACGGACTTATTAAATTCCTTGATGGACTAGAAATGAGAAAGGTTGATCTCGAACACAGAAATTGGGTACGCAGGAACCAAAAGGCCTTTACATTGTGGAATGGGAAACTCTTCCGACACACAAAAGCCGGTCCTCGACTAGTGGCCCCTTTGAAAGAAAGAATCAAGATCTTGAGGACTTTTCATGATGAGTTAGGGCATTGGGATCTCGAAACAACCAAAAAATTCATTACGGAGAGATTCTGGTGGCCCAGTATCCATAAGGACGTCTATAATTTCGTGAAAAGCTGTGACAACTGTCAAAAATTCACTCCGATACGAAAGTATAAGACAACCCTAAGCTTCCCAGTTTCCGCTCTCTTTGAAACCTTCTCAATTGACTTTGCCGGCCCATTCAAGGAAACCTCTTCCGGAAACAAATACCTCCTTATAGGGGTGGAACATCTTACTGGATGGCCAATAGCAGTTGCAGTTGAGGAGGCCAATGCTGAGGTGGTCCTGAGATTCATCGAAAAAGAAATAATTGAACCGTTTGGTCTTCCAAAAAGGATCATCTCAGATAACGCCCTTTGTTTTACTGCAACTTCACTGCTTCGTTTTTGGACGAGAAAGGGATTCAGCTGAAGACAGTTCTCGCATACGCTCCTATGTCAAACGGTAAAGCGGAGAGGATGGTTGGAACCATCAAACGAGCAATATCGAAAACTATGTCGGAGAATGAAATCCAGTGGGAAGATGCCTTACCAAAAGTGTTATACGGCTATCGTCGAAGAAGAGGAAGAAGCGGACGGTCACCATTCGAGCTAATGTACGGAAGGGCTCCTAGAATGTTACAGAGAGACATGGAAACAAATATTATCGATGAAGAGAGTAGAGAAGTCGAACTACTGGCCACTGAAGGCTGGAGATCACACCGCGCGCTAACACAGACAAGAAATAAGAATGAAGAGCCTCCAGTCCAAACCTTTCCAGTCGGCTCTAAAGTACTTGTAGTACATGGGAAAGCAATGCAGCAGGCTGTGAAGTGGCCGGCCTTCCAAACAAAGTACTCGAATCCTTGCGTCGTCACGGAGGAAAGACACCCGCACTATAAGCTATGTTCAAGCTCAGGGAAGAGATCAAGGAGGGCCATCCATGCACGTCGTCTAGTCCCTTACCATCAGAGGCCTGAAGAATTCCTTCTCACACAGGACTATGCGCAACCACGGGGCATACTCATCTTTAACTATAGAATGATTCCTATGGGAGGAAAAAGGGCCTGGGAATGGATCATCTCGATTACGCGTGACTACTACGAACTCCACGTAATCGTCCATTTCTACATTAATATATGCCTATGTTTTCGTACGTTGAACGGACCATTGCTACCTCAAGAAGATTTCCGACTATTGATCAGAATTCTATTCTCATTCCAAAACGGAAGGTTCACGGAAGCAGGTCCAGAGTTTGTGG
Source organism: Kappaphycus alvarezii (assembly GCA_002205965.3). NCBI lineage: Eukaryota > Rhodophyta > Florideophyceae > Gigartinales > Solieriaceae > Kappaphycus > Kappaphycus alvarezii. Next base: position 1,651,861 of record NADL03000481.1, read on the forward strand.
AAGTCATATATCATTACTCTATAGGAAGGTATGGAATGGTAGCTATCGGAGACTTGTCGCAAACATATCTGAACATTATCCGTCCGGTTTACGTATTTCTTAAGAACAACCAAGATGTGCGACTGAGAGGTTACAGCTTGCCCCCTGATATGGAATATCGACTGGTCCCATATCCTCTATGGGAACCTTACGTTGCTCCGCTCAGAAACACAACCTCAGCCGAAGACCAGGATCCTCCCGAGGCCGTGATGATGATACGAGCTGGACCATCAAGTGATCGGGGCGGATCATCGAAGAGGCAAGGCGTCGGGAGCAGCGAGGAAGATCGCCAAGAAGATCGCCTCAAACACCGCCTAGTCTCCCAGGGGGAAACTATGCATCCTTAATTATTGGACGGCTGCCAATTAGACGTTGGCTTCGCGAAATGACAGAGGACCCACGAGAAGCAGAAGTAATTTCCTTTTTTGCAATTAGTATTTGCATGTGCTTCCAGACCATTCACGGGGCGCACCTTACTCGTGAGGACTCAGTCCTTATGTTGCGAGTTTTTTTCTCCTTCAGATACCCGTTTCTGGACCCGTTGCCAGAAAAGTTTGCATACTACGTTTATTACCTCACATTTGGAAGGTTTGGAGAAGTGAAACGGGAGGAGCTCATTAGAGAACACTATGAAACTATACGCCGAATCTACGAAACTCTTGACCAAGGAGATGAGCCGGTCATCGCACGGTACACACTCTCTCATCATATTGGAAATGAGCTACTACCATATCCTTATAGTGAACCCTATACTCTCCCTGATGAATGGATAGAACTCCCACAAGAACAACAAGAGCATTGAGAACGAGACGGGACGTTCGACCTAAGTCCGGGGGGTGTTAGGCGCAGATTTTTTTTTGTCGCCGTCATCTACAGGCCTATAGTTTACTGTACTACCTCTCCTTGTCCAAATTTGCTTATAGTTCCGGTCCTTCCTCGTCCTCCCTGAACCTCGCTTATCATTACCGCGGTCCTCCCCAAATTTACTTCCATTTTATCTAGATATTTTTATACTGTATCTACCCCTCTGATCGATCCCGAATCAAGTTCTTTTTCCCTTTTTGCTTACCTCCTCCTCCAAATTCGTTTTTTTGAGAAAAAGGGCGCAAATGCAATACTACAAAATCCCTTGCAGATTTATTTTACCTATTCCTAATCTATAGAACCTGCCCGGGAGCCTATTTAAACCCCTTTATTCTAAGTTCCAAATGCCCCGATCATTTTACTCATCACCTCTCTCCCCCCACACACCCAAAACACCCTACATTGCCTCCCGTTCCCCGACGTCTATCAAAATGAACAACCTTCGCCCCTCTGTCCCCATTTCCAAAAACCGCCCTTCCCGTCCCATCAATGGCCTTCGTCTCGCCGCCTACGGGCCAACCGATGCCGACGACTACATCCGGCGGCAAACAAAGAAGCAAATCATCGAGTTCGTTCGCCGCCTCTTCATAGAAGAAGAAGCGAGGGAGGTAAGTGAGGGAGAGGCTGAGAAGGTCGAGGAGGAGAGCGGGGAGTCCTTCGAGGAATGGTTAGCCCCTGAGCTAGTGCACGAGGCTCGGGAGAAGGATGAGGAGGATGAGGAGGATGAGGAGGATGAGGAGGATGAGGAGGATGAGGAGGATGAGGAAGAGGATGAAGAGGAGTATGGGGAGGAGGAGGAGGAGGAGGAGGAGGAGGAGGATGAGGGAACAGGGGGAATGGAAAGTGTTGGACTGGTGGGGCCTGGAATGGAGAGTATGGATCAAGTTGTGCCCACGATGGAACCGGATGGAGATATATTTAGTAATCTAGATATCTCCCAGGGGGAATAGAGAGCTGTGAGCCATTCGCAGATATTTGTGGGGACTGCTTGGACAGCATGGATATTTTAGAGGAGTTGTTTGGATCTGATTTAGAGAATGGGAAATAAGAGGACCAAATTAATTGTTAGTTTCTTAAGTATCTTTTGCTTAGAGCATATTGTCCACACAAAGTATTTTTATGCATTTCTTGGTATCTTCTGTAGTTTTGTTCGGACTTTACAGGTAGCCAAAAGTCTATATAAGCTGAGTAAACTGCTTCCTCATGGAGAGGTCAAGCAAGTTGGCAGACAACTTCAGGTCAAGCTCCGAGTAGTAGGAAGTTGAGAGTCAACTTCAAACCCAAGAAAACTTTTTCCTAAGCAAGTCGCAGAGAATCAGTGGTAGACGCTGCCCCTTTTATACTTGCTTGTAGCCCTCTCAACTCTCTCCCATATACACTGCTTTTTATTTGTTCAACTATACCACGGTAGCACTTTTGTCGCTCGCAACACCTCCGTCTTGGGGTAGTTGGTTCTAAGTATCTCTTCTCCCGACGATTTACCCCTATCAGATGACTTGCAACGCATATCAGTCATGGCAGCAGCCGCACCTACTGATGAGAATCTCCCTCGCAGTCTACAAAGGATCAATTTTTAAGTTCAATCACATAACTATCGATAGCATCAGTAATCAAGCAATGAGACAAAGCATCACCTGAAACTAGTGAAAGCACTGCACTGGCAGCAAGTTCTGCCGGTACTAGTCAATTCCGTGGTCTTGATCGTGGTGGAAGGAATTGTGACAAAAGGCAGTCACCCTCATCAAAGTATATGTGTGATATTTGCGTAAAATATGGTCACTGGAAACGCGACCACAACTTTGATGGATCTCCTCCCCCGTGTGAAATCTTATGACAATCCCCTGAAGTCGCGCTTCTCAAACTCACGCGCCATCATGTATCTTCGTAAGTTTCAGCTCAAGAACGAAACGAAAAGCCCAAGCATAAGACATCGTCTTTTAACATGGCTAATTTGACTGGACCTTCAGCCAGTACTGGATCCTTATTTGAACATAGACCACTTTTTGATGACGGAGCACCGTACTCCGCGATTCTAGTTGTATTAAATTTATTCGCAGACCATCTTGTAATATGTCCCAACCCACAGCTAGACAGCATTACTAAAGCACTTGACGGCCACAACCACTGGCAGTATGACATGGGAAATCATGCTAGCATTGCACGTCGCATTTTAGGATCTATTGTTCTGACCGCACATTCTGACCAAGGCACCCTCGTCCATATTACCCTCTTTGTACTTGATGGTTCATCGCAGTGGGTTGTAGGAAGTAACGTCACCAGAAAGGCAAACATAGAGCATATTGGAAGAAACGCCCTAGTATTCGTTGTTGGATATGAGCGCGAGTACATGACTATCATCAATGATAACTTTCTAAGTTATTTCTCCTTAGACTGTTTTGGTTTCTCATGTAATAGCAACTCAACGCTATCCTGCATCTCTGCAGTCACGGTCGATAAAACACCTTGGTCTGATATAAAGAAGATTTTTGACAAAGTGCACAGGCACGTGTGCGGACAGCATCATTTACTGACTATAAGCTTCTGCTAGAACGGAACGGCCCATGGAACGAAACTATAGCATCATATCTTACTGAAGTTATTAAAAAGTGTACTGTATGTAGATCCACGTGAGTTCCACAGCCCAGTCCTAAGGTGTCGATAAGCTCCCTATCTAAGAATTTTAACGAAGTGCTATGTGTAGATCTTCTTTATTTAGAAGGGGTTTTGCTTGTGCATTTTATGGATCTTGTAACACGGTATTCAAGTGCGATTATTTTCAAGACAAGACACCTTGAACAGGCTGTCTCCGCCTTCGAAGCATCGTGAGTTTCACAGTTCTGGTACCCCGATAGCTTCCGCGCACATAAAGCCTTCTAGATAAGTGATTTTAAGGAATACGCAGACGAACTTGGAATCAAGATCCATCCGGTACCTCCTGGACGGCACTCTAAGAATGCCATAGAATCTAAGCATAATATAATTCGGAGCATCTTTATTCGCCTAAAGGAAGATGCTAAATCGGACTTAGATTCTAAGCTTGTAGCCGACAAATCAGTGTCCATATCAAACGAACTCTATGGGAACGACAGTATGTCTGCATTTAAAGTGGCTAAAGGATTTTTTAATACTGTTTTTGCTGAACCTACTGAAACTGTTGTGTCAGATGACGTCAGAGATGCACGTGATCAGCTAAGAGCTCGTCGTAAGGTGGCCCTTATCTTGAGATCAAAGGCTATTACAGAAATACCTCTCTCTGCCGGTGATATTATCGAAGTTTATCGAAAGAAAGATCATAAAAAGAGAGGCAAATGGTCAGCACCTAAACCTGTCCTTTCTATTAACCATGCTGCACTTTTTATAAATAAATCTGGTAGCAGAGGTCGCGAAGTCACCGTTGCATTTGAGGATACACGACTAGCTTTACAGCAACAAAGCTTTGCCCAGTTATTTAATGAAGGTATTGACGCCTTAAGTGAATCAGTTGAAAATAATATAATTACTGTGACACAACCATTGAAAAATGGTTCTGCTGATAATCAGCCATGCTCGCATGAGAATTATAACAATGCTGATGCTGACTTCTCATCTAGTTCTGCAAATGTGGAACCCTGTGTTGGAGACCAAATCTCTGTACTATGGCCTCTAGACGATGATTACTACCCTGGCACTCTACACTCCGTAGAAGACGATGGACGTATTAATGTGAACTACGATGACGGAGATACTGAATGCCTAGACATTACGAATGGGTTTTGGAAGTTTACTGATCCACTAGTTTCCAGCTCTAGTGCGTTATCTAGTGTGCTTCAAGTCACTAGCACTGAAATATCTGTTTTAAAATTGATTCCTGAACATTTTGACAACAAGCCATTTATGAAGCACCAGGCACAGGGGTTCGAAAAATACCCATTACTCATTGGTCAACGCATACCCAAAAGAAGAGGAAACCTTCATGAAGACAGTACGGCCCGTATCCCCCTTGCTCAATCATTATCAGTAGCCATGCTTTGTACAAAGTGAAGCAGAACGACGACGGTTCGCTAAAGCTAAAAGCGCGAATCACTCCCCACGGCAATTAAGACGATTCAAAAAATGTGCTGAGCAAAGACTGCACTACGTGCCCACCGACAGACGTACGCATTCTACAGTCGTTTCCTTCTTTATTTTGTTAGACATTATATAGAGCCGATGTCAAAGCAGCCTTCCCGCAGACTGGGGAAGCACAGCGGATTTTATATGTTCACCCTCCTCGTGAGAGCTTATGAAATCAATCCACCTATGGCTCCTCCTAGCTGCGTCATACGGACTGTTAAATGCAAATGCCAAATGGAAAAACCAGTCTGACATTGTGATGCTGGAAATCGGCCTTACCCAATCAGCGCACACACCACATTATTCTATCAGAAACAGGATGGAAAGCTGGTATTAATATTTGTAAAGATTGTGGGTGATCTTAAAGCAGCTACTGAGGGAGATCGCGCAAAAAAATTCCTTGAGGCGTTCGACAGACGTTCTCAGTTCGGTGACGTGAAGCATGGATCGGGAAAGCTCCGGTATTTTGGCATCAATACCATTCAGAATGGTGACAAAAATACTGAAAAAGATGCAGACGACAAACTTGGGGCTGTCGTAGAGTACCCTTTATCTAGAAAGCAAAGGAAACAGATCAATCAACCATTAAATGCAATCGAGAAATCTTCAATTGCCTCTGCGAACAGCTCTTTAGGATGGATAGGTACTGCTTTCTCTCCCTTTTGTTCCTTTTACGCAAGCTACCAGCACCAGAAAGCATCTTAACTCAAGGTCTGCCACATCATTAAAGAGATTAATGTTCTACGAAAGCTAAAAAAGCTCGGAACTACTATTGCATATCCGAGACCTACGGACAAAACTGAGCATGAACTTAGTGTTCTGGTTTTCTCTGATACCACTCGCACCGACGATGTCGGGCAACTTGGTATTATTGCTGGCCTTCTTGTAGACGAAATGAAGGACAAAGCAATAAATCACGCCATCCCTTGGGCGTCTCACAAAGCCAGGCGACCAGTCAAAAGCGTACCCGCTGCTGAGATCTTTGCTGCGTCTGAAGGAATTGATGAAGGAAAAACTATCGCTAAAGCATACTATGAAATGCTTGGTATAGATATCAAGCTAGGACTTGCTGTTAATTCCAAGGATCTCTTCACATACCTGTCTAGTCAGAAGAACTCTATCGATAAATCTATCCGTGGTGATGTCAGGTGTCTACGATATGAATTCCACACTGGCGAAGTTAACCACATATCATGGATTCCGGGACAAGTAAACCTTGCTGATCTCCTTACTAAGAAAGAAAGCAGTCCCGCTGATGCTTTACAGTTGACCCTGTTCACTGGCGCCTATTTCTCAATCTTGAAGATGTTGCAGAGACTAAACAACCCGGGAAGAACTTCGGTTAAAAGAGGAGGAACATGGATTTGAATTTAAGTCTATCGTAATCGGCAATTACCAATCACTTCCGTCTGTATTATTCTTGTAATTGCATCTCAATGGTCGCGGTCAAGACTCATGCATTTTAATCTATCGTGGCACCCATCTATGTGTTTTGTTCCAATATGTATGATATATATACTGATGTCCTTGTGTTACAATGAACTTCAAAAGTACGGGACTCAGCCATCTCGCACTTACTGTACCTGTTCTACACCATCTGTCTCTTAACGACAGAAAATTCGACCTGTTCGACGTCGCAACCACAAACAACATTTAGAGACAGCACTGTGTGAGGGAGCACACCATAGACTCTAATTCTACAGTGGTGGACAAAAAGAGAAAGAATTGGGAAAATTGAACATCACGGCTCCAGCTTAGGAGACAACACCGCAATTATTACCGTTGTCTATGTTATTTAAAGACGTGAAAATGATAGAGCAACCCGTTCTACAACAAATCAATTATTTTTAGAGACAGACAACATTATGGATTAGGTGGTAGACAAAATGATAAACAAATACATTTGAAGTACCGATAAGCAGCCAAGAAAGACAAAATACTAAACTTATGCAACCCAATATCATTCAGGCCATTCAGTTTGAGATAGATGTGATTCTGATTTGCAGAATTGACAAACCCAAGCAATCTATCATGGAATGTGGAAAAAGTTTAACTGACGAGGAAAAAGGAAAGATTCTTGCGTTTTCGCACGAGGCATGGCTTCCGCAGGAGATCATAACAGATCTAAACCGGAGTCTTACAATTGTTTACGACCTTTTGAGGCTTCAGAAGGAGTATGGAATAAAAAATCACCGGAAGGCCGGAAAAGCTTTTAACGGCAAATGTAAGACTGTTTTTGAGAGAAGTAAAGAAAACTGGAAAGGGTTCTGCAGCCATCAACAAGGCACTATAGTTCGACTGCAGTGCGAGGACCATTTAACGGGTATTCATGACAATAAATTCATGAAGTTCAAGAAGATGCAGGTTGTTCCAGCAATGAAGCCAAGGCACATCATTACGGGTCGCAACTTATTTTTGGAGAGCAGGGTTTGGAATGTACAAGAATGGTCTTCTGTCACCTAGTCTGGTGAAAAGAAGTTCAAATTAGATGGTCCAGATTGGTTGGCGTGCAAATGGCAAGATTCGCGAGACTCACCTACCACAATTACGAGGAGGTACAACGGAGGAGGTGGAGTTACGATGTGAGGAATGTTCTGTGGTTCAAGAAAGGGACGTCTTGTTGTTTTGAACGGCTATATAGAAGTACAGGCGTGTATAAAGACATTGCGGTACAATTTGCTACAGTTTACCTATGAGCTACCAATTAACTGGATGTTTATGAAAGATAGAGCCCCATGAAATCGAGCACGAATTGCACAAGAATGGCTGTGGAATGAGAATGTTCGCCTTTTGGATTTGCATTCCAGACCTCAATCTCATAGACTCCAATTCTATACTTAAGCCTAGCCTCGAGGACAGACAGTAATCATGTGCAACTAAGATAGTTATCATCAATTATCACTGTGCTGTACTGTACGGAAGGTTATGTGCCCAGTTGACGTTGCCGCTGTGGTCGCGGGTTTGAGTCCCACTGGGTGCAGTGAGTTTAACATTTAATCTGAGCGTTACTGTAAAGCTCTGTGTATGCCCTGAACCCCTCGAAAAGCACATTGTGGTGAAGAAACTTTGCTTCATTGAGTATCTATCGTGTACACGGCAGGTCTGACTATTCGGCTAAGAACTAACCGGATGTTCCACGTCAGGCACGTGCAGTGTTGAAGAAACTTTACTTCATTGAGTATCTATCGTGGTGCCTCTGAGCAAGGGGGGGTGTTGAAATATATATAATGGGTCCGCTAAGTTGCACCAGAGAGCCTGCGAATATGGTTCAGTGGTTAACGTTTTTCAACAGGTTATGGGCCGAGAGCCTGCCGGCCACCCTGATATCAGTAAGTCTGCCTATCCTTAAACATTCTATCTACTCACTAGTGTATCCAATTTTATTGTCTTTTACATAGGGTTAAATCTTGAAAACATGGACAGAATTGTCGAGACCGCTAGCATGCGGATCCAGCAGTTGAATATAGAGAATTACTAACTGTGGGCAAATGATATGGAAAAATTTCTCCGTGGAAAGGGTCTTTGGCCATAATTGGATGGATATTTGGACTCTAGGGTGAGGCTGAATCCAGAAAAACTACCGACAGTGATGATGTGCGAAAAAGGGACATGACGATTTCGTATATTATGATGAAAATCAGCCCTAATTGTAAGGCTGCAGTATTAACAATGCGGGATCCAAGAGTGGTTTGGGATAAGTTGAGGTCTACTTACCAAATGGTTTCTGAAGCCTCCATTGATGCAAAATTGTCGGCTCCACAGGACATTGCCATGGAATCATCTGAGTCCGTGGCGGACTTTTCGAACCGAATCTAATCTCTGGTTAAAGAATTATCAGGGATAGGACATGCAGTGTCTGAATTTGAAAAGAAACGTGCTCTAATTCGTGGACTGACATCAGATTTTGCATTGACGGCTCAGCTAACTAGCTCTACCGGTAAGAAGTATGGACATGCTGTTCCTGAACTGATTGTTGCTGAGCAAACATTGGATCGTGGCTCAGATAGTAAGGCACTTGTGACAAGAGGCAGTCAGAGCAAGAAAGGCAAGGTCAGGTGAACACATTGCGGACGAAATGGCCACTCTACTGATCGCTGCTCCCACAAAATCTAGCTGTGACAGTCATAGGAAGAATTAAATTGTTCGCAAACGTAGGGGACGGGGCCATTCTCAGACTGTTAAGTCACAGGACATGGAAGGGACTGCTATGCTTGTGACTGGCAGTATGGATAGAAAGGGTAACGATGAAGCCGTGACATCGGCCCTCATCGTCAAGGACAAGGAGAATAAATCAGACAAGTGGATGGTAGACTCTACTTGCACCGTACAATTAACGAACGGCCTGTCAAAACTTCACTGAATACAGGGCAACGAAGGGTTAGGTTCGAGTTGGAAACAGGGAATTTCTTCAGACTGAAGGAGTTGGTACTGTCAAAGCCATTTCGGTTGTAGATGGGAAACATCATAAGCTTTTATTTGAAAGGGTTTTATACTCACCTCAGATACTTTATAACCTTATTTACTCCTCTAGAGTACGGAATAAAGGCTTCCGAGTTAACTTCGATGATGAAGAACGGAACCCCGAACGCGGTCTTTGTACTATCTAGCATAAGAAAAGTGGTGTCGTGAAACTCGTGCACCTGAGATGTATGGTCTTTATTTTGTATTGCTTATCGTTAGCAATGAAGATAAACCCCAGAATCATTCTGAGTACGAAAACGAAAATATTTTCAACCATACTTTAGAGAGGGAATTGTGGCATAGACGGCTCAGTTACATTGGCGACAATACAATGAGACTTTCTCTTAATTTATGCAATGAAATTACGTTTAAACATTGGGATGGATCAGGCGAAGCCTGGCGTGACTGTATTGCTGGAAAATCATGCCGACTCAAATCTAAGGATACAGGCCATGAAACGAAGCATGCTCTTGACCGAGTGTGCTCGGATATGGTTGGATCCGTCGGGATCCGATCATTTTCATCATCCTCGTACTTTTTCACTCTGACTGGTGAAATCAGTGGATACTCATTGCTTCGATTCACTCGTCGCAAGAGTCAAGTGCAGGATTCACTTCGGGCGATGATTAAGGATTTGGAAACCTTATTGAGCGCAAACCCACGAAACTTGTGTGATGAAGCGAAAAGTGATTCGATGGTTACGCTCTGACGGTGGCGGCGAGTATATTGATTTATAGGAGTGGTTTCAAGAGAAAGGAATTATACATGAAATTACGAAACCCTATTCCCAGAGTCAAATGGGAGGGCAGAGCATTTGGACCAAACCCTTTTAGACATGGAGAGAAAAATGATAATTCGTCTACCTGACAAGTATCGAAATGGATACTGGGCTGAGGCTATTAACTGTGCTAACTACTTACGTAACAGGTTGTATACTAGGGTTGCAAGGATATTATGACTCCTTACACGGCAGTTTATGGAACGAAACCATATTTCTCCCATGTCCGTGTGTTTGGATGTCGAGCATTTGTACATGTCCCAATGGAAAACGTCATGGAAAGTTTGAGCCACATGAAGAGGAAGGGTTCTTTATTGGATATAACAGGGGCAATGATTAGCTGGTAGTCGACCCTAAGACGGGTAAAGTAACAATCTCTCAAGATGTGGAGTTTATAGAGGACCCAATTGAGGAAATAAGCAGCACAGCTGAGTTAATCCGGATTGAAATGGCAGACGTGGATTATATAACTCAAAATGGTGCAGCCGAGGCGGGCCAAGAGCAACATAAAGCTGACTCTGATTTAGTTGATACAAGCGAAGTTGAGACTATTAGCGACACCGATCGAAAACATGATGTTTTTGGTGCCATTGGAAAATATACCTGAAGTGAGGAGACCCACAGGGTCATCGCTGGTATACTACCGGATCGACTGGAATTATACCAAGCCTGTTTTGTGACTGACTGTACAGCGAATGCGGACCGATTGTATGTTCCATTTACATACAAAGAGGCCATAGCTAGTTCCGATACGGTACAATAGCGTGAGGCGATGAATGGAGATGGAATCAGTGGAGGGATTGAACACGTGAGAACTAGTTGAATTGCTGAAAACGCGCTAATGCGTGAAAAAAATGGGGTTTCGAAAAGAGTTCAACTCAAAAAGGCAGCTCAAGCGATATGAACCCGCTTGGTGGCTCACGGATTTACTCAGAAACAGGGCATTGACTATTGTAACGTGTATTCCCCTGTTGTTAAATACAATACAGTCCGGTTGCTTATCGCTTTTGATACATGAAACGGTTGGCATACAATCACTCTTGATGTGAATAATGCCTTTGTGAATGCGATACTAACAGAAGAATAACATATGGAAAAAACCAGAAACGTATGTTAAGGCTGGGAACTCTCACACAGTATGTGGTTTGCTGAAGGCCATTTATGGTTTGAATCAAGCATCAAGAGTCTGGCGAGAACTACATCATGATTTATTGTTGCTTATTAGTTTTACAGAATCTAGAGCAGACCCAAGTCTCAATATAATTTCTCTGAATGATTCAGTTGTGATAATACTGGTCTACGTTGATGACATTAAGGTCACAGGGAGTGAAAAACGCAGACTTGATATGGTGGTACAAGAAACTGGCTCTAAGTTAATGTCCGGGTCATGTCAGATGCAAAGCGATTTCTCGGTATGGTTATCGAAAATACTCAGGATTTTGTGAAATTGCACAGTTGTCCCTTAGCCAAAAGTATTTTGGGGTCCTTTAGAATGGAAGTTTGTTGTCGAACACACGTACGATTGCCTATGGGAACTGATTTGAGTTTGTCGGTTACTGCACGTGAGGGGTAGTTTCAAGAGGTAGATTCAGCTCCATACCAGCAACTGATTGGTTTTTTAGTTCACCTTTCAAATAACACATGCCGCGACATTGCATATGCGACGTGGTACTTTTCCCGTTTTATGAATAAGCCTACTATGCCGATTTGGAAAGCGGCAAAGCACATATTGCGGGATCTAAAGACAACTAAAAGGCTTGGAGTTGCATACTTCAGAAAAGCTGGGAATAATTATATATGCGTCTTGGGGTACAGTGACTCAGATTGGGGTCAAGAAAAACCAACCCATAATTCGATAAGTGGATACGTGTTCATGCTTTCTGGATGTTATATCAGTTGGCGTAGCAAGCAGATGACATGTGTTATGCAGAGCTCCGCTGAAGCAGAATATGTGACTTAGTCTTATGCAGTACGAGAAGTTTTGTGGCTTCAAAAATTTAAGCCTACATTTGAGATCACCCAATCAGCAAAAATGGTCATCAAAGAGGATAATAACAGTTGCATCAAACTCGTTGAGAATAAAGTTGTTAACGACCGGTCAAAGAATATTGATCTAAATTACCAAATGATTTTTGATAAAGCGAAGACGGGCAACATTGTCTTATGCTACACCCCTACATCTGAAATGATTGACGACCTGATGAGTAAACCGTTGGCGCGGAATTTTTGCACTGCTTTCTTCATTAAGATCGCTATAGAGTAGCTTAGTAGGACTGGTTTCGAACGGGGGTTGATTTTTTGGAAAGCGCATGCAACCTCCACGGAATTGTCATGAATTTTGACATAAGTGGATGACATGTAATTACGGGTGCATTTATTTTAGTCCCTCTTCATCATTTGGGAGTTCTCTGAATATCAGATGTGTCAGAAAGACGGCACTGTGTGAGAAAGCACACCATAGACCCTAGTTCTACAGTATACTTAAGCCTAGCCTTGAGGAAAGACAGTAAAAATGTGCAACTAAGATAGTTATAATCAATTATCACGGTGCTATATTAGGAGCCGTATGCCCTAGTATCGTCCTGTTTCTTGAGATTTTTATCGACCGTGGTGCGAAGAAATGTCACGTCCCTCCCACCAACTTGTATATCAGCGCAATATCTGCATCATGTGGTTTTCGGCAGTGATGACTATCAATTCATACCCTCTACTGCACGTGACCGATGTGTATTATCAATCTAGATCTTAAATTTTAAGTGTCGGTCAGGCTGTGGGATGATATTTTACTCATTTGTAATTTCGAGAGAGAGGAGAAAGACTTTATTGGGCTATTTGAAAGTATGTGAGGAATAAAATATTAAGAAACATCGCGATGCAACTTCTGGCAATTGATAGCAATCGCGGCCCTTAGGTTCATCAGCGAGTTGAGAAGGAGGAGGAGTCGATGACTTTCGGAAACCAAAGTAGTATCTTTCTTGGAGGAAATGGATTCATAAATTCAATGCAGCCCGGCCTTTGTCTCTGGAAGGACTAAGGCGTAGATATGTAGTGCCAAAGGGTGGAAATACATATGAAAATCGTTACGGAAACCGCGGTATCTACCTTCTTTGACGGCCTCAGCTTGGAAAAAAACGGCGGAGTGGTCGTAGATGGCGAAGCGGTGGTAGAGACTGGAGTTAGGGCTGATTCTCACGTTGAAAAGTTATGGGCGCGGAGCGAAACAGGAGTCATCATTGACGAGGCCTAGTCGGCGACGGATCAATGGAGAGAGATGCGGCTTGATAGGGATAAATATGCGGAGGATAATATTCTCAGAGCCAGTTTTCCCAAGGCCGAGGCGTTTCAAGCGACAAGAGTGCTGCCGAAGTATGGTGGTTGGATCAAGAAGAGATGAAAAAGGAAGGGGGACCGAGAGGGTACAAGTCGGTATAGAAGGGGCAAGGTATAACACCTATGCTCAGGGAATAGCGTTGAAGATATGATTCTTAGGACAGGAGTTGAAGTTCAACTTCTAGACTACCTGGGTGTGCACTTGAAATTGTCTCCCAACTTGCTTGACCTCTACAAGAGGAAGCAGTTTATTCAGCTTATTTAAACTTTTTTGGCTAATCATGAAGTCTCGAAGATGCATACTAAATACCATAAAATGGACCAAAACAGATCATGTGGACGATAGAGATCAGCGATAAGATACTTCCAAGATAAGTTCCTACATGTACTCTTCACAATCGTCTTGCCCTAAAGATCAGAAGCAACAAATACCTGCAGAATATCAATGCTACCCACAAAGTCCAAAAATATTCCTTCAAGTGGTTCACAGCTTCCCGTGGGCTCCCATTATAGTATCTAGACCACTAAGAACATCTTTATCGAGCACCATGACCGGTGCCCTTGGGCATCTCCTTTTGCCTTCTTTCATACTGTTTAAATCTCCCGAAATCTGTGGCACCTGAGAAGTACCTATAACAGCGCAGCACCGCTACTGCACAGTGCACATAATCCCTCTAAAAATGATTGAAAATAGATCTTACAATACATTTCTAGCACAACCGGTGCAGCACTCCCCCTCAGCCAGCGCAGCATGCCAGCTTAGCCAGCGCAGCATACCAGCAGCCGGCGTGGCAATAATTTAAGTTCGCCAATTTTTGTGATATTGGGGGTCATGCGGGAATTCACATTGAGGATTGGAATTCCCATTGAGGGACGGGACGGAGAGCGACGGTGAGAGCAGAGAGCTTGGAGCAGAAAAGATCAGTAAGCATGTTCTTGTAAGGGATAAAATTCCAGAAAATGTTATTCCCAGAGCCAATTATTAAAAGGTGGTGTTGCAAGCGATAAGAATGCTACCAAAGTATGGTTTTAAGAACGAGATGATGTGCACAGGGACGGGATGCTGAGAGGTTACAAGGGAGTATAAAAGTGGAAGGGTCTACAACTCATGCTCAGGGACTGGTGTTGAAGAAACGATTCTGAGGGTGGAAGCTGACTTTTAAATTCTAGACTACTTGGATCTGGACTTGAAGTTGTCTTCCAACTTGATTGGAATCTTGTAGAGGAAACAGTTTACTCAGATTACATAGGCTTTTTGGCCAATCTAGAAATCTCAAAAAACATACTACGTACCATAAAAAGGACTAAAACATATCAAAGACCACTTTACCCAAAAAGTTTCACAATAAATATCTATATCTACTCCTAATAATCACTATCGTCGAGGTCAGAACTAAAAGGCTCATGCACAATATCTATACTACCCATACAGCCCAAACATGTCCCTTTGAGCAGTTAGC
The DNA here is from genome assembly GCA_002205965.3 of Kappaphycus alvarezii. Lineage (NCBI taxonomy): Eukaryota > Rhodophyta > Florideophyceae > Gigartinales > Solieriaceae > Kappaphycus > Kappaphycus alvarezii. The sequence goes on from NADL03000481.1 coordinate 1,666,885, forward strand.
AGCTTTCCGCGGCCTCTCTGAAATATATAGACCACCAAAGATATCCTCATCTATTTGCATGACCGGTACCAACTGATACTTCCTTCCTAGCTTCCGCAATGTCTCAATGCTCCTGAACTTTTGGTCCAACTCCATCACTTACACCTCCTCCACTGCAACCGATTCTTCCCCTGATTCCTCTTCCACGGGCCGGCATTACGCCCTATCCCCGTTCTCCTCATCATTCCCCTCTTTCTCATAAACCAGCTCTGGGCCACCATTCTTCGAAGGAGTCACTGCTCTCCTCCACGACCTGCCCAACCTCATACTCACTTTAATCTCCCTCCTCTTCTTCTATAAAAAGACAGCGAGCGATCTCGACAACATTCTTCTCGGTCTGCAGCCGGAGAAATCCATCGCCATCAGCTGGGCCATAGGCGGCGAGTCGGAGTCCAGTGATGGGACAGGAGGGGATATTTTTGTAAATGAGGACAGAGGAGTGAGGTGACATCATATTCGTGGTAAAGGGGTAAGCGGGTTTGGGTGCGTAGATAAAAGCGGTGACAGGCTTATATTTTGTCCCTACAGACCAGAGAACGAAGTTTTCTTGGCACATAATGGGCTTAAATATTGCCAGAAATCACAGGGTTCAGGCTTCGTGTCAGGCTTGGTGGCTGATAAAATAAGCAGAACTTGAATTTGCATTCAAGTAAATATTAAAAAATGATTGATAAAGTATCGTAACTGAAACTGGAGGACGAAGGGGATCACGGGTCGAAAGATTTATTTTTGGAGAAGGGGGACCAAATCTTCAGACATAAAATAGAAATTAGATTCGTGCAGTGAATCTGGACTAATAAAGAAAAGTACTACAGTATGTCTTTTTGTTGAAGAAAACTATATGACGATAATAACAGTTGTGACAGCGAACAGAGCCGCCAGCAAAGGGACAGACGGTGGAATGGCAAAAAAGTATAACAAATTACGTCTCGAAATCAATATCTGATTCTTAATTTACCGGCTATCAAATGTATACAACCGATTTTCATTTGCTTTGATTTGAATTCATATAGTATCGCCACGACCGGTCGAGCTATCTACGCAACCATGAGGACACCCGCACACAAAGTCATATCATCTTCCAGCAGAAAGATGTAAATACCTTTGCAGTTTTACATATGTAGCGATGAATCGTAGTGGATACGGGATTGGATGGAATCTTTTTGGGTCATAAAACAATAGAGGAAGGGTTGTGGGATGCTTTAATTTTTGAAGGTATGGTCCGTTGTGAACCGGAATTTTCTAGAGGTTGACCAGTAATACCTCTAACATTTCCCTAAAAAGCCGGCCTAAGGCCGGCCAGCATGCATTCTGCGGTGTAAACTACTGCCGCGGCAGTGTGTCTTTTGGTAAGAACCGCTCGGACCTTGCCTGAGGTCTCCAGTACCGTAGCGACCACATTCTGCCTGACATCGTTTAGCGCCCTATAGGAGTCTGGGTTCCAGCCTCCGAGAGTGAATATAGTAATCGGCACAAGCCTATCCTTTCACGGAGGTTGCGATAAAAGCTTCATATCTCATACCCTTCGCGGAGGCGGCCGCATTGAGGGAGTTGAGCGGACTAAATGTGTGGACTATCTTGAGGGAGGGCGCCAGCGGGTTGAGGAACGACCCTTCGAAGAGGTACGTACCTCCATTGCTTTCCATCGCCAGGATGTATGGCCTCGTACGTTTGACCTCCGAAACGGAAGTTTGTTGTCTACGTTCTGCAACACAGCAACTTCGAAGACGCTTTGTTGCATTTGGTAGCATCTCTTTTTTCAGCTGCTTTTTCAATTCCCGAGTAGTCAGGAAGTACAACATCTGTCCAGCAAATTGTAACTCACGTTCTAGAGCTCTGTAAATTATTCAAATATCAGCAACATATCATTGCCTAATTGAAGAACCAGAATGCCTCCACTGAAGGTTCAAGTGGGAATCCACTGAATTCTTGAAGTCTCCATCGATTTCAGATTTTGCTGTCACACCAAGTGAAAGTACCTCATCTAAGGGGTAGTATTTCATCTCTAGCTTGTGTAGATTCTTTAAACTTCTAAATAACGTCGATGAGTACGAGCTGCTGCAGTTGGAAGAATTTCGTTTACAAGATCTTTCTTCGACATGGATTAAGAGAATGGAAGACCTTAACGAGAAACCAGCCATGCTAGTTGAGTTACAAAAGACTATGTCAAGTAGTTTGTCCCTAGCAATGAAAATAGTAGAGCAAAACTTAAACAAATGAACTTGTAAATGAAGAACGCACTTTATGAATACATAGACGAGTTTACGAACTTTACTAATTTGTGACTCCTACAAGTGAAACTTACGCGTTTTTATTTATGAGCATGCTTCAATCTATGAGTGGGAGGCCCGTGGGAGATTTCCCAGAATCGGACCTCACAAGTATGATCGAAGTTCTCAAGTGCCCTCTTAAGCACGATATTGCGAAGAAGTGGGCTACTGGTAAACAGAATGGGGACAAAACAATCGCTACACAGATAAGGGTAATAGAAACAAGAGATGTAACTCTATCACTTCCGACAACGATCCGGCCTATTACGATTCGAGTAATACTGGGTCGAAGTCGGCCCTAAGCAGGATATTGAATCCTAAGGAATATTCGTGAGAACCGACACAGAAAGGTGAAGGCCTTTATACCTGCAACCAAGATCGATGGTGCAAATGCAGAAAAGCGCCTTGGAGCTACCCGGAGCACTCTTGTACCAACACTGGAGAGGGAATAGATTCCCGCAACCAAAAAAAATAAGCACGCTGCACGGGAGTACAGCTGGTGCCAGAAGTTTACTGCGCTTTCCAGAATTGATACTGGAGAATATAAAGAAGTATCATATGGAGCGAAAATAAATGGTCATTATGTCATTACACAGTTATACTGAGGTTGCCAAGCATGCCTTTATGTCCCCTAAAGCTGGTAAGCTATATGACTCAAAAGTTGAAAACACTTCAACCGATGTTGAGATAGGTGAGCGCTCCGCAGTGAGAGCCTGTGACAATTCTTCTGGATGTCTTGAGATCAACGGCTATGAAGCACTTCTGGAAGTATTTAAATTACCGATGCCGGACAGTCTCGATGGTATAACTGTTGTTGTTTTTGGTAGACAGCGACTTCAAACAGACAATCCCTTTGTAGATTGGCACAAATTTTTTTCATGTTTCCCACAAAGATGGCTCAAAATGGACTACATATGTCGCAGGTCCTCAAAGAAAAAGCAGCCATTTACATTCAAGAAGATCCCGATGAAGAAGATGTCTCGACTAGTAGAAATTGAGAAAGCAGAGCATTGATTCGAAGCTCGAATCAATACCACAGGACAGGATATGGAAATGTCTGAGAAATTTAAAGACATAAACTCAGAATTCGATGATGTAGAACTGCCTGGTTCAGTGCCACCAAAAAAGAATATCGAGTTTGAGATTAATTTGAAGTCACACGAGCCCCCTCATTTTCTTTCTTAATACGTTTCTTTGCAGAGTAGATGAAAGAGCTTAAGAAACAATTAAGCTCCTTATTGAAGATGTGCTTCACGAAGCTATCGTATTAATCAATGGTTCCTTTTGTTTTTCACCAAGAAAATAATGGAGAGCTATGAATGGTTTGAGGCTATCGAGCACTTAGCAAGATAAAATACCAGATTCTAACCCATTGCCGCTTATTGATGCGGCCCTGGATCAAGTTGCCGGAGATACGATTTTTTCTCAGATAGATTTAATCGACACCTATCGTTAAACGCGTATCAGAGATCCAGGAACACAAGTAGAACCTCCGCTGATTGTTTCAGATACTTTGCCACCACAAACCACATGCTATAAGTAGCGAATGTCTGATAGGCGTAACCTGGGTCGACTATCTTGGTTACGGGACTACCAAGAAAGGGGTACAAATGCATAAACGCCTAATAGACTCAATATTATAATGGCCTGCACCCCACTTTCCTTAAAGAGGAAAGACAATATTTACGGCTCGCGAAAATTTATGGAAGGATTGTACAAGGCTATGTAGGTCCAGTGAAACCAATATCTGATGTCATTCGAGCGAATATCTTTGAATGAATTCATCCAAAGGCGATAGACTTCTGTCATATTAAGGAAGCCTTCCCTGCACCTCCAGCTCTGACTTACCCATCCGTCAAAAGGACTGTTATCGTGCTACGGATGCATCCAAACACGCCTTTGGGGATAAATTTGAACAGGAGGTTCATATAGTTTCATTTTTGTCTCATTGTTTATAGGACGCAGAATTCAGGTGGAATACGGAGTATCAGGAGTTACTGGAATTCATGATTGCTCTTCGTGAATAGATTGTATATTTAAATGGCCTTCGGTTTATGTTCAGAACAGACCACGAGCCTCTCCGTAACTTAGAATCTAAAGCTCTCCTTCTTGGTAGACAATTTCGATGTTTGGATACTCTAAAAGAATTTAAATTTCAGGTTAAGCATTTCCCAGTAATGTATCATATAGTACCATATTGAGCCGCCGCTCAGACCATGCGACTCGAGAACATTTTAAAGCATTTCAAACTTCGGACCAAAATATTCTGCAAAAACGCAAGGAGGTCCACTTGCACGATGACTGGAGTTCGCGTTTAATTAGAGCATATAGTGGCAATGCAGAATCAAATGATCCCAAATCCAAGCATAAGTTAATGAATTACTCTAATGAAAAACTGATCCCTACTCTTAATGAAAACGGATTTCTGTTCTGGTCCCGATCTCGATTCAGTTATTTACTAACCAGGGCACTCCTCGTTAAAAATAGAGCTAATATGTTATTACTTGAACACGGCATCTCGAAATGTGCAAAGTGTAATATTCCTGTGCGTTGAATGTTATCTGGCCTAAGATGTATGACCATATAGCTGACTATGTCGGTAGTTGTCACGACTTTCAAGTGAAAATATTGCCAGCTAATGCTCCACCTGGCTTATTACAGCCTTTGAACATACCTCAATAGTTCCGTAATGTCATCACATCTGATTTTATTGACTGAACTACCGACTAGCTCTATTGGTTTCGATGCTATCTTAGTAATAGTTAATAAGCTATCAAAAAGGGAATTATTATAGGCAGTTAAGAAAACTTATACTGCCAAACAAGTCGCTCAATTATTTCAAGATCGCTTAGTTTCCATCCACGGGGTTTCTATTTCAATTCTCTCAGACAGAGATCAAAAGTTCGTTTCTAAGTTTTGGACGTCTCTCACGGAGCTACTCAATATCACATTGAAATTCTCAATACCCAACCACCCCCCGACCGACGGGCAGTCTAAGAAACTTGTTGGTACTCTGTCAAACGTTTGGTTCCTAGTTCGAAAAAGGCCTGAGTATCGAGATTATGCGCCAGATTAAGTAGAGTTTGAATACAATGTTTCATAAAATTACAGTACCGGACTATCGCAGTTTGAGGTTTATTCTACCAGAATAAAAAACTTTACGGTTAGTAAAGGCCTTTCTGTATGTTAAATTGAGTTACAGGGGGCTGAGGGTGAAGTGTAAAGGCGTCAGGTGTGCATAGGATTGGCAAAAATAGAACTTATCACTAGCAAATGCTAAGCAAAAAATATCACGCTAACAAGCACCGGAGGGATGTCTCGCATAAGGTGGGTGTTCTGTTGATCCTTGCAAATAATTCGTTGAACGGTACTAGAAGGACTGATCTACCGAAGAAGTAGTAACCCAAAATTTTTCGCCCTTTATTAGTCAACAAAGTCATGTGGCAAGTGACTTGAAAAGTTGAGCTTCGTCCTTCAGAGAAGCGATATCATAATGTTTCAAGTTTCTAAGCTACGACCTTACAAACAAGCTCCACACAAGCCTGGTTCTCTTCCAGTGATTATAGATGACGAGTGTAACACAGAAAAAGCTTTGACAGACATTCTTTTAAATTAGCGTTAGAATATAAAGGTTTATTATTTAGTTTAGTTCTGGGGAGAGCCGCAACCTGAAGCAGTACCGTTGCGTAAGTCAGATAAGAATAATTTTCGCGACTTGATCAGAGACTTCGAAAAGCGACGCTCGCCGAAGTAGTTGACGAGAACGTCGACTTCTGGAGACTGGGCGAATGTAACGAAATAACTCCCCAAAGCAATACCTGATTCTTAATTGACCGTCTATCAGATGTATACAAACGTTTATTTAAATTATTTTAATTTGCATTCATACAGTATCCCCACGAGCTTTCGAGCTATCCACGCAATCACGAGGACATCTACACATGAAATCATCTCATACTCCAGACAGAAGATGTAGACCCCTTTTTAATGTTATATATGTAGCGATGAATCGTAGGTTGGTACGGGATTGGATGCCATCTTTTTGGATCATAAAAAAAGTGTTTTTAGTCTACATTCTACAACGCTGCAACTTCGGAGACACTTTGGTGTACCGAGTATGTCAAGGATGGAGGGCATTCGAAAGAGCATTGTGTCAAGGGAGAAACTGAAGTTAATATCTTTACGTGCAGAAATTTTTTCTCCTAATGCTTCCCGGTACACTTTCTTATTTCTTTTACGCGAAAAAATGACCATTTCTTTACACTATTTCTTTTCTCTTTTGTGTACAACTATCTCCTTCTTTGTATCAATATTTCTCAATTCAATATTGATTCATGATTCAATATTTTCCGCTCATTTTTGCCCATGCAACCATTAATGGATTGCTTTGGTAATTATGACGTCCACTACTTATTTTTTGTCAGTATATGGTGCCATTCAATTCTGATTTGTATGTTTGAGATGATGGGACTCAATATTTAGGTTTTTTACGTTCCTGTAAATAGTACTGCTGTCTGTTTAAATGTGCTCTACGAAGAACCAAAGAGCTCCGGAGACGGCGACCTGTGTGTCTCTCCAGTTGTCGAAGAGATTGTGCTGCCTCGTTCTCCTCTGTCTGCTATTTCTGCTGTGGCGTTTATCCCCATCCCTATTACGTTGGCAGTGATTCTTTTAGTGTTCTCGGTTTATTTTATCTTCATCGAACAAAAAAAAACTTTTTTCAAAATTGAATCTTGAGATTAATACGCGTAGTTTTCACCATAAATTTCCCTTTAAAGGCGATTTATACTAATTTCAGCCTGTTTTGATTCAACCGGCCTGCTGATCAGAGCTTTTTCACGATACTTTGCATCAGTTGGTGGCAAGGAAAAGTACGTGTACGACCCCTAACAAAAAATCGACAATTTTAACCTCTTCAGCAGCCAAAATGCACGGACTCCCCCATTCTTGGCCCATCACCGTCTCCCCTCTATTTTCTTCGGGCCCAAACGAAGCAAAGGACTTGCTCCGTCACCGCACAAATAAGCGCTTGATTGAGCTTATGGCTCCTCTTATAGTACAGATCGAAGCACAGCACGCAGCGGGGAGGGGACTTGGAAAAGGAAGACGGTAAGTCAGAGCAGTGCTTACGAGGAGTGGTCGATCCGGGAACGGGTCTATGGGATAGAAGAAGAGGAGAGAAAGGACGAGTTTTAGGATGAAAAGGAGTTTCAGGAGTATGGGAATGGGGAGAAGGAGGGAGGAACAGATAAAACCGGAGGGGAACGAAGGATTTTTATGGACCAAGTGGTCCCGACCATGGGTCCAGGGGGAGGGAAATTAGATGATCTGCATTTCTCTCAGGGACGTGTAGGAAATCATGAGCCGTTCACTTGTTTTTGTAGAAACTAAATAGTTACTTCTGATGCGTAGAAGGAAGCGCTAGGTTCCGGTAAAGAGAAGAAGATTATGGGAAGTGTTTTTTCGTAGTTTCTGTCAAGTATTTGTTGTTAAGGTAGCTGGGTAAAAATGAAGTCTTAACTGCGTTTTCTGGGGCTTAGAGTATTTTATCGAGAATCCAGTTTGGGAAAAGTCTTTAGAAGCTGAATAAACAGCTTCCTCCAGGAAAAGGGAGGCAAGTTGGGAGTCAAATTCGACATAAAATCCTTCAGTCAGCTCTTTAGACTCTAAGAGAGGTGGAAGAGCCTGCCCCTTTAGAATCTGTTACTGAAGCAAAAACTCTTCTTTCACTATCATTCCCAGATATTTTCCGTCAACGTCAATTGTGGCACTTTATTTGCCTGCAACAACTCTTACCTCGGGTAGTTGGCGGTTGTCTTTTCCGTTGACGCCAAGTTTTACCCTAACGCACTGTTCGGTCCCAATGAATATTGAGCAGTCCTGACGAAGTGAAGCAGTAATGCGCCAGATCTCTGATAAGCCGCTAGTCCCCAAGTAACTCTGAGGGAGGGCAAAGATTGTGGGGTGGTGCTGGGGGATGAAATGTATGCCAGGCGTTTTAGAAATTGACGACGAGCCAGAAGGAACGTTGGTGGGAGGTATCCACGATGCTTGGGTGATTCTTCTTAAGGCATTGTGCTGGGAGAACAAGTAGATTAGGTATTTAAAGGTGACGGGGGAGGCCATTAGAGTCTGAAACGTGCTCCAATGGGTCAAGGATGAGGTCCTCGTTGGCAAAGAGGGCGTAGAGTAGAGGAGACCTTGAATCAGTGGAAATATGTAGAGACCAGAAGAGAAATAGTAGCGATCTGGAAGTGAGTCCAGGGCCGTAATTGGGCAAGCTTCTAGAAACGGGAGGTAATGGCGCGATGCAAATCCTCAAAGACCATTCACAGTCCGAAGTAGAACATGTCGGCTCTAGAAAGAGTACGTCGGAAATGTTCCAAGTCCAGGAACTCTCCAGGAGGCTCTTCAAGTGCCAAGGTGCGAAATAGGGCCCCAAGATAGCTCCAGGAACTCCTGGGCACCTGAACCCAATTCCAGGGGTTCGATCCTGGGATTTGATGTAAGCACTGTAGTTACCCAGGAATTCCTGCCAAAAAGAAAACATCAGAATATGCTTCTACGAATCGATTCCAGACCCAGGTGTTACCAGGGAATCCTGGGGGTAAGGCCCAGGAAGCCTGGACAATCCTGGACCTCACCCAAGAGGAAAGGTAAAGTTACATATTAATGTATGATATAATTTGTGGATACTTTGCTAGCATGTATGGAACTCCTCACATCCAACATTGCGATCATGATAAGCAAGGCGTCCGTAGAAAAGAGTCACAGCAAGGTTACAAACAAATAGGCAAACCCCTGTAAACCAACTAAATCCTGGACCTCGCCCCAGGATTGTCCAAAAACGTGGAAGAGTGAAGTCAGGAAAACAGAAATCGAAGATTATTACTCAAACTGGGCAGGAAATCCCAACAATCAAGAAAGTCTGGGTCCAATAGGCTACGAGAGGTGAAGTCCTGCACCATTGCCCAGGATTAGTAGAACTGGATAGGAATCCCAGGAATACAGTCAGAGCGTTGGAATTTCGGCCCAGAAATTTTATTATAGCCCAGGTTTGACGGCAAACTTCTATTTTTTAATAAAGGATTGGTCATAATTATGATTTTTGAGCTTCATTAATTCTAAAACCTCTGTTTGAAGTATAATAACTAACTTCACTCGTTTAATTCACTTGATTATTATTGTATATAGCTTGTGGGTCATTTAACCAAAGGTTAAATGCAATTGACTTACCTATTCTTCTGTGCCATTTGTTTCAGTATCATTGTAAATTATTGCGGCTGGAGAGAACTACGCTATTGCTGTACTGTAAAGTACAACAAATTACACTACCGTACGGTACTGTAAAATTATGCAAATAATACTTTAATAGATTAAGTACAGAAATATATTCAATAGTACAATAATTGTGTAAATAACAATACAGTAATTAATTAAATTTTGGAGCCACTTGTAAAGTTTCATCGGCGACGGCCCCCACTGTGGGACACACACGAGACTCTGGATTTGAGCCTCAACTGAGTTGGCCGTCAGGTACATCTGCAACGTCACTGAACCCGCGACAGCAACAACTGGGAACCCGCTTGTTTTGTTTACTGGGATACTACCTGCTGGACCCATACCATCGAGATGCATACAACCATCTCCCATCTCAAATCCTGCCCCTCAGGCAGTCATCACTGAGCAACTATTCTGCTGGGTCCTCGAAATGGGTGGAAATCGGAAGAGAAGGCAGGCCAACTCGACTAATGGGCCGATGGGGTGCCGCAAGTTTATGCGGATTTCATTTTGATGCAATCCACATAGACTTGCGGCCGAAGCCAGGGTCAACCAAACCTTCACCCGGAGCAGCTCGTAAATCTGGAGGTTGGTGAGGTTCTGCTGCAGGTAAATTGCGAATTTTATCTGCGGCGGGGGCAGCTCGTCCCGTGACAATGAGAAGAATAACATCAAGTGTGGGAGCTGAATGTGATATCAGTAACCCATCAAGAGGGGCAGGGGATGCGAGAAGTGATGGGCCGAATTCCGGCACAACTGCCACTAGAACGGTTGCTCCCACCAAAACGGGCACTGAAAGTACACATCCTGCCAACAAACCAGACCGAAACAAGCTTCCCGTGTTTTTGAAAAGAAACGACGATATTGAGATCTGCACTCAAACTCCTATTGCAGATCTCAACATCAACTCTCGACGCAATGAAGAAGAACCCGATATGGAATTTCATGACGGAGATAGGGAAGATGTTGGTATGGATGAGGACAGCTCCAATGACCAGGGAATTACCCCTTTATCGAACAGGTCTAAGGACGAGGATGGCAACAGACAGGGAAGTGCCGAAGAGATCTTTGAGAAGGCGTTTCAACTACGGGGAAACTCCGGTATTACAGTAACGCAGCGAGAGTCGGCTTTTTATGATGGAGAAGAGGGTATATTAGACAGAGATGAGGCTGATGGAGCAATACGAGGCCGCGTGGCCGGCCATGGAAGTGGTACTGTGGGAAAGGTTGGTGTCACTCGTCATCACAATGTGGATAGGGTGAGGCCCAGGGTAATCAAGTCTGTGTTTCATGAAGAAAACGAAGAAGATTCAGATGGTGTTGAGCTTCGGTAACGTGATCCAGGACAAGAGCAGCACAATCAGTCTGAAACCTGAACACATTTTAACAAAAAAACCAACAGACAAACGAATAGCATTTGACGGAAGACCCGGTCACGGAACCAAGACCCGATTCTGACCTGAAAATGGAAGTAAGGGCCGCCAAAGAGCTTAAAGTAGTTCTTGAACGACTGAACAACACCAAGAAGGAAGTAGCGAGGACGAATCGAATGATATATCAACTTCACAAGACCATTGATTTGCTTCACTCATCTCTAGAAAAAGAGAGGGCTGCGAATACTGCGTTACTCAGCGAGTTGCACATCGCACTCTCCGCGTCGAAGATTTCAGCAAAGTCAACAACGGATGGTAATGAAGGAACTCAGGGACATGTCCAGAAGCGAATGTCGCTTCGGAAGTCTCTAGTTGCTGAAGGTGCTGATGATGAATAGATACCTCTTTTGCTCTCCCTCTATGACCAGATGCCGAAAATCGCTCGCTACGTCGCAACGGAAACTGTGCAATCTCATTAAGATACACTGCACAACATCAAAGTGTGGCACCCGAACGCTCCGCTGGATCCTGGTACACGCCAAAGAGACTGGCGCGAAAGAGAGGTTAATCTCGACGATCTAGACGACACATTGTCCGACAAGGTCCCTAGCTATTATCCTGCGGGTGCCATACTCTACTCCTACAAGGACTTAAAGGACGGTTGTAAGGTATCAATGCAATGCGTACCTCGATTTCTTATGGAATTGACTACTGGAGTAGATTTCTACTTTGGCGATATTTACGTATATCATGTTAACATTCTTGAGCGTTGACTTGAGATGCTGAAGTCTGATGATCGTTTCCCCAAAAGGATTGGGTTAGTATTGCGAACATGGCGGGAAAGAGCAAGACTCTGCAGAAAAGGCTCAAGGTGAGCTGTCGGGAAAATGTTGGGAGCAGGAAAAAGTTGTTGAAGAATATGTTCTTTAATGAACTTGTTTATCCTCCCATCTGCTCCACCAAGCTTCCAAAGGAATCCGAGTCTCATGGAAAGCAAGAAAGAGAGAGACAGTTTGACGGTGATATTTCTAAGCTCTGCAGGACTGAATCTGGAGAAGAGGCAAGTAGGGATATCCCCACATCTTGGTGGAGACGCGGTACTTTCAAGGAGATTTGTGCGGACGGCATGGATCCATTAGGAGATAGGGAGCTTGAAGGAGTAGATACTTTGTTTGGAAACGAGGCTGCTCGTCTGGCCGTCGAGGCGTTCCACGGTGGGAGAACTGAAGGAGATCAAGAGGTCAGCATTGTGTTCATCGCACGATTGGATGCATGGATGACCGCAGTAATTGAGGAATTGCCTCGCAAAAAGAAGTGAACTTCAAAGGGGTGAAATGAGACAATTGTCCTAAAGGGAAGGTATGAGCAGCTGCTGGTAAAAGCAACAGTCTCTTTACTGAGGCATTGCGCCACGAAGGTTGAGTATGATCTGATGCGCAAGACCGAAGAAGCAGGAGGGCAAGACGTCGTTGATGAATTGGATATCCCCAGGATGGACACCATGTAGAGTGTCTTCGTAACAAAGATCGTGTTTTCACCAACGCTTTCAGGTATCCGAGAAATAGTCATATTTACATTTCTGTTAAATCAAGTTACTTCAATGAAGTAATCTGTGGTTGGCTTGAGCATGTCGCAGATTTCTACATGGGTCACACAGTCGCACCTGCAGACAAAGTCAGGCGTTTCTCCTCGGATTATGCAATCCCTCTTCTGCTGTTTGAGGATGACAATTAGTATCGACATTCTAGTCCAATGACATGAATCGTACTAGACTTTGTAGTACTGTACTTTAAATTGCTCCAGAAGACGCGAAGTAGTGTTTGCTCATGATTGATATTGAGTCATTAGGTTTCAGATAGGCAAGACATACCCTTGACTACATAACCAAGGCAAAAAGGCCCATATTTAATCCAGAAAACACGCACTGTAGCCCAACCCGAGGTTCGAGTTATGTCACCGCAAACACGAATTATATGCACGTAGGTGTCTTTCTACGTGGCCATTTAGCCAAGTGAGGCCACAGAAAAGCGTCGGTGATGTAACCGGTGTCAGCTTTGAACATCAACCTATCCCTCCACATCTTCAGTCACACAGTCTCCTTCTTCTTCTACATTAAACCCTATGCCTCTACTGATATGGAATCTGTTCACATAGAACGTCTCATACAGCAACGGGTCCACTTGCCCGCAGACCTCCTTCAACATTTTTGATCGTCCTGTATCTGTTCGAATAAGTCTACTCATTATATCACCACGGACATTGTGCACAAATCCTCTGAAACTATCCATTGGACATAGATTATAAACTCCTGTGCTTACTGTTTCCCCGTCTTCACCGCCTTGTCTGGACCATCGCAGTCGAATACAATCCAATGCCCGTTCCACGCCATCTGGTGGCATCTCTTTTGCGCTTATCACGTCATAGTATTGCAGAAAGCAATATTCTCCTACTACCCCGGGCATGCATTGTACACATTTCTCTGCGTTATGTGTGATACATATATCCGAGACTGGTCTTAACTTTCCAGTATTAGAAAGTCTCACAAGAGACCAAACCTTTCCAAACCAGACTGGTATACGGTCGTTCAGGATCTGGGAAAGGAATGTCTGCCCATCTTCCACCATCACTGTGTCAACTTTAGGATTGGTTGACCCATAACATGAAGGAGCTGCCATAATCCTTTGAGACATCCGTCTGCTTGACTTAGTTATACAAGAAATACAGTACCACGATTATTGCTGCATGTTGTCAAGGATTAAACTTCGTATCCAGATATAAATGCCGAAGGTGAAAAGAAAATCTTAACGTGTGATGGAATTTCATCCCCCTCGAACCTCATCTCCAATGTCTCTAAAACATATACTTTAAGGTTTTCAAGCTTCTCGGTATCAAAAATTTCAAGCAGAAGCTTTCTATATTTCACCGATCGCGACTTCCGGCCCCTTCCCAGCTTCGCATTATCCTCGGAAAGATCGCCTTCAGTTTGACGTTTGTCATTTCCCTTACTTATTCGCAAGAATTCATTCAAGTTGAAGTCGATTCCCCCCTCAACCATAAAAGCAGAGTCCAGTTTTGCAGCGTTGAGTCTTGTTTTGTTCACAGACCTTTTCTCCTTAGACAGTAATGAGTCTCCTTCCGTCGGGATTGAAATGCGGCGAATGGTCCCGGACATTGCCGAACGCTTCCTCTTCGACGTCAACTTATACAATCGTTTCTAGATGACATGAGCATACTCAAACAATCCAGCGTCGCCGTACCCAAGTCCTCCCATACGCTACAGGTCCTGGCCAATATAGTCCAGCATATGCCACTTCAGAGTCCCCATGTTAGACTTTTGATAAGGTTCAAGAACCTTTACACCTATCTCTTTGAACTTCTTAATAGACTCGGTTAAATAACCAAGTCTTCGCTCATTCCAACCATATTTCCCTCCGTCGCCATGTGTCAGCAATCTCAGTATATCCTCAAACACCATATAGACCTTCGTAACAGGTACTTGGCTTGCTTCATCACAGTACCAGTCTATCATCGCCCCAGGAAATGGGATACCTGGTCCACCCTTTAGTAATCTCTCGCCTCTAACATTCCAGATAAACCGTCCTCCCTGAAAATTCCGTTAAACCCAGATTTTCCTCCATCAATAGAGAAATCAATATGTAGATTATACCACACAGGATCCCTTGCAACAAATGCCAAAAAGTAGCTCAGTTCCCGCATCACTTACTTCTTATGCTACCGAAAGCTCTTGGTACAGAAGGACGGGTGGATAGTGCCGTTGAAAACAATTCCTCCGACCGAAGCGTGTCAACTGCTGCTTTTTAAATCATACGCGATACCCCCAGATAGAAATTGTGCATTGGTTCTAATGTGAAGACATTGTATATTTCTAAAGTTGGACAAATTCCAACGAAGGGAAACTGATGCAGCACCGGTTTCTGAGAAACCAGGTACATCTTCGAACGAAGACTTGCGGCTTCCAGCTTGTATTCTCGAGAACGCGATGGGAGACTCCTTTCATCATTCTTGGCCTGTTGCAGGAGAAGCTCGCAATTCCGTTGGATTTGGATCGTATGCCTCAGAGAACGTTCCTTCGAATTCATACTGAATGGAAATTCTTCCCTTTTGGCCAAACACCTGTGACAAGGTAATGCAGTTCGAGTTCCACCTCGTACTGAAAGAAGTTGTTTGGCCTCTGGAAGATCAGCAAAATAGCTCCCAACGGCAAGGTGGCACCTCCAATTTACGCCATTCAAGTCCTTAGCAGAGAGACCTCCCTTCGTTACTTCAGTCGATGGCTGGACAACGTATTCTATCGCTTCCTGCGTGATAATATCACTGCGAGCCTCATCCATATCGTTGCAGTTTGTTGGGAGGAATGCGACTATGGTGCTGCCGTCCGTTATGAATTTCCTTCTCATTTCCTCCCCAAAATTAAGAACAGCAATATTCAAAGGATAGAAGGTCAATCGAGAAGGCTTCAGCGATGTCACTGACTTATCGCTGTACAACTGCAAAAGTAACACAACAGATTGCTCCCCGTCTTCCTCCATACTGCACCACCTTATTCTGAGATCTGAGTCAGCAATCATGGCACCCTAAACGATTGGGATACTTTCACGTCTAAGGCGAGCATTGATAGGATGACATGGAGTGCTTTTTTCTCCAGGTTCGGTGAGAATATTGCATGTCTTGACCTTTGACAATTGACACCTCAGCGCTTCAGTAATATTTCTTCTGTAATAAGACATATTTTTCAGAGCGTTGGGTAGAGACACCGTCACCTGAGCATATCCATAATCCTGGAACTCCGAATCAAGCCCTGGACTTCGTTCATACTGCAGGATGTGTGTGATGGATGGGAACTTCTGACTGAACTCTATTCCACTGAAAAAAGGTTTCGAAAGTAGCGTTGTCAGTTGGGCAGCGGTGAATTGCCCGCATTTTTTGCTGACCCTCTGCAGAAGTAATGAAACTCGGACATAAACAAGGTTCGCATTAGTAGCGCATCCTTCATTTCCCTCACATCCATCAGACGGAGATTTCGATGCGAATCCAGATTCGTCCAAAAGAGATCCCAAGATTTCATTCTCACGTTCGGCTTGGTTCACGAGTGCTGCCATTCCGCGATTTTCTCCGAACAGGGTACTGTCAATATAGAGCCTCCGGCCTTCACCTTCAAGTGTTTGGGGGCATTTCTCCTCTTTGAAACAATTTGGGTTTGAGGACCGGAAACAGCCGAATAAGGGCACCTAGCAATGTGATAGGCCATACCCAGGGGATATTGCGCAGTAAAGGGACATGGAGACTTTGGACATCTCAGAGATCTCCTCGAGCTTTTTTTGCCCATCTTGACCTTCGAATCGAACTGCGAATTGAGGGGTACTCAATGGGGAATGAATGGGGATCTTCTTGGTGGCTGCCCAGATACCATAAATTGCATGGCTTGTAAGGAGGTTGACGTGTTATTTTATTTAATTTTCTCCTTGAAGGCCTTGGTATAGTGACCAGGTACCTTGCATTCGTATTGGACTGCCTTTTCAGCGCATTTTCCCTCCCTGGTCACACCACCAACTACTTTGGCACCTCATTCTTGCTTAACTTTTACATTTATCTCATCACAGGACAGGGATGATCTTTGGTTAAGTTACCAAGTACTTTGATACGACAGTCAACTTTATTTTTTGATTGTTTGTATGAGGCATTCTTCAGTAATAGAATCCATTAGAATTAAATGAAATCTCATTTTTATTTATTTTCTAATTAATTAATCATCTGTCTGACAGTGGAAATTCCGAAGGCGGGCTTTTGACTTGTGGCGTTTTTCGAACTTGTCAATCCATGGGCTCCCACTCCTCTTTGATCGCAACCCCCTCACGCACCACCACATCATGAACTTGTCAATCCATGGGCTCCCACTCCTCTTTGATCGGCACCCCCCCACGCACCACCACATCATGTGTTGCTATGATCGCATCCCAACAAACTGAAGTCCCCATCCCTTTCTCTTGGATCGCAAACCCCCCCACACACCACCACATCAACTGACGTCCCCATCCCTTCCTTCTGGATCACAACCCCCCTACGCATCACCATATCATGTCGTGCGATGATCGCACCCCACGCACCACCACATCATGTCGTGTGATGATCGCACCCCAACCAAATGGAGTCCCCATCTCTTTCTCTTGGATTGCAACCCACCAAAAGATATTCTGGAGTAGTACTCCCAATTGATCAATTTATCTTATCGGTATGTTTGCACGCTGCTTCCACCTCTACATTTGTTATTACTGCCCAGCATGCCCCCAGCATATGTGTGCTAGTACTAACTAACGATTGTACAGAACGTTCTGTGATGGGTGCGTGGTATCTATCGGGAACACTTTTCGTTTGTTTCTTTCGCATTACCTGGCACAGCGCAGCGATCTTCGGTTCACCATAACTATTACACAACTTATGTAATACAAGAGCGGAACCGAAGGTCACATGTAACATAAGAAAAAATGGTATGTTCCGCATTACGTACCTAGAGGGATACTGGTACATGCTATAATCTCTTTTTTCTGGTTTTTTATTCCTTCTCTGATACCTTATGCTCATTCATGTTTGCAGTTTCCAGTGCAATGAGTGCCATTTGTCACGACCGAGCGAATTGCGACGAATGTATAGCTACACGCGCGCGTTGGGGTATATAGTCGCCGACTACGGCGACTATAACTTGAGCTCGGTCATGTGACCCCCTCTTACGGCTTTGGTCACTTGACCAAGGCCGAGGTACAGTCAACCTGACTGTACCTCGGCCTCGGTCAAGTGACCAAAGCTGTTGAACGGCGGGTATTTTATAATTAAAAATCATGATGCAAGCAATTATCTAGTGGTCCTGGGGTCAATCCCAGGAATACTGGGCGTATCCTGGGGGGAGCCCCAGGAAAGGACAAGACATGGACAAGGAACGGGTCACTCGCGGTCCAGGATATATATATGTGTCCCAGGATTCCTGGGGTCAAGCCCAGGACTCTTGGGGTATCCTGGCTTGTACCCAGGAACGTTTTGAAATTCTGGGAATATCCTGGGGGAACTTGGCTCTGAGCAATGATTTTTGCCAAGTTTAGGACTTTGACAGACCCAGGATTTTCCAGGAATCCTTGCGAGTCCTGTGTATGGTTCCAGGATGTTTGGAAATCCCTAGAGATTCCTGGGATATTCTTGGGATAATGGAATTTTTCCCTAGATATCACAGCCCAGGATATTCCCAGGAGTTTTTTTCCCTGGCCGGGCCGACCCAGGTCCTGGGGTGTCATCCCAGGAATACTGGGGCTGTGGTCCAGGATTTCTGGGGCTGAGATCCTGGGATGTGGTCCAGGACGTCAACCCAGGATTCCTGAACCAGGAATTGTCCAGCGGAAACCAGGAATCCTGGTGAATCCTGGGGGTAAATCCCAGGTATTCCTGGGGTTTCCTGGACCTGGAACATTACCGACGTAATATGCGGCGGGGTACATCGGAGGACATATAGAAAGTGGCGGCTATGGCACATTACCGAAGGATAGAGTATGTGAGTTGATGGTCGCGGAGAGTGAAAAGAAGTTCCCAGAGAAGATAGATGTAAGAAGTGCAGGTCTGGATGGCAGCTTGGATAGTATAGACATCTCTAATAGGCGCGCCCAACATAGTAATAGAATGCCGGGTGTGCGCATGAAAGGAGAGGGACGAAACGAAAGACAGGGACAAGGGCGAGAGGGATGCCACGAGACTGAGTTCTTGAAGAGTTTCACTCGAAAAACGAGAGGAATGCCTCGATAGTGACTGAATTTAAGGGCAATAGGGGCCACAGAGAGCGGCACGACGATTTTTCCACCGCCATTCTATCAAGCATTGAGAAGAATGACCGCGAAACGATGGAAGAGGTCAAGAATAAGCAGGTGGATGACGAGGTAAAAAACAGCATTGACAAATGGTCGCCTTGTCGTGTAACCAGCTCACTACGTATGAAGAAGTCTCCTAAGGGGAAGGACAGGGGGTGACCATAGACGAAATTGATGAAGCTATCAATCTCCGAGATATGTGTGTCTGTTTGCTCCAAGATTGGTTGGCGTTCAACACTTTCAAAGGCGTTGGTGGCATCGACTTGAATCAGCACGTATTCTTCGTAAATAGAAGGCAGAAATCGAGCAGCATTAACAATGGCCTCCGTGCAATCCGTAACTCCAACATCCAGTAAATGAAGGAAAAGTTAGTTCGATAATTAGTAACAGCTGTATAAGCGGCGTATAATGAGCCGAGATAAGAGGAGCCCCAAGTTATTGCCGATCGCTACTGGGCGCAGATTCTATTTAATTTCGAGAGACCTAGCGCAGTACAGGCGAGCCAAGGCTACCAAAAGATGGAGAGCTGACCATCGAAAGCCGCGTTAAAGAACTCAATGAGCTCCAAAATGGCCCAACGATCAGGGTAGGTGCCGCCAGGTTCGCAGGACAAGGCAGAGTAAAAGGTGAGACGCAGAACATCAGTTTCCGGGGCTCCGGTATGATTAATTCGCCAAGTGTGAGGTTCTCAGAACCAATTATCGTAGAATGGATGTGTTGCTAACAACAAAAATGCTACCGAAGTAAAGTTGTGTAAACACGAAGTTGTGGGTAAGAACGGGAAGTAAAGGAGCTACAAGTGAGTATAAAAGGGACAGAGACTATCATTTATTCTCAGTAACTAACGTAAAGGCAACTCTTCCTAGGTCAGAACTTGAATTTCAATTTTCCAACTATTTTGGTCTGCACTTGAAATTGTCTCCCAAATTTCTTGCCCTCTTCTGGAGGACGCGATTTGCTCAGCTTCTACAGACTTTTTGGCTTACCCTAAAGTCTTGAAACATACTAAATACCATAAAATGCATAAAAAGGAATATTGTAGAAGGTAAGGACTAACATCTGTTACTATCAGGATAAATATCTAGCTCTAATGCTGAAAATCTCCGTGCTCGACATTAAAGTCAAAAAATCCTCCCAAAACATCCATCCCCAATCTAATCCCCACAAATTCTGTCGAACGGCCCAGAATTATAGATAGCATCCTTGGGCATGCCAAGGTCCTCCAATCTCACGGCACTCAATTGACGCTCCATCCCCAACAGAGGAGTCCGGGATTACTACTATCACACCCTCAATCTCCCCTTCGTCCTCCAGAGCAACTCAACCGGGGTATTACGCCAGTGGATGCCATGCCTCCAGCCAGTCCTCCTCATCTCCGGATCCTTCTACATCCGTCTCAGCCTCCTACAGTCCCTCCGTCTCCTCTATCTCGTATTCCTCCTCCGCTAATTGACACCTAAACCACTCCCGAACTAGTTTCCGGTCCATAACTCTGCTGCAGTCCCAGTAATCAATTGGCCCATTATGCATTAAACCCAGGCAGTTGATGGGACGGTGGGACCTCATTGATTTGGCGATAGTGAGAGACGTGCGAAGTTTGCTCGTGCTGACGAAAAAGTATATGAGTGTGCGGATGAGCCGATGTAGTTGTTGATTTCAGTGGTTTTGCTTCACTATGTTGCTATCCCACCTTAAATGAGGCAATGTCTTCGAAATTTTTCATGCCTTTTTTTGAAATAAAACATGCGAGCAGGTGCTGCGGCCTTGAATTTACATACTTCTGGGGACAAAAAAAATCTTCTTGGATAAATGTCGGAAATGAATTTGAAGCACGAAGCAGATCTCAGTTCAAAGTTATCTTTTCGAAAAAGGAGGACCAAATATTCAAACATAAAATAGAAAATAGAGTATTAGTATTGTAGTGAATTAAGATTCATAAAGGAAAAGGAATGTCGGATTTCTTTATTTGAAATAAAAGTTATAAAAGGAACTACGACTACTTTGGAGAAGGAGAAGTCAAGGATGGATCTCAGGTGAAGTAAACAGAAATTTGCGGATAGTATTAGTTTCTGAATAACAAGCCCTCCTGTCAAAGACGAAAGTCTCGGCTCGTAATTGT
Organism: Kappaphycus alvarezii; assembly: GCA_002205965.3. NCBI lineage: Eukaryota > Rhodophyta > Florideophyceae > Gigartinales > Solieriaceae > Kappaphycus > Kappaphycus alvarezii. Next base: position 1,687,832 of record NADL03000481.1, read on the forward strand.
TCTTCTTCTATTTCTATGAGTGTTTTTTGCCTTATTGCTAAAATATACAGCCTTTCAAACAGATACGAATGCAACTGATTGCCAATGTGATGTTCCAAAAAAGTAGTTACGTGTCATTGGCATTTCACCTCGTATCATAGCCTCATATATAGGTCTGATAACATCAAGATGTGGTTGGGTATACTCTTCCTCCGTGACTTTACCGAATCTTACAAGAGTAAAATAAAATATGTGATATGCAAACTTACCTGGAAGATGCTGGATAAATTATTAAAATTTTCCGTAACAAAGCACTTGTAATACTGCCTAATACCAAATATATCAAGGAAATTTCGAGCTCAGTAAATTATTTTGACGTGGGTAAAAACCTGCGTAAAACACCATGGACCAATTTTATTCCATATTTGAGTATTTGTGACGAGCAAAGTTTGTTTTCACGAGGTCGATGATCTCTCGGGCTTGATCTTCATTTCTACGGTTTTATTATACATCACTTCACCGAAAATTATTTGGCGACAATTATGCACAAAAACAAGCACTGATAACGCAAACACATTCTTCGTCTTGATCACATTTTTCGCAGCCCCCTGTTCCACTTTTGGCGACACCCCGGTATTTTACCGCTTCCGACAACCCTTTTGTTTGATTACTCTTATATTAGTACATGATTCATATCAAATGTCGCGGAAATGTCTAATATTTATCCACCTATTACAAATAAATACGGTGAGAATGACGTAAATTCTAATTCAGAGAGGAAAATTGTCAGTAGCGGCTCTTCAAGTTCCATTACCGTCGGTTTACTTCCTGATTATTTAGTATCTAAACAACCGTCCTTTTCTTCTTTATCATTTCTTTTGCGAATCATCCTCAATGTCCGATTCTTCTCCGAAGTAATAGCGTCTATTGAAGAAATTCTGAAAACCGTTCTACAGATTCCAAGATCAAAATGAAAGTCATGTTCAAAGCTAATTATCTCTTTGATAATAAGATGACACTCCTTAGTTTTCATGAAAATCCAAGTGAGATTCTGATCTAAAACTTTGTTATTTGATAATATCACCTATCCAAACGAGAGAAATCAATAAAACGAGAGAAGTATGTCGTTAAAGACTACGATTAACTGGTTCGCAAGCTCCTTATTTGTATTGAGACGATTTTAAAAAGTTATCTCCCGTGGATTGGTTGATATTTACATCCCGGAGGAAGAGACTACTCCTTCATATCAGCAAGGGTCTCTTGAAAGGAAAGTAAAGTCCCACATCAACCCGTCACAGGCGAGCCAGTATAGCATCTACAATCACTATCCCCTCTAAATGAATTCAGAGAGCGAAAATGGTGTTCAGTTTTTGAGTGGATATGGATTTTTTCACTATAAGAGTCGAAAAAAGTCAGTAAATAATATTGATTTTTTACACGTGATTTTTGTCACCATGTGATACTTGAACCCTAATATTTTTATATTTGCCTAACTCTCCAGAGCAAGTTGTAATACGTTTGCTATAAACATTTCAATAATTAATAATAAAATTCCCTTAATAGTTATGAACTGGACACAGTCAAGAAGAAAATATCTCCTTACCATGACCGCTGAAAAATATCAACATTTTTCAGTGGTCATGGTAAAAAGGCACACACTTTTGATCCCCAAGGTTTTTACCCCCTAAATTCAAACCAACCGCATGCAAAGGCAATACCACTTTTTGGTAGTTTTAAATACCCATGTTATTCAATCTACGAGAGCGTAAGTTCAGTTTTCGACCCAGAAAAAGGTGACCGCCATAATCCACATTTTTTGCAACGTTAAACTTCCAATTCTGAGTTTTTATAAAACTCAACTTGACAATACATATACACTGTCCATACATATATACTGCCCGGAAAAAACCATCCCTTGCTTACCTACTGCAAGTTTGTAAAATTGTAGAAAGTATGTCGCAAGCCAATCTGAACGGAGTTGGTAAGAAATTCAAAGCGCTGATTAATTCTGAACTCGTTAAAATTTTACATGCTTGCTAGAAATGCTATAGTTTAATAGTTGATTTCCACGAGGAAGCATACTCACTGAATAGAGGACGTGCGTCTTTACCAGATCTTTTTGCTCTATTAGATCGAACCGATATTTTTTGTTGAAATAGAAAACTCATAACAGAGTTGAATTGATTCATTCTTAAAAAATAAATTAAGCTCTTATACATGAATTTTTCGCCTTTAGAAAACCTTTGGGGTATATTGAGCAGCATAAGTAATTATTGATAATCTTGGTCAGCTCTTACAATACCAAACTTTGATATTAGAACAAATGACGTAGAGTTGTATCGAATTGTTAGTTTCGGAACCGTGAAAAAATGTTTGCGAAAAGTGCCAGAATGTTCAATACAGTGATTTTTAATTGACTATGAAACTAATTTTTTTCTTCTCCACCATTGCGGTCAAGTTTTCGATGTTAACATAAATATTTATATACAAATAATTTTAATTCGATGTAGTCACAACCGCTAAAGTCATTAGTGAATGAAATATTTACTCATAAAGTCTACCTCTTTAGGTGTAGCAACCTCTCTGATATTATTAAAATTAAAATCCTCGACAAACTGTATCAAACAATACAAATGACTTTTAGTTGATAACATACGAAAAATAACTTGATCTTATGTGGAAAACTCTGAATTTTATGATACCTCGGTGATAGTTATTACCGGTAGTCTCAGCAGTCTCCAATAACAATTTTTAATGAATATCATTGGTTGAGTGACTGAAACTGGTAGAGGTTGATGTAGGCTAACTGAATTCATCTGGACAAAAGAAACAAAATAAATATTTGTATGTTTCATTGGGTACTATTTATTTCCTAAATGATGATTTCGTAATCTCTATGAACGTTTTCAACGAAACTTTTCTTGCCTGCAGCCGTTATATAGTCTAAATTGCGGCCCATGCCATGGCACGCAGGCTCTGTTCATTTTTTGCATTGATGAGTCGAATTAACCACTTACAATTGCCTGCCCTGCTACCTTCTGGAGAACTGCATTACAGGTAAACCCCTTCCCATACCTTACCTGGCTCCAATGCCTTCCATGGTGCCGAAAATCGCACAGACATACTCTATTTGAAATTCATTATGATGCTGTGCCTCTATTCGCTAATTTTCGATGCCATTTAATCTCGAAAACACCGCAGTACAAATATTAATATATAACTATAGACAACAACAATGCAAAATAATTGTATATTCTCAATGTACGAAGTAAAAACCCTAAATAATTAATTCTTTTCTATTGTTGAAAACATCCTAAAATACTTTCGAGAATTTCCATCCGTTCAGTTTTCAACGACAGAATTTTTAAATTACAGAAAATGAATTCCATTGCACTATGGAAACTTCACAAATAGCAAATATCTGGAGATGCTTTATGTACATACATACTGTACATAAATATATGTTTTGCGTTTTGCCAAAGTAATAATTGGATACATTTGTACATTTGTATCCCATTATAAATGTATTGTTAAGAAAACTAAGTAAATTCGTGTATGTTTACGTATGTATAGAATATTATTAATCTGTATTTTGTATTTTATAATAACATTAGTGCAAATATTAACTCGTTTCACGCACCGTCCCGTTTTGCAACTGGTTTTAGCGTGACTCTTGTGCGAATTGTTACTGTACAACTTGGGACGAGTCGGGGTAAAAATTCGAAAGGCTACTTCTCCAAACCCTTCTGTATAATCACTGAAAGACCATCTCCCTCAATCCGGTTTGAGAAAGGAGAAATATCTGGCACCAAATGTAGCTTGGAAAGCCCCTCAAAAATATTTTACTTCCATGAAGGTTGTGAAAATTACATGTACACGTCGGCGTATAGCAGGTCTCCTTGTGCTCAAAAAATGTTTCTTTTTCAAACCCGGGAACTAAATCAAATTTTTTTGGTACTATTTTCCTCATAAACTTTCAATCTTACCCGTAACTTATTTTATATAAGTTCAAAGTTGTGACCTTTCTTCAGCGGGCATATACTCGATGAAATTATATAGTAGGGTACAATTTGCGTCTACAATTCGTGTTAGGCATTTTTGAATAGCTCTAGCGCTACACTCATATACATCCTTTGTCCCCAGGGGATCAATACCGTATATTGAAATATCTTTGAACCAGTAACGCTATATTCAACTGAAATTCTGCCGAAACTGAGACTCTGAGGAATTTTTGATGAAAAACTCCAACGCTTCTGTCCACAGAAGGTTTGCAAACCGTTAAGAAGACGAAGAGTACTTTGGTGCCCACCTTCAAATGTTATCGAAGGCCAAATTCCGTAAAAGATTTCATGAAAAGTAAAATAATTTCGGAACACCAGGATGAGAATAAACACACCCTGCATCACGATCTGACAGAAGATTTCAACTGATTACTGTAGAGAAGTCATTCTGATATGCAAATTTTATTCTTCTATCTAAAAAAAGCCATTCCTTTGCCTTGAATAATTTTCAAACATTTTTTGAATATGTGAACCCACTTGATGGCAAAAAAATTACGAAACTCAGACGAGGAAATACCAGCTTTAATTTCCTTTTTTCTGCAGAGCGCCATTATTAGCCTTAGATAAACTAACTCTTTAATAATATTCCAGTAAATAATAGATTGTTTTCGTTCTAACTCTCCCCACTCTCCACTGATGAGGATCTCTCGCGAAGATTTTGATCTCCTGTACAAAACGAAAAGCATTAAACTCAATTTTCTCATAAGAACAAACGAAAATCATTGCTGGTCCATTCTTCTATACTTCACTGCCCGAAAAATAGAATTGAATGAAGTTCATGGTCCAAACGATACGAGGTACAAAATTCTACAACGCAGGTGAGTCCGAACTATAAATATCAAAATACTCATGGACGGTAACTAAACGAAACTTCCAGGTTGACTCTATAAGCTCTCGAGAATACGCTCTTTTCTTTCATCCCGATCTGTAAATTGCACTCATCAAGAATCAAAAAGTTCCGAAGGGAAACACTTTTACGCAAAATTGATTGAAGATGCTGATCGCAGCTTTTAATGTCGCCGATACTTCCTATCTTTCCATTGCCTACATATGACCAAAAGTGTGAATTCTCTTCATAATTTGGTCCCAAGGTCCTAAGAAAGGCATGTTACCCGATGTTTATCTGTGGCTTGATGAGTACGGGAGCACGTGGATACAAAGCTCACTTGAATTCGCCGTTAAACTGTTTCCGGAAATCTTGGGGGGCACAATGAATCATTTTGTTTGCGACGGGAAAGAAGCAATGATAGAGGGACTTGACGTGACTGAGGAACTATTTAAGAGCTTTTTGTCTGTGTCTCAGTCGCGGGAATTTCCGAACAAATTTGGGCGGTCATGATTTTGGGCTGTCATTATGGGCTTGGAACGGGCTATAAAATCAACTAATAGTATGTTGTCTCGTCCTGTGAAATCACAGTTACTTACTAGAAAGTGAAAGAACTATCGGCTGTAATTTATTAATGCCGTCATGTTTACCGAGAACCGGTTTGGAGCTTAAAAATTGAATACAATTCTCCACTCCGGTACACAAAATTGACATGTCCCTGATGTCAAGACAAAGCTTCCTGTTTGCCCTTATTTTTTTAGCTAGTAGTAACTGCATATTTACATTTAGGCTTCAAAAAGGTACGGTATTGGTCTAAACATTTTTCTGGTATTCCGAATGGCTGATAATGAGAAGAAGACGACCTGTTATTACAGTGTTGGTTCACTAATGTACGAGGGAGTACTTGATCGTCTCTGTGCTGTGTCATGGTACAGTAACTATTACCGTAAAACAATCCATTGAAGCAAAAAAACCCTCTGTAAGTTGCCGTTAGTATGCCTAATTTGAGGTAACTCTCAAAACTTCAAAAAAAAATTCACCTTTTCGACCACATTATTCTAAATACACCAAATCTTACAACTTGAGCAGCTCTATCATTTACATAATAATCTTTTTAAGAAGGGCGTTTTATCGAAAATGAACTAACAAATTATAAGAAGTTGAACATGTGGTAAACTACTAATATTTATAAAAACCTATGTCAGTGCTATGGAAATATTAAAATTTCGTATTTCATTGTACAAAATAATACAAAACTGCTCGCACATAAAAAAGCGGAAACGGAAACCATGGGATTATTTCTGAAATAAAACTGGTATGTGTACGACCTGCCTTGTCCCCACATGTGTCTACCATGTATTCATGCTTACTAGTCATAGTTCGAAATGATAAAAAACCTCCCCAACAACTTTGCGCAAAACAGGCCCCATATCAATAATGTTTTACTCTCCAGCTAAGCCACCAAATCCATGCATTTAAAAACTGCCGCCGCCCTCGTGCTTGAGAACGAACGCAACGATGGGGACTCCCTTTCCATTCATAACAATACAGAAAAGAGAACTACGGCTCTTTCCCCCACTTCGATGCTTTCTATGAGCAAATAGATAGCAAAGCTATGGTTGAAATGACATATTTTGATCTAGAGCAGTTTGTTTCCATGAGGAAAGTATTCTTTTCGTTCATTGAAACGAAACTTTTAAGTGAAGAGGACCCAAGAGCATTCACTCTCTCTAAGATGAGCTGTATATGAAAATGAGTGTTTCTAAACATGGAAGTCAACGGGACTTTATGGTGAAGATTTTTTACATTGAAACTTTCTCTTTTGAAAGACTTATAATTTTCTAGATTAAAATGAAGCGGATGGAGTCTATGAGAATTACTGACAAAATTGCCCTCAGAAAGATTCAGAAAGTTTTGTTTCAGATGAAAAAATTGTCTCCAAAAATATCTGCCTTTCGGATTTTTGACCAAGGTTAGAAGTATATCAGTAAAAGTCATGGACAGTGCGGGTTCAAATTTAATGTTTCAATTGTTCCAAACGGTATGTGAATAGGCTGCAGTGTCCACGAACGGGAATCAGTTTCATATGTCGCTGCATTTCTTCAAATAAAATGGTTTCATAAATGATGCACAGATGCAAGAAAAACATTTTAGATACGCATGGCCCGTCGTTGGCAAATTTTTTAAACTAGAGGTCGGTTCCGTTTGATGAAGGTTGTAGAGGCGGGCATGTGTTTATTCATTTCATCTACCAAATGAAAACCAGAAAATAGCGTTCAGACTTCGGACAGGTCTAATAGAATCGCTATATTTCAAGCTACCGTTCTATTTTAGATAATTAATTCAGCCTTATTTGTCCAACATGAAACGTTATTTGTATTAGTTATTAGTCATCAGAAGCAAACCGCAATTATATTTTTCGCCTTTTCGTGGGCCTTTCCACCTGTCATGTGCCGAGTAATCTGTTGTGCTCAGGATTTACCACATAATTCATAGTCGCTGGTACAATATGGGTATAAAACGCCAGAGAAACGTATTCATGTGCAAGCAAAGCCTAGAGAGGCGTTGACTTCTTTTTTATATGCAGTTTCGCGCTAGTGCCGTAAATAAATAGGATGCCACATAGTCGCCCTGATTTTGATTAAACGAATTGTTTTGCCGCATCTTTGTATTTCTTGCTGTAGTTTCGTAATTTTATAAATCATACTGCAAATAATTCTGAAAAAAGACTTTGCATAATCAAAATGACAAGGATATATAAACTTTATCTATGTAATAATTACAGTCCCTCAGTGTAGCTATTTGCCCTTCTGAGTATTTATATCCTACGTAGTCTATATTTTCTAACGCCGCTCGCCTGTTTCTTCTACTCTAATTTCTGAATTTTCGCGACCGAATTCCCTTAGATAACTCATTCTCTTTGTGGGAATTCACAGACTTGCTGCAGTACTTTCTAGGTATTTGGTTGACAAGATCCATTGCTGTATTTCTATAGCATTAAGTCTTTCAAACAATTATTGAACGCCTGTGCGAAGACAAATCGATAGCACAAAAACCAATTGGCTCACAAAATGATAACGCCTTTTAGACCTCAGGCAATCACTGGGCTGTTATCCTCTGTAAATTGATATAGCTAAGATTATCATATGGTAACCGTTAATACTTCAAATAGCTAATCGTACGCAAGCAGTAATGTTTATTCAGAAATCTTCAGGATAACGGTCAAGAATCGAGGCCCGGAACTGAATATTCATCCGTTTCCTCCTCTTCCCGCGATAACGCTGCTGAATATTCCTACGTTTGGTTAGCACAGACTCGCCGATGTCTAGCAAGCGATTATTGGCCCTTTGATATGGAGCATAGTCATTAGCGCGCAGTGGATGCCACCTAACGTGTATATGTGTGAGCGCAAGACACAAGCAAAATACTGAATCGTAGCTCTTCTCGTCCCACTTCCAATTATTCGACAAGACAGCCCACAAATAACAGACACGACCGAAATAGGTCTTCACAATCATGTGATCCGAGGACAATTTCCGATTGTATTCCTCGTTGCTGCGAGATAAAAATTCGTTAACTGTCTTGCGTCTAGGATGAATTAAACGGAGAAATTCTGCAGCGCCTTGGCATCCCTTGTCCGCCAACACAGCCCACTCGTAAGGATACTCCGCCCTCAGTAGGCAGAGTTCTTCTAGACCCCGTTCATCAGCTCCCTACTTCAATGCTACCGGAAGGTCGAAGGGCCTGCTAAAAGGTGACATATGCAGCATGACGAGCATACTGAAACATCCCAGAATTCTTATTTTCCCGAACCAGCTTTCGAATCGCCCACTCCCTTGCGATACCAACGACTAGCGGCTCCTAGAAAAATCCGAAACGAGCTTTATGAAGCGCATGGTGAGCAGCTCGAAGGTGGATACGCTCATTCCAAAAGATCGACCGAGGAAATCCCATTTACCGCCATGCTTGAGTACCGCTAGACCATGAAAAGAGCATCCATTGGTTTGACTTGTGATTTGCGGCTGCGGCTCGTATTATATTTTTCTGCTATAAAATTTTCGAAGTGGCCCCAGAGTGTGCGAAACTCGTCCGAGTCGAAGTTTTCATGCTCATACTTGACGAAGAGCCTCTGCCATTGTAGAACGTGTCGAATATTTGGCATTCAGAATCGTTTTTCTTCGTCTAAGTCAGGGCAATCGGGAAGTCTTTGTACTTATCAAGATCATTCTTTTGCAAGCTGGCACCAATCAACGTATTTCTTATCCTTCCAATACTCATAGATTTATCTTTTTTTCATATCATGGACCTACCGTTGAATTAAATCTATGATCCGATTCACATCGAAATAAAACACCCCAACCGGCCGACGGTTGGGGTGTCGCGGAAGAGGGAGAGAGCCGACCGTGACCTCTCGAAAACTTGTCGCCCTACGCTTCCACTATCACCTATCCACAGGATAGCTTCCGTGAAGCACCGAAAAGGGAGTCTGAAGCTGTTGCTGACCACAGAAATTTCTAAAGTTTTTCGTGTCGCAGATTAACACGCGCCGAACACAATGATCAGATTAGCCGCTTGGTTCTCCACTCCGCCATAATGTTGTGCATTGATGACTATTCGATGTAGAAAGCTGCTAATTCGATCTCTGTCTCACTTTTCGCTCCCATATCTACGCCAATCTTGCGCAGTCTCGTCCCTGTCCAATCGCTTAGTTTCTGAAGTAGCGTGATGGCTACGAAAATGAGACCTTGGCTTAGCAAGGCGATTTGCCTTCGCTTCTTGTTTTACCGTACACAGAAAGCATCGAAAGGGCTCTACTCCACAAGTTGGTCTTCATGGGAAAGTTCGAAACGACCGCTCCCGATGTTGAGAACGGCAAGGATCTAACAGACGCGAACATCACGACTAACGTCGAGTCACTTGATACCGTGTCTGGTGATGCCGAAGTGGATCGCTCCATTATTGAGAAAGCCCTCGTTGCCTTCTTTATGCTAATGCATATATCGCCAACGCTGACGCTCGAATCACCCACTTCTGTTCCGATTTAATTGAACGGCTCGAAGCAGTCTGCTGTGGTGGTTTCCAAAATGAAAACATGAAGAAGACCGTATCACTTCTTCTGGTTCACGTCGCTCCGGCCACTCTAAAGCGCTAAATGCGTAAGAGAGTAAGCTTCGATGAGAACTTGGAAAACAACTTTCGCAAATTCATCAAGGTCTTGTATCACGAAGCCGTCAACTGCCAAGCCTATGCTACCAATGAGACCATAAAGGCTAGCAAATGCCCTTCTTCGTCGAACTACTGGTCGGAAAAGCAGATCAACTGCAAACCGAAAGTTTCAAGAGCCTCTGCCGCCAAGAAATCTTTTACAAAGGATAACCCTCTTTTTCTCTGGTGATCAGATCGCAAGAAGGGCCTCCTGCAATACACTCGACATTGTAAGGAATGCCCAAAGGAGGAAAAGGACCGACTCTTCGAGCTTCACCGCCAAGAAAAGAACAAGGTATCTATACGGGCAACTGACGATTCGAAACCCGAGCTGAAAGTTGTTGTATTTAACGCTACAATTGGAGGCCTAAACGTTCTTCAGCTATGTACAGGCTGACTGTTGACTACATACCTGTCAACAAGGCGACGCTCCAGACCTTCTGGCCAATGCCGAACATCAAGGCGGAACTCGCAGACGCAAGAGGTCCGAAAGCATTCCCCTCTATCGACTTCTGCAGTGCTTGTTGGCAAGCACCGCTACACCCGAACAGTCAACCTCTATTCTCGTTTCTGACTCCAGATTTTGTTGTGATGCCAACTCAAACAACGCAAGGTGGGACATATTCAGCAGCCAACTTTTAAGAAAAGATTTCTGAATGCTTTATAGAACTTCGCGAAATTTTCAAAGCCTAGATTGACGACTTTATGATCTTCGCACGTGAGGAATAACACTTTGCCGAAATCTTACACAAGTTCCTCACCATTTTTCAAAAGCGCAGACCTGTTACCTCCCTGGTCAAGTCGGACTTCTACCGCGAGGAAGTGTACTGTTGTGGACGGATCATAGACGCCGACGGAACTAGATTCAGTCCCAATAAAATATCCGTACTGCAAGGCTGCGCAACGCCCAAGTTTTCAGGAGAGCTCTATGAATTTTTCCATGGAGTTAGTTGAATCTCCTCGAGCGTTCCGTGATTCGCTGAACGCACAGGTCTCCTTCATGACCCTTTGGAGGCTGCCAACGCAAAGGCTGGAGAAATGCGCAAGAAGAAGGCTATCGCAAAGACACCGCTCGCCAACATTGGTTGGAACGACTTCCACGAGAATCCACCATTGGATATTCAACATCAAATTCAAGGGGCTACCTAACTTGTCCATCGGGACCAAGATAAATTGCTTTGCGTACATACTGACGCATCGGAAAAACAGTGGGCTGTTTGCGCGACACAATATAACAGCTGTAAACTCTTCAAGCCTTTGGTCGACCAATCACAGAAACCTCTTTCATTCCTCAGTGCTGCTTCCTCCGAGCGAGAGGACATACGAGCTTGAAGCATATGCAGTGGTTCAAGCATCCGAGAAACTTGGCTACTTTTTAGCCCGTCAATCTCCGATTCCGCGTATTCACCAGTCATTGCAACTTGCTGTTCAGCTTCAACTCTATCGCCATGGAGCCATCTCTTGGCAGATATGCGTTGCTGGAGGTTATACGTTGGGCACTCTTCCTTAGCGGATTCGATTATCGCATCGAGCACGTACCAGGAGACAATAACATCTAGCCAGACATCATGACTCACTAGATGAAATGGTAACGAAAGCCACCTGCTTTTCGCCGGGTGATGGCTAGGGTTCGCTTCAGCGGTGTCACTATTCCTCCAGATTCTCTTGAGTTCGAATGGCAGTCTGTTGAGTATATCAAGAAGTCCCAACCCGAGCACAGAGACGTTGCTCCGACGGCCGCTAGGACAGACGAGGCAGGGGTATTGCGTATCAAAGGGGCAGCATGAATACGACACGACTGTGTCAACCTCAAGCTCCGTCTTCTCACCATTGCTCATGCTGGTTCTGCTGGTCACTGAGGTGCAGAATCGACGCTGGGCGCACTTCTTGAGCACTTCCACTGGACCAATCTTCGCGACGATGTTCGAACAAACGTAGCTTCCTGCTTACTTCTTGTTCTTGCGAAGAGTTTAAGTAAGTTCCCACGTCCCTTGTCAACCGTTTTGAACGCTACGAAGCCTAACAAGATCATTCATTTCGATTATCTCTATCTTGGCGACGGCGATGATGACAACAAGTACTTTCTAGTTGTCAAAGACGACCTAAGTGGGTACTGCCGGCTGGAACCAACTATCTCCGCCAGCGCCGAATGAACAGAAGAGGTACTATAAAGATGTAGCCGTGTCTTTACTACGCCAATGACGTGGTTATGTGACCAAGGCTCACACCTTAAGAACGAAATAATAGAGAACCAGGCTTCTACGCACCGCATCAAGCACAACTTCGCTTTTGCTTATTTCCCTTGGGTTAATGGTACAATTGAGTGGCTCATGCGCTCTGTCCTTTCCGTTAGTCGCGCTTTGATTGTCGAGCTGAAACTTGCTCCACAGGACTGGACATCTGTCATCCCGATTGTCGCCTACGCTCTTAATGAAACGAGCTTGGATCGACTTGGAAAACTCCTGCTGGAATCGCACTGAGCTTTCTCGAAGTCATAACCGGCATCACTCCAAGCCTCGCCCTACTTCGCATCTATCGGAACAACCCAAATGCCAACGAGACCGAGAACATAAGCCAAGCACGAGCCATGCAAGTTCTAGCTATCCAAGAACTGCAAACCGCTCTCGACAACATTCACAAAGACGTTGCTCGCTGTGTAACCTATCGTCGAGAGCGAGCCATCGCCGCGCACAACAGGGCCACAAACTTGTCACTCCTTTATTTTAAATTGGAGACTTCATCCTTGTTTGCCGCTCAAACGATCGTGGCCACAAATGCGTTTCAAATGGTATGGACCTTGTCGAATCACAAAGTTTATCAGTCCTCTGGTCTACAATGTTTCAAGTCTCAACGGTTCTAAGATTGAGCAAGTACACTGCGCACGGCTGATCAAGTATCGCGACTCGTTACTCGGTAAGGCAGTTCCACACGACATGCTGGGATTTGCCGAAACAACTTAACAGCGCTACAAGATTGTTGAGATGATTATGGACGTTCAATAAGCACCTGATGGTCTGTTCTTCCAAGTTCAATGGGAGGTCTACCGAACAGACGTTACCGGACCCGGCAACCCATCGCTGAACTTCACGCTGGTAGTCTCGACATGGTATCCAAATTCTTCGGAATGTTAGAACGCAATAATTTACAGTCAACAAAATCAAGAGCCACCCTACATTTTCTAAGTGCTATCACCCTCAATGCCGATAGAACTCATGGAGGCATTGCTGCCAGCTTGCAAAATTCAACCTTTTTCCTTTCCTTACAATACTCATAGATTTATCATTTTTTAATATCATAGAACTACCGTAGAATTAGATATATGATCCCTTCACACCGAAATAAAACACCCAACCGGCCGGCGGTTGGGGTATCGCGGAAGAGGGAGAGAGCCGACCGAGACCTTTCGAAAACGTATCGCCCTACTCCCTTGCTATCGCCCATCCACAGGAGAGCTTCCGTGAAGCACCGAAAAGGGAGTCTGAATCAGTTGCTGGCCACAACTTTCACGATCAACTGCGGCCTCAGCAACCACTCGAAGGAAATTGGCGGCATCTGCTTCAGTAAACACATCTGTATCGACGCGTGATAGCTGGGTGTGCGGCATGCCGGGTGCAGATGGAATTGTAGCAAGGTAAATATGAGTTCAGTTGTGCAAAACAAGTTAAGTACGGCACCAAAACTCTCCGTATTCAAAATGAGTGAGTGATTTCCGAAACGAATGCGTCACTTGTGATATTCAAATTGTATTGCGTTTGTACCACCCAATAGGGCGGGCGCCACGTATTTGTGCACATAATCAATCAACGAGTTTAGTACCCATCATTTACAGTATTTTTTATTATTTACGTGCAGACAAACTATAATACTGTATGGATACCTTGTCCCAGGAAATAATTGGCTCTTTCGGTGTGTCTGCGGCAGCTACATCAAAGCTATATTGCACTGTAAACTAGGTATTCACCGCAAAGACTGAGTTATTGTGCAAAACCCAATATTTCATCAAAAAGAGACCTAGTTATAAAAAGATCAGTGATTGAATAAAATAAGGTGTAATTACAAAAAACAATTCCGTGTTCTCGGAAATTGTTTTTCCTGAATAAATTAGAGGCTTTTGTTTGATAGGGGCCCAACTATAATAATAGGTGAATATATGAGTAGAATAATTGTCCTGCAGTAAAACTGTAGAAAGGTGGTCACGCCAGAACATGTTTCAAGCAAAATGTCCCAGGCTCGAAATTAGAAAATGGCTGGGTAAGTAGGGTCCACGCGAGCTCGGAACAACGTCCTGAATATATTTTCCAGTAAAGAAACAAGACGTAACAATTCCCGTGAAGTAAACATTCCTAGAAATTACAATGTTTCATACACGGAGTAATCAGGGGGTGGTTATTATTATCATGACGCATCACACTCCTTTAAAAACAACAACCATTTAACATAACAAACGCATCATTTTCAGGACCTCCGATAAAAACAACTCAGGAACTACTCCGAGTCTAAGGTAGACTGGCGCATGGGCAAATCCATACACATCTTGAGACGATCAAGATAAATTTTCGGTGCTAGTTTACGCTTCTTCACACATTACGTTCCCATTTTAAACTGACGGTTTTTGACTTTGCTGTACTACTCCCCATCACCGCAACGAAGCGGATTGTCCATAATGTGAAGGCTAGTAAGGGAGACACATAAAGTCGAAAAAAATTGCAGACTCCTTCTACTTGTACTTCAGCGACATTATTGCCCACAGAAAACACATATGTCCAAAAAATTTCCCTCGATAATGCGATCGGAAGATCTCTTCTTATTTTCTGCTTCATCTTCAATTTTTAAGAGACCATGTGCGGGATTCTTCTTCGGGTGAATAGCTCTACATAGCTCGATAGCCCCTTTATATTCCTTGTCAGTAAGCACAGCCCACTGGTCGGGATGTTCTTCCTCCAAAGGCCCAAAGTCACCCATATCTTTCTCGTCCGTTTTTTGTACAAGGAGTACTTATGAAAGGCCTGTTATGTTTTGAAAAATGTGATATAAAAGACAGATCCCGCATAGTGCTTACTGCTGTAAATGGTCAACCCATCGGGCAAAACGGAATCCTCCTGCTTGTAACCTTACATTTGATGCTTTCCAGAGAAGTGTTTGCCCACTTCTAAATTTTCGGTTGGGCGGTCACATTGCTGAAATATCACATCGATAGCTTAGCTTGCGTAAGGATGAGATTTAAACACTATCTTTTTCTTCATTAGGCTAATCATCGGATACGCATCCTCAAAGACATCAATTAAGCTGCCAACTGAGAACTCAGCCAGACACGGAATAAACTTCATAATGAGGCGCTCAAAAGTTGGACCCTTAATTCGGGCCATCCTTCCCAGAAAGTTTCACTGATCTCCTTTTTCCACAACCATTAAAGTCATAAGAAAACACATTTTTGCTGTGAACGTAGACTTATGGCCTCTATCCACATTCCATGTCGTTATAATGTGCTCATGCACCGTCCAAGTCCCACAACGCCTTCACATCGAAGTTCGTCATTTGGAGAATAGTCCTTGAGCCTCCATTGGCGAAGAAAATATCGAAAATTGGGGAGTCTCTATCGTTTTGAGAGTCGGAGGCAGGAAATATGTGGGATGAAATGTACAAATCCAAGTCCTTCTCGGGTTTGAGAACTACACCAGTAAGCATAGCGAGTGCATTGCTGGCATCAGAGGAGGATATTTGCTGTATTTTGCGAAGGGGAAGGTATAGTGTAGTCGTGTAGACTCCAATTTTTTGATATTCTGCTCAGTCTTTGCGCAATATTCGAGTATTTGCGGAGTTCTAAAACAGTACCGTAGATCCTAAGAAGAAGAAGAAGAAAAAGTTTAATGCATTCAGTATCTACTGGGGACTGCGCACGTCCTAACTATACGGCTAAGATCTAACCGGATGTAACTCATCGTCCATGCGCACCGGGGCTCGGGACAGGATAGCTTGAGCAATGGAAGACCAAAGGGTGCAACTCAGGCGCTGGTAGATTCGGCGGCGGATAACGCCAAGTGTCGAGTGACACTTGGAGGCGATCCGCGGAACTAACTCTTCGATAATCGCAATTGTACCAGGGGAAGGGGCACCCAGGGAATCAAACGCCAAAGGTCGAAACGTGAAGTTCGGCGTGTAAGGCGCAGAAGATGGGCCAGTTGAGGGAGCGGGGAGGCGTCGGGCGAGGTTGCGTTCCAGAGATGTAACCTTGTCGCGGGCCGCCAGTTCAGCAGTGCCACCGGCAACCTGGGTCGCCTTGGTGCGAACTGCGGCCTTTAACGATGAGACAACAGTGATGTCACACGCAATGGGGCGCAACGTTGTGCCTTCCGGGGTTGGGGGGGTTGTACTAGGATATCGGCGGGCCGGAGCTCAGTGCTCGGGACGAGGAGCGGCACCTCGTGCCGAGTATCCAGACTAGCGGCGCGGGTAACGTTTGTCGCAAACGCGTAACAGAGCGAGTTATGGCGGTGACGACGGCCGAAACCAGGGCAGCAGAGGTCGGCGGCGTGATCCCCGAGGGTGTCCAAGGGGTGGTCACAGTGGTGGCAGTTGAGGGGCATGGAGTCATCATACACTGGCAGTCCGAGGTGACGGCGGAGCATGGTCTGCCAGTGTGTGGTGTGCACCTTCGATCCTGCCACAGAGTTTGAATGTCTTCTCTAGAAAAATGCAATAGGACGCCCACAGTGCTGTAAGCTTTGCAACGTTGGCAGTATAGTAAACCCAGTCTAATCAAATTAGGCCTCGTATAGTCCTCGTCTGCGCTATTGCTTTCATCAGGAAAATAAAGTAAACCATCCCGGTAGCGTATGACATCACATTCTCCTCGCTTTACCAACTGTGCTTTATTTCCAAGCGAGCCCGGGAAGCGCGCGCTGCCGCCAATGCTGCGGAACGACGGAAGCGGAGGGACTTTTCGACGCCATTTCTGGCCAAGCTTTACCTGCACGCCCGCAACTCGGGTAGCATTTCGTGCAGCTAGCCTTCGACTCCCTGGGGTGCCCTTCGGCGACCACATCTGATGTGGTGGACGAGTACGCCGCTGTCATCGCGGCCCGTATCGGAAGCTCTAAGGCGAAGGTGTTATGTCGGCTTCATCAAAAGCTGAGCTATGCCATTTGGTCCACGTGTGCAGCTTGGGTGATTGGTCGGTAGTCCGCAACATGCAAATGTTTGCCTGCCCCTCCAAAGCTAGTTCAATTTAGTGGTCCTGCTCGTTGCACTTCCCTAGTCTGTTGATAGAGCACACATTGATCCCGTTAACCGTCTATGGGCAGGCGTCAAATAAGCGCGCGGTTGAGGCTATTACAGTACGAGCACGGCGATACCCACGCATTTGTCTGCACAGGGGCAATACGTACTTCACCTTGCTGGTGGTGCAATGGATGGGTACGCAATAGTCGTGGACAACAGTCCTTTTTCTATGGACCAACCCGTACAGTATCTACTGTATTGTACCCACAACAGAAACCCAATGAACGTCGTGAACCCGGCTTTGCGACTGGCATTGCCGCACGTGCAGCTGTTCCGATTGCTGCGGCGCGGCAAACGCTGTTCGCTCGTCACGAGGCTAAACTCGCTTAGAATTACGCCAGCTGTTTCTTGAAAGGTGTTTTGGGCAAATCTTAATGCCACAGCAAGTTGGTACCACGGAACCTTCGTTCTCCAGGTACCATATAGTAGTCGCTACGCAAATTAGGCCTCGTCTCCGTGATCCCTACCTCAACCCCACCTACCGTACGCTAGTATACCATTGATCCTTCACAATCAAAATCCCATAAACCCATTAACACCCGTAATCGTACAAGTACGATGCGTACCTTCCTATTTCAATGACTAGCTAGGAGGTGATCACAGTACAGAATCATACGAGGGATTCAGGGTTGCTCGTGTCTACGGCTAATCCTCGCCGTGAGACGACATGCCAGCGAGGAGGGCGGCTGCGACGCTGGACCAGATAGCAAAACTTATCCGTTGCAACAGTTGTGTCTTGAAAACAGAGTAATGACGGGCAGAGCGAAACGAGATCATCTTGGCGTGGTCGAGTAGGACCCGACGAGAACGCCCAGAAAGGGCCCTTAGGGTGTCACATACGGGCGGAACGAAATGCCACTGGATGTGGTGGGCCGGGTTGGCATCCTCGGGAAGGAGGAGTGCGTCGCGCACCCTCCACTGGGACGTCCTTAGTTTAGTTGCACCACCGGGATCAGCAGCGCGAGCTGCCTTTTCGGCTGTGTGTCGGATCGTTGTAGAGGCGTACGTAAAGTGCAGTTTTCTTTCTCTGATGCAGTTAACACTCGGACGACTATTGGTAAATCTCGGAGGGCATTCTGGTAAAATGGTTGTCTGCTTGGGCAAACCAGAACGCGAGTAGTGTAGGAAATTGCTGCAAATCGCGTTGAGAAGTCGTTGGATTAGTTGCCTTGAGAATTTTCGCGTTTGAAGAGGAGGGTGACAAAAGGTTTACCAGCCATGGTAAGCGAGTATTTACAGGCAAGATTGAGCATTTCGATGTGTACGTATGAATTGCGCATATACTCCTCTAAATCTAGCAAACACACGCCATCTTTTGAATCACGTTTCACTAAATGAGCTTAACCCCAGGGGAATATGAGAAAAACTTGCACCTTCCGCCGAAAGAGTTGCTAAAAATATTTCGACAGGGTTACCATGCAACATTCCTGTTGCAATAGAAAAGTGACGGGGAACGGATCATGCACACAATACCAGCATTTCGATTTTCGACTGCTTTGTACAACAAAATAAAATGTTACCGGGATAAACTTAATTTCAAGGTACAAGCTACTGCAGATCTCCGAAACGAATGGGTTGGCCAAAAATTGTAGGTACCTACGTTGTAGACGTGCTTCTGGGCAAGGAAACTATGGAGAAGTCCGTCTCGCTCAGCATTGCAAGACCAAGAAAAAATTTGCCGTAAAGATTCTTCCTCGTCAGTTTCTGGAACTTACAGAATATACTGCAGATGTTCGCCGAGAAATGGTAAGGGGCAGTGTTAGACGAAACTCTTTCTTAATCCATCCCTGGTGAGCGTACGGGCTAACACCGCGTCTATGAAAAGTCTATCCTCATGGCCTTGGAACATCCAAACATTATCCGCCTGTATGAAGTTTGCGTACGTAATTCCAAGCTCTTCCTCGTCATGGAACTTGCATCGAATGGTGATTTGTTTACATACATTAACGAGGTGGGGGCACTCCCCGTTTGGCAGGCCCGAACTTTTTTTTGTCAACTGCTCCAAGCTGTCCAATACTGCCACAGTCGCGGGTTTATCATCGAGATTTGAAACCGGAGAATGTCTTGCTGACAGGTGGCCATCAGCAGGTGAAACTCGCCGACTTTGGCTTTGCTGCAGTCATTGATAAGCATTCAAAGGTGCACCTTTGCTTCGCACAAACTGTGGTAGTCCGCATTACTGCGCTCCTGAGGTCTGGAATGGTGAGCACAAAGAAGGCTATGACGGTAGCAAATCTGATGCGTTCTCCTGTGGCGTCGTCTTTACTGCATGCTTGTAGGGGTGCAGCCGTTTTATGATACGTCGGAGGATGTTGTGTTGGAGAAAGTGAACAGGTGCCATTTTGAAGTACCCTCCGAGGTTCCAGCGCTGGCCAGTGATTTGATAAAGGGTTTAATCAATAGAGATCCCAAGTCAAGACTATCCATAAAGGGTGCCCTAAAGCACCCGTGGTTATCAGATGGTGACATGTGCATCCCTAGACTGTTAAGGGATGTTGCTGGTGTGGATGGAAGCTCCGTCTCCGTCCACTGCTACAGCATTGATTACCGTCGCTCAAACAACTCATACAATCAATAAAAGCTGCAGTTAAATCCCTACCGGATCCGTCAGCCAATCTCTCGCTGCAAATTGTACTAGTCTGTAGCCTGGGGACAGTGAAAGCGCGTAGAAATACTACCTGCCTAAAATTGATCTCCAGTAATTCCAGTGACAGGGAACCATAATATCTCAAAACAAATCCACAAACCAAGCTCCTACTGCGCACATGACAACTGCATTCCCAACCCTCCAAAGATCGGCAATCTCAGTCCATCATAGCAGCCTGCGACTTTAAGAACTGAGAATACATCTGCATAAAGCGAGCACTGAATGCCTCTAAATGAAAAATCGGTTTTGTGCCATTCGTCAAACTGCGATCGAAGCGAGCGGCAACGCGGCAAACCTCAGGTGCAATTTCATCATCAACAATCTTCAAAATATCCTGCACAAGCCTCCTCAAAACGACATCCGGCGGAATAGCATGTGATAACAATTCCTGCAAGCGTTTCCTAACCGAAACCAACTGGTGTGCACTCTGAGCACGGGTCATAAGTAAAGCAGCGTCATGACACGCATATTCCCAATCACCAAGCATGATAGGCGCCTCGGTAGGCAAGACAAGAGCGCCCACCGAAACACGTGTAGCCTCAAATTGCAATAGTGCGCGACGCAGGTTACGCGAGGAGGATTGTGCGAGACGTTTGGCAAGCGGGTCGGGAAGGGTGATGGCTTCTTTCGACGCGACGTGCTGAAGGACGGAACGGATTTCATCATGAGTGGGAAGTGCGACACGAATGCCCAGACAGCGTGATCGCAGGGGTTCGATAATCTTGGAGGAACTTTCGGCAATCATGATGAGGCGGCATGTCTTGGAGTAATTTTCCATGGTGCGACGTAGGGCTTGTTGTGCGAGTCGGGACATTTGATCGACTTCGTGAAGCAGGATGATCTTGAGGGGTGATTTTTTCGCGGTAGAGTTGGTCGAGGTGAGGTCCATGGGGGCATACGAGGCTATATCCTTGATGAGTTCTTGGACGATGAGACGGTCATTAGACCGGATTCGGAGGGATTGAATTCGACATGGTGAGCAGAGGCGACGGTGGTGACTTCGATTTGTTTCGAGGTAGGGCCGACTTGAAGACACGATGGACTACTTTTTTTTTATCGGAGGTAGGTCCGAAAATGGCACGGATGATACAAGCGGCGCGTGTGCGTTTGCCGGCTCCCGAGGGGCCGTAGAAAAGAAGATGTGGAATATCATTTGATGAGGAGAGGTTGCGAAGACGGCGGGTAAGATCATCGTGATAAGAGAGCTGGTCAAAGGTGGCGGGGCGATATTTGTCGACCCACAGAAGGTTCTCGGAAGACATGTTGAATGAGCGAGTTGATGCGGCCAAAGAGGTAGTCGGGTTGCACTGAAGACGACGACCGCCAAGTTGCAGCTCTGACCCAAAGCTACTCGAGATCTATCGCACGCATAGAGTTACAAGATACAGTACAGTACATGCACCATTATCAATTCGATGATTTCGCGCCAATTTTTCTGTGCATCAAACCGGACTGTATTGTTCCACATTACAGTATTACTGTACATTACGTACAGTACTGTGCAATCCCGCTTTCGGATCAACTTATCCGGATCAACAAAACTGTAATTCATTTAGGAACGTTCAAGGCCTCGCTGTGAACAAAGGCGCGTAACTGGCTCGCTGGCATTGAGCCGGGCCCTTTGAGGAAAGTTATTTAGTGTTACCCAATGACCACTTGTCCCGCGCAACATAAATTACCATTAAAATAACCCAAAAATTCCCCCTGTAGATCGGTGCCACAACAGGGCAATTACTTGTTGACGGCCATGCCCATTTACTGTGTACAGTACAGTACAGCGTTTATCAAATCTAACAGGAGTCTCGCTTGAAACTTTGCTGGATGACCAAAATCTCTTCATTCATGACCAACAGTCATAAGGCCATCTCTGGATCGGTTACGCACCTTCTTGACAACTGTAATGCTCCTCCTGGAACATGCTATACCAGTTGCATACATCCCTCTCGCACTACTATTCAGATTTTTCCCAATCCACGCCCTCAGCTGCCGCGGATTCGCAATCCATCGAACCAACAAGATCAAATTATGATGTGCCTCCTCCTTGTTCCGTCGCGTCAATTCCCCACCCATAAACACTTGCACCATCTCCTTGTCCACCTGCAGTCGGTCCTCCAACCTGTAAAATCGTCGCACCATTGCCGGTAGTAACACCTCTTGGTCGCAAAGTAATTCATCAATCTCGGCACAAATTCGTCAATTGCGCGATACAATAGGCCATACATTTCTCCTGCATCCTTGAACGTCTTTTCATTCCACACATCGTCAATCTTGCCCAACTGCTCTCGCAGCTTATCCTTCATCGTCTTCATCTTCCTTAGGGCCATCTGCAACTCCCACTCCCTCGTCTCAATTCCATCAATCCACGGGAATAACACAGTCGTTCCATATCAAAGTAACACTTGAAGAATGCCGTCGTCGTTTTCCACCAATCTTCAAAGTCATCAATATCATCCCGTGTGATATCCCCGTTTCCTTGATATCTCGCCATCCCTACCATAATCTCATACAAGTCAATGCATTCCCGCCTTACTGCATTATGCGGCAAAGTAAAACCATCAATGTACCACTTGGTCCTCGACACGGGCCCGGAATACTCCGCCATTGCTATCACAGGCACACGAATATGCCTTTCCGATCCCAGCAGTCCGGTCGCCCTCACTTTCTCCGAACTCAGTTCTGAATAGAAAAACCTACTCGCTCTCCCATCCAACTTTTCCACCCCTCCGATCCATCTTCCCCTGCTTTCGCGCCCTTTTTCGCTGGCACACTTTTCGCCCTCTTTCCAATATCCTTCTTCTCCTCCTCCGCCTCTGCACCACGTCCTCCTGACTCGCTCCTGGCTTCCCCATGAGGCCGTCTTGAAAAAGACAATAATCTCCCTGCCGCCTTTAAATTCATGCGCCCTGACGTCTCCTTCTTAATATTTGTTGAAGTCGTTGCCCTGGTCTATCATTTCCCCCGGTGTCTCGACCTTGCTCGGCGTTCGATCCATCCACGGCTTTACTGGACACTGTGCTCGAACTCATTGGTGATAATTGTGATGGAGAGGTGGAATTGATTTGGTGTCCTTTTTGGGACCATCACACGGTTGCGCCATGCTTTGCTTTTTTGTCCGAGTAAACGACATCATGCGACCCACTCTCGCCAACCCATCCGCCCAGGAGCGCGGTATTCTTCTCAGCGCGACTGTCCCTTCGCTCGCGATCCATAGAAACATCGAATGCATTGACTCGGTTTCCAAGGCCTTGCTTGCAAACCTGACTTTTCAGGAACATTGCAATTGTTATCCCATTCATGGCTGAGGACTTGCTCCGACTCAAAGACAACATACGACCAACCTGAGCCAGGCTAACTCTCTTTGAATCCTTGCCGGGCCCGATGAATCTGCGTGTGAATATACGGGTCGGTCATCCGATTTCCTTTCCTGTCTTCTCTGTCCGCCTCACCCGCTTGAGCCGATGATGGTTTGTCAAGCGTCGTGGACTTTTTCATGGACATCATGCGCCCAACAGCGGCGAGACCTTGCCGTTCGGTCGGGTCGCGGAACTTTCCCTTTCTCGCTCAAGTCTCCCAAAGCTGCCCATTTGTGAGTTTTGTTCCACGGCATCTGAAGCTTTTTGAGTGGTTTGCTCAGTGCTTGGCTTTGAGAAAGACATGAGTCTTCCAATATTCGCAGCCGACATACGTGCCTTTGATGGCTGCCGAGCCAAGCCAGGGCCTCCACCAGAAGTTGAAGTGCTTGCCGGCCTCGAGTTGTCCCCTATTCTCACGGAGCTCATGGCTCGTTGTAAACCGACCATCATGCTCCTTCTGCGCTGGGGCTTGTCGTGGTCCAAGTCCTTCTTCACGCGGGATACGTCCTTCAGCTGCGAGGCCTGCACCGGAATACGCATAAACTGATTCGCAAACGGGTCATTCCCTTCAGGCTCAACTTCGCTGCCCTCCTCGTAATCTGTATCATTCCCAGGGCCGGCTGCTTTCCGCCTCTGTCAGGATAGCTTGGAGCAGAATTATGGCCTACGACATTTTCTGCCGAGGACCCGGAGTCTGATGATGGATCCGTTCATCTTGAAGGGGGCTGGGGCATCTGCTCTCGTTGTCTCCGCTTCCTGCGACGCACTGGGTCCGCCACCATCTTCTGCGTCTTCTGAATGGCCTGCTTGGACATTGTCGTAATAGAACCTTCCCATCGGCATTGGGGTAGCGTTTCCATACTCATCGTACATCATGACAACCCTTCGATTGCTACCTTGCGATTCCTCTGATGTTGGTTCATCAAGCGTGCTTGGACCATGATCACTATTCCCCAGCTCATACTCTATTTCATGGGTTGCCGGTCCTCCCGCGCAGTGCCTCTCTCTCGCAGGACAGCACCGACAGACTTGGAACGATCGCCCAAGCCATCATGTCCCGCATTACCTGTGTTCATAACTACTTCAGGGTGCCGTCCCTTGCGCGAGCCAACGACGTTTGCAGACAATAGTTATCTGCAACGGTGCAAAGGGAGCAGATGGTAACCTCCCACAGAATCGCCCAGCTTGTCGGGGAGAATGAAAGTAGAATAAGAGGAGGATATGAACACAAAACTCGACAAGAGAATGGTGCACAGCGACGAACGCTGCTGCAGGGCTAGCGGAAGGTACTACGAGGCCCAAGCAGCAAAGAAAGCTGTCTCCAACAGTGGCGTGACACCACACTCTACACAAGTGAGCCACGCAACTAGGCTTAGCACTAAAAGCTGTAATCATCATGGGTCATGAAAAGTGACCTCCTGAAAGCAAGCCGAGGGAACACAAGGGAAAAGCAAGCAAATGCACAGGAGACGGGCAAGTTGCACCATGCGGGGGGCAAGTAGCAAATAATAGGAGCAAATGCAGAGAGATTACATGGAAAGAGGCATTGGCAGGACGAAAAGGGCGTGTAATAATTATTGCCACTCAAACCCCTTCGAAAGAGTTGGCCCAAAATGACTCTCACTGATCGCCCACAGATAAAAAAACCAAGCAACCAAGTATCAAATAGAAAAGCCCCAACCTCTGCACGTCTGCTCTACATCCTATGTACCGTCAACGCCTATCCCACGGCAAGCAAACCACATCCGACCCGAGAAACATACGGACGTGAAATAGCCGGTTCAAATGCAGCACTGTTCCACCCTGTCCAAACCCACTTGCCTCAAAAAACCCTCCGAATAACGCCGCCAACCCCCACGTCGCATCGCTCCCAACCAAGCGCCGCACGCGTTGCAACCCTCCTCAATTCCCAAACCCCGCGCACAGGCTCGATACATAGCCGCAGCAGTAGGGCCAACAAAGGGCGAGCACAACGGGCCAGACTGAAGATGGCAGACGACCGGGCAAAGGGGTGGGTTGTTTTACCCCGGTCCGCACACAGCCAAGACCATTGCAAATGATCTGCATAGACGCGTTTCCTGCGCGCATAGTATGAGATCCAGCTCGCGGGAGTCATATACATTCGTCTAAAGGCGATTCTGTCCCTCCTCTCGCCCAACCAGCGGGTCAACAAGACGATATCAACTCTGCGACACATCAACTTTGTAACATTAAAGGCATCCTGACTTGTATGCCCCTGCGAATCAAACCAGGCAAGACCTTTTCCTCCAAGTCCAAAAACGCCAAAAACCCATCCACAAACTCTGCAACGCACCTCAACAACAAGGGCACAACATCCAAACTTGGCGCCATCAAACAAGACAAAGACATTTCCAACCTCCAATGCCAACTCTGTAACAAAGGCGGCATGTCCCTCCATCTTATTCCTCAAGGCGCGATGATCGCATGATGATTCCCCCGATAGATCCACGGCAACAAGACATCATTCTCAAACATACACCAGTCCCCAAAACTGATGAAAGCCCGCCCACCATTGCGAGACACTCTCGACATCCTCCAAAAGCGCCGCAACTCCCGCCTTTACCCCCTGCCTGCAAGACAGCGACCATACTTGTAATCTGCCATTTCCGCACGCAGTGCATTATGAGGTACTGCGACAAGGTCGGTAGCCCAATCGCCCAACTTTGTCAATTTGACCTGCCCCAATTTACAAGTGTGTTGATGCAAGTCTATGAATGGGCAGGATGTGGTATGGATTGATGGGCAGATGCAAAGGAGAGGTTTCGTAGGTCGGAGCGAGTGCGAGTGGAAAGGGTGGAGAGTGCACGACGGAGGAGCGAACGTGATGGGGGGGTGAAGTGGTGGAAGGAAAGAGGTGGAGATCGGAGGAGATGGGGGCGCGAGGGGTAGAGGGGTGGGGCGTGTTGCGGCAAGGGATATCGCCTCGATGGATGCTTCTGCAAAGTCGTCATCGAATAACGGGGATGACATTGGTTGGGGCTTGGGGTTGGGGTTGGAGTGGAAGGAGGGAGGGCGAGGTTGGAGGGGTGCGGAGTTGCTATTTTTGGCATGGGCTGCATTGAGCTTGCTTTGTATAATGCGTGGTTGGCGAAGAGAATGGAGTTTGTTTCGGTTTGTGAGGAAAGGAAACTTGCACAGTACTGTACTGTACTGTACACCAAGTACAGTACTGTTTGGTATAAATTTTCAATATCCTCAACTCGTGCAATGCAAAAATAAACGGAAAACAACACAAGCCCAACAGCCGCCTTACGTACGTCCTGTATCCCTCTTCTCTCACCTACCCATCCCATCACTCCACACCAACCAACTGTAAGCTCACCTATTCCACTGTAAACACACATCAACGTGTACAGTACATATGTACAGTAAAGTACACTTTCCCCATCCCGACTCAACACGCCCACACCAACATCCCAACCTACCACAAGCCGCAACAAACGACCCCACCACCATACCGCCAACCTAATTTCCCTCACCCCTCGCTCCTCACATACAAACCATTCAATTCCTCTTTATGCACAACGAGTCTCGCTTTCCTACTTTAAAAGAAACTCCTTCACACCTACCAACCGCCGCAAACCCTCGACCAAACCTCCAACCATCCGATACAACACAACCACCCCCGTCCAACCGCACGCCTCCATTCCCTCACCATCCTCCTCCCCTCATCCGCGCCGCCCACACTGCAGTGCACGCGTCAACCTCCCCCAACCCCCAAAATCAACCCCACCTCTGATTCGCACTCAACATATCAATCTTCCGTTGCAGTATACCCAACGCCATACCCAACGCTCGTCTCGGGCTAATCGCCCCCGTAGTCTCCGCCACAAACTCAAATCTCTCCACCTTGTGATTAAACTTGACCACCTCACTCGCCTTTCCCCCCGCCAAAACCGCCAACTCTCCACTCTTCCTCGTCGTATCCGGCGTCACCGCAATCCTCCCCATCAAAAACGGCGTCTCATACTCCAACCCTCCACTCGTCTCATTCATTTTCAACAGCCCTTGCGAAAACGACACCAGCTCCTTCCTCTGTTCCAACGACAACAACTCATTCATCCGATCCAACACCAACTCCACAGCAGGCGGTACAATCCGATACGACACCGTACACATGGGCGACCATTTCGCATGGTCCTTTCCCACCCCCTTTCGAGCCAACATCTGCATATGTATCCGTTGTCCACGCGCCAACTTTGCAATGATAATACCCCACCTTCCACAGCACCCCCACGACAATCATCATCCGAATCATGCACAGGAATCACCGAATTCGCAGGCTCCGTACTCTCAGAATCCAACGATACCAAATGTCTCGACGTCACAACCAACACCTGTTTATTCATCGGTGCCGTCACATTCAATTCAAAAGACACCGAACATTGCCCGCAATGGTCATCACAATTCTCGCAATCCTGCGCAAATTCAAACTCCTCTACACGATCCGAAATTAATGGAATCAACCCAAGTCGATGTACAATATACTCATCGTGAAGCGCAGACGTGTTCTCAAGCACTGTCACAAGGTCAATCGCCATCGTCGGTACCTCTGCGATCATGGTACGTCGAATAGCATTTGCTACCGACACATCCGTGTTGCATACGTCGAATTTCAACTCGAATTGCGAACGTTCCTTGGCAGGTTCCTTGAGATACAGCTTTGGTTTGCGTGGGTATGGCATGCTTTCACACGCTTGGGTGAGCGTTGTGTGTTGTGAATAACAATTGCGGATGACGCGGCGTGTATCCTTGGAGGGGAAGGACTCTAGGTTGTGACGGTAGGTCAACTTGTCTGGAAACAAAGCACCAAACAGGAGGGTGTCAAAACCTTGCAGCGGTGTAGTATGCGCAGATGGTTGCCGACCGGCGGAATGGCGACATGGTAAAGCTGTCGAGCTAGTAGAGAATTGATAAATAAACTTGTAAATCCCAACTGTACATTTGATCCTGGTCCTTTCGGTCCGAATACCATACATAATTTTGAAATTGGCCCCAGTCGCCAACCTTTTCTCCGTTTTGCCCAACATATGTACAGTACCAACCAAACAAAACAGTCGCAAGACAAAAAAAAAGAATAGTCGCAACCCTCATTTCACAACAAACCACATCTTTTAAGATTAAATATTTTTCACTTTCAAAATTAAATTTTCTACGACAAACATCAATTTAAAACAAGACTCTCCTTTACGTATTATGTATCCCATCATCAGCACCATCGAACCGCAGTTGACCTGCCCACAAAAAATTAAAAATCAAGCAACAAACAAAAAACAAAATCTACTCTGCGCGCTCGTCCATTTCCATCGCCAAATCCTCATCCTCCACGCCACTCAAATACGCCGCAATGATTTCATCCGCAACATTAGATGCAGACATGTCCCTCAACGCTGCAATATTCTTCAATCGCTCCATAATCTCCTTGCTCACAGTCAGCCTCGGCCTAGGCGCTGACCTCTTCCTCTTCTTTCCATCCATTGCCTCGCTCTCCCATCACTCTTGCTTTCACTCTTCACTTCCAAATCCTTTTCAACTGCAGGCTCACTCGACGCCACCTCGCTCACTTTTGCTTCGCCAACTTTCGCTTCAACTTTAGTCGCTTGACTCCCCACATCCACTGCCTGTCCCTTGGTCCCCTTGGCTCCTTGATCTCCTCCTTTCTCACAGCTTCCTCCCCACCCTCCGAGTCAAGCACTGTCACCCTTGTCGGACCACGCGCAACCGTCACCTTGACCTTATTTTCAGACATCGCTCCTTCATACTTGAGATCCGCAGCTGCCCCATTCACAACCTGCGGTTCAGCATTATAGTGCTCCATAAACGCAACCAATTCAGCCTTACCCATCCGGTCGCAAAAGTCTCCAAACGCTTCACCATTGCTGGCTCGTTGGTTGTACATCACCAAAACAGGTTCCAATGTCTCCTCCAACTTTTCCTCCTTCACCTTGTCCAGCACTGTCCACGCCAGTCGCGTCTGGTTTGGACTCCCACCCAACCACATCTGGTACGTCTTTGGTCCCGACCCCACAAGTCCGAGTTCCGCCATGTACGGCCGCGAACACCCGTTCGGACATCCCGTCATGCGCATCGTCACCGGAATGTTCACGTTGTGACTCTTGAAAAGCCGGTCCATACGCTGCACAATCGACGGCATGATTCGCTCCGCCTCGGTCACAGCGAGTCCGCACAACGGCATCGCAGGGCATGCCATAGACAACCGGTGGTTGATCACGTACTCATCTGCCATTTTCACAGAGTGCTCCTTAAGGATCGCTTCGATCCCAGCCTTCTGGTCCGGCTTGATATTCTTCAGGATCACATTCTGGTTCGGCGTTACCACCATGTCAAACTCGTACGCGTCAGTAATACGCCTCAGCGCAGTCTTTAGCTTGAAATCAGATTCATCCTTGATGCGCCCATTCTCTATGAACAATCCCAGGAAAAGGTTACCATCCCCCTGCTCATGCCACCCAAGCCAGTCCTCGTACTTCCACGGCGGCAGCTCACGGAAGGGCTCAAATTCCTCCCCAAAGTAAGTCTCGACCAATTTCCTGAACGAGTCGATGCCAAGCTTCTCCACCAGATACTTCATCCTTGAGTTGGCCCTCACACTGCGATTCCCATGGTCACGCTGCGTCGCCACAATGGCCTTGCAAGCCTCCCACAGTTTGTCAGCAGGCACATATCCCAAGTGATCTCCCACCCGTGGGAAAGTCGTCTCCTTGCGATGCGTCCTCCCCATCCACCGCCCACAATGAGGTTGTAGCCCACAACATGTCCAGACTCGTCTGGAATGCAACAATGCCAATGTCGTGCGTGTATATGTCAACGCTGTTGTCACCTGGGACAGTCACACCAATCTTGAATTTCCGGGGGAGGTAAACTTCTCCATACATGGGCTCTTCCTTGCCTGAAAACACCACCCCATTTCCGTTATCAAACCTCATCAGCTCCTGGACCTTGTTCATGTCCAAGTCATGTTTCCAGTACTCCAATGAGGCCGCTTTCTCGCCGTCCAGCCACAACTCGGAGAACGCCCCAGTCTGAGGGGCAAACAATTCTGCCATCATCTTTGCCACAAACCTACAATTCTCATAGACGCCACCAACAAATGGAGCTGGGGATGCCATAACATTGCGCGACAAATCACCGCACGCGCCGACACAACTGCCACCCGCATTCATAATCCTCGAGAATACAGATTTCAAGTTACCTTTCAGCACGCCGTGCATTTGCCACGTACTCCGAGTAGTGGCCCTGAGGGTATTGTTTCCGTACTCGACGCTCAAGTCATCGAGAACTTGATACAAAGGCGCTGGAAACTCGCCGCCAGGCATCTTGAGTCGCAACATGAACTGGTACTTCTTCTGCTGACCTGGTTTCCTAAACTCGCGATCATACTGCTGATAGCTGCCGTGGAACTTCATAATCTGAACAGCATTCTCAGTAATAAAAGTCTCGTCATTTTTCAGCTCGTCCTTCAAGGGATAGCGAAGTTGCTGAGAGGCAGACTTGAGGCCCTCGACCTTGCTGAGCTTCTTCGCCGGAGACGAGTCTGCGGACCGGGGTGTCGTGGCGACAGCCTAAACATCAACGCAAGTACCAGCAGAGTAGAGTAAACAAAAGGCGGTCAGAATACTGTGAACAGAAGATTTAGCGAACAGGGAACTTTGAAGACAATGTCCCGTTGCATTGAATAGTGAATTGAAGTAGTTGAATGTACGAGTATGGTTCAACCCAGATCCGCGGGATGGCAACGCCATGTGCGGACAAGGTCACAGAATATATCTCACGCGACTGGCGAGCAGTCGGTTGATCTACAGTCTTTCGTCGGGGATCCAACGCCACATGAGAAAAGGCGCTCCCTATAGATGGACGAGTGGGAAAGAGTCGTGCACATGAAACCACATCAAAGCGGGAGACAGCGAACTGCCTACAACCGACAATGAATGCAGAAGTGCGGCGAAACCCAGACTGATACACGAGGCATCTCCGAATAGAGATGCCTCGTTCGATGCAAAGGGGTGGGAATCAATGGGCAGAACAAAGGGTGCGGAAAATAAGGCAGGACAACTTACGGTAATAACCGGGACAGTCACATGACGCGCTTGGGCATGAACTGGAACGGCGGGTGCGAGAGGCGCACCGGCGAAGGAGGAAGTAAACGAGACCGGAGTTGCGTTATGTGCAAAGGGTGTCGCAGGAAGCGCGATGAATGCCTGCGAGCGGGTCATGGACGGGACGGAGTCAGAAGCGGAGAATCGGGAGGCCATGTTACTCGACGGGTGATTTAAATATCAGAAATTTAGAACAGTGCAGAAATTAATCAAACGGGTGGCTGCAAGGACGGCGGCGATGACGACGGCGGACGACGGACGGCGGGACAGCGAAGAGAAATGCGGGTGTGGAGGGAGGAGTGGGAAAATGGGGGCTTTTGGAGGGGCGAGATGATGGTGCGAGGACGGGGTGTACGCGGGGCAGAACGGGGCAAGAATTCGGGGCTGAGGGGGGAATTTGGGGCGTTTTGAGTGTGGTTTGGGGGAGGGTGGTGGGCCAGTAAAGCGAAGACAGGATGAGTGGGGCAGTGAGAGAAAGAAGTTTAATGCGTTCAGTATTTACTGGGGACTGTGCAGAGCGGGGGGTTTGTAGGGCGCCCCGTTTAAAAGGAGATGAGGGGGGGAACGGCAGGGTATTGGCAGGGGTGGGTCGCGCTGTTTGGGCGAGATTTTTCGGAATGGCTTGGCAATGTCGTGATTGGGCAGTGGTGTATGAGGAATCTGGGGTATTGGCAAGTTGGGATGGGAGTTTAGTCGCACTTTGTGTCCTGCGCTGCTGTAATATCGGGACGCTGACAGTAACTGGGGTTTTGGGTGCGGTTATGATGCACGCCATGTGTTTGCGGTATGATTTCCTCTTGGCGTGCGACACAATGGCTAGACGTAGTTTGGAGAGAGGTAAGCACGTTTTGCAAGCTGTATGTACGCGAAATGCGACTTGTCGATGAATATGCTGACTCATCCAACTGTCACATTCTGTGTGTCTCTCCCTCGACCTCCACCCTGCGCCATGAGCCGCAATTCACAACCACTCCACCAAAACAGAAAGTGCCCACCACCCATCTACTACCCATCCACACCCGCCATCATACCACACCATACTGTACAACAACACATGCCAACCCCACCACCCATGGCCAGCATCATCAAGACCGGCACCCAAACCACCCCCTGACCGAAACCCCAACCCCTCCCCAACCACCATCGGTGTATAAAACACCTCGACCACGTCACCCCTTACCCTTTCCCCGCGTCCCACAACCTCCGCATCTATCCCCAAAATAATCCACACGCCGCACAAACACCGCTCCCGCCGCATCCACAACCCCGCGACGCGTGGACCAGCCCTCCCCAACTCCTGCCTCATGTCTATTTTCACAACCACCCCCTTCCCACACCAATCCCCCCCCCGCAAGTGACTTGCTATTTGCAGTACACCTGCACTGGGACGACATATCATCACGCCAGCGTCCGTCGCGCACTGCAACACCTCGTGTTCACACCTAACTCTTTTCTCAACCCTCCCCCAACTCTGTGTAACATTCTCTAAAACCCAGTCTAAATTTCCCATACTCACACCTCGTGCCGCTCGGCACACCATAATACAACAGCAAATAGTTTCTTTGGTGTCCAACTGATCCGTTTATTCGGTCTGCGTTTTCAAGTACGGGGCACAACCGCGTCGCGCCTTTGCATTGAATTTGTCGACTGTCCATCCGCTACAAAAGGCGTGCACAAGCTGGCTGGGGTACTGGTGGGTAGGTTGATAGTGAAGAGTAGAGAGATGTGGAGCTGTGCGGGGATAGGTTGACCTCCGGTGACCATCTGCGTGTGCTTGTTGTTGGACTGGCGGAAGCGATGTGCTGGAAGCGCTGG
This sequence comes from Kappaphycus alvarezii, assembly GCA_002205965.3. Classification (NCBI taxonomy): domain Eukaryota; phylum Rhodophyta; class Florideophyceae; order Gigartinales; family Solieriaceae; genus Kappaphycus; species Kappaphycus alvarezii. Next base: position 1,721,134 of record NADL03000481.1, read on the forward strand.
ACAATTCACTGATTGTTTTACGGCCACTGTAGCGCCTCTTGATGTGTGACATTGGCGGAACTTTTCTTCGCACGCTGTGCAACAAACCACTTGCGGATATTTGTAACAGGACAAATATCTGCTGTTCGTAATTGCTACAGGACATCTGTGGTGGCAGAACGGATGGGTATCAGGATTGCTAAATGTTCACAACATGGTTACTCTGCCAAGTCAATGATGTACGTGCAGTGAGGGTCCAGTCTGGCATACTCATTGAAGTAATGCTTCTCACAAAGAGAAGGTAGAGTGCATTGATGGAAAGTGGCCAAAGCAGAGTTTGCCATCGGCAAATTTGTTTCCAATAAATTCGTTTTGTCACAGAAAAGGTGCGAAAAATCAGTAAGGACAGATGGTAAGGCAGTCGTACTGCCTGCCTCGCACTATAATTTGCCATCTGCTGTGCTCAAACTCCCTTCCAACCTTTCGAACAGGTACAGTAAAATGCCGTAGGAATCACTAGATAGTTGCCATTCGCCCGTGTGCAACTTGCTTGCTTTAGGACTACAGTCACCAATCAAAATAAAAATGCAGGTAAAATCAAAAAGATACTCCCCTAGGCGAGGCTTGAACTCGCAACCTTTGGCTCATAAGACCAATGCTCTTGTCGGAGACTCGGATTGCACAGCTAACCGATTGAGCTACAAGGGGAGAGTCGCCATTCGCGACGCCCTGTACGCGATGCAACTCGACACAAGTTTTTGAATGATCTCCATCTTTTATGGACCGAAAGGACCGAAAGGACCACAATGCGGCCCACTTTAGAAGTAACAATGCCAAACTGCATCGGATACTGCAGTAATACGCTACGTCATGAAGATCCGACTCCCGCATCATGAACCGCCGCAATATTCGATACGTCTCCTCAAGCAAGTACACCCTCTCAGCGCCAAGCTATCATAGTGCCGCCCTCTTCTCTGCCCATCCGTCCCGTCCACCTCCACACCCTCATAGCATACAGCCGCGCCAACGTAGCCCTGCAATCTGACGTAGCTTCTACCGGCGCATACCCCCCCGCCCTGCCCATGCGCGACCACCCCCCGACTGCCCATCTGTCCCACCTCGACGCCCGTAATCCCCAAAAGCTGGTGTCACTTCCCTCTCCGCCCCCCGCACCCCCGCACCAACCTCCTTCACTGCTACTCCCCTACCATGCGTCAAAATACCAACCATGCACCATTTATCACACGCCAACACACCAACATTCCAAACGCTCCACCGCGCCAACCGACTTTCGCCCTCAGTCGCCCCTCGACGCCCCTCGTTTAGTCCATGATACCCCCGTCCCAGACACACTCCCCGCCACCCAAACCTCCTACAATACAATCCCACCGCGTACACACCCGACCTCTCCCCCCCATCAAGCAGTCTCCGGCCCCTCACACCATGCTAATCTCGTCATGCTTGCCAACAACCCAAATCCCGCAACCGTATGCTCCAGTTTGCTACCACCCCCTCCCTCCCCGAACACTCCACGTGCCTCACGCCCGCGCATCACAGCACAGATGCACAAGCCTCACATGCTGTCACGTGTGCTCATGATACATGCCACCCGCTTCGTGTGCTATATGTGTATGTATACCCGCTTGCTTTCTTGATTCGTGTCGGTCAGAGCGGTGGTGCCGTTGTTTGGTTTCGCGTGTCCGTCGACGTCGCTTTCTTTGCTTGCGGTTCTTGGACCTGCCATGTGCTGTTGATGACTTTAGGTCAAGTTGGTTTGCGGTTTGCACATTTATGACTCAGTCGAGTGTGAAGCCGCCGTGCATTCTCTTGACTGGGGAGGGGTTTTCATGCTCGGCGGTGTTTCTTGGAACAGATGAGCAATTCGCCCCTTCGACGACAATGACAAAGTAGTTTCCCCTTCGATTACAAATCACATCATGCGATCATTCTCGCTCTTTGCGAGTGTTCCGACCTGTCCTCCCATCCACTTTATTGTCCACGTTATCCACTCCATCCGTCCATTCATGCACGGTGCCGCACACGCGCGCAGTTCTTTGGCCTGGAATAATCCCGGCCATAACCACGCCATTTCCTCTTCAACATCCCGTCCTACCCTTGCTCCTTTGACCTCGTTTCCATCGACTACCGCCCATGCACCTTTACATAGTATTATAAATGCAGGCACTGCTAAATCGGGTGCTGCAGGAAGCAAGGGCACCGGCTCTTTGTTTTGTGCTGCGCGAAACGGCAAGTCCTTTATGTGAATGCTAGCGTTTGCGACCCGTGCATGCTCCGTAGACTCGTCTGTCAGGGTATGTAATGTCGCTACATTGTCTGCTGATGCCCGCACCTTCTTTTCAGAGGCAACGCGGTATGTTAATGGACGCTTACTCCTTTCCCACAATACACACGCCTGTGCAGGTAATATTCATCTGTGTAACATACGGGCGCTTCCGGCAAGCCGTGTAGATCCCAAATCGAGCATACGACTTACTTTTTAAACTAAAAGCAGAATTGCTCAGAACGTTGATTTCGTTTTCAGCATCCGGTACGCGCACGATAAGACGCCGGTGGGAGCATTTGAGGAACTCCACCAAGCCCTCCGTTAAATCAAGCGAAATAGCTTGCCTCTTCGGTCTCCGCATTAACACGTCCAAATTGCGCGTTTCCCGCCCACACAGCATTGCAACGGTCTGCGCTACTTTCCATGTAGTTTTATAACTGAAAGGGAACTCCAGAGTCGGCCTTGAACTGCCGGGAGTTTAGTAAATGGGAAAGATCAGGATGGCAGGCTTGATCATGGCAAGCTCGGTGTTAAGTTATGTGTAGCGTTACGAGATCTGCTCCCACATCGGAGAGAAGGGGAGCAAACGGGGAGTGTGGACCGTAAAGGATAGCGCTGGAGGCGAATCGAGAGGAAATGGTTGCATTCGGTCCAAGGCAAGCCGGTTACGGGGTACTTGTCCACCCCTCAGTTTGTAGCTCGCCCTGCGTTTCGCCGGCGGGAGATAGGCCGGGAGACGAAAGTTCCCTGATAAGGAATCGCAGCTTAGTAGCTTAAGAGGGACAGGGAGCCACGTAAAAGGCGACATCACGGCAGAGGAAGAACAGAACATGGAACTGGGAACCGTGTGGTGTCTTGAAAAACAATCTCTTCCTTTCGCATTTCACAATCCCGTCACTCACCATGGGATAGATCGGATATATCTTCCAAGAGTAAAACACCCAAACCTTTTTCCTCCTCATGTTGACCACCAACGGCGCATAACAGCCTGAAGGCATAACATATGAAAAAGTTGTTTAAACTCTGTACCGTTGTGGGTAGCAAGGCTACTAAATCATGCATGTGTGCATTCATATCACTTACACTCATGGCGAGGTACGCATTTCGGACTTTATCTACCGGTTTTCAGATGGACTAAAAGACCGTGTACATCGATTGTTTCGCTGATAGCATCGCCGAGGTTCTCGGTTTCGAGAAATAGTCCAAGACTGTCCCCTCCTGCGTGATTTGGAGACGCGGCAAGGCGGAAGCCGAGTGCTAGTTGAGGTAAAATATCAGCGCCTTGGATGAAGCTGGTATTGTTTTATTTCCCGTGTCTAATAATTACTCGGAGGATATACTGGAAAGATTAGAATTAAGCGAAAGGTTCACGCTTGCCGAGAGGTGAGCGCAAAATTGAAGCACTCGGTTCAGCGCGAGAGCTCTAGAGAAGTAGTTACGCTCATGTTCTAGGCGTGTTTTGTCGGGACAAGAGACATATGAGCACAGCAAGAGCTGAACTACCGATTCGTAGTGGCGGGCTGAGAACAGCAATGGCGGCGAAACCTCACTTGTTCCCGGATGCCATTGCTTGTGACTGACGTTGAATGGCTCGTCGACTTAATATGGGCTTTTCTGAGCACTTGTCGACCAAGCGATAAAGCGGGAGAAAGTATGCAATGCGCATGATTTTCTTACATTTCTCGACCTGCGTTTAATCAGCGTTTAATCAAGAGACTCTCTAGAAGAGAGTCCCTTGAATATGTCTATCGAATGTATCTTCCAAGAGTAAACACCGAAACCTTTCCTCTCTCTAGAAGAGAGCGCGTTGTGATACAATACGGAGTGAAAGTTCACAGATCGGAAATATTTCTGCAACGGAAACCCTGCGATATCTCCGATAGGACCTCCCGTGATCCTTAACGCGCCCTTTCCCACTAATGTCATCTCTTTAACAGTATTTTTGCTCACCTGGCGTTGCCATTCGCTTTGTTGGGAGTCCTACCTGTGCACCTCGTTTCGCAACAAACCTACAGTAAATTACCGCAATTACTCCCATCAATATTCAAGCATCATCTTGCTGCATCATGTGCAGGCACGCCAGTAGAGGGCCGCAAGCGATTTTGCATGGACCCCTGTCCATTCCCAAAGGTGCAGGCGGGAAGGTTCGAGAGACTTTGCGAAAGATTGAGGGTGCCGTGCGTTAGCAAAGAGGTGAAAGTCTCGACTCGCTCACAACAGAGCTCGTGGGAGTGCACACTGAGCTACAACGGATCGCGTGCGAGACATTGGCCACGGTGTTTAGGCTCAAGGTAATGGTACGGCACTAGATCGCAAAGATCCACAAAGTCACGATCAACTATCACTCTTGAGGAAAGCAGGACCTGTAAACAGAATGCATGAGACAAATTGTAGAATGAATTTGCATTACCCGATAGTGGTCAGCCAGATGTTTTCGAGAGGACCGGGTTCATGATATATGCAATTCAATATCTGCCTCTTTGGCAGACTGGTTTGCTGCGTGTCTGCCACAAATCACAGAATATATTACTGCTGTTACTGAAAGATGACGGGAGTTATCGTGTTTCGACAAGGAGCTGAAGTAACTGATAGGGATAAATCGTCGGGAGAAGATATACTCATAACCAATTACCCAGGAAGTAGGTGTTGCAAGCGACAAAAGTGCTACCGTGGTATAGTTGAGCGAACAGAAAGAGGTAGGTAGGACGAACGTTGAGAGGGCTACAAGATAGTATAAAATGGGCAGGGTCTACCACAGATACTCCGCGACCAGCGTAAGGAAATGTTTCTTTGGTCTAAAGTTGACTCTCAAGTTCCTAACTACTCGGGACTTGATTTGATGTTGTTTGCCAACTTCCTTGACCTACACAAGAAGAAGCAGCTTACTCAGCTTGTATAGACTTTTCGGCTATCCGTAAAGTCCCAAAAAAACATACTAAGTACCACAAAATGCATCAAATGGAATCATATGAACGAGAAAGACTAATAGCAGATACTATCAGGATAAATATCTGTATTTCCTCGCCCCAATCCTAGTACTCGAGATCAGAGCCAAAAATTCCTCCAAAATATCCATACCTCCAATGCAGTCCAGAAATATTCCTTCGAGTAGTTCACACAGCAGCTGCAATATCTAGATCACTAAAAGTATCCCTATTCAGCCCCATGACCGGTGTCCCTGGGCATCCCCTCTTACCTCCTTATATACAGTTTCAATCACCCGAAATCTGTGGCACCTGAGCTATACCTATGCTAGCGCAGCACCGATACTATACTGTACAGGGCGCAGCATCCCTCTAGAAATACTTGAGAATAAATTTGGTAATACAATTTCAGCGCAGCCAGCGCGGCATGCCGACGCAGCATGGCAGCTCAGCCAGCACTGTAATAATTTTCTTTTTTCCCGCCAATTTTGATGATATAAGTAACCAGTGCGAATTTAGATTTTATTGGGAGCACTGTGTGATAGCAGTAATGGGTATCCTGGAGAGAATTCAATGTATCAATAATGCCGAGAGAAGTGTTCTTTAGTTTGTCCCGAACAATGGAGAAGGGGGGGGACTGGTTTCTTGATTGGAGAGAATAGCCGATTTCTTGTCCAGGAATAGTTGCGTGATGGGGCCTTTTCGTTTGTGCTGCTGTAGAGGACTGGAGTATAGCTAAAAAGCATGCTGAATTGGACGTAGCGGCTGTCAGTATGCCTTTGTAAGGAAACAGTCCGAGCTCTTCTAGACGATTACCCTGCTCGTACGATGTTCCATGCGATTTCAGGCACGAATACATGCGCTTCGGGATGCCAAGGGTGGGGATCGGCACTGGAGCAAGACGAAAAATTGTGTACGAGAGGAGAAACTGTTGGTTTCTCCTGAGTTCTACCGCTCTTACCGCACTCAAGAGATGTGAGCGGGCTGAAGCGCTTCGCACCTCTGCGCGAGGGGCCAGAGGGTGCAAAGAGGGGCAAATATGGGGGCTTATTTACACTAACAAATGGGCCAGCCGATGCCCAGTTAAGTTTTGTGGATGACAGAGTAAAAATGGCGTCAACAGAAAAGGGAACCGCCAAAAACACGAGATGAGAGTTGTTACAGGCGACTAAAGCGCTACAGTATGCGTTAATGGACAAGGGAGAGGAGTGATAGTGAAAGAAGAGTTATTTCTCTAGTAACGAACTCTAAAGGGGTAGGATCTGCTGTCTCTCTTAGAGGCCAGACAGCTGATCTAAAGTATTTAGTTCGAGTTTGACTCCCAACTTGCCGTCCCTGTCCTGAAGGAAGCAATTTATTCGCTTTCGCATTCTTTTTTCCGACTTACAATCGCAATAAAACTACTAAAAGCACCAGAAAACGCAGAACAGGAATTCATGGACACACGGCTAATTTGATAAAAGATACATAACAGAAACTAAACAAATCTATTTTTCACAAGCTTCATCCTCTAAATCAGATCGTAGCACTTCACTTTAGACAATATAGGTACTTATATAGTCCCCACACATACTCGCGAATAGCTCACGATGGCCTACCCCTTCCTGCAACTAATACAGCTCACCTAACGCCCCTCCAACCGGATCCATGGCCGGGACCACCTGATCAATCCAATTCAATCCTTCACCTCCCCTATGATCCGGTTCGACATCAAACTATTCATCCACGGACTCCTCGACCTCCTCTTCTTCATTCTTGGACTCGGAATCGTCCTCTTCTTCTTTTATCCCGTAGACCAGTTCCGGGGCCACCTATCTCTCCGAAGCTTTCTTATGACTTACCCTCTTTCTCTTTCGAGTCCCCCTACCGCGTCCTGTGCTTCGATCTCCACCAAACAAAGAGCGACAAGATCCCTCAGGCGCTTTCTTGTTTGGCGGTGGAGATGGTCCTATACCCGGATGGGCTGGAAGGTAATAGAGGGTAACTAATGAGCTTCGTGAAAGGTGCGCTAACAACAAACAAGTACGGCAGTTTGACTCCGATAAAGTAGGAAATTTACAGGAGAAGTGCAGAGGAGTGAGTTGCCATCGGCGAAAAAGATTCCCTCGGGTGGGTAAAAACATAGAAAGAGGGAGGGTAGTAGAAGAGATTTGATGTTTGGTTGAAGAGATGGGACTGTTACATTGAAAGTTTTGGGATTGGATGGCTCTGTGAAGCTTCCCTACGGAAACTTAGCTTCCTCTCCTCGAGGATTGCCCCTCACTCTAATTATATAGACCAAGAATAGAACCAAATACAGTAGAATGATTCTAAGAAGCGAGAGATATATGCGGGCAGAAGAGATCCAGAAGTACTAATCACGAACTAACCTTTACCTTGCTCATAATCTGAGGACGCAGTAAAACACAGTACTCCGCACAGAAGCATCCTATTCTCTAGGGTGAACAATCAATCACATACCACTAGCCCTCTTGTCACGGCGCCCGCGAATTTCCTTCAATGTTTGCGCCCAAGTGTCATCATGACTCTAAAATCCTTCATGTAAACGGACTCGGGCTCGAAGTATTTCGCCGTCGAGTGAGGCTTTTCATCATATCAAGGCTCAAACTCCGATTTATATTCATCTACTTAAATGGCTTAATCATCTATTAAGGAACGACGAAAAGGCTCCTTCCTGACACAGCGAATGTAGTCGGCATAGTCGGAGAACCTTTCTATCGGTATGGCGTCTGGCTTATGAAGTTTGATTACCCAATCCGCATCATCAGGTTTGAATACGTGCCCCGATGTGGGGGAGGGCCTTATGTTTGGAAATGGTGGGTAGGGGGGGACAGGGGTCTCGGCTGGTCTCACGGGAGGAGGAAATGGCTCTAATTTAAGGAAGGTAGGAGAGAGGATTGTAGGTTTCGGTTTTAAACGAAAGCTCCAAGGGTTGGAAATCAGTTCTCTTTTATGCTCTTGAAGTAACGAAATAAACCCCTCAAATTCAATTTACTTGATCATAGAAAGCAGCCGATGGAGGTACAATTTCCATCTGGATCAGAAGGAATCGGACCAATCAATGAGAAAAATAATTTTCGGAGCACAGATTAAATATGGGTGAAGTCATAACTGTATCCAAGACAGCTTAAAAAGCGAGAAAATAGCCGCAATATTACGATTTTGAGTTCTCCGACGCTGTATGGTGGGATACGTGTAAGGCCCTAGTGGTACTGACTACTTTTACACAGGAGTATAGACCATCTGCAAGAGTCCTGCCAGTAGAGAAAATTTAGGCACTTTAGAAGTGGCGATATCGCGCGGCATCATGACGACGAGACAAAAATATCTTCAATCGCAACGCCTAATTTCAAATTCAATGCGTTCTTCACCTCTATGAATATACTCAGAATCTGAGGCAAATTGAGATGATCGCCTGCTCGCAGACTAGTTCTTTATTCATGGGAATCAACGCTGGCTAGGATCTGTTCCAAACCAACATGGTAAGTTATCGACGCAATCCAAGCTTCTTAAGAACCGGTAAATACAAATAACCGCACCAACATAATAAGCTGAATAGTTCCTGTGCTCGCACGCAATCCAAATCTTTTGATATTCCCCGTGGTCGGGACGAATGTTTCGAGCGCGGAAAAAGAAGTTTGTAAGCCCTTTCACGGGTGTGAAAGAGGACCTATCAGAGTACACGACATGAAAAGACTCAAGGATGGTGGTTCAGCTTTGCATTTCGTAGTTGAATTGGTAAAGCAGCTAGCAGAAGAGCTCAGGGTCTTGGGTGATTCTGACACTCAAGGCGACTGAAGTGAGCAATCTACCTTCGACAAGCATTTTAAGACGCCCATGTTTGCCTGTAGCTTCATGAGGCAGGTAATTTCAGTCCTTTTGAGGTAAAAGACCTGGAATCTTACATGAGAAAAATTACTGTTGATCTTAAAGATGAAAAGACCACCGAAGTTCTCCCGGAATTTCGCAGAGGCGCCTTATAAGGCAAATTATTCGTCACAGAGGAAGTTACTGGTGGGCCCGTGCCAATCAACATACCGTTATCAGAGAGACTAATTGGAAGTGTTGGAGTGATCTCTACATAACTTATGTGCATATTGGTTCTTTGAAGTAAAAGGCTAGAGAGAGTAAGCTGAACGGGTTCTGTTTTGACTTTGGAGCCCCTAATTTGTGCGTTTTGCGAAAAGAGCTGGCACAGATATTTCAAAAGATAGGAATTTAGAGACCTACAGTGCGCCGCTACAACAAAAATTTCGATTCGCAGACTCAACGGTTGACTCGTGCGGTCGGATATCATTTACACCGTACACACCGATAGGTATCAACACTAAATTCGTCTAAATGGACATAAATGACGCTGAAGCCCAAGATTGATGGTAATTTATGTGATGAATAGGGGGCCATAGGCGCCGTGTGCCGTTTAAAACTGTATTATAAAACGTCTTAACCGCAAGAACCAATATTGAAAGGATTTATACCTTCGTGGTTGGTTTATGACTATATTATGTGCCAACAGTAACCAAATATACGGTCAAATAGCGTCTTAGACATCATTGCACTTCTAAAAAAGACGCATATATCGCGACTACATAAGCAGTGATTTCATCCGAGTGCTCAGGAGGCATATAATCTGATCAAATGAGCTCTCCAAGAAGATACTACACAAGAAACTATGTAAAGAATCAAAGACAATAGCAACCGGGGCGATCCATGAAAGCGCATACAAAGTGACTCTGTTCGCTTTACAGGTTCCCTCGCCGTAGAAGAGTTGCGCTCCAACAAACGAATACTCATCTAAACCATGATGATACAATAAAGAAAAGCTTTAGAATAACAGAAGAGGCAATAAAGTTTAGTTCCGCGAGGTACTTGCCAGATTTAACCAAAGAAATGATTTGGAAAACGAATGTAGAGTTTTGGGCTGGCATTTATACAGAATTACCGAAATGAATCTTGACTGATCAAAGCAGACAGTTTAGAGTAAAGTTATTCGAAGCATCCAGTGCTTCGAACTTTAAGGTCAAACCTACTGGGACTGAATTATAGTTTAGTCTCGGAGTTCGCGAAATATATCACGGGCCATTGCGATCGAAAATTCGCAAGATCAAAGCATCTGCACCAGAATTTGATGATTAACTCCCCCTCGCCTGGACCAGCACTGAGATGAACGATAATCTCAATCCCAAGGGCCTGTTACCATCTGCATTGGTCTTTGAGGAGCTTACAAAGTTTTACTATAGTTCAGAGATACGCCAAAAATGACCGACTGTCGCAAAAAAAGCTCAATTAATCAGCATAACTCGACAAGAGCTGATGAAGAGGATGACGGAGCTCAACATAGGAAGAAAACTCCATCATGTCGTTTCCACCTGCTTGTGATCGAAGCTACGAGCCAGTGGAAAATGTATTCTTCCCGACAAGGAAAAAGTAGTTAATCGAAGAGGTGAATGAATTGGAACGTTAGATGATGTGAAGAACATATAATTCGATAAGAATCTCATTTTTGTATGAGACGAGTCAGTCGGACAAGCAAGACCGTGTACCTTTGAAAAAGTCAAATCTAAATTTATTTCTGAGTTCATTCAAGGAACTGATAAATAAATTTGTGAGCAAGTTGCTCCCAAATTTTTGTGGCAACTATCGAGGTGTTTCGAGAATTCGGAGATGTTTAAAGAAAAGCAAATAAACGCTGCTCGCTGAGATGATCGATCTAAAGGATGAAAGCTCCATAAAAAGAGATGAAAGACCCAAAAAGCGCGAAGTGAATAATTTTAGGGAAAAACGGATGTTCAAGGCGATACTTCGAGAGGTTGTTTCCATGGAAGGAAAAGTATTTCCTAGCCGACTTTTCGTGGATATGAAATCAATACTGGAATGAGCTGACGAAGTATAACGCTCGCTACGTGCTATGTCATAGGAGGACACCAGGAAAAGTTGAACGACATTATTATATATTCATTAAGGTACCTTTTAGTAATTTCACGGAGATTATGGGGCATAAAGGGGCTCAGGATACACTTAAATGATGTTTTTCATTGAAATTTGGGATAAAGCACATATTGGATGATTTTTGTGGCTGAAGGGGTACCTAATGCAGTGCAAAGATCTATTTTAGACCCGTTGTCATGTTTTTCGGTGTAAATGCAAACTGAAACTTTTGATTCACCACTCAGTTCTGACTCCTTGTGCATAATGTAAGGATATTAGAGTTTGAGCAGTTTAAAAAAAAGTCACTAAATGAGACTCGACCCGTTCCAAACGGTGGTTTACAAGATTTTCATGAGATCGACAGCTTGTGCAATGCAAAAACAGAACTGGAAATCTAGCATTTTTCCTGAATTAAACCTTTTATCAAGTTTCGTACAGCAAATATACCATTTAGCAAAACTACTCAAATGTCTAAACTGATTACGGATCTATTAATTTTGCGTGAATGGGGTTCTAGCGTTTTGAGTTGCTAAATGCATCGGTTTAAACTGTGTTCGTGCTAACCGGGGGCTGCGGGAGCATTTGGACGTGGTTTCTGTCTGATATATTGTACATGGGTCCCACAGAACCCTTATGGTGCGTACTGGGTGCAAATAAGCGAAAAAATATTTTTGAGAAACCTTTATTTCAGTTACTTGTTTGGGTATCATCCCTTCGGCTAAACGAAAACCTTAATTTATGGCTTCATCGTGTGCTATAGTTTGTAAGAGGACTGGAATGGAGAGAATCATTCTACAGCATGTGGAATGCTGCCTAATATTGCTAAAAAGAGTTCATCCCGTTACTACGAGCAATTAACTGCCATTGTTTTGTAGAATATGTTTGAATTTAGATTATTTATTTAAAAGCCAAGTAAAACTTAGAAAAGCTAATCAATATTTGAAAACAAGGTGAAATTCCAACTCTAGAGTGGAAGGTATAGAAGGAGCAGGCAGTAGAGAGTTAGGATATCGACCACACTTGAAAATATTAAAAAAACTGCGATCAAACTTACAACGCAGTAAAAATGTTTGATTCCTTCCCCAGTTGTAACCTATTATCGGGTCTTTTTACTGTTGTTTAACCTAACAAATAATAGGCTTCGGGCGTTCTAACAAGTGAAAAAAGTTCTCTTAAGTTCTAACTTCAATATTTGTTTCTAAGAGAAATCGCTCTACCGCTATGTATGGAGAGTGGGCTTCGAACAACCAAATGGATCTGTTAGTTAAAGGACCCATTACTTTACCCAAATCTCTTCTAAAGAGGGAACGAAAAGGAACATAATAAGGAAAGAATTCAGCAGTGCCATGTAAACATACCAACGCAGGGGCAAATGAGAACTCATTTTTCCAATACTAATCTTCGGAATTGTTTTTTCCATTCCGAAGTAGCTACCTGTAAGAGTAATGGAAGTTTGTACAGAGAAAGAGTTGAAACTCATATGATCAATGGTGAAAATGAATTTCACGCAGAAGTTACCAAAAGAGAAAACTCAAGTCTCTTTTAGTAACTGCAACAAAGTATGTTACGATGTAGATAAATTTTGGATTGTTTTGGATTAATCCTAATGGTTAAAAATACAGGGAGAAAGTAGAAAAGTTATCATGGAAGCAAATAAATTTTAGATATGCACTCCGAGTCGCTCGACTCACTGAAACATTTTAAGAATCAGAAATTAGTAAGTACCACATTTTAAAAGATAGAAGCAAGGAAAAATTTGAAATCAATTGATTACGCACTTAATAAAGCTGAAAATTTTGTGACCGTTAGTTCACCAAAACAACATATATGTGTTATGTTGATAAACAAGTTTATCTGACTCAATTAAAAAGTCCATTCATCGTTTCAATTAATGAAAAGCGGATGTAAACGGTAACTGAACTGATGAGGATGATCCAGTTGAGACTGCAGATGAATAAGTTCGGGAAGGGGTTATATTTAGCCTTAGTTATTTTCCTCTAATTGAAGAGATTGGTGCAAGTATAATATCGTTGAGTGTTTTGGATTTTCGTGACATCATTTTACCATAAAAAACGCTCAATTAGTCTTTTCGATGAAATGAACAAAAAATTCATTTTAACTGGCTTCAAACGGGCAGATGGAATCTACCAAATAAATGAAATAAATGCGGAAACTATTCACCATATCGAAGGCAAGACTCTTAGTCTGGCTACCACGTCAAAAAAGACAAAGCTATATCATTATACTGTAGGGGATACATCCAGGAGGTCGCAACAACATGTCTTTACATATATTTAATTCAAAGAAAATGGCATAGAATATAATTTTAAAGCTGCCTGCTCTGATATATTATACCGAGAAGAGATAATCTTCTAGAAATTTCTACAGATGTAGCTAATGTTTAATTACCTTAAATCTATCGATGGGGCCCCTAGTACAATTTCTCGAGGACTATAATCATTTTTGCTGTCCAAAGGCTTATGATCGGATTCAGAAACATCTTTAGGTCAAAATGCGCTGAGAAATGGATTTTTTCAGCCATTCAGAGAAAAAGGGCCGCCAAAGAAAGCTACTTACCAAGATTTGACGTAAGGAATAAAAATAGAAGGCCAATGTAGGACTTACTTCACCAGATAAGGTCTTTCTTCTCTTCAATGCCTGCAGCATACGTGTAAGACCACTAAGATCATGGAATATTTCTTTCGTGTCGTAAATTTAAAATTGGACGGGGCATCCTTCTTCTCAAGAAACATAAATTTCTCGTTCTCCGACTGCAACTTTACAATCGAGGACACGAAAAATGAACTGGTCACAACTGAGGCCAATGAGGAGAGCTTATTCTTTGCGTTGAATTACAGAGAGAGTCAATATGAGTTCGAGTGTATCCTGCGTCACAATAGACAGTACACTGTATACTGTAAGTATATTTAGTGACATGTCTGGCAGCTTTATTTGGAATCTTACAAGGCTTTAACAATCAATGCCAATGAAATTCAGTTGTATAGATGAGCCCACATTACACTTGGACTGTAGCGGTGCAGTTACAAGTTTTTGGTCATTCTTTGTTCAGTACAGCTTGTACTGCCTCAGAGTACAGTACTGTGAGTTGATGATAACCTGGTATAGAGATTCTGATCACAGTGCCCACATGGAAGGAATGTTCATTAATTCACATTCAAAGGCTGCTGTGGAGGCGAGCTATTGTGCTTTAGGCGCATTGATGCGGTGGAAGTCGGAGCAACTATTTGAGAATTACAATGATCGCTGTGGCTTAAATCTATAGATCAGCTAGTAGGGCTTGCCAAAACTCTGGAGACTATTTAGGAGGAAATCACTGGCCTTGAAGAGTAAATAATGGGCAGCTCGATCTATAACAACAGATTATTGGCCCAGGAAGCTAACAAGCATCAAATCTTTTAATCAATCTCAGGTGAAATACTTTGTTCTTTGGTAATGCTATTACGAGTTTGGACAGAAAAAATCAGGTCTCATTCGGATATGGACTCTGAAAAGACAACCATCAAGATTCCTCGTTTTCACGGAAAACGTGGGGGGACTATGGTCTTTGGCGTTTACGTATTAGAGCCGCCTGTAGGATGAAGGGGTTGTGGAGTCTAGTTCGGAAAAAAGAACGGGCTCCTGTATCAGTAGAGGCAGCTCAGAAAGGAACTGTCGAGATACCATCACCCCAACAGATAAAGCTGGCCTATAAACTTGAGAAGGTGTCTGGGATTATAATATCAGCACTTGAAAACTCCCCACTTCGAGTGGTTGCCGACTCAGATGACAAACCCGCACCCATGCTTGAGCTTCTTGATGCCAGATACGCATCTAATCGCACGGCCAGCAAGATTGCTATGCAGACTCAGCTTTATCAAATGCGATACATGAACCAAGATATGGCGAAGTAGATTGACGAGTATACCACTCTTTTTAGCCAGCTAGAGTTTATGGGGAAAGATGCTTCCATTTCTGAGTCACATAAAGCCCCAATGTTGCTGGCGTCGATCCATCCATCTTGCGGACTTGAGACAATTGCAGCTGTTCTACGCACTAAAGAAGTTAGTGAGCTCACTTGGGAATATTTGACCACCACCCTCATTGACGAATATACGGTGTGCAAAATTGACATAAGTACACCTTTAAATAATGTCGAAAATCAATTAACAAAAAAGTTGAACATTTGAAGGGCATATTTCTGGAAATTGTACACCAATTAAACGCTTTAACGGATACTATATCAGTCAAGCATCTTATTGGCTGCTCAGAAAAGCCCGAAATCAATGCGAAATTCTATAAGTACGCGAAATAGAATATGACCCACTTCACGTCTATACAGTACTATGGCGCTTTGCAACCTTCTCTAATTAAGCTATTACCTCGTAGCCCCTCCCTTTTTCTCTACCATCTCAATTAAGCGCTTTTGGATGGATGAATAAAGAGATAGAATAGTTTCCATTGCAATTACAGCCCACGCCTCATCCATGGCCAGACGAAGCTCTTGCTCTGACTTAAACTGCCGCGAACGACCATAAACACGCCGCGCTAATATGTCCCATAAGTTTTCAATTATGTTGAGATCGGGACTCTTCGCAGACCAGGGTAAAACAGAGATGTTGTTGTCTTCTAGCCACTTCAAAGTATACTTTGCGGTGTGAACAGCGGCATTGTCCTGCTGAGAAATCCAATTTTCTCTTAGGTTAACAACAGCGAAAGGCTTCAGTTCTTGCTCCAGTAGATCACAGTACATTTCAAAGTTCATATTACCATTTACAATGCATACATTTGAAAGTCCGTGATAAGACATTGACCCCCAGAGCATCAGCGAACCACCACCCATTTGTCGACGAGAAAAAATCTTCTTTTACGTACGGATATCATGTCAATAACTTTCAAAGTCATCGGGGCCGTCTAAATTGAACTTCTTCTCGTCGCTGAATATAGCAGTTTTCCACTGACTCATCCCCCGTGTCAGATGAATTTTTGAAAAAGATAGCCGAACAACTTTATGCCTTTCAAGCATAAATGGAGCTTGTTTTATGCGCTGATACTTTAAATTTTCACAAAAAGAAAGAAGCTGCTGTACGCGACGCACAGAAGTGTCCAACCTTATTTCGTTTCTAAGCTCCCTTGCGCTATTTTCCCCCTTCGAGGCTGTGCGAGTCAGAAGACGTTGGTCAGATTACGATATCTTGCGCAGCTTGCGTATTTTTCTGGCAGGTTTTGGGAACTTCTTAGAGCTCAAATAGATCTGCTATGGATCTTTGGAGGGATTAATTGCCGCTCCAATTGCCCGCAACGACATTTTGCTTTCAGAGTAGGCATCATTTTGGTTTTCTTCAAAATCTGAAAGTGCTGAACCGCTGGCCATTGTTGACAGTCTTTATGGCTTCAAGGGGAACATGGTCATTTATTATAGGCAGAATTGATGTTTAAATACTACACTGGGTTGGTTAGTTGGGGGGAAGTGACCTATAGAGTGTTTGGGTCATATACAATTCCGCATACTTATGGAGTTTCCCTCTAAAATTTAAACTTTGCTTTCTTAGTGTTTAGTACTGTACGACAAAAACCACAGGTCTGAATTGGTGGTAAATTTTAGTTTTGAAAGATGGCTACTTATCCCCAGAATGGGCATCATGGCACAAACACTAACAAATTTTTGCCTGTACTTATGTGAATTTGTAATGCACGCCACAAAAAGGCCGGGATGTTCAGGGAGCCTAAGGGTCGTAAATTCAGAAAGGGTAAATGGTCAGGTTGTGTCATTGCTTGTCTCAAGCATGAAGATTAAAGTGGCTCTGATGAGTCCGTCGATACTGAAAGTGCCTCTCGTTCATTAAGCACCGCTCTGCAGTTGATAAAACTGAACAATAGATCAAGTAGAAGTATTTGTAGTTGTAAATTTTACGAGCGCATGGTTCATGTAGAAGAGACATGCTACATGAATCCAGACAACTCCAACAACAAACTGAAATCTAGAATGAAGGAGCGCATGGTGGTGACAAGGACAGAATCTATGCCCAGTCCATCATCCAAATCATTCAGGTCTAAACCCAAGGCATCGTCTTCTGGAAACATTGAAATAGCTGGTGCAGTTTGGTGCGGACTCACTCATCGCCATTGTATTGCCGCCAAGAGACAACAATACTTATCACGAAAGTGGCGCTATCACTCATTTTTTCCACTCTGAGCTCTCGTATGTCCCAGGATCTCTGCCGACTTGTGCAGCACGCACTGTACTCCTTTCTGACAGACCAACTGTAACAACATCAAAAATGGGGGATGTAGTGCTTGAATTTCAAAATGCCAGCATTCGCCTTGATTTTGTGCTTCTCATACCAGGACTTGGTTACAATCTTGTTTCAGTTGGGCAATTCGCGGATCGTGGAATCAAGTCGACGTTTTTGAAAACAAAAGTCGAGCTATCATTGGTTGAAAATAGTTTCATAATTGGGTGTGGAAAAAGAGATAAGACAATTGGACTTTATTCACTACCATCGCCCACGAATTTTAAAGAAACTGCTGCAATTGTGTCAGACCAATCCAGTGATGCCATATTGTGGCATCTACGACTGGCACATATTAACATGAAAGATCTAGCCCAGCTTTACAAGCCTACGGTTGGGGTCCCTAAGATTGGTGCACCGCAGGAAGTTTGTCGTGCATGTCGTTTAGGCAAGGCTACCAAACTGCCTTTCAGAGGCAAATTCAAGAGGTCTCAACGCGTTGGAGATATTAGTCATTCCGATATTATGGATCCGCTCAACTCATCTTATCCCGATCAATACAGGCACGCCATTACATTTCAGGACGACTATTCACGATATGGATACGTGGCGTTTATGCATAGTCGAAGTGAGCTTCCGGAAGTGTTCCATGAGTTTTTCACTGTATTCCAAAACACAGTTTCGGCCACTCTTAGTACAGTAATTATGTCCTCTGATTGTATCAAAATGTTTCGCACTGAATGGAACTCCATCAAGCGGATACATGCAGACAACGCAAAAGAGTATGTCAGTCTCCAAACGAACTTGGACAGTGGTGTGTTGAGTTCTTTTTCCACGCCCTATACCCCAGAGCTGAATGCTATCGCTTAGCGGATCAATAGAACTATGTGCAATTCAGCACGTTACATGCTTATCCAGGCAGACCTCCCGTTTGATTTGTGGCCATTTGCAATGAAGAATGTGGTTTACGTCAAGAATCGAGTACCGCACTCCACCACTGGTACAGTGCCATTCGAGCTTTTATTTAAACATAAAGCATCTCTAAGCTATGAAAAAGTGTTTGAATGATGTGCTTATGTTCTCAGGCAACCTGCAGGAAGAAAATTGGAGGCTCGAGCCATTGAAGGACTACCTCTTGAAATTATGGAATATGGCGTGTACAAAATTATCACATTTGCAGAAAATGGATTCCTTTCTATCGTACAGTCCCGAAATGTCACATTTGACGAGTCGCTTTTCCCTGGAGCGCCAAACATGGCGGGCGAAATGGAGAAGCAAGAATTTAATGATGATAGATGGGCTAATTCTCGTTGATCATGCTGTTCCAGACATGAATCCAGCTTTCAGGATGTACAGAGTGTTACCGACTCACTTGAAGCCATTCACAGCACTGAAAATACAGCTGAATGTAATGAAAGGCAGAGCTCCACTGGACATGATTGGAATGAGTGTGTTGACACGCCCGGCAATACCGAGTCATTGGGGAACTAGCTGTTGATGAGAAAAACCAGAGAGTTGGATTAGAATCTACGTTTGGCAGCTCTCATCGTTACAACTGTCTAAAGCGCAAACCTCCAAAATGGTATATGGTTGGTTCAAGTATAGGGATAAATATTACAATTGCAGATGAGCCTACAGTACAAGAGACCATGTATGCCACACCAAAAAAATGAGAGCTTTGGTCCAAAGCCATTGAGGATGAGGTCTCCGCATTAGCCAAAAACGACACTTGGTTTCCGGATGAGAACTTAAATATAAATCCATTACCGGCGCATATCATTCTCAAAATCAAACGAGATTCAGAGGGAAACTTGGAACTATTTAAGGCTAGAATCGTGGCAAGCGGTAACCACCAAAACTATGGCGAGGAATTTCTAGAGACCTACGCTCCAGTCGTCCACTTTTCTATGGTGAGACTGTTTCTTTATATTGCTATATGCAAGAAGATGTTCATTTCCCAGGTTGACATCAAGTCTGGGTTTTTGAATGGTGTTCTGGAGCAGCATGTATATGTCTGGTATCCACGTGGAATCCCAGAGATGCCGTGCCGACAGTATAAATTTACGAAAGATTTTTATGGTCTACGACAAGCGCACCTTGCATGGCACAACGATTGTGCAGCGACTTGCAATCAATTGTGTTCGATGAGCTCCCAAGTGCGTCCTATGTATTCATGCGACATTTTGGATCAGGTATTGCAATTTTTTTAGTACAGTGATGATTCGATATAAGAATAAGCAGCGGAAAAGCATCCCATATTCTTATATAGACAATATTCTTATGTGGAAATATGGGGTTCAATGGTACCCTACGGTGTTGTGCCGAACTCATATGTTTTGTTCACTTAGAGAATGAATCTACCGTTACTTTTCGTTTGCTTCTACCAATCTGCGCGGCTATATTGCGCTTCAATCGCCGGAGACAAAGCAATGCGCCGAAATTGTGAGCATCTTGGGCCTCAATTACTCGCATTACTACAGAAAGGGCTTCTACCTGCTCCTTCTTAGGGGGTAGCACGTCTTGCTCACCGCGTGTTTCATCCGTATCAGCTCTACCTGTATCCTAACGAATTTCCCAAACGATATCCTCTTCCATGTTGGCGACAGTAGGCTCATCGTGGCAGTCCCCATCATCACAATTCAGCAAATTGTTAATCGAAATCCTGGAGCGAGGAGAAGAAATCTGATTCACAACCTCCTCAAGCTCCCGATCCTCTCTAACAGCATCTTGGCTGATGTCGCGGGCTGCGTCATCTACAGTAGATCCAGACAAACCGGTCGCGTCCCAACAATTTGAGATGATGGAGGCGGGAATGGAATCCCAAACATGACGAATAAATTTCATCGCTAAAATTTGATCAATCTTGTAAATGTTTTCTATGCCATCATCCAAAGCATCAAGGGCCCTTTCATATTGGATCTTTCGATAGCGGGTTTTTTAAAGTAGCAAGTATACCAGCATCCATCGGCTGAAGTTTTGACGCCGTGCTGGGTGGTAAAATCTCAATCTTAACATGTGATAAGACCGGGAGAGTTTAAACGGTCCCATGCGCACCGCAGCTAACCACCAACAACAGATATTTCCTCCCATTTCTGTTCTTAATGAAGTTGTTGAAATGGTCTAGCCAGGAGACAAAAAGTCCAGAGTTCATCCAGGCCTTTTTATTGTTCCAGTAGTCAAAGCCAAGATCCTGTCCGGTTTTACCTCGAAAAACACAAGGACAGTGGGTATGTCATATAATCATGAGCGGCATCTTTCCGGTACCACTCGCGTTCGAACAAACCAGTACAGTTAAGCGATCTTTTGCTTTTTTTCGGCCGGGCATTGGTTCTTCTGAAATAGTCCTGTCAGGAGCCATAGCATAATAAAGGCCAGTTTCATCAGCATTCCAAACATCAATTCTATCATACTCAGAAAGCAAAGCCCGAAGGCGTGGCAAGGCAGTTTCTACAGCGGTATGGTCGGCATCCCCACTTTCCCCATAAACTCGACGGGACCTAAGATTACAACGTTTCTGAAACTTTGATAACCACCCTGAAGTGAACTTTAAGCAGACATGCTCACTCGATGGAAGCATGACGCTAACTACGTCCTGCAGCCTCAGCGCCTTTTCGCGAATAACGGCACCGGTCAAGCATTGGCGAGAGTCATACTTTGCTCTGACCCAGGTTATAAGGTTTTTCTCAAAGGCCGGTTGCGCGCCGCCCCTATTACCGCGAACTGGTTTGTTGGATAGGGGAAGTGGTTTTTTCTGGGAGATCAGTTTGGACATGACAGGTTGTGAAGGGAGAAAAGGCAACGAAAAATTTTGTCGAGCCCATGCTGCAAGGTCGGCTTGGGAGGAAGCTAACCCCTCCGCTTTGCGTCGTGAGAATTCCTCTTGGATGGGAGCCTTTTGCTTGTGTGTGATGTTGTGTCGCTACATGTTTGAATGACAGAATAGAGGATGATTGTATGGGTTCAATGTTTACAAAGCCCTGTAGGTCGCCTACACTGTATCATGCGCTTTTGAGTCGACATGTGCTTTTTCTGAGTAATGTACGCAGGTGAAACTTTTACTGTGACGTGCTACTGTAGCCTGCAGATCTGTCTAACGGTTAAAGTTCTTACAAAATGGTTAGTTCGTAATACTAATAGCCGTTGAGATCCTTTCAGATTTACCAATTGGCCCTCAGCATGTGGTCAAAGTACACATCGTTTAATCGCACTTTTGGAATTGAGAAATGCTGTTTGCATCCTTGTAAAGGAAAATTATTGTATTGAAAATTCTTATAGAGAGAAAAAAATGTATATGTCGGTGATCTTCTCATTCTAGCGAGCACAAGGAATGAGTTGCAATCCGTCCCTGATGCTCTGGCTAGAATGTATGAAATGAGAAAGTCAAGCAATGTAAACTGGTTTCTTGGAGTACGATTAGCGTGGAAAACTGACCAGGCCGGAAGAGTTATTGGACTCCACTTGTCTCAGTCTGCGTACATTGCTAGTTTACTAAGACGGCTTGGAATGACTGAATGCAATCCAGCACCAACTCCAATGATACAGTCCTTCTTCGGTGGATTTCAGTCTGTGACGAAAAGGGATACTATAGATCCCAAAATATATGAGCAGATGGTTGGATCTCTATAATACGTGTCACTGCGTTCCCTTCCAGACATACTGGTTGCAGTTCTCATTCTGGTGAGGTATCAGCAAAATCCATGCGGGTACTGCCATACGGCTTTGAACGCATTATGAGGTATTTGAAAGGGACTCGACACCTGGGATTGAAGTATTGCAGAGGAAATCTAGATTTATTGGTGTTCGTGGATTCGGACTACGCTGCAGACACCGGGGATCTATATTCCACGGGAGGGCACTTTGTAAAGATTGGAAAAGCTACGGTGCACTGGGTAGCAAAAAACAGACTTCAGTTGCGTCATCGACCTGTGAGGCAGAATATGTAGCAATGTACTTCGCTTGTCAAGCGATTCTTTGGATACGCCGAGTACTCGAGGAAATTAGCGAGCCAGCGAAAGAAACAGTGGTCTGATCAGATAACATGTCAGCTCTGAGCTGGCCTGAAGGAAGAAAGCTACCACCACGTACAAAGCATATTGACACTCGCTGGCACTTCATACGTGAGTTCGTTAAAAAGGAAACCATAAAAGTGGAACATGCTGATCTACTGACCAAGCCACTCAGCCCCATTTTTTTCAAGAATATAGTTAAAACTGTGGGACTTCGGAGTGCAGTCGAGGAGGAGTGTTGAATTACAGTGCGAGTCAATATGGGTTCGAGTATATCAAGCGTCACAATGGACAGTACACTGTATACTGTAAGTATATTTAGTGACAATTCAGTTGTGTAGATGAGCCCACATTACACTTGGACTGTAGCGGTACAGTTACAAGTTTTTGGTCATTCTATGTTCAGTACAGCTTGTACTGCCTCAGAGTACAGTACTGTGAGTTGATGATAACCTGGTATAGAGATTCTGATCACAGTGCCCACATGGAAGGAATGTTCATTAATTCACATTCAAAGGCTGCTGTGGAGGCGAGCTATTGTGCTTTAGGCGCATTGATGCGGTGGAAGTCGGAGCAACTATTTGAGAATTACAATGATCGCTGTGGCTTAAATCTATAGATCAGCTAGTAGGGCTTGCCAAAAATCTGGAGACTTTAGGAGGAAATCACTGGCCTTGAAGAGTAAATAATGGGCAGCTCGATCTATAACAACACTTTGTAATGGGATAATTTTCTGTTCAATTGTTGCTGTGCATATGCAGTCAATAAGAGGAATTCATTTATTTTCGTAAAAGGCTCCGTAAAATTACGACCGGTTTGGGACGAAAAGGTGCGAGACTTGATGTACGAGTTGTCTGAGTAAATGATCGAGGTACGAATAGCTTTGCAAACTACGACCGCGTAGGAGAAGCAATTTATTGGTGGCGCTGGCATGATATGACAAGAAATACGCACAAAAGCGCTGCAATGACCGGTGTAACAGCGGTGATCGTGCTCAAAGCGCAGCTATTTATTCTTTGTATAAAATACGTCGCACACTCCTTTCCCACTCAATTATTTCAGTTTTATGATGGTAAACGTTGATTTTAAAGTAACTTTGACTTTTCATGAGGCGATTTGTGTTATCTACTCTCGAATATACTCAATATTGGAAAATTAGAAAAGCAGAGCTCACTGAGGTGATAAAAATTTTAACAGGATACGTAGGAGATAGACAATCTTACAGTCACAGTTGTTAAGATAAGAAGATTTTAAGTCATGATTGATAAGATTATTTTAACCATATTTTTTGCAACCCTTTGAATAAGGAAAATCTTAATATTGTTCGTAAGTATTTGTATATAATCGTCCAGCTTGGAAAATTGATTGAAAGAAGGAATATCGTAAACTGGAGTTATTCTTGTTCTACTAAGTTTCAGATTGATTAAATGGTGTCTCATTTAGGAGTGGAGGAAATATCAGAGGCTGAGATGGAAATCCTAGAGACGTGTAGGGAGACATTTGTTGAAGTTAGAGGGGAAACGGCTGAATAAAGATTTTCCTCGGAGAGGATGGAGGATGAATAGAGATGAGTATTTTGCGGAACTGAGAACAGGAGGCATCCTTAAGAATGAGGGACCGGATAAACTGTGAATGATGTGTAGGAGAGGCAGTAAGAAAGTAAAGGGAAGTCGGAGAGATGAAACGATGCAACTGGATAGAGTAGTCCTTGAAATTTTGTGCATTTATGAAGATATATAGAGTAGGGGAAAGATTGTTTTGTGGTGCGTGGTTTTATTCCAAGGAGAAGGAAACTGAAAATCTCTGAGCGGAAACGGAAAATGTTTTATACTTTAAGATATAAATGCATGCATATGTAAAGGAGATGTTCCCAACAATCGACAACTGGAAACAATTTTTACGTACGGAAATATATTTCTGGATGCAAGAAAAATATGCGGATTTGAAGCGTATATCAAAACCTTGGGCTATTTATTTGGGTTCTTTCATTATTTTTCATTTAAATAAGCCTCTTTTGTTCCAATATATTGGCTCCGGTTTTCAAAATACTGAAACTATGTGCAACATATTGAATCTAATCTTGAGAGATCGTTTAATAGGACTTTTCTGAAAATACATCTTTCCATTTAGTTATTTATATACTTTATACACTTGTGTCACATCTCAAGCAGATATTCGAATAATCTAAGAATACCAAGGGGTACATGTGTCTGGCTATAATTGAATTTTTTGAAGTTTGCGCGCTAAAAGAAATTAAATAATCAAAAAATATTCAACATTGAGCGAACGGTCCCGGATTCCCCTATAGACCTCAGTTCGGCTCAATGATTCATTTTTTGCACTTAAGTACCGTCTTTGGCGTAATTAGGCTTTAAGTCGCGTAATTTTTGAAGTACAGAGCATTTCCAAAATTAACCCTAACTGTATTTAGTATGTTAGAAAAATCATGAAGTGCACGAGCCTACCGAACTGTTACTATTAATTATCAAAGAAATCAGGACAGATTGCATCTATACGAGGACAGGATAAAAAATGCCTTCATATTCACCGATAGCCCGAAGTAAAAGGTATCAGTCTACGATTAAACAAGATTTGGGCAACAACGACTAGCTAATGCAAACTTCCAACATCCTTCAGCAATTCAAGGCTGCAGAACACATACCCATACTGGAACATCTGTCAGTAAACATATAGAAATAAGTTTCGACGCGGCACGACCCACTAGAGGGAGCAGGGCAATAAGCAGGGCTTAGTTTCATCTTTCTGAAATCTTAGTCATAGGAGCCGGGTCTCGCCAAACTGGGAGGCTCAGAGATACAAATTCCATCATACACCAAACTCTTCAACAATTCCAGCACAATGCAAACCATATTATTGTCTCATACTGTCTCGCATAAAGAATCCCACAACACACTGTAGACACCGTCCGTCTGTGATGCAGCAGCATCAATGGACGGCAATGATTTAGTTACAAAGGATCCAGAGCCTCCCTACGACCCCGCGGACCAAGCTATGTAGACCAAGAAACAGGCAATAATAGTAGGTGGCTGAACATATTCCATTCCCGAAGAAGTCTGTAACATATTTTTTCGCTCCAAACAACCCCCAACCATACTCTAGATATTCACTACTCTGACGTCATACATCTATTTAAAAATGGAGAGTGAACACCGCAAATTCTAAGCCCAGAACGAAGTCCCGAATTTGAACAGCAGCATGAATTTTGCACAGTATTTCGATGTGCACGGAAGAATCAGAGATAAGGTGTTGTTTTACGTCTAATACAATATCGCAAAAGGGATCAGCATTGTTGAATTCATGCTCAAAGGAGTTCAGGAAAACTCGGTCTTCACAGAAAAATCACTTTATGGAGGTAAGGTAAGAAAGGCGACAGAACCAGACTAAATTTGCAAAGAGACTTTATGGAATCCCTTTCACTACCTTCAAACCCAAGTGGCTGTTGTTCGTACCCAAATTAACTTTCTTAAATCAACGATTCTTTCCTATCATAAATAATCAAACAACCAAAAGCTATCAGAATAACCGACGGCAAAAAACGGCGGCAGTCAAGCCATGCAAGCATCATGGTAACATCGGAGCCCTAATCCACTATTCAGAGATGGGCAATGCATGGAAAATAACCAACCCAAGAACCGCACAAATTAGGGACTAAGCAAGCCAAAGTTGGCTATATTAAACTTATGCAACAGCTCCAAGAGATGCTTGATCAAAACACGGAGGACCAAGCCAAAGAAATAACGACGAAGATCGTAAGTTCGCTCTCGACTCCTATGCAGGACCCGCCCTTATCATCTCATCGACGCCCTCCAAGTTCCAACTGCACTCAACCCTCCGTTCCTACACATTCACGGATTTACTCCTCCGTATGGACGCGATCTGGCCTCACTTTATCGCAGCAAGCGACGAATAAAAACCTCTTATCCCCACCATCTCCAACCCGTCTATGAAAGAAAATATTCTCTTCTCACAAGACATTACCGGATACTATGGATGACTCCACTTCAAGCCGAAAGTAGCTTTTGTACTTGCAGAGCGCGAAAAAGTTAATGTCGTAATTGCTAAGTCACCGTGTAATCCAATATTTAATGCCTATGCGGTTCGGTAGTAATAAATAGCCGAGTGTGAGATTCCCAGAACTAGCTACCCTAGAACAGAGGTGCTGCACGGAAAAAAAGTACTACCAAAATATATTTGCGGCAACACGAAGAGGTGAGTAAGAAAGTGGTGTCAAAGGGCTACAAGTGAGTTTAAAGGGGCAGGTTCCACCACATTGCTCAATAACTTACGTAAGACAAACTGTTCTTAGTTCGTAAATTGACTTTCAACCTCTGGGCTTCTTGGTTCTGCGCTTGAAGTTGATTCCCAGCTTTCTTCCCCTCTCCTAGAGGAAGCGGTTTACTCAGCTTATACAGACCCTTCTGTTAAACCCAAAGTCTCAAAAAACATACTAAATGATATGAAATGCATTCAAGGGCAATTTATGGACGAGAATGACTAGAAGGAATATATTTATTCGAGGTAAATATCTAGATGCCATACCTATCCCCCAAGCTATCAGCCAAGAGAGGAAATAGTGTGACCAATAAATAGAGTTTTCACAATCTCACTTGGTATCTCCCAGGACCCTGACTTTCACTGACATCAATTACTGCCAGCATGTCATAAAGTAATAAAAACAATGAATTTTTCGAACTCAACCAAATTAAAAATATTTTGAAAATTCAGACACCGTGCTCATCGTTGGTTCTATACCTTTATATCTATTTTCTGTCTATATATTTCAGTGCAAAACATATTTTCTAAACGCCATAATGTCATTTCAAATCCAACAGCCAGAATGTTCGACACTCAGACAAACCATTCATGCAAAGGAAACTGAAAACTACTTCAATCCGGATCACAAAACCATACTATTTTCTGCGGCAACGCAAGAAAAAACCTCTACCCTAATTTGTCCAAAAAATACAACTAAGAAGAGGCTCATCAGGACACGACAACCTCACACGACAGAAATACCAACGTTCCATCGAGCACCACCCGAAAACTAAACAAAAGTAACCGAAAATTCATGAATTGGCACCTCATATTCAAAAATATATCACACAACCCTCTTCAAATAATGAATTAAAAATCCCTTTATACCCACTAGCCTCAGAGAACCCCTTCCGTGTGTAATCTGCATTAACTCCCTCCAAGCCAAACTGACTAAGGAAACCCAAATCCCAAACACGGAACGCTAAAAGGAGGACTCACAGGTCAGTTCCAACACTTGTGGAACAATAAAACTACAAAAAAGCATCGATGTACCCACTAACTCACGTTTTTTGGGGCAGAGAATCGCTACCTTGAAGTATACATGCTCGACTCACGCTACCAAGTTCAATATTACACACTGCTCCCCATGTCCATAATAGCTCCTGTCCATTTTTTTCCGAACCATACGGTAAGAGTAGAAAATTTTTGAGAAGTTATATCTCGACATCTAAGAAATATATACTAAGCGCAAGGCACAAAACTAAAAAATAGATTTGCCGACTGACCGCACGAGAGTTTCAAATTGGAGCGCATCAAACTTAACCTCAAGATCTTCTTCAGATCAGCAACCGAAGCAACCAGTCTTCCCAAATCTTTTTAGAAAGATACATACAAAGAGAAATTGTTCATATAAAACCTTATCCGCCACTTTTTCACAGGGATAAACCCGTAAAAATATGTTATATCAGCCCACAATCTGTATTAAACCTATTCAAATTCGAAGAACACGTAACTACCCTGTGGTGCAGAACACCCCGCCCTCGTCTCCTAGTGACGGAGAGTTCCAATCTTCCACTTTCGTGGAAGCCGCCTGTTTCCAAACAACAACTAAAGGCGTCTATTGACAGACGTTATGGCGCGAAAATGGGGTTGTTACGGCCACGGAGAAGGACACCAACCTGCCTGTGATGGGACCATACGGGACGGAGCATTCGTGCGTGCCTGCTCGCTGGACGGACTGGTCTGATCTCAACTCTTCAGAGGGCGACGACGTCTGTGATATCGTTCCCGATCTGGAGGGGTTATAAATTGGTGAGGAGAAGGATGAGTAAGGGACGGGCATATTTATTGGTTGGGAGAAGGATGAGTAAGGAGCGTGCATATCTCGTGGCATGCTCAAAGCACTTTGCTTCGTACAAGCTACCAGGCAAATTTGCTAGCAAATAGAATTTTCCTTCATCCGTAACCCTCTAAGATATTTAGGGCCCAAACCGACCAAATCTTTCAGACATTAAAGTATCCAAACATTTCCCCGCGTGATTTATCGTATTCACAAACCAAAAAAAAGCCAGAGCACCGGGTCAAACAGGTAAGATACATGAAACCTACTGAAGCATCGCCTATCATGTGCTTGAACCCAGCAACTGATGAATAAGACCAATATAGAGCCAAAAACCTCCGTTTCTACCAGTTCAAACTTGATTCGATCAAGATTGAAGTGGTAGTAACGACAAGAAACTGCTCATTGTACCAGATAGTATACCAAAAAAGCAATTGAAAAGGGGCTCGAAAAGCTATAAACAGAAGAAAAGCAAAATTTTGTCTACAACGGCTAGGTCTCCCGGTCAGCCAGGATCATTAATCTCGAAAACTTTTATAAACGTAAGCCATCTTGCTCGCTCACTCTAGATCTCAAAGCTAGTTTCTCTGTATGGGAGGGGGAATGGGATCCCACCTCCACAATTTCCACAACCATACCAACCCCTCTATGGCAAAAAAAACACCGCTCGCCGCCTACTAGCCACATACCCCAAAAAAGGGTGGTATTTCAGCGGAATCATTTTCCATCCACACTCCTTTTTGTTTGGATGCACTTATTTATGACGTGGAACTATTTTTTTGGTGTGACTGAGGACTAGGGCTGACTTATTACAAAAAAATCTCTATATCATGAGTAACAATATGACCTCTCCTGAACTAAACCCCGAGATGGCACCGATTCGGAATCAATGTCTCCAGTATAATGCCATACTTGCACAGTGCAGTGCGTCATATGTAAATTACATGATTTACGCACCATAACTATACGAGAGGCGAAGAGGCGTTTACTTACAGTGCTGTAACAGATAAGCTGGATGATATCAGTAGACTTTTACGGCAGTTTGAATGCACTTGAAATTTTCCGGCAGGCACTGATGGAACTTCACTCTATCAACAAGGAGAAGTAAGGCCAGCAAGCCAACATGCCGCGTCCGAGGTTACTATAAAATAAAGTTCACTGATTATTCGCGTGATTCGATTGCATCTTTACTGCTGCAACACATATATTGGATTTTTTGGCTTTTACTTTCAGATAATATCCTCAAATTATTGCGTGTGTGGTTCTCTGTGTTGATATGTCCTCATTTATTTGTCACTGCTGAGTTGTCAACTAAGTTGACTCATAGATAGCACCAAATGAAGGGTATCTCATACAATCTTCCAAAACTAGGGTTACGAAAAGAGTATATAAGGCGGAAACTTCCTCATATTTCATGCTCATGTATGGGGCAGAAGATTGCACTTGAGAGAGAGTCAATTCAGGAATATCGGCCTTCGCAGTGGAGTCACGTCAGATTGATCGGTACCAGCGAGGTCAGCGAGCCTTGTTTGGCGCAGAGTCAGGTTCGATCCTTCCGTCCCGCAGAAATACTAAGTCATTTAATTACTGAGTAGAGAGAAGCACTGTTGACTTTAAATCTGGGAAGAGATTTCAAGAGAAGTTCCGTACCGGATCATTTTGACCAAGAGAATCGAAATCCTAAAGGGATGTTGGGATTCAACATGGAAAAAAAACTTTGATCAGGTCTCCAGCCTGTAAGAGAGGCGGAAGAGCCTGCTGCTTTAGAAACGGTCACTATATCAGTTCCAATTCTTTCACTTACACTCCACGTGCTTTTTTAGGAACTTCTGCTGTAGCACTTTAGTCGCCTACAACTCTCATCCCGGGCAGTTGGTGGTTCTTTTTCCATCGACTCCAGTTTTACTCTATAAAACTATACAATCATAGAAAAACAGTTTACATCAAGAAAAAAAATCGCTTCGACGGAGACATGGACAGTCACCAGCAGACCGAAATCATGTTAAAAGGCAGATTTGATACAAAATCAGTTGCGCAAACCCACCACAACGGACTCGAAAAACATCTCAGCAGACACGGATACCGCCAAAACTACACCTAAATATGTCAATTCTCCAAATTTCATAACATGAACGATGTCCTTATAGCTGTCGGAACGGAAAATAAGTTTCCCAGTGTCTCCTCTCCAGTCTAACATAGACTACTTCCTCAAGTTCCCGAGTGATAAGTTCTAAACATCTCACTAGTGAAACCAATCCAACTAATTGAAATGGAACATCAACAAAACCAAAGAAGATAACTTTTGAATCTACTAAGCCAAAGTTTTCATTGCTTTGCTTCAAAATTCGACTGTTACTGCGGATTTCGGCTAAGAATAAATTAGACAACAGAATTAATTGCGAAGAAACGCACAGAGCTGCACAGGAAGTTCGAGCTTAGGCTTTACCTTTAGTAACTTGTGCTGCAGTAGCGCAGCCTTCCACCTTAGACGAAACTGTTGATGTTTTTCGTGTGGAAGAGGCATAACGGGGCTTCTGGGTGGCTGAATATTACTCTTTTTTTGGATAAAAAGGCCGTACCAATCTCCAAGACTCAAGATAGTTCGCTAGAAATTTCAAGGAGAGATACAGTCAAAGTCAAGGATACCACTCGTCAGATTTGAAGCCGAGGTAACTTATTAAGGATTAAAGAAATAAATACAGTGCATCCTGTGTCCAACCGGTGATATAGGTTGTACTATTAAGGTTTTGACCTTCAAATACCAGCTCTACGATAGAGTTACTATCTCTGAAGATTACTAATGTTCTTTTTTATAGACGCTAAGTCAAGTTAACGTCAGAGGCAAAGTGACGCACTCTAGGCCTAGAAAAGAAACAAACGCCGAACGGGTTCAACCTAAATATTGATTGGCGAAGCTCCTCTGAAATAAAAGACCTAAGAAAATGGGACACCTCAGCGAAATACGAGAAAAATTCCAACGCCATCTTTGAAGACTCTGCTTTGATGAGGAGGAAAAGTTGGACAAAGTGAACAAAGTCCACTACGCGCACATAAATGTGTTTCAGGTGAGATTTATGTGAATGGTTGAGAGATGCGAGTCCAGCGCAGAGCGAACAATTGGTACCCCTTTACTAAATAGGTCAGGGAGTCTAGTAAAGACTATAGGTAATAACTAAACTACATGTTAGTTTCTACATTCATTGCAATACAATAAATACAATAAATCACCTTGTTTCCCATAGATTTAGTGTCAATTCTGTGAAAGGTAGAAGTTGTAACGATGTTTGCAATAAAAATATTTACACTCAGTTCAATAATCGACCTTGGTACAGAATAATATCAGGACTTCATTTGTGGCCCGGTTGGGTCCCTTTGCAGGAGAAATACAACTTACGCAGAGTACCCGTTGACCATATCATCTATTTCGTTACTGTAAACAAATAATATCAAATTATATAAGCGAAGTAGTATTTTAGCCCTGCAACGTTTCACTGCAGTGTAATGGCACTAAAACGGCTGACTAATATCAAATTAAGACCGAAATCTGTGCCTGGACACTGCAACAGAAATGATGCCGCCCCATTCACTTCTCTCTTTTCCCAGGAAAAAAGTGCCAACATATTCTTGCCGAACTGCGGTTTCTCAGAGACAGTACGCGTCCAGGCATAAACTTGGGCGTAAAAACTTGAAAATTGCCTATAAAAGCCCAGATAACACCATTTGAGCTAACTATAATGTCTCATGCAGCACCTTACCGCAAAAAACATTTTGAAATCTTACAGGGACTGAAAACATATCTCGTAATGGAAATTATCAGAGAGATTACACTGATGAATACTTCTGTAGCAGAACTGAACGCTGATCAAGAACAATTATTATTCAGAAATCATGTTAGAAGCCCATAGGTTCGATCTGACGGAAGCAAGAAAGAGTCGCAAAATTAACGTTTAAATATGAATAAATAACAATACTTCTGATAATGTGAAGAAATTTAATTACCTTCTTCTACTGCTCATTAACTAAAAATACCCTGGAAAACCAGCAAACAAGATATAAACTGACAAAAATAGAGCCGCATAGGTTACTAAAAATATATTACTCAATAAAACGACAAAAAAATAAAAATAACACACCTTCACATTGTAAAAAATCTCTGATTCGAATCCGTCACCATCCATTATGTCGCCTCTACTGAAAAAAACGCTGTTATTCTTACAAAATTACGGAGAACACAGGAGATATACTTCCATTGTAGGAAATTACGCACTTGCCACGTACCTTTTCCGACCCCAAGACACCATCAAAATTCAGTCTGAACCGAATAACGAACTCAATCAGTGATTTTAAATTTTTCCCTTCTAGACAGAACCAAGGTTGAAGAAAATCAAAATCAAAATCACTAAAACGAAGAAAAAAGGCAAATTTCCTTACAAAGGCGCATTATAAAAGGTCGCTGAAGTTTAAAATGCCTATTGAACCATTTTGTCAAATGAAGAAAAGCTAAAGCGCCATTATTTAATCAAAAAATTATAATCCTTTTTAACATATATATTTAGCAGTAATGAAACTCGATCGAAAAATTTTCAGGGAATTTTAACGATGCTCGGGGTACAAACCACTTTTTTACACCTTATAAACTTCCAGTTCAGTGCCAATTTTCAACATTTAATTCTTCCAGCACCAGTAGATGGATAATTATGCCTAAGTTGTGTAGGGTCGAAGCTATGGAGCGCATATTCACCTAATTATATTTTTCTATCGTACCTTGTCAGCAAAAA
The DNA here is from genome assembly GCA_002205965.3 of Kappaphycus alvarezii. NCBI lineage: Eukaryota > Rhodophyta > Florideophyceae > Gigartinales > Solieriaceae > Kappaphycus > Kappaphycus alvarezii. The sequence goes on from NADL03000481.1 coordinate 1,754,378, forward strand.
ATAAGGGGAGCACATATTTTTATCCACTACATTTACTGGATGAATTTGCAGTAACCCCAAAAGCTGCTTATTTACATGCCGGCCTTCCCTCTACCTATTGGAAGAAGCTAAGTCCCATCAAAGTCTGCTCCAACATTTCATGTACATGTACACTACCGAACAAGATGGCTGGATACTTTGTATCAGAAAGCTTATCTGTTAGATTAAATGAAACCCACTTGCTCCCTCATTTACTGTAAAGTATAGTATGATTAAGATTTTTGTCCTCATATGGGCACACTTTTTTCTAATATTAGGGCAAATAAAGTTTGCCATACTGTAGTGAAGTAATCAATTAATTCTTTTAGGTCCAATATTTTTAGTAAAGTTGCACTGTAAAGAACTAATCAAGTAGTCATCTATACTCTCAGCTTCCACCCTTCTCATAATACCATTATATGGAAGTAGCTTGACGGGTGTAAGGTGCAGGATCCCACTGTATTGCTAGCTAAGAGCTAGCTGGGTGGTCCACGTCGGCAATGTCCAGCGACATGCGAGAAAAAGTAGATTTTGAAATAGATGACCAGATTTTACATCTATTTTGCCTATATATGCGTGTACAAATAATTCCAAAGGATGTTTTGAACTTCTCCGCGATGCGTAGCGAGAGACCCTCTATGAAGATGATGTTTGCGCGGGAAGGAAAACCCACAGAATCGAAGGCCGGCGGTCGAAAATCGAAATTTGGGGCCTTTCTGGATTATCTGAGAGCGAAGGAGTCGACGTGATAGTTTTTACTCCAGTTTTGTCACCTCTTTGCGGTGCGAAATTGCAATACCGCCCACTTCTCGAGAGGCCTTTGGTCGTACATCACCCTTGAACGGAGGGACAAAGGTGACATCGCAGGCGATAGGTCGGTCCAGGGTGTCGTTGGGAGCGGCTACTGGGTGGACCAGTATGCCAGCGGGTCGCAGTCTAGTTCTCAATAAGATGCGATAACATCTAACTTTAAACACTCCATTTCAAATTTTTGCATCAATAGCTGGGACAGTGATCTATGTTGCGAATCGTAGGTTTCCTACCCGTAGATCATGGGCTCGGTTTTCGATGGGTCTCTACCTGGGCCCTAATATTCCGATGGGAACTAGATTTGTTGTGGAAAACCTGATGAATTAGTGCAACATTAGGCATACAATGGAACATAGGAAAGGGTAAGTTGACATCTCATAAAGGGAAAATTCAGTAATCCATGGACAGCAGCTAACTTTGCAAATCAAATAACACAATAGAAACAGTAGGGGCTATATAAATAGCATCCATACCAAATTTTTTTCCTTTTACTTCAGAAAGTCACACTAATTCGCATTATCATTGAATCGTTCAGTTTGCTACTCAGATTTTCTTTCCGTTAATGAACTTTACTCGCAGAATTCTCGAAACCTTTATTTTTGTACTAGATCAGAACTGCAGTTCGCGAATTCCTAAACAAAACAAACCGATTTCTATACATTTCCATGTCAAATATGTTCTATATTCCACATACCATACAATGTCAACCCTTTTCTTTTCCGAGGAAAGATAAGATGAAGCCCAATTATGAATAAAATGAACGCTGAAAAAATCAATAGGAAGGTATCGCAAGATTATTAGCAAGCGGAAAACAACAGAAATTACTCAACACTTTACTCAAATACAACAAATTCTACTACTTTGTAGGCCTTGAACTTAAGTCCATCAGGGCCAGTGGTCTCTCCGGAGCACTTTTATAAAAATTAAACAACTAATCATAGTCAAGCTATCCTCGTACCTCTCTCACTTCATCTTCAAGCTCATCCACATCGCTGAACTCCCTGTTGGGCTTGTAAACCCTTTAGATCACTATTACCCAGAGATTTTCAATAATATTAAAGGTCTAGAGAGCACTAAAGCCAAGATATAGTTTGAATAAATATAGATTGCAACCATTAACGCGCCTAATATGCTGCATTAATCAGACGATTTTCCTGTTGAAAGGTCCAAATTTGAATTTACCCAAGCAAAGACGGGAAAAAAGGAAGCAAACCGGCTTCAAAAGTATTGAAATAGGCGGCCTCGTACTGTTTCCCCCTCAAAACAATGAGCTCAAAAAAAAATAAAGGGAAATGGATCCCTAAACCATCAACGACCACTCTTATTCTGACGAGTAAAAAAACGTTTCATGTCTTTCCTCGAATCGGGCAAGTACTATTTGAATCCATCCAGGCAGTCAATTTTGAACTCCATCTCACCTGAAAAGATTTATTTTATGAAAAATGGTTTCTCATTGCATCGTTTCGCCTGAAGAACCGAGAATTTCTTCAAATGTGAAGCAATGAAAGCTATGGCCCTTGGGAAACCTTCCGGTATGGGATAAATGCAACTCGTTTCAGTATTTGCTGAACTACTCAGACATAAGCAGGAATATTGAGATGTTTTCGGAGCTTTGGAGGGCTTTTGTCTCCCTTAGATGCCTCTCAAATGAGCCCATGTACAAAAGAAGCACTCATTTTGCCCTTTCCAGAGCAGAAAGTTATTCTATTGTTGCCCTTGTGTCGCTTAAAAGGGAAATATCGTAACGTAGTTGCGTTTAACAGTGCATGTAGTCTCTCCAAGCGACATTCCTTGATGGTTGAAGGCAACTATTTGCCCTTTCTCAACTGGCTCAAGTGACTTTTTCCTGGCACTTTCTCGATCGTTTCCTCTTCGACACGAGAGAAATGATCGTACTTGCATCACACTATTAAGTTATTTACTAGTGTTAGCCGTCGGTTCCGCGACCGTTTCGTTTCTCACCAGCAAGTGTTTCGGTTCCTATGGATTGCTTCTTTATTTCGCGCCAACAGACAGCGCTGAGAAACATTTTTATAAATACAGTTCGCGAAATCAAGTTAGTCCCACCACCATTTTCACAAAGCCTGCCATCATTTAATGAGATCACAGCAGAAAACCTACACAACCTTAAAGTAATTTTTACGTAGATTTTAATGGAAAAGTCAGTTTTATACAAAATGAAGTGCTTCGAAGGTTATCCAAAAAGGAATGCCCGGGCATGTCGCACGAGGGTGAAATTAGTAAGACCCAAGCACACTACAAAGAGAATTACGTCACCAAAAAATGGAACGAATGCCATAAAATCGAGACAATAAAGCCGTCTAAACTACTCTCCGGATGTGGGGAGGCTTGCGACTGGCGCTTATCGCCATCATCGCTCGAAAAATGGGCCACGGCAAAAGTTTGACGGACATTTACAAAGGCCAAATCCTGGCGTACAATCGCAAAAGGTTATCGCACAGGGCGATTTCAGGTATCATGGACCGCGACCGAAAGAAAATAGCCCGCTTCCTACATCGCCACAAGCACGGAACAGCTGAGAAAAAATGCCGCAAATCAAAGAAAATGTCCGAAGCCTCCAAGAGAAGGCTTTTTTAAGAGGCATCTAAGGGCTAATTAAGCGCAAATTATTTGCTTACAGCACTCAAATTGCAAGTATCCTCCCGCCGAGTGCAGCAGATACTCTCCTCCTGTCCCCCATCTCAAATACTGAAGAATGAACAAGTCTCCCCGCATGACTCCCGAACAAAAGGATTCAAGGCTGCTCTGGGCTCGAAGATTCATTTCTAAAGGAGATCAGCAGTTGACAAAACAATTTTTTCCGATGAGAAGAAGTTCAACCTCGATGGGCCAGATGGTTTCAGCTGCTACTGAAATGACTTACGGAGAGATGTAAGAAGCTTCCCGAAAAGACAAAAAGGTGGTGGTTTTTAATGTTGTGGGAAGCGGTTTCATTTTATGGTGTATCTGATTTCGTGGTTTGTAGTGGGAATCAGGACTCTAAAAAGCACAGTAACGTGCTAAGACATAGTTTGCTGCCGTTTGCAGCAGAGATTTTCGGTGAATGCCAGACGTGGTTATTTCAACAGGAAAATGCAAGCATTCACAGTTCGAGGGAAACACTAATCTGGATGCAACAGAATGGCATTCGGACTTTGCCATGACCCGCAAAAAATCCGAGGTAAATATAATCGAAATGTGTGGTTTTATCTAGCAAGGGAGGTTTGCAAGCGCAAAGAGCAATACGAGAACATTGTGGAATTGAAAGAGGCAGTGATGGAGGCGTGAAATAATATATTAGCTGAATATTTGTTTAAACTGCATCGTTGCATCCCCAAGAGACTGCTTGCGACCATTGACGCGAAGGTTGGGGATACAAAGTACTGAGGATATGCAATAAATGAAGTGTGAATGAACTGGGGTCTAATTGATTTCATCCCTCTATGACATGCCACGGCGTCCTGTTTTAGATAACTTTCGAAGTACTTTCTTTTGTATAAAGCCGACTTTACCATTAAAACCTACGTTAAATTCCTTTAAGATTGTGTAGGTCTTCTGCTGTGAGCTCATTAAATGATGGCAGGCTTTATAAAAATGGGGGTGGGGCTAACTTGATTTCGCGCACTGTAGGTACTACTAGTCACCCTGTGGGATATTCCGGGCCACAAGCGACTATATCTTTCAAATATTAAATCACCTCACATTTCCCCTCTTTACATATATAACTTCAATGGAGTCTCTTAAATCATTACAATGACTTTAAATTAGTGATTAGCGGTTAAGAACACGTTAGGAATGACAAAGTTACTTTAACGCAAACAAAAGGAATGACAAAGTTGCTTCTAACGCAAGCAGCCGCCTAGATTTGTTACGTAGAAAGTCGAGGTGTTGGGTTTTCGATTTCGCGCACTGTAGAAACTATTTGCTGTAAATGAATTACTGTACGGTAGAGTAGAGATGTACATACTGTACTGTACTATGAACATCTCGCAATGAGAGCAAACACTGCAAGATTTACACGTTGCTATTCACCCTCTCGCCTTTTTCGTATACTGCAAAGCATACCACCGGACATCCACAGGTCGGCCTGCTGCATCAGCCGATCTCAAATTCCCTCGCACCTGGTACTGACATGTCCTCTGCCACCCCAGCACTGTCCCATCGTTCCCCTCAGTCCCAAACACTGTCTCCGTCTCCACGTCCCTCACCCTTGCACCTCCTCCCCCTCCCCCAACCCTCACAGTCTGTCTCACCATTTCACTGGTGTAGAACGCCTCATCCTCGTTCCCCATCTCCGGCGCTGGCCCTCGTTGCGATTGTCGAAACAGCGTCTTGAGACTCACAACAAACACGCCTCCCCCGACTCCCCTTGTTCGTATCGTCGCCGTCATCTCATTCACATCCGTCCCATCGCTTCCCCCTAACCTGCAGTCAAGCACCGCCCCACGCCCCATCGTCGCCTCTACAAGCTCCCTCACGTTGTAAACTCGATCCGATATTACCCGTCCCTTTTCTCTTATAAACCGACTCAGGTATTCAATCTCCTCACCCACACCCTACGAGAAAACCAGCTCAATAAGCGAGACCAAACAGCACGTCGCGTACCAAACAAAAACGTCAGTATCCATGACGTCGACGCTCCTTGCCTCCCTGCAAAAAAAAGGACCCTCCACAAAAACCTACCCGCCTTGCTCTCTCCAACACCTCCTCTCCCCCAAACAAACCCACTCCAGCCGGACACTCCACCCTCACCAACCTGGACTTTGTTTTCCAAAGCCCCAAGAATTCCTCCCCGTAATATAAATCCCGCTCAAGGATCATTTCCCCCGGTCTTTCTGCCACTTCATCCTTGAATCTGGCCACCAAATCGGCCCTACCCATGCCCCTAAACCCGCCTAACAACCCCCCAACCACACCCCCGACAAATTCCCGCCGGCCCAGTAAACTGTCACCCATGCACACGCTAACTCCCCACCCATGTGTTGCGCATTTCGAACTTTCCAGTCGCTGCACCTCGCACCCCCATCTGCTAAATTCACAAATGCTTGTATGTCCCACAAACGCTGCGACACCGTCCGCGGCCATTCCTTCCAAACTCCCCTGACGAGCGAGGGAATCGTGCAGTTTCGCAATCACTAAGTGCGAAAAGTTGACTTCCTCGACTGAAGCAAGTAGAGGTGCCTCTAGCAGCTCTCTCGTGAGTCATTATAAAAACTGGATTTTCAATCTCGCATTCTGTTCTACCAAATTTCAGTCCCGCAGTTCGTCCTGTACACTGTACCTCACTGTACCGTACGCATGCAGACACACATGTACTGTTGGGCGCATTATGCTGCTGACTGTACCGCCTGCACACTGCACAGAACGACATTCTACTGTACTGTGCTGTACGAACCGTACAGTGGTCGATGTCATTACAGTGTACTGTACCGTCACTATCCCCATGATCATCCTCTTCAACATCGTTGCGACCCTTTTCCGAACAACATCCCCATCACAGACACTCGTGGAGCCCGGCCACGAGTTCGGAGTCATCTTCCTTACCCTCGTGTCTCATCCAACAAAAGTACAAGCTCAGGCTCTCATCCTCTGCCCGTCGTCTTCCCAACAGGTAGGGCCACGCCATGACCCACTACATTGAATTTCCACAGAGCCCTTCTCCCACCCTGCCTCTTATCTTTTTGAAGTCCGCCATCGCAACCGCTCTAACTTCTTCTCTCTACACATTTTCACAACCAGTGACCACACCTGTTACAGTGATTAGCACTGAAACACAGTATGAGTATTGCAGATGTTGATCCACACGCACGCGGAACTGACTCCATTTCTACAATCTCGCGTCTTGGCGCCACACTAGAAAAGACTACCATGTGCTTGCGCAGACGTGGGGCGATTGCTGTCCCCTATCTCGTTTTTCTGTTCCCACTGCAATCCGTCCATATCGCCCCCGCCATCGCTAGTGCCCCCCTTCTACTATCAGTAGTCGTCAAATTTCTGCTTTACCTGTGCGCTCATGTACACACAAACAACAACCAACTTTACGCAAACACCACCGCAACTGAAACGTCCCAGTGCCCACACCCAACATCCCCGCCAAGAGAGAAGATGCACTAACGATACGATTTCTGGAACCTGGCCCTGGCCCCCTTCCGCCAAATTTCTTCGGCTCACACCGACGTGGGTCTGCTACCAACAACGTGCGATCGTAAGCCAGGAGCATGTCCTTCAATTCCTTCTTTGTTGCCTCGTCAATATACTTTTGGTAGTATGCCACGATACCCTTCGCAATGGCCTGACGAATCGCATAAATCTGTGCCGTGTACCCACCACCCTTGACACGAAGACGGATGTCAATGTCTGCAAAACGGTCTTGTCCGAGGATCAGCATAGGTTCCATCACTTTGACGCGCAGACCCTCAGGTTCAAGAAGATCTAGCGGGGTGCCGTTAATTTTCATGAGGCCTTTCCCATTGGACGTGATGTGTGCGACGGCAACCGCGGTTTTCTGGAGGTATATGCACCAAGGAGAATTACCGGAAAGTGGAGAGTTAGGGGATTGTGGGAAATAGCGCGCTGGTAAGAGAGTTTGCGGTGTGCGGGTGCTTTGGGGACACACTGCGAAAAACTTGACTTACCTTTCGCCCGAAAACCTGGACTGATTGCTTGCCAGCGGTAGTTTTGGCCATGATGGAGAGCCGTGCTTTGCAAGTGCAACGTCAAGAGTAGTTGTGGCTTGAGCCAAGAGGGCGGCAGAGAGGTTGGGTTAGATGGTGGCAATGGGACGGGAAACGGTTGAGGAAGGGGATCGTGTGTAGCGGTGGACAGAGAGTGTCTCAATTGTGGATAGAGACTCAACAGGCGGCATTGTCGTACCGACGGCGCCGAAGATCCAAACCACTGGAAATTATCAAAAAAAAAGATCCCATGAACAGAATGCCTGAAAAAAGCCCTAGGTGCACATTAAATTTTACTCTGCACACAAAAAAGAAAACTCTCAAAAATACTTACACCCAAAACCTTGCTTACATTACATCTCTTATGCTCGTAGAGCCCGATAGAGCACAGCAAACCGCTTTTTTCCCGCCACCAGCTCCCCTCCCACTGCGCATTTCTCCCCTGCCATCAACGAAGCTCTCGGATGAGCCTTCGAGTCTCCCATGTCCCCGCTGTTACCCTCCTAACCCCCCGATTTCCGCAAAAACACGTGAGTCTGCTTCCACAACCAGAACTGCTAGCATGAAAACTCCCTTACTATAGTACCTTTTTCATCAAGGTATGTTCTCTCTTCGCCAAGCGTGCCAACCAATTCTCCGCCGTAGCCACCACCTCAAACCCGCACTTCCTGTACACATGAACCGCGACCCCATTCTCCCATTCCACATGCAAAAACACCGCGCCGCCATCCACGTCCTGACCCATGTCCAACACCATACGTAGCAAGCTCTGCGCCAGGCCCCTCCCCCGCCAGGCCTCTCTCACCGCCATAGAACTCACATACAAACTCTTTGCTCCGCCCCCGCCGCTCCCAAACGGCACTCGCACCCCCTCGTTCCCTACGTACATCGCCACGTCGCAGCTTGCCACCACTATACCATCGTCACCCCCTGCCGTGTCTATCACTACTAAACAGCGGTTGCCCTGCATTACCCTATCTCTTACGGTCACATAGATCTCCCTGCGTCTCACGGGATAATACTTGACGTCCTTGGCCCCGTAAAAGGCCTCACACCTAATGTCCGCCACGGCATACAACTCTCCTACCCTTGCCTCTCGCACCAGAAACCTGCCCTCCCCTTCTGCTCCAGCCCCTACTTCTTCATGCTCTTTCTCTCTCACCCCGACTCCCCCGTCGCCTCCAACCTTACTATCCCTTCCGGCGCTGACTCCTTTTGTCCTAGTCACCGCTCCCATTCGAACCATATCTCTCCTTCTTCGTGCTCCTACTTCCCACGCTCGCCCCCTCCGTCCCAACCTACACACCCTGCCTCTATCACTCAGGGGCCCCGCCATGGTCCGCACACCAACGCCCATTCCAAAACAAATTCTGTCCCCTTGTGTCTGCATTTTGCTAGAATCCTCTCTGAGAAAACACAACCAAAAGTAATCGTAAGGACCGAACACGTCGGTCTGTCAAACCTTCACAGCTTGTGCTCTGATGCAACTTCAGCTCTACTAACAACCGCTTCGTTACAATTGATGAGATGAAGACACCACTCGCCCCCCTCTCCAAGTCCCTTGCCCTCGAACGTCACTCTCTTTTGCTCTTAATCGCAACAGAGTAAGGGACGACAGGAAAAAAATTTTATCTTGCTAACAAAAGTCAACCTCCTCTTTATTCTTGCAATTGAAGTAAAGTAGAAAGTTTAACTTTACCTAAACTCCACCGCATTTATCCAAACCACACTAGCAGCTTTATTCACCTGCCGCTACAGTCATACACGCTGTACACAATCCAGTGCCGCGAGATAGACGACCGACTTGCAGTTGTCATACAAGTTACACATTTATCACCCGTGTGTGGCCACCAAAGTCCCTACTTTCTTGAACCTTGGATTCCCCTGCAAGCACTGTGCTCCCTCTTTATGTGACATCCAAAAGCTTTTGCATCCCTCCAATCACAGCCACCCAAGCAAATAGCCAACTTTACTCTATCACAAGGTAATACTTTATATCTCCACGCAACCTCCTTTAATCAATCAACTGTAAGCAATTAAGAGCTTACATACACACTTTGTAAAGGTAAGCAGAAGAGGGGGGAAATTTGGGGTGTTTCTAATCCATGAAAAATATGGTCAGCTGTTCCCTAAGGGATGTCGTGATGGTAAAGGCTTACAATGTAAAGGGTTGGCGGAAAGTTGTCAAAACGCTAGAAAACTGACGGGAGGCCGGCCAAAAGGCACGCTGCATTGGGCATTACTGCTGCTGCGGCATGACGCTGTGTTAAGATTTCTTTGACCTTTGCGTAGGTCTCCCTTGCCCTCGTAGCGACGTTGCGTGCGACGTCGGTTAGCAACGCGTGGGCGTCCGGGTGCCATCCCCGAGGGTAGAGATAGGGACGGGCACTAGCCTACTTCCGGCGGAAGACGCGATAAAGGACTCGTATCTTCTGTGTTTCGCCGTTCTTGCCGCGTTAAGCGAGGTGAGTGGGTTGAATGTCCTCACTCTCCTGTTCGAGGGCGCTAGGGGGTTGACAAAGGTGACGTCGAAGAAGTCTGTTCTGCCAGTTCGTCCCATTGCGCGAATATCGGGTCTTGTGCGGTGGACCCCTTCTCGCGGCTCGATGACTGGATGTCGCGCGGCTTTCATGAGATCGCTTGCCAATAAACGAACCTGACAGTCGTGTCTTCGCGTCCTCTCGCCCCCGTGTAAGCAGTGCAACAGATGGTCGCCGAAACAGTCGAGAGTTTCGGGGCAGTTCCGCTTGGGGCATGGTGTTTCCGGAGGGAAGAGCGGGACTTGGCAATAGTATTGGAACCATATTGGGAATTCTCTTGGTTCAATGCTAGTCTTAAGGCCCGGAGATGGGGTGCAGTACACCCAATCTTTCGCGCCGGGGAGCCCCATGGAGGCACGGAAGGCCTGCCGTCTATTGTCGCCCACATCGATCTCCTCTTGCACCCGCTCGTGGATGGCGTCCGATAGTGTCTTCAGTGATGGTGTTTTGTTTGAGCAGAGGCACTAAAGGGGATAATCCTGGACTGGGAGCAAGAGAGGGACCAAATCTGGTGCGCCTCGACGATGTCTCGGTACGTTGAGAGATCCGTAATTGCCGCTGGGAGGAGGGCTGCACACAGCCTGTTGGACGCTGCGCTGGAGGCGAGGAAGGCTGCAGCTGCAATTGACTTCGCCGAAGTGAGTCCAATTCCCAGTGATGGCTTCCTGGCGGTGATCGGTTTCATGGGCAACTGCAGTTCTCGAAATATGTCGGGGTCGAGGACGCCCCCAGCCAGTGTGCGCACACAGTTCTCCATCATTGCATCGAATATTGCAGCGCCTTCCGCAGTGCAACCTGGTGGCACCACCCGTAACAGGTATCCGAGCTTACAGACCCCGAAACAGTTGCGCAGGAGCTGGAACGCGATGTGCGTGTTCCCCAAGGCGATGATAGTGTCGAAGAACGGCTTCAGGGACTTCACATGGCCTGTGAAGTGCTGTTGGGTAAACCGGTTGGTGCCAACCGGAGCGTTCAGGACAACTGTGCCCTCGCTGTACTCCTGTGTGAGTTCTCTTGGATAGAGGCGTTGCACTGACTCCAGTGGTGGAGTTGGCCACCAGATTCTGCATTTCGGCACTGCTAGGTGCAGACCCCGAGCTGTGGCCTCTGGCGATGACAAAATGTCCTGTGCCTTGCGGAGCTGGTCGTGTTTTGCGATGATGTACCCATCATCATGGTACCAGAGTTGAAACAGCAGGTTGCCGAGTTGCTGCTCTTCGTCATCCCCTGATTTCAATAACCGTTGGATTTTGAGGATAACGGGGTGCAGCGCAAGATCGAAAAGGAGCCCACCAAGGTTGTCCCTTTGTTGCGTTCCTTGCACGCTCCGGATTATATGGCTGCCAAACCACAAGCATAGCAGTATGCCACCCACGGGAACAGGTCGGGGAACTGGTGTTTGACTGCTACCAGGAAAGCTGTCCGACTGCACAAATTGAATGCATTTTTGAGATCAACAGTCAGCAATGCATATTCGGAGGTGTGCCCGAACTTCTGTACGACCCTTCGGACTCCATGGACGACGGTATCAGTGCCGGATCGGGTAGCAATGCCAACCTGCAGCGGTTGTAGGTATAGAAGAGCAACAACCGTTGCCTCCCGCTCTCTGGCGCCGATGAGGACGCGATTTACTCATCTACAGTAAAGTTACTCACACCAAGGTGATTTGAGCCACCTCACCGACCAACGAGGAATTTTGACCTCAAAGGGGAAGGGTGAGACGCACTCGGTCCCGTGCGTAGTCCGAGAGGGCGACATTGTAGAGGGACGCATACGCCGAGCACTGTAGAGAGCTGAATTCGTCCGCAGGGTCAGCGGAGTGTGCGAGATCCGCCAACTTGAACGCATGATTGACCTGGCACGCCGAAGCGCCTAGGCGGTGCATGTGAAAACAGGCTTTCGGATCCCGGATTCCCTCCAGAAGATGCAGGACGCGGCGACATTCGGAATTTTTGCTCCGTAGAAAAGCTTCAGTGAACGTGGAAGTACCTGTACCTATCGGGGCGCCCGGGCAGATCAACGCCATCTCGGAGCACTCCGAGAGCGGGAATTCCGCCAGGAAGGCTGCTCGGTCCGTGACCATCCTGTGTGGCCAGTAGATGCGTGTCTTCGTCGTGTTCTGGACAAGTCCAAACAACGGACCGCAGAGATTGAGCAGACGCAGGACCCGCCGAAGACCATCAGGCGTCCTCATGATGGTGCCATCGTCCGCATACTACTGATTGAGAATTATGCCCTCCTCGGCTGCAATCCGCCGTAGAAGCGGCAGCATGCTCGGTGGGGTACCCTGTTGCGTGCCTGAGCACTAACAAGTGTAGTACGGTCGCGGTTCGGGATGAGCAAGGGTCGCCGCGTGCAAACGTAAAACATGTTCACGAAACGGGCAACTGTAGGGGCCCGTGTCGGTAGTAGGTCCAGCATCGACTGCCGATCAACACATTTGAAGGCATTATGGTCGTCGATGTGGACTGCGGCGACCTGCGGATTGGAGGAGACCCGTTTGAGCATGACTCGGGTATCGTGAGCAGTGAAGTCGATGCCTGCCTTGATCCCGTTTTGCCGCCTGGGAGGGGGCAAAGAAATCACGGGAGGCGTCAGTAGCGGAGGGGGGCCGGGTCTTGGTGACCAGGTGTCGGAGGACGGAGCCCACAAATTGGCCGTATCTTGCCTGGCTTCGGCTGGATGGGTAGCACAGAGCAGGGGGAGGATGTCATCCGAAAGCTCCCCATTGGCTATGCGCGTCACGAGTTTCGTCGGGATGCTGATGCCAGTGACACTTCTCTCGGGGCCGTTAGGGGTCGTGGCCAGCAAATGGAACCAACGGGAGGGCGTCCGTTCCGGGCCTGCGGCAGTATCACGTGGGATGTTGCATGCGGCCTGTGCGACGGCGGGCTCCGTGATGCACGGGGGTAGAGGGAGGCTTTCTTCTTGAAGTGGAGCAATAGGCCGACCTGGAGCAGGGTAGAGGGCTCGAAGTTGGGTGATAGTGCCAGGGTCACTGACATCAGCCAGCAGCGCATCATGGCTCGAAGCTGCGTGATTGTGCCAGGGTCACTGACATCAGCCAGCAGCGCATCATGGAAGGAGCGCATAGCCTTTCCATAGCGGGCATCAGCACAAAATGCTTCTGCGTGGTGAGACAGCTTGGCAGGGCTGGAGGGAGGGAGAAACCCAGTGTTAGGGCCCTTGGTGGGCAGCCACTCAGCTCGGGCTCGGTGTGCGGAGAGGGCATCAGTCCAGAGGGCGCCCCATTGCGGGCCAGTATGGGCGCGCCGAAGCCGCTCGCAAAGGGCGGCCCGCTGACCTTTCTCATGATACCAGCCTTCCTTCCCATGCAGGCTGCAACGCATGACTGCGGTAGGGAGCATTTGCAAGGGGAAATGTTTGGGTGTTTTTCCTCGTAGAAGATATATTCTATCTATCCTAAAGTTTTCCAGACAACCACAATCGACTCATATGCAAGTGCAAGAAGGCGCGACAGATGGCTTCGTCTCCGCGTGCATTTGCTGCGGCTTTGGCCGACTTGATGAAGAGTAGAACAAACTGATTGAGGCAGGTGGAAGGGATGTCTTGAACACTAGGTAGAGGATAGGATGGCGGGGAGGAAGGCTGATGGGGGGTACGATCTTCGGCACGTTCGCCAGACGGAGGATGTGCCAAAGATGTAGGATGGTTACCGAGAGAATTGCGGAGCTCATGCTGACATATGAAGCGGCGCTGTCCCCGGCCTGCGTCGGTGTACGCGGAGTGGCAGGCGGAACCGGAGGCAGCATTATAGCGTCGGGAAGCGGTCTGAGATCTGCCGCTGGAACGGGGGCCGTCGACGGAGACCGCGTCACTAGGGTGTCCAGGCGGTCATCCTCTACTCCGGGGTGCGCGACGCGCTGCGGGCATCGGCGCCCGGTCACCGTCGATGGAAGTACATGAAGGCCCATTTGTCAACGTGTCGGATCAAGAAGTGCGGAGGCAGGGAGGTGCGGGGGAGATTGGCGGCGCTTCGGAGCATCTGGTTGGCCGTCTCGAAGGATGGGAAGGCATCGGTTGGGGTCGGGGCGAAGCCCAGGTGTATCAGTACGGGCGCGGGAGCGGGTGGTAGCATCGGGTTGCCGGTTCTCAGGTCGAAATTAGGAGGGCGGGGAGTGATCCAGGAGGCGACCTCTCGGGCGCGAGCGAGTTCGGCAACGGTGGCCTTACGCACTTGGGCTTCGCCCCGACCCCCACCCATGCCTTCTCGTCCTTCGAGAAGGCCCAACAGATGCTCCGAAGCACCGCCAAGGCCACCGCAGTAAGAGGCCAAGGCAAAGGTGTTCTGGGAAGGTGCTCTGGGGGAAGGATTTACCCACCCCCTCTGCTCAGTCCTCAGTGTACTCGTCGCCAGACCCGCGGGCTCGCTTTTCGAGAAACCGCTGCTGTCGCTTTCATCCAAGCGCTTCCGACTACGGCAACGAATGTTTCTGGAGCACACTGCAACATAATATGCTGCGTCCACATCTCGGGCTTCCAGTTTGCACAGACTAGATGACGCTGCAATGACACCACTGTGAGAAACCACGTGATACCTATGGCGACCACGCTGCTCACATCTGCCCCTCGGGTTTTGGCCGCATCCACCGCCACAACTCCAACGATAACGCCGTCGCAATTCATGTGATTCGAACTGCAGGTTTTATCTATCAAGTCAATACCCCGCTCCTGATACCTGGCACCGATCTGCTACCAGCAGTTCTGCTTGTCCATCCCCCTCTTCCTCCCATTGGACCCCGGGAGCGCAGCATCGCCTGTGACGTCACCATCGTTTCCCAATATACACCTGCCTCCGTCACAGCAGCGACAAAAGCCGCTGCAGGCGCCGCTGCCCGGGCCTACCGACGCAAGATCCAGGACCTCGAGCTCTGCTGACGCCTGGCCCTGCCTCTTGGCAACCACTCTTGCGACCTGGGCTTCCGTTTCCAGCCCATCGCCTTTGGTTCTCTTGGTGCGCCATCCCCGGTCATTGTCTAGTTTCTAGAAGAGTACATAACGCGCATTGCGGCCAGCTACCACACCACCGCTGCTACGATTCGCACACGCATTTACTAGCGCCTCAGTTGTGCGCTGTGGTCATCGGTGGCTATGGTCCTCATATCTCGGGCTCCACTGTACATGGTCGATGTGAACCATCCAGCCACGCGGGTAACTTTGTTCAAACTCGCCCGCCAGATCATGGTGTGCTCCTCCCGACAAACCGGCAGCGTATGACATTACGGTCCGCTGGCTGTTCGTCCCTGGCTCGATACGCTACGCAGCGAAGAAGCGCACTGGCGCTTTGCTGGCTCAAACCTATTTGTTCTAGGTTTGTTACAGTGAATATCCCACGGTAAGGTTTTAATAGGTTGGCTAAACTCTGCATGTTGTGGGGCGCGACATATTACAGACGCGGCACACGTGGACCAAATCGCATAACTAGGCTGCTGATAAAGCCGAGTCTTCTCTCTTCCCGTCGAGCATCCGCTGCGGGTTGCGACAGCGGCCGCGTATTCGTCGATTACCTTCGACGTCATCGCAGACGGCGATCCAAGTGAGTCGAAGGCTAGCGGCAAAAACTTCCATCCCAGTTTTGATCGTCCTGGGAGGGCTTCACCGAGGATGGCAGCTACTTTGCTGGCAAGCTCCCTATTTTCCCGTCTTTCCGCTGCATTGGCAACGGCGCGCGCCTCACGCGCTCCTGTGGACATGAACCCCTCTTGGAATTGTAGGTAATTTGGGGCAAAAAAAGGAGAGGCTAATTAGGACACGAAATTTTAATCTTACTGAAAGGCTGGGAAGCGCCGGCGGATGTAGCGGCACATTAAAGTCCCCAGCTCTCGGACGCATCTCCCATCCGAGGTCAAGTACTTCGGCTGCCCGACCTATTCCCCCCCCACCGCTCTAACCTCGAGCCCGCGTCTCGTACCCTCTCAACCTTTTATCCCCATTGTTCGTCTACTGCGCACGGCTTTTGCGCGGACACTAACCATCTCCTTCCCCGCGCGCTGTCTGCGCTACGACAGTTATGGGCTCAGGGGACAAAATGGGCACAGGCAAGGACTTCCTCGATCCTCCCCGATTCCGTCCGGACATGGACCTTCAACAGTGGCGAAAGAGTGCATCTAATTGGGTAGATCTTATCAAAGCAGCACATGATGCTGGAGAAGATAGGCGCATAAAAACCACTTACAAGATCCTTGGCCAAACACTGTATCAGCGTAGTCTCCCGAGGGAACAGCAATCTATCGCGAACGAAGCCCAGTTAGAGGGTGTGTTTGACTACCATCAAGCAGATGACCCTGTTGAGGCCGTTCTCAAAATCGTAAACGTTGTCGCAATAGACCCTCTGATTGCTGTGGCTGTAAGGCTTATTAACTCTTTCAATAAGGTCGCGTCTATTCGCCGTAGGAATAATGAAGATTTGTCAACCTTCGCCTCACGCTTCCGAGGTGCAGCTGCCGAACACTTGCAACAAACCAATGCTACACCATTGTCGCCAATCGGACAGGTTCTTGCAATCACATTGTTGAACAATGCTGGTCTTATCGAAAATGTCTTGACCAATGAAAATCTTCAACTTATTGCTCTCGTTAAGCAGCGTGAAGCCGAGGAAGAAGTTCACGGCACGAAGCAGGTCAAAAATTCAGTCCTGAGTCAACCTCAAGAAGTCTAAAGCGAGTATCAAGAGGTCAAAGAAGTTAATGCTGAAAATGAAGGTACTAATCGATTTACCACCGGATCCAAGGAAAGGCTATTCGATTCGATTTTGACGCTGCAGGATGTTACGCAAGATGCAATTGAAGATAACCAATAAGTCGTGAAAACCCGTTCCGTCGCTCATCTGCCGGTTCCTATGTTGTCGAAATGCAAGATACATCTTGATGATGCTGGGAACGTCTTACGGAACATCACACAATAGGCGCCGAAACAGAAGAACAATGGAGGTGGTGGTTCGGAACCATCCGAACTCTATACTATGATGACGCAGATGAAGACGCTTCTTCAGTCCTTCTACGATGGTGGAAAGGGGAATAAGAATGAGAAAGGGAAGTGGAGCGAAGGAAAATCTGGTCGTGATAATCGAAACACCAACGAAAATGGCAACCAGAATCGTTCTGGTCAATCTCAAGAAAAGAACAACAATTGATACACGAGAAAGCGCTATATAGGAAAGTCGATGAGGATGAATGTTTTGATTGTGGAGAGAAGGGTTATTGGAAGGGAGATAAGCCCTCCAAACGTCCTGGTATGCGAAAGTTATTTGAGTCAAGTAATGCTCCATCTGACTCAAACGATGCTTCGGATTCTGGCAAGAAGGATTTTCGTCAGGGTACCCGCCGAAAGGAAGAAAACGACCCTTCCTGTCGTCGCGAGGAGCCAAGTCCGATGTTGTCGTAGGAAATGCAGATGAAAACCCAATACTTGATGGGGGTTGCCCAAAGAGTGTTGGCGGTATCAAGACTATCAAGTCATTATGTGAGTCATTGGGAATCGACTTCGTCATGAAGGAGTTAGATTACGAACCATTCTTCCATGGTTATGGTAAGGATTGTTCCGATTTTCGAATGTAGTTGGAATTTGGGATCTACCCGTCACTTATCTTGCTTGAACTAAAGTCCTTATACAGTTTTATGTTGTACCAGGAGATGTCTTTCTTTTCCTGGGTAATGAGATCGAACACAATGCAATGCGGTTTGGGCCTGAAAATCTCTTGCACATACCTGCGGGGGTCTGTGGAATTCCCAAGAAAGATCTATAGCTCTCTCTCTTCACATTGAAACCGTATCGAGTACATGTACAGATGCCGTTCGTACTTAGCTATCTGTTGTCCTCGCTAAAGTCTCCTCGTTAAAGAGGTATTTCGTTGCTATGAGAACTTTTTTAGCTCAGAGACCGAAAAGAAGGAAGATAGATAAGGAATTTTCTGATAGAAAAGTTGCAAAGCAGTTCGCCAACCGACTCCACGGATACTCCTATCTGCACGTTGATGACATGTTGAAACTTTGTCGCCGTGCAAAAGTGTTGACGCCTTTCTTGCCTCATTCACTTAAGTCTTCTTTCGATCGTCGAATGTCCCGTCAAGAAATTGGACCGCCTAAGCGTTCAAGGAATGTTTAATTTAACAGAGTGTTCCAACACTTAAACTCCAACCTCCTGATGGACTTTTTCTTTGTGTCAGAACTCGGAAATGTTCCAATCCTACACATTTTCGACCTTTATACTGCCCTTTCCGTGACATTTTATCCAGCTCGAGGGAGATGAAAGAAGCAGCGAAGACTTTTGAGATAAATTGGGTGAACGTTCATGGTCCTCCTGAGGTTTTCTCTGCCGATATCGAGTTCATGAAGAAACAATTTCTTAATGCCTTACGGTTTTTCGGGACCTCTTTTGAACCACGTCTTGCTCGCAGACATAATAGGCTCTGCGTTGTAGAAAGGAAGAATTCAGTGGTCACAATAATGGTCTAAAGGTTGTTGAAAGATGCAAGGTATTTCGCAGACAAAAGATGAACTGCTACAAGCGCTAAAGAAGTTTTAGCGAGAGCAACGTGTTTGAGTAATATCTTGTACGGAAGTAGGACTCCTAGCAAATTTGAGCTGGCTCGTGGTTACAGACCGCGTATCAGCAACCTTACGAAAGATCAAATCTTGGAAGAACTCTTCAAGGCTCATAAGAAGCAAACGGCGCTACGCGCACTTGCAATACTTAACAAAGGCCGAAACACCAAGCCTGCCGATGATAAATCATGGCAAAGAGGCGAAGAATTTTACTTTTTCCGGCGAGCTAAGAAGAGTAACAGGGGAACATGGGACTTGGGTCTCGTTAGTAGCTCAGAACCAGAGTTCTTGTGCATCTCAAGGAAGGCCGATCATAGAGGTCAGCCTGTCCGCGCGGCGAATGAAGACGTCCGGCCGGCACACAAGAATCTCCTCCTACGGGAGCTAGATGAAGTTGAATATTTGTTCCGGAGGTCCTTTTCGTTACTATATGAAGAGGGAGAGTACGAACCGGACCCAGCAATTAATCTTCCTCTAATCTTCCCAGAGGTTGAGGAAAAGTTGATGCGTGAGCAGCACGCGCAAGGAGAGAAAGACCTACAATAAATTGCAGCACATGCAAGGATCGCTCCAAAGTGAGACCTGAAGACCATATCCACCTCGAAAACGTTGATGTTTTCGAACGAATAATATCGAACGTTGAAGACGTAGGCAGTGAGCTGGTAAGTTCAGAGGACGGTGCTTCTCTGTTTGGAAAACATGATGAACAACAGCTTTGGGAAATGCATCCCCAATCTCGTTCACTCCTTTCTGTGGTCAAATAAGCAAAACTTGACAAACCTAAAATGGATGTTGGCTTGTATCATTCCAGGAAGCGAAGCAGTTTTACAGCCCACCAACGAGCTTTTGCAAGAAGGTTGGCAAATATTTCAACTCCGCCAGTCCCGCGAAAGGACATTTGTAACGTTCCTGTTCAACAAGTTCCGGACAACTACCAACTAGAGTCTTGTGAACAGGACATCCTCCGAGAAATTGAATCTGTGATTGGTGCACGCACAGTTTCAGAATCCCAGCTTGAATTTATTCCGCACTGGCTCCTTTCGAAGGCTATTGAGGATGAAAAGAAAAATTATGAAGACGCATACGAAGAATTAGAAATGAAGGATGTCCCAAAGGCCGCTAAAATCATTAGTAAAACTCAGATCAGGACAAGAACCTTATCCGTAAGGACTCCTCCACTGCTCAATTCCCGGCCATTAGGCTTGCTCTCTCATTAGCAGTGATCTTAGGCTTGACACTTGCAACGTTGTATATAAAGCGTGACTACCAGAAAGCCGGCGAACTTAATCGCAAAAGTCCGAGTTACGTTCGTCCCCTCGCGGCTGGACTTCTTCAGCCCGTAAATTATGGAAACTACTTCGACATGCCTACGGCATTATTGAATCTGGCCGGATCTGGCAGTTGGTCATCGAAGGTTTCTTCCAGGACCTCGGACTCTTTCCCGTTCCGTGTATTCAACAGCTATTAATCAAACATAACAAAGCTGAAGATATCGTCCTTCTTTTCGCCAAGGTCGTTGACGACATGCTACTCTCCGGAACTCCATCTGCTATTGACGCATTCGTTCACACTCTTACCCCAAAGTTCACGGTCGGCTGATTTACGACAAGAACTAAGCTTGTATTTAATAGTTTACATATCGAAAAGGTTTCCGACTTTAGCGTTCAAGTTTCTATGGAAGAATACCTTGGCCAGATCAATCCCATTCCATTGTCCCGCCCCCGTCGCAAGCGATAGTCTTCCCGTGTACTGCCGACGAGCTTACCGCGTTCAAAAGCCTCACAGACTCTCTGAACTACCTTGGCCATCGCGCATTGTTGCCAGCAGCTTTTGCTGCTAGCTAACTCCAACAGAAAGTCGGTCGTCTCTGTGTGGCGGACCTCCCAATTGCTAACAAAATTCTCCAGGAGCTTCACACCCTGTCTCCATCCTTCCTCTACCAAGTACCTGACGACGTTACGGACTGTTGCTATCTGGTTTTCTCTGATGCCAGCACCGATAAAGCCTCCTATGGGCAGACAGGATATCTTTCGGGATTACTACTGCCTGCGGGGGAAGACAGAGTTATCACCTTATTGACTGGTGGAGAAGTAAGCAAACTCGTGTCCCCTTCTCATAAATTGGAGCAGAGATACTGGCTGCCGCATAATCCGCAGACAGAGGCGCCCTCCTTGCGGATGCGCTATCAAGAATTGTTGCTGATGATAAGAAGATTCCTTTTGTTTTAACGGTCGACTCCGATGGACTATACTCAACTATCAAAACTATTAATGAAAGTAGTGATTATCTTTTACGTCCTACGGTCGCGAGACTTCGCGACCCCTATGAAAATAAGGAGATAGATGTCATGCAGTGGATCCCAGGACAAAGAAATCTCGCGGGTACACTGGCGAAGAGAAATGTGCATATGTTCCGGGCACTCAGTGAAGTAATGAAGACTGGAATCCTCAATGAAAAGGTCATGGGGACAGCCAAACGTGTTACGTTTGTAGACCAGCTACCATCTGAAAAAAATTCTTCCTTTAAGGGATTAAGGGATTGGCAGTTCTCTTTGCTCTAAGTTCTGTTCCTACTGAACAGAATTTAACACAAATTCACTAGTCCTTTACCACACGCTTATTCAGTACTAGAACTTCCACCCCTTTCCCTACGCTTCCTTGCTCGAAGTTCCTTCCGCTTCTCTTCAGTTTTTTTTGGATATCGCTTATGTTTCCTGGTTTGTTTAACCCTCATCTCAAACAACTCCACCACTTCTCGAAGTTCAACGCTGTCCCGTACGCACGCTTCCAGCAAATGAGCATTCAAACAAAGAAGATATCGCTCCGCAAGATCGTGAATGCGCGCCGCCTTACAATCGATAACAACTACATGATCGATTGTTTCTCCATCTCCATCGATGCCTTTCAGACGCAGCAAGAAGAAGCCCCCACTTCTTCCTAGGAAGAAATTCTCCACTGGCTCATTGCCTGGCAAGGTATGCTTAACTAAGTGTGCCCCTCCAAACACAGTCTGCATATTAGACTCTGTCTCCCCAATGCTCCTTGCTGATAGTGGACGTTGACGGAGTAGGTCCCTCGCATCACTCAGGCCAAACACAAAGGCCACTGTATTAGCGAGCGACGCACGCAAGCAATGTCCATGAGGCGAGTAGCAGAATATGGGAATGTTACTGTCTAAGTACTGCCCGGCAATATTGGATCTACTCCAGAATACAGGTGCAGTAATGCGCAAGGGCATGTCCTTATTCTGAAGACACCATCTGTCCACCGCATCAAGATATCTTGCCATATCCTCAGACCCATACCTTATCCATACCAAATGATCCGTGCAAGATGCGTTATTGTTGACCTCAATATCTGAAGTTATTGGGCTACCGGGATCCGTTATCGGTGGGTGGTGAATCTCTAATGAAGAGATTACCGATGGGCTAAAAGTTGGTCAAGGCTCCGCGGTATGTGCTGCAACCGTAATGAGTGTTCACCTTTAGACTCTCCCGATTAACCGACCTCAACAAAATTCGTTTTACTTCGTACCATCTCATATCAATGCCAAGCCATAGGCCACCATCAACAACTTCATCCAACCCCCAACGCTTAGCTCTTGTTACATCTAATACCTTCCAGGGCCTGTTCTTCGTCCAGCGCAAGGAAAACAGCGTGGACCAACGAGAAATGCACATTGCAATTGCCCACTCCATCTCCCTCAGTGACGCAATGCGCGTACCAAGCTCATGCGCCCCTCGCGTTCCCAACGTGTCAATCACAGTCCTCCGCTCACTGTCCCATGACATCCCTTCGCAAACGCGACGCTCTCCAAATATAGTTGATTAAATCCCCCATGTACCGCGGCTAAGGCACTCAGAGGCTAAGAGGGTGGATGTCTGGTTCATACACGTGACAAGTTCTGGATCTTGATATTGAGAAGGCCCAACAGCGCCCCTTGCTCCTGCGGGCCAACGACGGGAGCATTTTTTCTCTAGAAAGGATGGCCCACACAGGTTGATGCGCTGTGGGTCTAGGGAATGTAGTGGAATTTCTAAGGGTGGAGGTGCGGAAAAGCGGCAACGAGGATGTGGAGTATGAGGTATGAAGTAGTAAGTACAGTGAAGTTGTGTTGTACGACCATAATTGATGTCCCGTGAATATGTTGGCGGTGAGCGAACAGTATTTCAGTGCATATCATCGAAGAGAACGCAGACCACTGTTGAATTCGAATGCAAAGCCCTGGTCCCGTCCTCTGCCAACGGGGGGAATGTGGAATTGTGGATAATTTGGGGCAAAAAAAGGAGAGGTTAATTGGGACACGAAATTTTAATTTTACTGTAAGGCTGGGAAGCGCCGGCGGACGCCAGCGGCACATTAAAGACACCAGATTTCGGACGCATCTCCTGTCCGAGGGCAATTACTTCTGCTGCCCGACCTATTCGCCCCCCCACCGCTCTAACCTCGAGACCGCGTCTCGTACCCTCTCAAACTTTTATCCCCATTGTTCCCCTACTGCGCACGGCTTTTGCGCGGACACTAACCATCTCCTTCCCCCGCCCGCTGTCTACGCTGTGACAATTTTAATTAATGAAAAATAGGCTAGTGTCTAGAGGACCATCGTCAAAGTTTAAGGCTAATTTTTTTGAAGTAAAAAGTATTCTTTTCTGTAGTTTTACAAATAGATCAAAGATCCAATGTAAGAATGGATGAAATGAAATGCAAATGGTTGGAGCCTACATAATTCGAACGTCCACCCAGCCTGGTGCCTTCTTTCCATCCTCCTCGGGCTCTGACCACCCGTCATCGTGACTTTTCGCGGGGAGCTAGTCGACGAACGTCTCAAGCGGGCACATCGAACCTTCCTCACAGAAATGGAGATGCGGCGTAGAAGCGCTACCACAAAGACAATGGACGAAGAGGACGTGATAAAAGCCCTGCAAAGCCGTCTTGTGGCTTTAGAGAAGCGAAGCGGACCCGGAACTAGTCCAGGTCGGCATATTTCTGTGGAAAGCTTCACTAAACACGTAATGGGATTAAAAAAATTCACCACAAGCTGCTTTCACAGTTTATGAGACGCTAAGGGCTGCAAAAAGCCGTGTTGCACAATCAAGGGTTGACGAGGACGACGATACTGACTACGCCAGGTTTGCAGCATTTGAGTTTCCATCATGTGTAACATCGCACCCTCCAACTCTTTTTAATCCAAAGGATGTTGACTGGACTCAAAAGTGGGCTTGAAAGTCCGTACATAGCCGAAAATACCGATCTGAGCAACAAAAGGCCACTATGCTACTTAATGCTGGCGTATAGCATGAGCGCACAATGCTTGCGTTACATCTGGCACGTGAACTGTGAGCCGTCATTGGTGTTCAAAATAAAACGCTCACCTGGCTGTTTAATGTCATTGAGCAGTCATTGGATATTTCATACGAGGCCTTAAGAGAGAGGAGAGACTACTTAGCTTACAGAACAGTGGACGCTGCTGGGGCGGACCATCTAGAGCGATGAGTCTA
Organism: Kappaphycus alvarezii; assembly: GCA_002205965.3. Lineage (NCBI taxonomy): Eukaryota > Rhodophyta > Florideophyceae > Gigartinales > Solieriaceae > Kappaphycus > Kappaphycus alvarezii. The sequence continues at coordinate 1,778,481 of NADL03000481.1, forward strand.
ACAGACTGAGCGTCAAGCAGAATTAGGCTGCTAGCTAGGAAACAACAGCAACAAATGAACAGCAGGGTGATAGAAGCCGAGACAAAAATAATGCCCTCACGAAATGCCGGAAGCAACACCAATAACAATTACTACCGAGTTCCTCTAATGATAGGAATGGTAAGAACCCAAACAGTGAGCGTAATACAAAGCAAAATCAATCTAATAACAACAAAGAATCGAAACCTACTGGGAATCCTGCCAGTAAGTCCAAAAAACCTAAAGCTTAGGGATCCGATAACGCGACCAGCGCAGCAAAGCACAAGGCTGGCGCCGGCAACGGACAGTAATCGCCACAGACAGAAAGTCTCTACTCTAAAAGATGGTGATAGTTGGACGTATACGGGCATGTACAAGGACTTATATGGCATCATGGGAAGGAACTCATCGGGAGGCGGATCTATAGAGGGTGGAGCGGGAGTCTATGAAATATAGAATATTCCACCCCCCAGACATACCGGTGCAGCCATTTCGACACGTACCGAAATGGCCCACGGAGTGGACTCAGGAGGAGAGTTTATTAGCTAAGAAAGCTATTGCAAAAAGTATCCAAGAACGTGTATGGAGGGAAGTCTTGAAGGAGGAGGCCCAGAGATGCCCTCATATTTCCACTTAATTTATTGCACACAATGGGAACCGGAAAATGAGAGCAATTGCGGGTTTACGTCACATTTCGCAGAATTGATACCCCCGCCACAAGCGGATTTCACCCCTAGAATCATTTGCGGGTCAACTCAAACAAGTTAACAGAATGATTGACTTCGATTTAAAAGGGGGATACAATCAATTTCAGATCCAAACCTCTCTCCAAATCTACTTCACGTTACAGGTTTGGACGCAGATACTTCCAGTACATAGCCTTGCCATTCGGATGGCGTCTGAGTGGTTACTGGTTTGTACGGAACACATCGAGGTTGTGGACACATCTTCGAAACCGCTGTGGTTGGCGTCTACTCGACTACATAGACGGGATTTTGATTTGTCCACGGAGGAAAGGGCAATCTAGACCTCGAGAATGCCACAGGGCGACAGAAATCATAAAGACCACGCTTGTAATTTATGGGTTGAGGCTCCACCCGGACAAGTGTAGTTGAGAGCGGGACGTGCAATCTGGAACACCTTGGGCTGCTTACAGATACAAACAGAATGAATTTTATAGTGCCGGAGCGGAAGGTATGCAAAGCGGAGTCTGCAGCACGAAAAATGATGAAAATTGTGCGGAGCAATCGTCGCCAGGTAAATATTTCGGCCTTACGAAAATTTGCTGGCATATGCCAAAGTTTAATTTTAGGCGTTCCAGACACGTTCTTCCGATTGAGGGGAATATACGAATTGTTGTATGTGGCAAGAGGCCGACAAACGGCGCTGAAGGGGCTCGCTATGAAAGCTGTCCTGTGGTGGAAATCAATCAGGGTGCAATTGATGCGCAGGGATATGCACCGGTCCGACCACCAAGTGGTGGCTACTGTGCGTACAGACGCATCGCCGTAGGCCTTGAGAGCAACTATGAGGAAAGGATGCTCGTAGTTATCAAAAAAATGGAGATTTGGAGGTGTCAGGCTATTGGGACCCGGAGATAAGGAATTATTATCATATAAAATCCAAAAAACTCCGGTCAGTTAGCGAGTCTCTCAATCATTTCCGTCACTTCCTATCTTCGTAACGGGATAACGTGGTGAGTTTATATATAGAAAACAATTGCACGATGTACACTGTGAACAAGATGGTCACAAAGTCCAAATGTCTAATGCAGGAAATCAGGAAGCTACATGACGAATTATGGAGGTCGGGATATCGCTAGGAGTCAGATGCATGCCAAGTGCGGTAAACCCATATGCCGACAGACTATCCAGGAGGAGAAGTGGGATGGATTAATACCCCAAAGCAACACACGTAGTAGCAGAAAGCGGCTGGGTTGGGGGTATGGAAACGGATTACAACAAAATCTGGACACACGAACTGTTTGTGAGACCACACTTGGAGCTGATACCGGTAGCGATTTACAAGGCGGCAAGAGATAACTTCAAAGGAATCATGATGATCCTATATTGGCTAGGGAGACCGTGTTGAACAATGCTATTGTCCGCCACGGTCCATATTCACAAAATCAGGCCGACGGGCAAGCCCGGCATAAAGAAATAGACGGTGGCTTGTGTGCACTTCAGCCGGAACAGTCTGTGTCCAAGCTCGGAAAAAGCATCCGCATCCATCTCTTGGCAGAAGGGGATACAAATATAAATGAGCCCGTCTCTCGGGGAAGTGATTTGGTGCTATCAGGATCGGAATGTACCACTCACAGGCCCTATGATTCTAAGTGGGATAAATTTACACGCTTCTGCGATGGAGACCGTAGAAACGCGTACGATGCAAAGGAAGTTTATGCAATTGCCTATATTGGCTGGCTTAATGAGGAGGGAAAGTTTGGCTCAGGGTCTTTTGTAAATTACATCTCAACTATCAATGCTCGGTCCAGGGCAATAGGTTTACCACCGCCAGCAGCAGGAGCGAGCGTCAACATGGTAAAGAAATGTTTTATAAGACGTTTAGAGAGACGTAACCTTAAGCTCCCAAAAGTGCCAATCAAATTGGCAGAAATACATACCATCCTACCGAAAGGAATTGCAGCGATCAATAACAAAGATTTCACCGTGAAAAGAGCATGCGCAGCTCAAGTGTTCCAATTCTATACGGTTGGCAGACCTGAAATCTCAGAGGGGGTTAAATTCGAGTGGATACAGTACCTTGACCGAAATCGGTTTATATGTGGTATACCAGCTGTAACTAACGGTCGTAAATGAAAAGATCGAAGAATGCTTCGGCTGGAACGCCGCCGTGTTTGCCAACCGAATTTTAGATAATCTTTTGGATTTTCTCAGTAAGTTGTATGCATTACAAAGATCGAAGAGGGTATAATCCTCATATTTGTTTGTAATGGGAGTTCAACGGCTCAAAATTCCGGACACTGAAAGGCAAAATGATTGGCTCAAATTGTGTTTACAAAGATGCGGTATCCAACCACCTACTAGTTGCTCTTATAAGGGCCACTTTCATAGAACAGAAGCTGCGTCGTGTGCATTTGCTCTTGGTGTGCCCTTATCTGTAATTAAATTACATGCGGATTGGTCCTTGGACGTGACAACCTTTGAGACCAGCTACTGGGACCCGACATATTTTATCGCCGACCGGGCAGCGGTATGGTTTGGGGACTTGATCCCCAATCAAGTCACCGATTAGTTTGGAACTATTCATACAAATGGATCAGATATCCAATGTGTGAAATGATGGGACGAAATGCAAATGGGTGGAGCCTACATAATTCTAACGTCCATCCAGCCAGTTCCGTTCTTTCTATCCTCCTCGGGCTCTGACCCCACCCTTCCTCCCTTCCGTATTTGATCATCCTTCGTTTCGAATAGGGCTTACGACACTATAATCACATATTCTACAGGCATATGCGTGAATATGCAATTATGATAGTGGGACGCAAAGCTTGAATAAAGTTGTGAAGCTCGATCAAAACAAACTTTTTGGTAATTTTTGCGCTATTCAGGGTACGATTTACTTTACTCCACTTGATAACCTTCGATTTTAGTGGCAATTTTGCCACATTTTATCTTGTAGTTGAATGCTTGAGCCGAGGTGGTGAGGAGTTGAAGCCACTAAGCACCTCTTTACTGTAACTCTATGTTTTTAGTGTATAATTTTAGGTAATATTTACGGCGCTCCCTCCCAAAAAAATTGCTTACTGTATACTTTTGAATCATAAAAAGGTTTGTCCCCGTATGATGATAAAGTGAAACTCGTATGAGGACACCGCTATCGTCCTCAGGGCAGTGCTATCGCTAAATTATTCAACTAAAAGACAAAATGTGGCAAATCAGGGCTAAAATCGAAGATTATCAAGTGCAATAAAGTAGTTCGTATCCTGCCTAGCGCTTAAATAACCGAAAAGTTTGTTTTGATCGAGACTCTCTACAGTTGAAACTATAGATTAGCAAAAAAGACAAGAAAAGGATGTTTTTACTTAAAAATATTATCTCTAAACTAGGTCCTCATGTGAGGACAATGGTCCTGCAGAAACTAGCCTATTTTCCAAAACGCATCAAATAATAAATGCATTGACACACACCTATGGTAGTTGGACCGCAACCAAATGGTCGGTCAGTCTGTGTACATTAGGAGAAATGATGACTAAAGAATGTTCATTGTACACTTCAGAGACAAAATGGGTAACGAATGTTCATTCTCACTGTACGTGATCGACATGGAACATCCGGCTAGTTGTTAGCCGTATGGTTGTATCCTGCAGTGAACACAGTGGATACTCATTGAATACATAGTCGGCCAGTCAGGGTACACTTCAGGTACCCGAAGACCAACGAATTCTGTTAGTTGATCGTCTTGAGCCATCCGGTTTGATCTTAAGTATTGGGTTAGTCAGTTTTCACTTCAGAGGCACAAGGTTAAAGAATTTTATGCAATATTTTGTATTGCACTTGTTGGAAGGCCGAAAGAATTCCACACTTGAGGCGCCCGAGGGAGACAGCGAGAATGAAAAGGGAAGTAGTATTGTGTCGCGCGAGCGCGATGGCGCGAGCGCGATGGGCGAAAGCGGAGGAAAACAGTAAGGCGCTGCGAGTGACGGCTTTGGTCAGATTGAGTAGTGTTGGAATCGTGACGTAAATAGCGGCGCGAGCGAGGGAAAGTGGACATAAAGCGATATTTTCGAGTTGGGTTGCGAGTTGCCGTTGTTGGAATGAGTGTTTTGCATCTCGCCTGGCAGCCGAGGGGAGAGATGAGTTTACTTTGCAAAATAATTGGTAACTTACAGTTATATCTAAATTACTAATTATTGCAGGGAAAAAACCATCTTCCAGCGCAGTGCAGCCCTGTCACTCGCGCATATCACTCGCGAGACATGTTCACGACTTGCCGACAAGCCCTGCGTAGTCTCCCCATCGCACGACGCCCCACACCCCACTTGCTTCAGCCTTCCGCGCTTAGTTCGGCTCCGTGTCTTTGATCTCGCTTGCGCGGTTCCCGTTTTTGTCGCGGATGTGGAAAGTGGTACGAAGGTTCATCACATATTTGAATGATTGGCGCCTTGCGCCCACCTACGGCGTGGGAGTGTCCCATGCTTGTGCGGTCGGATGCTCGGTTCCGTGGTGAGCGCCGGAGGGTCTTCCTTTCCCATCCTTGGGTTATTCTCCACCCCTTTTGTTCTTACCGTATCCAATGAATTCTTCATTGCTACGAGTTATTCTTGAAGAATGGCGTGGACGACACAGCTCGAGGCGCGTTCTCTTGAGAGGACAACGGCAACTAGTCGGAAAAAAACCCCGACCAAAGTGACCTGTCGATCGTATAAGGATACATATCCAAAGCACTTTGTATGTAGAAAAGAAGTTTAATGCCTCCCAAAGTCCAGGTGCGAAGGAATTACGTTTCTAACAAGTGCGAAATAATTTTCCCCACGTTATTCACACTAAACACGAAAACTGCTGGACGAAACTCCCAAAATCAAAGGCCAATTCCAGGTGAGTCCACCTTGAAGCGCGGCTGGTTCGCTGAATGGACTTCAAAGGATTCAGAGCATCGATGGTGTGATGGAGATGGAGTAATTTGACTACTGTTTAGCATTTGTAGTGTTTAGAGTGCATAAGTTGGTTTAATCTTACTTCGTACTTGTTGGAGATTTAAGTCCTTGGCACCAGGAAGTTTGGGAGTTTATTTATTGCTTTATTTGCAATGTTCTGTTTCAATTCGTGGACTGCAGACATCATCCAAGATTATCTGAAATAGACAGAGCTGCTTTCTCGGGATACATTTATCAAAAATCCTGTTCATGGATTCGAACTCGAGAAAGATCAATGCTTGGAACTAATTTTCCCTCTATATTTTCGCTGTAACACAGAAGACCTATGGAAAGCGATGCTGGACAAACACTACCGCGGAGAGTTAAAAATGAAACCGCTCCTTACCTACCAGGCTCTCTACTTTCTACATGATGACGAGCGCTAAAGAGCCTCAACGAAAGGTATTTTGTTCTACTTCTACAAAGTAGCAAAAATTTTCGAAAATTTTTGAAGCTAACCGACTATAGACTCGGAATGAAGAAAAATTCCGCCGTTGGAGTTTACCGCCATATTTATAGATGTAAGCAACCGTGATTTCACATCCATAAGATCTAATCCTCGCACAAAATTGGATTTTTAATGACAAAACGCTACGTTAAATATTTTATATCGATGAGAATTCGATTTGCATGGTTGGAAAACTCGAGGTCCGGGATTCTATTTAAAACGGCTGAGTTAGCGCAGATAAGTGAGAATAATTAGGCAGCAAGCCGAATTCAGACATTTTGGAGGATTAATAAGGTTAGCATTTCGCCGTAAATCACCGTAATGTCTTCAGATTCCCAGATTGGACTATAAATAAAAGCGAATCATGCGATTCTCAAGCTCACCGTTCGGTAAAAACCAAGACTTTACTTCTCAAAAGCCCACGTTGTTTTCGTTTCTTAATAAGGATAGAGTGGATCCTTTCAGCTTTAAATCTGACAGAAAAGATGTGTTTCGAGATCAGACACGTCTGAGAAGTCTTTGCGTTCGCAATGTGTTCGACAAACTCATTGCGCTGCCAGCGGAATTGCGAGAGTTGATTAAAAAATACGGCACGCATACAACTGATTAACGATATCAAAGTCAAGTTGGCGTGATGTACATTTTTGAAGGATTTCTGAGAATATCCCTACTGTAGATTTCCGATGAACACTTGAGTGCGCAAAAATTTTAAATGACCATACATTCCTGATATGCAACTTGCTGAGGTTTCCGTTCGCTTAGGTCATAGCTTGAGCATGCTCCAACACCTCAGTGAAGAAAAATAAAGGAAAAAAACACTTCCATGGTTTTGTAGTCAGTTGAAGACTAACTAAATTCTCTGTCAGAGAAGCGTCAAAATTTCCAAATGCGCAGTTAGCTGCTCCACAGAAGAGTTAAGTTGTTCTAAGAGTGCTACTAAACGGTAATAAAACTAGCTGGAGGCTGTCTGTTGTCACTTTTATGACTAATTTACACTACCCAAACTAGCTGGAAGCCGTTATGTTCAGTCTACGTCTTGTTCTCGGCTTTCCTTCCGGATGTTCTGTGTTGCTTTCGTGTTCTGTATCAGCGGATCTGGATCCCCTTTGTTCCCCGCTAGATGATCCTCTTGTCCCAAAGCTTCCAATCTTTTGTCCTCGTGCGAGATTGACCAACAATTATTGCGCTGTCCAGCATGTGTTCTAGAGCATAAACGTGCATCACATGTAACACATTTAAATGTTGTTCTTCGCCTTGTTAAAGTGCTACCGCAAATATCACAATACCTATTTCTCCCCAGTAAGTACTTTTGATGATGCGGGGAGAAATTAAGACGTAGTTTGATGCTATCATCAGAATTAAAGAAGATTAAACTTTTTTCGACGCCGAATTGCTAGATTTCTCAGTCTTGCAATCTCAGTGCTTGATAGCTCAGACATCTCCTGTTCTTAGACCGTTTGCACAGAACGATTAATAGAAATATCAATTCGATCTGCGTTCATTGGAAGCTCCCTACAGGTTTCCAGTAGCTAGTCAGCTAAGGATTGCACTTCATTAAGAGCTCGGCGGTATTGATCTATTCCACCGAAATCTTCCTTCGATTCGAGAAGAAGTCGTTTCGTTGACATCCTCCAACAAATAAATGAATTGACTGCGATAGTTTTCGGGGTCTGGGAGACAATCTTCTGTTCCTATGAAAGCGATGAAGTCGAATATCGGAAGATAGCGTGCGCTTGAGCACTACAATCCACTCCGCCCTTAGTATTTGAATAAAGACTTTGCACTCCAGGCTTGAAAAGCTTAAGAGATTGGAACGGACCATTTCCCTTAACGTAGTTGTTCACTACACATCAGAAAGGAAGCTTCTTCGACAAAGATACTTTTGTTGTTGCATCCAAAAATCGTGGCAAAGTTGGAGTTTCTTCGTGTGCCCATGATAGAGCAGTATTAAGATTTGTCAGTAGTGCACGAGAACATTCGCTAATTATCTCTTGCAGGCCTTTAGTGATCACGACGTAAACTATTCCAGTCTCCGAGGCTGAAGCATGGATAGCATAATTAACCGATATAACGAACATTTGATGCCCCTGTACCGCCTCAGTATGCGTTTGTGAAGGTATTGGATTAGCAGGGGCACCTCTTGTGGCTTCGGCGCTGCCTTGCCCGCCGCCAACTGCTAGGATGGTATCGTTCTCGAGCGGAACGGTGGCCATTGATGGAGTGGGTTGCTCTTGGATGGCAGGGGCTGTATCTATAAAACGGTATTGCTTTTTTGATAAATTCAAGTTGTGTTCGACAGCTGAGGTCTCTGAGAACAAAACCCCACTACTGTAATGTCTGAATAATATGAAGATTAATGACAGTGGGACCTCGCAAACATTTATTTCTTAGCCTCAAATGCGCAATTAAATATTCATCAGAAAATCGTCCAATTTCTGATTTTATTTAATGCGCACTTGAGTGCATATTGGCATAGTAGGGATATCACGATGCTATAATTTGCTGCTATTTGGGGAAGTGTTGAAGAATGGATCATATCGGGCATCGGTTTCGTTGGAAGCACAAGTAATGTTACCGACGGACTCAAAAGTTCCTATCTCTGGTAACTGATATTGTTCTGCTCGCCGAGGCTATTTGCCAAGATATGTAATGTATGCTGTGGTGCTTTTTGAGATATTATTTACTTTTTTTATTCACCCCTCTTCCGTATCTGTGCATCGATTTTGACAAAATGGCGGAATGTTTCATTACATTGAGCATCATTGTCAAGCTCCGGTAATTAAAATTACAGTAGCGTCGATTTTTGGCTCATTAATTCTGTCCAGACTATGCTGGCATCACATTTTTGAAATAGCAGAGTACGCGGAGAATAATAACCCAAAATAGGAGGCCCTTTTTTTGGCCAAACAAGGTCTCAAAGTTGAACAAAAAAGTGATTACTCTATCAAAAAGGATGCAAAATTTTTGATGAAAATATGGTGCAGCTAGAAATCACATCGGAGAAGATTCCAAAAACAGAGAGATCTTGGATTATTCATACAGAGATCCAAAAATTTAGTAACTATCTTGGGCTTGCTGCAGAAAGAACTGTTGTAGCACGACAGTTAGCAGTTCTTCCTGTTTCATTTGACCACCTTACTCCAAAGATACGGGGAGGAACTGTAGGGTCACCGTACATTTGAATATGATACGCTACAAGTCGGGTTTCAAAAGAACGCTGAACCTTGGACTCGTTACAAACTTTTTAGCGTTCTCTAAAGCTATCATCACAGCACAGTGCGCAAATCTCTCCTTTTACCTGGAGATCATTTCAGTGTTGCACTTCTGCGATAGCTGTAAAGCTGACTTCTCGGTTGAAGAAAGGCCTCATCTACCGACCACAAACCCGGCCCTCATAACTTTTGGTTGAAATCCTCTGGATTCTCTACCGATGCGATGCAGAAACTCTAACTTTGATCTTAATTATTTCACAATAGACATAGTATAAGCCTACCAGTTAATCGATGGACGGTAAAAATATAGTAGCACAAATGTATCCATGGTTTGCATGTAAGCCTTTGTAAATAAACTGTTTGACTACTTCTGTGGCTTCATTGTCATAAGCTTCCCTCAAATCTTCTAGATAATCAAACACATTATGTCCATTATTGCCCAAAGTGACCTCAATCCAATGAAATTTTTCCTGGTGCAGAATTTCGAGATATTAAAAACGGTGAAGTCCATTTTTTGAGAGAAAAAATTATACGGGATGGAATTACTCAAAATTTTTTGACTGGAATCTCGAAGAAATTTCACGACTCAGAAACTTATATTACTACATTAACCGTCCAGCATGATAATCCTGAGATTGTAGACTCTGGGTTCTTTCTTTTCAAACAAAAAGTGCTTTGTACATTTGTAAAATATATCGCCGTTCAAGCTTGTCACATATGACTGAGTACCAAGTTTTGATTCATCCAGTGACGATTTGTCCGGCACGACACACTTCTTATGGCATTCAACCGACCACATCCTCCATACATTATAAAACACCCAAAATTTCCCCTCTTGAATCATACTGAAAATGACTCAGAATAATTTTAATCTCTGCCATAATTTTCCGTTTTAACGAACTACTCTTGATCAAATGCTCCCAAAACCATGAATGAACTTCTGTCGTCTCCAATCGCAAAATCTAATGGGTAGCACGGTGATTCTATCAATATTCTTTAACTATAAATGATTGTTAAACTTAAGTAATGTTTTATCTTCTTCTCTATATTCGTTTCTCAATATTGTTAGCGATATTTTCGTCAATGTTGACGATTCTGTTAGTTTCAATGATGCTTTGCACGTTTTTTTCGCAAAAGAGACGAGTTTTGTAGCACCCCTTTCGGCATTGCATGATTTACATATCTTCTCCTCCTATTCTGGCGGTTTACTGAATATTCTCTTAGTTTGGTGTCTCTTTCATGAAATTTCGTAGGTTTGTCGGGACCTTTCGGTATTGTTGGAAGGGAAGCTTGTCCCTGCGCTCCATTACAATGACTCTGACGATATTTCAAACAGCAACAGTTACATCATCTGCCAAGAAAAATGGTATTGAGGACTTTGCATGTTGCACCTGCATATGTCTGTGGTAAAGTAAACCATCTCCTATGTATTCGAAATATCGAACGCAAAACCACTATTTTGGATTAATCCCAAATAATGATAATAGTAAATTGTGAATAATTTTAGCAACACCAGACCTGCATAAAAATCGCGGCAAAAATATCCAAAAATCTCGGTATTCCACCGTATTCGAAAAATCGCGCGCAATTAGTGCATGTGGGCTAACTACTGAATCTATCAAAACTGTACCTTACTACTCACACTGTAATGTACCCCGCTTCCCCTCGTTTGCACATTACAGTACCGATCTACCAACCGCTTCCCTACAAATGCCAACTCGACGTCTCCACCCTGGCGTCTCCAAACTCATCAACCTCGTCCTCTCCCCTCTCACCCAACCCTCCATCCCGCTCCCCGCAATGCCAATTCCAGCCTTTTTACCACTCCCCCGCCTCCCCATCACTCCCCTCCCCGCCCACCTTCCCACCCCGCTCCTTTGTTCCACCAGTGTACCCGATTCCGCCTCATCCGCCGCTTCCGCAATCCAGACCTCCGTGCGCACGGCTCTAATTCAAGGCCGTCGTCGTCTTTCCGTCGACCTTCTTCTGGCTGCCTTGGATCCTCGTGCTCGTACCTATGATGAAGCGGCGGCCTCAGCAGTCCTGGTCGCACTTCTCAATGCGTTACTTCCTGTGCTTCCCACAAACACCCCCGTGCTTCGTGTAGTGGTGTCTGGTGCTGCAGCTGCTGTGCGGGTGAAAAAGTGGGTGAGTGATATGAAAGATGTGCAGGTAACTGTGTTGGGTATGCAGGAGGGTGGGGAGGGTGATGCGGTGGGGAATGTGGATGCCGTGGTACTGTTTGATCCGGGCGTAGATGCAGTGCTGGAGGTGAGAAGGCTGTTGGGGAGTATGGGTCAGAAGGGTGTACCGGTGGTCGTGGTTAATCATCCCAGGGAGGATGAGTTATATCGCATGCTGGGATACGGGGGCGGATTACCGTTTGAGATGACAAAGTTTGAGGCTGTATTTGTACTGGCGCCATTTGCACTGCAAAACACAAAAAAAAATGGGGCTGACGGGGCGCAAGATACTGGGGCCGTACCGATGCGGTTTGTGGTGATGAGGCAATACCCAGGGAATTGGGCGTTGTGGCGATATCTGGGTAAGGGGAGTTTGGTGAAGGATCCGAGTATGAATTGTGCACCGAATTTGACGGAAGGCCATCGGCATCGGTTTTAGTGGGCGCGGTGCAAAGGGCTTTGGGGTGAGGGTGATTGGAAATTAGGTGTGTTTGCCCCGGTGAGGGTTCTGGAATCAAGGTGGATTGGCATATTGGAGATGTTAAGGGGTGCATTTTGGGGTCGTGGAGTGGCATAAAGGGTTGACGTGGGTGTCCTTGTACAACCAGTAGCGGGAAGTTTGGTTTCCAAGGGCGGCATACCATTGCGGTACAAAAGGGGCCATGTAGATTACATCACCAGTTGATACAGGGATGAATCGCTCGCCTAGCATGTACAGGCCCTCACCCTGCAACAGAATGAGCCCGTGTTGGTTGTAGTGCACTTCCTTCACGATAAGGTATTCACCGGGTTGGAAGTCCATAATGTGGATATTAAAGTCATACCTCCTGTCTTGGGTGGGAAGCAACCGGCGCAAACGGAACACTTCGCCAGGGACATCTTCGTCGTCGACTGCAGACTCATGGCCGATTATTGAATTTGGGACTTCTCCGCCGGCGTGGACTCGATCAAGAATTATACAGTGAGTTGGAGTATCTACTTGAAGACGAAGGGAAGTTTCATCGGGAGCAAAATAGATGAAACCGCCGGGAGGAATAGGAATGGCGGTTGCTGAAGAATTGTCAGAGTTGGTTGTCGTGTTGATAAGTTTGATTTCTCCGGTAAGGACGTAGATGAGTCTTTCGAGATTGAATGGAGCGCGATGATATGTAACTGGTTGCGGTAGCGAAGCACCGGCAGAGGCATCAAGAAGATACATAGAAAAATGGGCGCCGAGAGCCGGAGTAATTAGGGCGGCGGCAGAACAAGGGCCGGTCCAGCCAGGTGGTGGGGATGAATAGACACGGGAGTCAGGGGCGAGCATTGTGTAGTGATTATGATGGACAATGGATCGAGTGTGACCGGGTGGGGCGTTGAGAAGATTGTAATGGGCATGAGCGGCTTTGCAATAGGAGGTTGGGTTGCATTGGTCTGAGGAATGGGAGAGAGTGAAAGCAAGTAGGGGAAGCATGAATTGGAGAAGGAGAAGAAAAGGCGGCATTGTGATGGGGACAAGTGGTAGCAGAGGAGTTGGATGTTGTGGGAAGAGAGAGGTTAGCTTGGCGGAAGATGGATTCATATCATTGAGTACGGTATCTCGAAATGTGCTTGTGGAAATGTACAGTACAGTGTAGTGTAGGCCTTGGTTACTGAAGTCAACAGTCGCTACTTGTAACTGCATGTCTGTTCGATTTTTTACCGAGTGTATCATAGTACACAAAATTTGTTCATTTAATGATCCTCAGTACCGTACAGTACGCACTGTACCCTTCGAAGGGTAGTTGGCAACATGCATATTTCTTGGAAGAGCAGTGCTACAGTACTGTACTCACCACATGGTCGCCAGTAGACAAACATAAAATACACAGTACTGTACAGTGTACTGTAGGCACATTAGCCATAATGTTACCGTATCAGCGGCACAGAATCGAGGTCACTCCGAATTCCTGTCGGTGCAAACATAATACTGTACTCTACTATTTTTATCTCGAGGCACATCGTACTGTAGCTATTGGGCAGGCTACCGTATTAACCTTGTCATAGGCACGCCGATACAGTCAAGCCTGTACCACTGGTAATGATACCGTAGGACTTGACGAAATTTGTAATGCAAATCTTGCGAAAGATGAAAAATAGATCATCTGTATGCTTCTCTACAGTACAGTACTGTACAGTACTGTACTGTAACGATATTTGTTGCTCACCGATCGCTCTAGGAGCTCTATTAATTTGTCGCTTCTGTTCACTAATAGAGTAGCACTGAAATGTCAAAAAACTGGAAAGATTAATCCTGCCAACAGGTACCTAAACACAATGGAAAATTCATGCGACTCATAACCTTTGCACCATTCCCATTAGGCCTCATCTGCGATGGCTGTTATTAGGAAAAATAAGTAAACCCACCTAAACACCACCACGTAAAACCACATTTACCACCACCCCATTTACCAAAACATTCAAATAAACCACCCCATCAAACGGACCCCATTTTACCCCATTACGCGCACAACTAAGGCCACAAACTTGAAAGTACGAATATTCAAGAGAACCTCCGTTCTCAGGGTATGTCAGTGGCTACTCATATTACGCCTCGTCTGCGCTATTGCTTTTATCAGGAAAATTGAGCTAATCCCCGCATTTCACCCCATTAGGCGCGGGTCCCGAGAGAGCATATCAATGGGAAGCAAAGAATCGTGTCCCAAACGACCCCTCCCGAACCAACATCCAACCCGGACACCTGAGCCGGAGCTCCTCCCAGATACCACTCCTCCTCCGCCTCTGCCCGCCACGACTCCCCCATCGAACGGGTCGAGGACGCAGCCGCTTCCCTCGTTACAACCTGTCTGCACGACTCATGTCCCTCCCGCGCAACATACACCTCGACCAGAGCCCCAGCAGATATCTAGAGGGAGCTCGCCATTGTTCTATGGCAATGTGAGGACGCACCACATGGTTCTCCTCAAGCCATGGAGGCTTTCACCATGTTGTTCCTATTTCCGTCCGCGATCCAAAGGCCTCTACCCTCACATCCCTCGTTCCAGACACCGCATCAAATTCTCGTATTTTTGCGCAACGCATCAAATTGTGGCGCGAAAAATAGTTTGAAACCCTGATGCGGAGGGCACACGCCTCGGCAACGTCCCTTCCATTGCACAAGGCCACCGAAGAGGAACAAACTGGGATCAACAAGCCCCGTGCCCTTAGGCTCGCAAAGAACGTTGCCTACGGCAAGGCAGCGCGTGCGCTGGGATCTTCCGGGAGGAGCACCCAAAGCGCTCTCCCACGTCGGAGTCATACCAACCATATTGCTCTCCCTCGCTGCCACCTTGCCCCCAGTTCACAAAGGACCAAATTCTCCGCTGTGTCCGGAGCTTCGCACGGGGCAGCGCCGCAGGGGGGTCAATACTGCGCCCAAACCGCCTTGTTGAGCAGTTGTCAATGGTCGAAGCTTACTAGCCGCTCTAACTAGTGTTGTCAACTTGCTCGTCTAGCCAGCGGAAAGGGCCCCGCGGCTATAACTGCATGGGTCGCAAGCGCATCGCTTACAGCCCTTCTGAAACCGGACCGAGGACTAAGACCGATCGCCGTGGGCAAGGCCTTACGTCGCTTGGTGGGCAGATGTTTCCTGACTCGTATTTCCGACGAAGCTTGTATATACTTTCTGCCACTATAGCTTGGAGTATCAACGTCAGGAGACTCTGAGGCTGTTTTCCACGCTATACGGCGACTGAACGAGGAGCATGGAGAATATGTAAAGTATACACTGTTAACCATTGACCTTCAAAACGCTTTCAACTTGGTCAGCCGCAGTGCTTTTTCGACGGATGTCGAAAAGAGATTCGCAGGTAGAACAGAGATTCTTACAGCTCTTCCCTTGGGTCCATTACACATATTCTCTAAACTCGGGTCATCTGTGGTGTGGGAATGATATGCTACGGAGCTTGGTAGGCGTGCAGCACGGGGATCTGCTGGGTCCATTTCTATTCTCCCTCATGCCGCAAAAAGTGACCCCGGCACTCAAAGTCCGCCTGGAAAATGTGGTCGACACCACAGGCAGGCCTACTCCACTCTTTCAGCTGTGGTACTTGGACGATGGGTGTATAGTTGGCATCCATGAAGCCATTCGAACGGCACTACAGTTCCTCTCCTCCACGGAGGTGCGCAGTTTCGGTTTACACCTCCGCATGGATAACTGTGCTGTCTGATGGCCAACCGTCCCTCCCACAGCTGTTCAGCAGTCCCTCACAAATGAACTTCGCCACGACTATAACGACGGGACAAAAGTGCTCCGTGCCCCCATCGGGTAGGACCAATTCATGGGGGCCGAGTTCTCAAAGCAGGTCGCTTCATAACAGCCTCCTCAAATCCCTGTTAGCCCTGGAAGATACTCATGTAGCTCTTCACCTACTGCGGACATGCTTCGGCGTATGTCGGGTCCACTACCTTTACCCGTAGTTCCACCTCATTCAACTCTAAAAGGGGCTGCGGGATTTGATTACGCTATTGAAGCTACGCTGCGGGGGTTGATGGACAGGATTCTGGACGCCGACACTTTTCGGGAAATGCAACTCCCTGTTGACCCCCCTGCCCCCTCAAACCAACATTTGGCATCGGGCTCCGCTCCGCTAAGCTCACTGCAGCCGCTGCGTTCTTTTCATCCATGTCGCTCACGCGTGGCCTGTGCTCTACCCTTCTCAATTGTGCTAACGAACACAGCTCTCCATTCTTGCACATCCGCAGTTCGGGCGCACGACGAGTGAAAGACACAAGTGGCACCCGAGAAGATTGTCCAGTTCAAGGCTACCGCCTCAATGCAGCGGTTTGCAACTCACTCGCGTAGTTGAGGAAAAGGCCTTTGATGCCATGCCAAAGGGGGATGAGAGGACCGTGGCATTCCGAGACTCGTCAGTGGATGGTTGCAAGGACTGGCTTTCATCCCAACTGGCTCCAGGCTTGGGTACCTACATCTCGTGCCGCATTACAAGACGTGGTTGCAGTTCTATTGCAGGGTACCATTGTTTCCTCCTGCTTCAAAATGCGACAAGGGGGAAGCGAGACACTTATGAATCAGTACGGTGACCACGCGCTGTGCTGTGCCTACGGATCTAACCGCGGGTGGCGGCACGACTCGCAAACACGGTTGTTTGCCGCAGAACTCTCCAAAGCCGCCCTACACCCTGTCCTCGAGCCCCCACAACCCGGCCATGCAGTTCGCACCGACACCAGGCGCTTGGAGAGAACGGAGGCACAGACTATTTTGACGTAACCGTCATCCATCCCTTAAACCCCCGCCCGCCTCCCCTCCCTGGCGCGATGCCCTCAAGCCCCTTAATTGTGCACACCTTGGAAAGGACACTCGCTTTGCCGAATTGATACGTTCCAAGGGTCGTGGGTATCGCTTTATTGCCATTCCACTCTCCGCGTCGGGCGGCTTGCACCCGAGTGCTCGGGACTTCCCCGACCGGGTTGCGGCTGCCGTTGCCGCACGGGCAGCCGTTCCGATTGCTGATACGCGGCAAACAATGTTCGCTCGTCATGCGGTGAGACTCGTCCAGAACAACGCTAATTGTTTGTTGGAAGGGGTTTTGAGCGACTGTTAATGCCACAACCTGCAAGTACGTATGTTCCAGAGAACCCCCGTTCTTAGGATATATCAGTTGCTATGCAATTTAGGCATTGTCCCGGCTATTGTTGTCATGAGGAATATTTGGCGTAAACTACCCCATTTAACCGCAATAACCCTCTATACACAAAGAGGTCACTTGGCTATAAATGTAGTCTTCTGGTGCATACAGGAAGAACATAACGTGTTCCCTACTCTTGGCGCGTGGAGCTCACACGCAGAAATTCATACTATTCCCTGGCGTCGTCTCCCAACGTACAGCAACCTCAACACCTAATTGGAGGCCGTACACTGCCTCTGGTAATATGGACCCTTCCTCTGATCCATGTAGCCGTTCCAAGAACAGATGCCCAAGGCAAAAGCAGAACTCAGGTGTTCAGGACTCTACTGGGCCTCCGAATGCCAAGGACTGAGTCTACTGCGCACCCTCCTCCGGGCTGAAAGCAGCCATCGAACCCAGTCATCTCCCCATCTGGCTTCGGTATTATTGTCAAGCCCCTTAATTTTTTCCCGATGCACCGAGCCCAGAAACTTTTGACGCATAAGGGAATCTCTTTTTGCACTGTGTTCATGGACGGGAACGTCTCCATCGCCACGAATGCCAAACCCGAATGCTCGCCTGAGATCTTCAGGAGGCCGCTCAACTCCCAATTGTAGAACTAAATCAGCATGGGCAGCACCAAAACAAGCCTGACAACCGCACCCATGGTGGCAGTGGAGGTGCCAACTTGTTAGACATCAATCTTGTGGGCCCTCTGGCCCTCTTGCACAGGAGAGCAATGTGATAAGGCATGCTCAGTTCTCTGACTGCGGCAAAAGCTGCGAAACGATGTAGACGCCAGCATTTCCTCGATTTGTACACAGGTTATCAACTAGTCCACGTGATTATCTCCACTGTGCCCACTTGGTCCTTGAAAGCAAATAACACTGGTCACAGAGATTGCGAGGAATGCTTTCGTGTGAGCCATGGAATCTTTTGATACGATAGAAGCACAACTAAAGAGCCGCCGAGAAGACGAAGACAATTCAGGCAAAAGAAACTGACTACACCCTTCAAACGGCAAGCCAACCGACAGGATCCACTGTGTGGTAGGAGAAAACAATCTTTGAATGTGGGTAATGCCATCCGCTCCGTTACCCTTCATGCATAACTACACAAGTCTGATTGATTTTGTACATTGCTCTTCTAGTATTTCCTCTGCTTCAAGCTTCCAAGGACGGAAGTCGCCCCGTTTATGATAGCTTGTTTGAAACTGTGTTGCGGAACAAAAAGATCTGCATCACGTCCATTTCGTTTTGGACCTTTCTGAACTATTTTTCTACCTGTTTTCTTTTTGCAGTAGTGTGTTCTGCAGTGCTTATCAAATCAGCTTAATTCCATTCAAGATACAGCGCTACCTCTGCTGAAATCCAATTAATCGTTTCGCCAAGGGTGTTAGTACGAGCAGGTTCTTTCCGCAAATTCTTGTTCCCTCCATCCCGAAATGAATCCTTGACCTCTCTTCCTTCAAACCAATCGTCCTACCTTTTCTTTCAACAAAAGATGTGGCGATAGGAGCAGTGAGCAAAGTTGTTTGCATCAGCAAGTTGGCAGTAGCAGCGGTATCAGAGTATCAAAGATGGATATCAAAAGTTCTTTAGATATTTTCGTTACCGTCTGCTCTAAGTGTCTGTTTGTTCTTTGTAAGTAGAGGTTTAAGTAAGCAGCCAATCTAGCAAGCAGTAGTTGCAACCATGATTAGATCTTCAACTAAAAGACCTTTAACAAGTGCAAATGTGACATGTAACGAAGGGCTTCCATTAAAAATATTCCATCATTAATAGAAAATGAGAGTGAATCATATAGCATTATCTTCAACTGTGGCCCTCCTTTTTCAAAAGGAAACCTCTCGACTCGTGATTCGCTTCGTCTTCCATATTCAGTTCCGATATTTTATCAAGCAGATTTTTTTTGGTATTGCATGCAAGTTCAAAGCCGCAATATTGTCTCACATATTTATTTCGCCCAAAGCGGTGAAAATATTCAAAGACATCCCCAATTTAAAATTAGATAGCACCCTTCCATCGACTATCCCACTAGTACACTCACCTTTTCCTGAACATGACCAAACTACGCCAGTCATTCACCATCGCTAAACAAAACAGGGAGCGCCCTAGCAAAGTCATGGCTTTGATGGACGATAGACCGACTTATTACGATGAATACCGCAAAATGTTATACTGGAAACGCGTTCCGAGTGGGTTCACAATAAATTGCTGGAGGAGGCAGAGTAAGAAAGAGGAGAAGAAAAGGAAGAGGAACAGGAGGAGGCTGAGGCGGATATGTATGGATCCGAAGATGATTTGGACTCAGTGGACCCGTGGGAGCCATTGGTGTACAATCATGGGTCGGTTTTGTGGAGAACGAAAGTGGAGCCGGGAAAGAGTAAGTAAAATAACTCATTAGACTCATGATTTAAGACTTTAGGTCCAAATCCTACTCTCAAAAATCTATCCATATCAATGATATTAAATTTTAAATCAAAAAGAGAATTGGACTAGTTCAAGACTCGGAAAACGAAGCAGTATACGACAAATTAAAGAAAAATTACCTGGAGTAAATCATAGTAATTTCCCTGTTTGTAGAAAATTTTAATGTTTTATGAGGAAAGAATAAATATTTATGGACAAATAAATGGTTGCGGATTTAATTAGCTAATAAGTAGGCGTTTAATAGTAATTTAGGACTCCTATTTTGGGAATTGTGTGGAGTTTTAGGGTCCCGAGGAGGGGTTGAAGGACCTTGATATTTTTAAAAGGGCCATCTATCATTCTGGGCCGTTTGACAGAATGTTTAGGGACTACATTGGTGGTATGGATATTTTGGCGGACTGTTTTGGCTCTTATCTCGAAGACGAATATTTTGAGGAGACGATATAGATATTTGTCTTTTTAGTATCTACTGTTAGTCATTCCCGTCCACAAGATTCTTTTTCAAGAATTTTATAATATTTAGTATGGTTGTTTGAGACTTTAGAGTTCGAAAAAGAAGTCCACGTGAGCTTAGTAAAATGCTTCCTGGAAGAGAGGGAGGGAAAGTTGAGAGATAATTTTAAGTGTAGTCCCAAGTATTTTAGAAGAAGCACTTTCTTACGCCAGTTTCTGAGCATAGGTGGTAGAAACTGTCCCTTATATACTCCATTGTAGCCCCTTGACCTCTCGTCCTTATACATCTCTTCGTGTACCCGCAACTATACCTCTGGCACTTTTGTCGCTTGTAACACCGTTCGTTAGAGGATATTTGATTCTCAGGATCTCATCCTCGCCAATTTTTTCCTACCAATATTCAACTCGTTGTCTCGGTTCAATTCAAAAAAGGAGAGAAATTTGGACGCCTTTCCAGACGTATGTTGATCCTGTTCTGCGTACCAGACTGTGTGAAGTCCTCTTTAATATACAAGCGAGATATGCTTTAGATCTTAACAGCGTCCGTAAATGACATTGGTACAGAAAATTCAGTGGACAAATCTGGGTCACAAGCAGAAGCCAAATAAGAACAGGAACATCCTACATGCCTACAAATTGCCGGAAAGTTCCATTGCTAGGGCTGCAGCAGCCTTGAGCAAAACACATCTAAATGCCTAGAACCTCTGCCTCACTCAAACGGAAAGTACAATAATATCAGAAAAAGTTCTCAGGAATCGCGACAAGGCTTTAAATAGTGAAATTTTGGAGCTTTAGGCTCAGTAGGAGGAAGCCCACGCGAACGTGATTGACTAGAAAACTAATAAATTTCAGTCGGGCGAGGACCTCTTCAACGATAAAACAGATAAAATAGATAGTGATAATGAATCTCCCTATCTTTTGAGAAAATTCAGCAGGGTGACGTGTTTGACGAATCTATTTAATTACAAGAGTGACGTTTCTCGCGCATCTTATACACAGAACATTGCTAACCTTAACTATAAAACTCACTTGGAATTTTTCGGGATTGAGTACTAGAGTAGGCCAAAGTTATTCAAAATAATGGAACATGTAAGACAAGCGTTCCTTTACTCGTCAAGGAGTTATTTTACGATCGCTTACAAGCAAAATGAAAAAATTCAAGGATATAATGCGGCTATAGAACCAAAATCTAAGGTTCATTACATTAAGCATCTTTCTGACAATGACTCTATAAAATCTATATATATCATTACAATAAACCGATTGAGAAAATAATCGGCATGTGTCTCGATAGGGGAGCTCAGAATTAGATTATTGGAAAGTTTTCGGCTATGTGCCGTGATGATTCAGTCGGAATCAAATTCAAACGCTATCCACGAAATAATTGCTTCAAATTCAAAAAGAAGCGTTCTAAAGCATCAGTAAAAGACCAATTCGAATTAACAACTCAGACAGTAATATTCATATGCATTACAG